>CM031863.1:8257300-8298759 GCA_018697195.1 Certhia americana
GGGTGCTCTGTCGGTGAGGGTGAGCCGCCTCACCCAGCGCTGGGTGCTCTGTCGGTGAGGGTGAGCCGCCTCACCCAGCGCTGGGTGCTCTGTCAGTGAGGGTGAGCCGCCTCACCCAGCGCCCCTCTCTCCCTGCCAGGTTGTCTATCAAGTTCCTCTAAAGGAAAATCACGTCTCGAAGAGAAACGTGGATCAACAACTAAGAATTAAGATTGTATATGACAGAAGCGTTGAGGAGTGAGTATAATGTTGTTGCAGATTTTTTTTGTTTATCCCGTGGCTGAGAATGGAAACCTTGTTAACTGAAGCTTATTTGTTTTGTATTTTAAATGTAGTTTGCTACCTGAGAAAAGACACCTTATAAAGGTATGTTATATCTGTTTCCCCTTTTTTATTTGTTTGTAGTGTATTGCACAGATGAAGTTAAGTTTAAGGCTAGTTTAACTAAAAGCTTGAGTGCCAACAATTTAGTATTCCTCTAGTCCAGGAAATCAAAGTATTGTATATAGATTATACCTATGTAACAAATAATTCCAAAGTTCTGCTGCATGTAGTTTGACAGGTGTTTGCTTATCCCAAGGTGCAAAGGTATCAGTGAGAAATGTGTATATAGTTTTTAAAAACCTCTTTGAAGCTGTACATTCTAATTAATACTGGTTTCCTTCCCATTTTCTCATTCCAGTAATAGCATGTGGGAATACTGAAACAAGTATTTCCTAAGTATGTTGATAGTAATAATTGACCTTCTTGGAGAGTCAGGCTTTCCCCTTTTCTGCTATACCACAATATCTAACTTAATGTAACTTGGTAGTTAATGCCTTTGGGGTGAGTTGTGACTCTGATTTTTGTTCTTTTCAGAACAAACTCTTCCCACAAGCTATATCTTATCTGGAGAAGACATTTCAAGTGCGCAAATCTGCCGGTGCTATATTGCTAAGCAGGTGTGTGAAAGTCTGTTGAAAATCACTTGCTATATTTGATATTTAGCACTGTGCTGCATAGCCTTTAAAAGAAGATTAGAGTGTAAGGAATGCCTTGCTGAATCAGATCAGTGACCTATCTGATCGAGTGGCTGTGGCAGAAGCTCTTTTACAAATCTTCCATGAGCAGCACCTGCATTTGTTGTAGCAGAGATGTTCAAAGCTATACGTGCTGCCAGTTCTCTTTTATGTGTATCCCCATCTATGACCCTGGTCCTAATCTCTCTTTGAACCTGTGGATACTCCAGTAACAACTGGAAGCATTGTATCTTCCCTGGAAAGGTAATTAACAATTTTCACTGTGAAAGTTCTATCAAGTACCAACATAGTGCTGTAAGATTATCCTATAGTTCTTTAATAATAAAAGCATTGACAGTCTCATGTTTCATTGAAGGCAATGTGTGACAAACCAATATTTAAGGAGGAAAGCTGACCCTCACAGATACTGCCAAAAAGCCTGTGCAGACCACACAAGGTGTGGGCCAGTTATAGTTCCTGAGAAACACCTCCAGGTAAGCTCAGCTGTCCAAGTGTTTCCTAATCTTCGAAATTTTACTGTTTATGGTAATAAATGAAAAAGTTATATTGGTAATTGTGCATAAGTGACCTGCTTGCTGGAGATCACTAAGTCTGAATGAAAGAATAGAAAAGCTTAAATTAGCGTGAGTTTCTGAAGTTTATGTTGTTGAAACAAAACTCAAAGAAAAATCCTGGAACTGGTTACTGTTTTCTTAGCCTGTGTTCTAATGGCCTGTACCTAAAGGATGAGATTTGGAGCTTGCTAAATTGCCACTAGTCACTTTGTTACTTACCTTGGTCAATGAGTTGGAATTTCACAGAGTTAATAGCTGATTTTTCAAGACCTTGTTTGACGAGGTTATCCACTGACTCAGAAGCATGGTGCAAGAAATGCTTCAGACTTGTTTTCTTGATACAACTACAGTATGTGATCAGTAGATTTCTGGGTTTCTTTCTTTAACTTGGAAGTTTCAACCGTATCATTAAAAAGATAGATTACATGAGAAATGCTATTGTTACCTATATATACTAGTTCTGTGAGTCAAGATTTTCTTTTGAATTTATAGGAAATACAGTGTGCTAATTCTTGGAAGCTTGGCAGGCTGGTTTTTTTTTTGTTTTGCTTCTTTTAAAGCTGCCACCTTCCTTGTGTCTAACAAATCATAAGAAGTAGTCATTTGAAAGTTATTCCTTGGCTCTGGCTTTGTTTACTGTTCTTCACAGGGCATTTTCTTATCTTCTGCTGTATTACAGCAGGATTTATTCTTGGCTTCAAGCTAATTGAATTGTGTCATGCGAAATTTCGGTCATAAGTAAAGTATTTTAATTGTTCCCTTTGAACACTGTAAAGCAATGCAGGGTGTACAATGACAGTGACTGGCACCGCAGGCCCACGGGCTCACCTGACCAGGAAGGGGTTCGAGATGCTGACTTTGTGCTCTACGTTAGTGCTCTCACTACTGACAGGTGTGGCCATGAAAATATCATTGCATATGCAGCCTACTGCCAACTGGAAGCTGAAATGGACAGGCAAGTATTCCCTCTGTTGCAAGCTCTCTTTTGAATTAAAAACTTACAGGTTTTTTGATTGTTCAGATGTGGTATTTGATTGTTTGTCTTTGTTGTATAACAAAGGATGAGTCATTGTTGAGATAGACAAGCACTTCATTTATGTAAAATCACAAACCCATCAAATAGTGCTTAACTTGCAGAGTTGAGGCACAGCTGATCCTCCACTGTTAATGCCTAGGCTTTAGCTCAAGATCCTGTTTCTGTTGAGGTGAATGTCATGATTTCACAAACTTAAAGAATGCAAGTTCCTACACATATTGCTTTTGTTTCCATTTATGTTGTAGTCACTGTCACAGACTTTGTACCTCCCTAAGATCTTACCTAAAATTCAGGTCCCTTGCACTGTTGTCACTGACACATGTGCGGAATACTGAATATAGAGACTGGTTATATCCCATCCCACCCCTCCCCATCCCAACAGTAAACTAGTCACAGTGAACTAGTTACTGTGTTGTTAATAGATATTTATAAATGACTGGGAAGGACATATTTTTACATTAATCTGTGCTTCTTTAAATCTTCAGCTGCTTCAAGTGAATAATGATTTGAACTTTGTAGTATTTTACTGAAAACCATTTAACTTTGAAAACTGTCTTCCAGGCCAATAGCAGGATATGCTAATTTGTGTCCAAACATGATTTCAACGCAAGCTCAGGAATTTGTTGGCATGTTGTCTACAGTGAAACACGAGATAATCCATGCACTGGTAAGAGTTGATAAAACATTGTCTTGAAGTGGGTGCCTGCTTGCTCACATGCCTCCAGCTTGTTGCCAAGAAAAGGATGTCTGGTGGAGGAAAGCTCTTGCTTTCCCTCCTTCAATTTGTGTTAATTGCCTTTGAGTGTTGTGCTTCCAGTGTGTCTCTGGTGGGTGTGGGGACTCTTTCAGGGTATTTGACTTTGTATATGAATGTCTTACCAAGAGTCTCCATGTGCTTGATTTTTGACTTGAAGGGTTTCTCTGCTGGACTGTTTGCATTCTATCGTGATGATGATGGAAAGCCATTGACACCAAGATATGCAGATGGACTTCCTCCTTTTAATGAAAGGTATTACATATTCTTTGGACCCCTTGGTACTCTCGCTGAAGGATGTTTTCATGTTGCTTTTTTAGGATGTATTCTTGCCTGTGGAAAATCCAACTTCATTCCATTATTAGAGTGACTTTCCTTTATGATGTTCAAACAGTGGTGTGTGGTGACTCTCTAATCTTTCATTGCACTGCCATTAAGCACATATATTATCCACGTATACTATAAACTAAGACAGGATTTCATTTATCATAAGGCTGGAAGTTAAGCCTTACACTTTACCATGCTCTCTAATGTCAGTGTAGTTAATTTTTAAGATTTATATCAGTCAAAATTTATGGTTCTGCAGAATGGATGATGTGTGTAATCTGCTGTGTGAATTTTCTGATTTGTTACAGAATGAGCAGCTTGCATTCTTTTTTTCATTTTTAAGTTGGTATTGTAGGTATTCTTCTAGGAGATGGAAGTGTAGAGAGCTTTTTTTTTTTAAATAATAGCAATACTGAAGGGTTTTATTTGATTTCTTACATATTGGGAAATGAAGAAAATGTGCCTTGAATCTATAGACAATATTTTTAATAATTTTACTTTGCCGTGTTAAATCAGTTGCGTGTATAATAAAAAGGAGAAATGCTGCATAACAAAATTTGAAAATTTAGAAAGCATGAGGGAGTATAGAGATTATCCATGATCCCATTTCTTATGGAGATAGATGGTCACACAGTAACATGTCTTTGTGGGAAGGATGTGTAACCAAACCTTCTCCTTACAGCCTAGGTTTGTATCAGTGGAGCAATAAAGTTGTTCATAAAGCAGTGAGGCTGTGGGACATACGTGGTGGCAAAATGCTGCGCCATGCTGTTCATCTCCTGGTGACACCTCGGGTCGTGGTAAGTGTGCATTGCCTTGCAAGCTGTGTATGCCAAGGTTGCCAGCACCTTCTTGAGTCATACATATTGCTTCTTATCCTTGAAGAAGTAATAGCCTACTAACACTGAATACCCTTCCCTGAAAGTATGGCCCAAAGCCTGTGCCATCGACATTGTCTCATTGTAGCTAAAATAAATGGCTGATGGACAGTATGAAATCAATAAATTGACATAGTAGAAGAAAATGAAGGGACTGGAAGATAAATTATGAAAGGTTAAGCAAAACTGATGTTGGGAAATTCGTTAATCCTACTCTTTAGATGTTTTCCTACAGATTTAAGATACATCCTGCTTCTTTAATATTAATATTTTGTCATGTTTAAAAAATTCCTCAAGGATTTTTGGAAATCTTTCTTGCTTCCCACGCCTCAGACTCTCTCTTTGTGCCCCCAACAGAACATATGCTCAAGTGTAACAAATTGGATTTGGAAATAAGTCATAGTGTTAATCACATTTGGCCACAAATAATCTTTTTGTTTGAAATCTAAGACAGTGTATAGAGCAAACATGGATTAATTAACCCTGGCTTTGCTCATTTATTTCAGGGAGATGAGTAGATAGTGTGATAGACTTGCTGTTGGGGTGCTTGCTTAGTCAGCCTCTGAGTAGAAAACAAAATGGTAGAAAAAGAAATGCTGAAATACTTTTAATAGATAATTCTGGAGCACTAGGACTGCATGTGGGTATCCATCTCAGTATTTTGAGAGTTGTGTTGAAATGTTTTCTTTCTAGGAAGAAGCCCGAAAACATTTTAATTGTCCAATTCTAGAGGGAATGGAGCTTGAAAATCAAGGTGGCATGGGTACTGAGCTCAATCACTGGGAGAAGAGATTGTTGGAGGTTTGTGCTGATCCTAGGGGTTGTGGCAATATTTGCTCCCTGTGCCTTGATTTTTGGGTTTATTGTGGTACCTACTGGAGCCTTGAAAATGCAGGAGTATCAAACCTCATTGAAAAAAATCACAAATAGTACTTGATACTTAAATATTTAAATGTCCAATTTCTAGATAAATCTGTCTTTTAGCCTTCTTCCTAAGTCTCAGAGTATGAGATCAATTGTTACTGAAAATCTAAATGTCTCTTATTCCTGTCTTGCCCTTTTGAGAAGGTGTGCTCCCATTTTAGGACAAAGGGGGTATTCATTTGAGTCACTTGAGTTTTGTTGCCCTCTGCCTCTTAAATACTTCATCATTCTATTTATTACCTTAACTTCATCTTTATTCACCCTGGCTTTAGCTTTTGCCATGCCTCCTTCAGAATCTTGCCTGATCAAGGAAACACTTATTTCCCTTTTAACATTTAAGTTAATTTTTGTTTGTAACTTAGCACTGTGTGATATTTTTGGAAGAGGTACATTGTCTAGTTATTGTTTTATGCAGTGGGGTAAACAAGAACAGAAATGATTCAGGACAATCTTTTTATGAAGGAGTATGGGATTTGATTGTCAATAATAAAAAGGGACCAGAAATAAAATGCTTTTTCATAAGAAGCATTTTTTTTTACAATAAAGATTTTGAGTGGCTTACCAATTATAACTGGTAACTTTCAGAATGAAGCAATGACTGGATCCCACACTCAGAATCGAGTGTTTTCCAGGATCACCTTAGCACTAATGGAAGACACAGGGTAAGAATTAAGAATGGGAGGGTGGGTTTTGGTTCATTTGTGTTTGATTTTCATTGTTCTTGATTTTATTTCAAATTGATGCACTTGTACTTATCCCTCTGCAGCAGAGTATATGATCAGCATAATTAGCTTTACATTAGACAAGGTGTCATACCTTTTATGTTACTTTTTCTTCATGTGTTTCAAAACCCATTCTTAATCTAGCCTTAAAAATCCAGACATTGCAATGCAAAGTGCTGTTTATAGCATCAATTTACTTTTTCTCTTAATGTAAGTCTTCTTTCAATTGCATGCAATACGTATTTATTTTTTTCAGCTCTTCATAAAAGAAGATAAAAAGCAGAAATTGCAGAGGTTGCAGATAAAAAGCAGAAATTGCCTAAGGTTTCATCTTTCTGTATGCACTGTTTCTTTGCAGATGGCAAAATTTTCTTCTAGTTCATTGTGACCTTGAAAAATAGTGAAATCATAATGTATTATAGGCAGAAGGGGATGCAGTTTCCCTTTTTCTTAATTTGAAAACCTTAAGGCATAATATGAAATTCTTTGAACTGCTGTTTTATTAAAAGGACAGTAATTTTTGAAGTAACTATATCTCATTTCAAAATACTTTTACAGATGGTATAAAGCAAATTACAGCATGGCAGAGAAATTAGACTGGGGACGCAATAAAGGTTGTGACTTTGTAATGAAGAGCTGTAAATTCTGGATCGACCAGAAGAGACAAAAGTAAGAATACAGTCTTTTAAAAAAAAAAAATTTAGATAAAGAGAAAACTCTGATGCTTGTTTACATTTGTCCTTCCTGTGTAACTCAGTAAAAAGAGGTAGAGGTCAGTAGAGATGAAAAAGGGATAATGTCCTGCATCCCACCTGATTACAATAGGTACAGAGGCAAACATCTTAGGGTGTGGAATGCATTTACACCATGAGGATGCTGTGCTTTAGTGAGGATGGGTAGGACTTACTCTAAAAGTGTTTGCCTTCTTATTTTGTCCTTTTTAATTGGGAACGCAGCCTGTGTCATTTTGCATTACTGGACTGTACTTAAAGCAACTGAAGCAGGTGATAGCCATCTTCAAAACACAGCTTGCCTTGTTTGTTCCTTACAACCCTGTTTGTTCTTTACAGTCCTCATACATTTCTAGGACACAGCTGCATAGTGGGCCAGTTTTGCTTGTATGTTTTTTTTCTTTAAAGTTTGCAAAGCAGTGTCATTAAAACTAAATATGTGAATGTGTTGTAACTTTGTTTGCTGGCTTGATAGTCTTTAAATCAGAAATACCATAACCAGACAAATAAGGAAAACCAGCCTCCAGAGAAGTTGGTGCTTCTTCATGTGATTGACTGAGTCTAGGGGAGAATGGGAGCAAACAGTCTTGACAGGCTGCTTATGTAATGCAGTTTAATTGATCTGATGTGATTTTTATTCTCTTTTTGTTTGTTTGCTTTTTGTTTTTGAGGAAGCAATCGATCAGTCCATACTGCGACACTTTGAGGAGTAATCCTTTGCAGTTAACCTGCAGACAGGACCAAAGAGCAGTAGCAGTATGTAACTTGCAGAAGTTTCCAAAGCAGTTACCTCAGGAATATCAGGTATAATGGATCCTACTTTACAAATAACTGAAGTGTTTTCATTGTTGAGCTTTGCAGACTGATGATGATATCTGTTTCAGTTTTTTTTTTTCTTCTGAACTCTCAATGACATTACATACTGTGAAAAATGTCTACCTAGTTTATTATGAAGAGTCTGAGAACTGATAAAAATTCATTGTGATCTTAATAAAAGAAAATTATGTTGCTTGGCTATCTAGCCAATACCAGATAGAAATGTTGCTGTGTAAGAGAAATCCCCTAAAATGTCTTCTTTGAGGGATTTCTTCCCCCAGTCTTTTGCCCTTTGTCACTGCACACTAAGAAATCTGTTCTGTTTACAACCAAAAGAATGAAATTATTACAAAGAGGGGAATCAGGGGCAGAAGTTGGGAGTGATACATGCAGATGTGAGTCTCTGCATTATTTACGTATTCTTAAATATTTCTGGCTCATCTGGTTCATGGATATTTTAAGGTGCTGTTAATAGCATTCATGAGTAGTAACAGCTGATGTTCTTGCAGCTGTAGTGATTTGATCTATTTAAAAAACAGCTGTACACTTGCCTTTGCACAAACTGCTTCACTGTATTTTGTTTTGCAGTACTTTGACAATCTTAATGGAGTACCAGCAGAAGAATTGCCTTACTATGGTGGCTCAGTAGAAATTGCTGACTATTGTCCCTTTAGTCAGGAATTCAGCTGGCATTTAAGTGGTGAATTTCAACGCAGTTCAGACTGTAGAATAATTGAAAACCAGCCAGGTCAGTATTCAGGGCTTCAGGGTGGTATTGCAGAGATTGCATTTGTGAACTTGGAGTGGACTTTTTGCATATTCAAACTAACTGCATGTGAATTTTTTCACTCATGAAGTTTCACACCACCAGCTGTGTAGACACTGTGCTGTGGTAAGAAGCATTACACAACTATTCTGTACACCTGAGGCAAAACATCTAATCTAATATCACATATCTAATGCAGGATTTGCATAAGGATTGAACTGATACCCCAAATGATCCAAATACAAGACAAAGGAGGGGGGTGAAGGTAGTGGGGTGTTTATTGAGTCTCTGAGAAATAATTGCACATTTCACCTTTGTAGGTTTTTTGTTCAAGGCCAGGGTCTTTGCGAGTTACGAGAACACGGGTTTGTCTCCTAGTGTAATGCATGGATATTCAGTATTGCAGAGCTCCAGAATGCTGTAGGATATGACCTGTCTGTGCAGTTGTCTCAAAAACAAACCCCCTCTGCCCTCAACCCTGCAATCACAGCTGGCATTCCCTGATGGCAAACATAACCACATAGCTCTGATGGAAAGTGCTTGCTTGTTGCTTTTTTTTTTCTGTGGTTAGTTGATTATTTTGTTTCTTAAATCGTGTGTTTATTTCCACGTTATTTTCAAGATGGTATCATTCCCAAATTGATACTAATTCAGGGTCTGAAATATTCCTTGAATTGCATATGCACATTGATTAGATAGCCTTTCAAACTGATGTGGGCTTTCTGTTCCTCTGGTTAAGTTGTAATTCGGTATGTTCCTTAGATCCTACCAAAAACTATGGTGCAGAGAAATATGGACCAAACTCTGTATGTCTTATTCAGAAATCTGCTTTTGTTATGGAACAGTGCAGGAGGAAACTCAGTTACCCTGACTGGGGTAGTGGATGTTATCAAGTAAGTATTTGTTGGATTTTTGGTGGGTTTTCTTTTTTAATAACCCTAAAAGGAAAAGTCAGAATTAAAATGTAGGTTGTGCCTGTTAGAACTTTGCACCTGCACCCTGGACATTGTAATCTATGGATCATATACTTTGAAAACAGTCTTCCAGCCATAAGCATAAGTGTGTGATGGTTTGTCTGTCAGGGATGTGTGCCTGCTGGGATGTCTTCCAGTCTCACTAGGGACATCATCTGTCTTTCCCCATGGCACTTTATCCTCAGCTAAGAAGGAATACTTCTATGAAATGTTCTCTTGTTGAAGCTTAATATTAGTCGCTCTGATTTTTCAGAGGTGGAAAGCAATGTGCACATGTCATTTATTTCTCATTATCCTCATTTTCTTTGGGGCTATCTCACTAAGGGTGTCACATTCAGTAACTGCACGACTCTACAAAAGTCATCATTAGCAGTAGCCAAGTTATACTCATTCTCAGTTGATGATCTGCATAATTGCACAAAAAGAGTATAGTCAGTGCTTTAAAGCATTCCTGAATCTCATAGCTGCTCAGATTGCATTAAGATACTTGCAGCTAATCTATGCTTCTGATAAATCATAGTGCAGACTTGACTTTTACTCTTTTATTTTAAGGTTTCTTGTTCTCCACGAGGGCTGTATGTGTGGGTCAAGGACACTGCATACTTGTGCAGCCGCTCAGGCCAGGTGCTGACTGTGAGCATTCAGATGAATGGCTGGGTACACGTTGGCAATCTGATTTGCCCAGCCTGTTGGGACTTCTGTGACTCCTGTCCCCCAGAAAGGGATCCTCCAGCTTCTAACTTAACAAGAGCTGCACCCATTGGTAGGTTGCCTTTTTTGCTGAATTGAAACTTCAGTATCAAATATCTGAAAACATCAAGGATTTGTCAAAAATCAGTTCTGATTCCTCTCCTCAGTTCTGACTGTCAGGAACAGGAGAGGAAGGCTATGGCTATTTTAAGATCCCAGGTGTAGGAGGAAAGGGAAAATAGCAAAGGTGCCCTGCTTTTTGCTGTGCAGTCATGCAGAATAGTGACTAACACAAGAGAAATGTGTCTGAAACATAATGCCTTCATTTCATGTCTCCTTCTGGTAATCATCCCAGAAATCTAACTTTAGCCTGGGAACTTACCAGGAAATCTGACCTATGTTTTGAAGACCATATTGTTATTATAATCTTGAAAGTTATCACCTGGATGGAAAGTGAGTTCTCACTTTGTATAACCTCCTATTGTTAATGTTCATGCTGTAATGCAGAAAGATCAGAGTTGGTTTTCTTTTTGAGGAAGGTAAAAAGATTAATTCACTAAACACTAGTTAATGTTTTGTTAAGAAGTTTGTTTTAAGTTTTTGGTGGTTTTAGTGTTCTCATTGTTATTTTATCTTGTCATTAAATGTAAAATTTTTAATTTTTATTTTTTTTTTTAATTTTAGACTTATGCTCCTGCTCGTCCAGCCTGGTTGTAACCCTTTGGCTGCTGGTGGCCAACTTAGTTCCCCTGCTAACAGGATTATTTCTCTGTGCGTAGACCTGAGCTTGGGGCAAGAAGTTCTGAGACAATACCCATCCTGCTGCACTCCTTACTGTAGAGCATGAGGGTTTGTCTTTACAGGCAGCTCTCTCCTGCTGAACCTCATCTCCCCTGGAAAGTATCACTGCACATCATAGTCAGGGAGGTGCTGACGAAAGCAGGCAGAGTTTTGAGAGGAGGAAAATTTACCTTGTCATCTCAGTAAGTGCCAGTATTTTCGTGAATCGCAACCTATGGGGTTTTTTTGACACAGTAACAAGATCCACTTTGCCAACTGTGTAAGACTACCTGGCAGCTCAGTCAAGATTTGAAATGAGAACTCATCTGTAATAGAACTGAGGGCTGGTTTTTTTGTTGTGTCTGTTGTGTGATTGGTAGCAAAGCATCCTCAAACTGGAAATATACCTCAGTGGTTTAGTCAAAAGCCATGTAAAAATCAGTTGTCATCACTGCTGATAACCAAGGCCTAAAGAGGCTGGTAATTTGTTTGCTTTGTTAATTCTTACAATTTACGGGGGAGGAAAGAATGTAATGGGATAGATCAATGGTTGGCAGTTGCCTCCACAACTGGATTTTGCAGCTTTGAGCCCCCTCAGAATTCATACTAGGTACAGCAGCTAATTCTTGGGGTTCATTACATCTTCCTAAATGCACAAAATGGAATTTCAGACTGGTAACCAGGACAACTGCCTAGAAATTCCATTTTCATTTAGCGTGTGCCAGTTCTACTGTGAAAATTAATACATCACGTTTGAATTTTCTCTAGAGTTTTCTAGGCAAATGCACTTCATTGTACTGTACATACCTTGTACTGATACTCAGACTGTAAATTTGGAATAGGATTTAGGATTATTTTTGTTGGTTTCTTGAATAATGGCATTATTGTTTCAAAACTAGTATGAACATTGCTGCAGATATTCTCACTTCTTGTTGAAGAGCAAACCAATAGCAATGGCAGCTATAATCTTACAGGATCGTGCTGATGTCTCTAGACCAAAAACTATATTGAATGTGTAAGGATAGCCTAATCTGTTTTCTTTTTTTCTTCCCTCTACTTTTTCTTGGACATGTAAATACTATGGATTGAGTATTTGTAGTAAGTTGAGAATCAGATGGTTTGAGCCACATGAGGGCACACCTTGCTACAAAATTTATCACTTGATGACAGAATAACTAAGAGGAAGGAAATGAGTAAAATCTCTTAAGGTAAGGACAGCTGCTCTATAGGACCCTTGTAAGGATGTTTTTATTTATTTTTGACTATAACGTGTAACAAATAATCCTGTTCAGAGGTAAAGAAACTCCTTTTGGTTCAATCCACTGCCTGTCCTTTTAGGACAGTTTTCATTCCTGGAAAAGTGTTAAATTTAAGGGAGCAGACATGCACAATGCACTAAAAAATGCAGATATAGGGAGAAAGATGGTGTTATTTTGCTTTCTAAATGTTCTGCGATATTATAATTGTCAGTGACTGGATCTCTTTCCTCAATGGAAAGTAGGGAGATGAAGTAAAACTTCAGCTACAATTATACTGTAATAATAGGACTTCCATCATGATTGTAAGAAATTCTTTGTGCCTACTGGACTTGATTTTGTTTTGGTTTGGTTTTTTTATAATTTAAGGAAACTCTTATGACACTGCTGGGGCAAGTAGGGTGCAACTTAAATGTCTGAAGACATCACAGTTGAGAGCACCTTGCACTGAGCTAGTTCTCCTTAACTGCAGGTTAAGCTTGCTGTGAATTACACAAGACCTGGGCTAGCTTTAAATCAGTGTCTCAGAGAAGCAATACAAGTCAAGACTCAAATGCTCTAAAATTGTACAAATTGAATTATGAAACAGATTGAGAAGTGAATGCTAACTATTTTAATATATCCACAAAACAGTCAACTGATACCTGGAAAACATAAAGGTTTGAGAATACATCTTAGGTCCCAGAGGTTGATATTGTATTTTTTGTCTGTTGTGCAATAATACAGTTGAAATGGTATCACTCAACTACCATGCTTTTGATACTTGAAAAGAAATTACTGGTTATTTTTTCTTACTGTGAAATGTTTGCACTGTCTGAACTTTCTGGTTAACTTTATAACTGTTAAACTTTTTAACTGGTGTTAATTTATTGTGCTCAGTATTTGATATACTGGTCTTCTGTCTGTCTAAGCGTGAGATTTGTCATATTTAATTGAATATTTGTATCTTCTACACAGTTGTTTATCTTGAGGGCTTTTCTTCTTTTAATCTCTCTTCCTGAGAATCAACTGAAAGACGGCTTAGAAAGTTGATGCTTACCTACTTCTGAATTGTATGCATTAATTAAAGGAAAGGGATGTAGTGCTTTGTATTGACAGGAAAAATTCTATCGGCCTGTTGGAGATCTTGTGGTCAGGCTCACCAGTACCTGCTAAGCAGCTGCATCAGTGAATCCAGTGAAGTAAAACTGCTGCTGCCTTAATAATCTGAGATTTCAGTCGTAATTTCTTTGTTGTGCAGCCCTTCAGCTGCCTGTGAACTGCAGAACTGGACGTGACTTTGGGGGGTTGGGCACGGAAGGTACTTTAGTCAGAAAAATGCAACATCTTCTATCCCATCAGTGGGTTAGCAGCTGTAGCCTTGTAGGAACTGCCAAGGAATGTGTCAACTTAAAGTGGCAATGAATTGGTAGCTGTCATGAATATTTGACTAAAGCTGACTACCTCAGTTCTGTTTGTCTTTGCGTTCAGCTTTTATCCTGCTGTGAACTTCCAGATCTTAACATGAATTAAGTAAAATCATGTCTCAGGTTTTTAAGAGAAAAACTACTACAGTAGGAAGCACAAGCCATTTTTGAGTACAGAACACAAGTAAAATTGTAGCTTAAGAAGATCAGTTATGTAGCCTTAAGTGTAGTTTCTGCTGTAAAATTCAGAATTCTTTTAAATAAATGCAAAGTTTGCTGTGTTAGGTATCCTGACCACATGTGACCAGTCCCTCCTATTGCATCTCTTAAGTGTGAAAACTTAGAAATACAGAGAATTTAAACCTTTGTGTTTCCACCAGAGAAGATTGGGCAGCAGGAGCCCTGGAAATTGTGCTGAGATGTACGAGTTTGCTCATCTGTAACAGAAACATGTTAAGTATATAGTGTCCACAGTTTTGACTTCATAATTTTTAAAAAATATTCCATGTTTGCTTAGGGAAGTAAATTAGTCTTGCAGTCTTTTTTGGTACCAGTAGTTCAAATAATTTCAATTAGAAGTTAAAGCAAGTCATATTTTAGGAACACATATTTTCTAATGTTGCAATAATAAGGAGGAAGGATAGCTTTTGGCTGGAGAATGCAGCAAGTAAAATCACATTGAAAAGCAGCAATTCATTCCTCCTGACATGAGCTGAGGTCTTGGGATTTTGTCACGGCCTGTGATGTAGGTTAATTACTGAAAGAGAATTATATCCCCCATTAATTGACTGTCAGTCCAATGCAGCTCATTCTGCTGAGCACTGAACTGGGGAGACTGATGTCTGAGAGCTGATGTCTTGATATCCACGATCCCTTAGGAGGGCCAGTTGTTTTTAAATCTTTGTGGCCTGCAAATCTTTCTGCTTGATGATATTCAGTAGAGAGGGAGGTGTACATCCTTCCTTCCCCACCTTTCCAAGGAGTGACTTTCAGCCAGCTGAGTAGCTCAAGGTGTTTTCCCTGCAAGACTGAACCCCTGTTTTTAGCTGGTCTGGATGTGTGGGTGCCTGCCTGCGTGTATGTACTGCTCTTCAGGATCTGGGGCTGTTTGTGCACTGAATAATGTGATCTTAAACTACCAGACTTCCAAAGTGCAAATGTTGCCTTTTTAATGTGAAGCTCACCTTGGAGATAAAACAACTGTTTTGAGAGAACTGGCTGACCTTGAACATGTGTTTCCTATTTTGGTACAGAATGTAAATATAGAACTAACTATTTTACACAGATTTTGGCTGGATTGAGATATAAGGGCTAATTTGTGTTATTTATGGAGTAAAAATTTCCTTATTTTACTGTTTGAAAAAGGTATGTCATGCAACAGAAGAAAAAGCTGTTCTTCAATAAAATATCTGTAGAATATTAATTCTTCTTGTCCTTTTCTTTGAGAGCTGATGAAGATTAACTGCAAGAGTAAGTGCAATAAAAGACCACTATTACAACATTTATTTTGTGAGAATGTTGAAAAATGAAATTACATCAAGTCTGCATATTGATCACTTTATTAAACTGTTATTTGATACACTTTGAATGTAAAATAGTCTATGTTATTATTAGCTCATACATGACTTATCAGAAATTCAGCCTGATGGTGAAGGAAGGAGGTTCCTGAATTCTCTATCCCATCCTCATGTATATGATACATCAAAACTCTGCAGTGTGTAAGTATTTTTCCACTTGAAATTGAAGATCATAAATTCCCTGCTTTGTGTGAAGGATTTGGCCACGTGATTCCCATTTTAGTGGCAGGAATGTTGGTGTTGCTCTGCAGAGCCCAGAGCTGTTGGCTGTGACTGGAGTCTGAGCAGGAGGAGCTGAGCTACTCTTGCTGCTGCTCAGCAGGATCAGGGATGCTGCAGCCACTTAGTTTTGGTACCTGAGCTAGCTTTGCTAGCTGTGAGACTGAGATTTTTAACAATATATTTGTAATTACAATACATTATTATATATATTACTCTGGTAAATGTGAAAGATCTATCAGACCTCTAAAATTAGTTGAAATTATTTTATAATTAGCTCATTTTTTTTCCTCTAAGCAATATGACAGCAAGTACATAGACTTAAAAAACTTGCCTTCCTCTCAGCTATTTTAGAAAATCTGATAAAGCACAGCAAAAGTAGGTTACTCTTCCTTTTTATTTGCCTTCTCTCAAAATAGGAGTATTTCAAAAGGGGATTAAAGCTTATAAAACACGCCACTGTTCATTTTGTGGATGGCTTTAACTCTGAAAAACATCAGGTATTTAAAGTTACCCAAGTACAGCTATAATGTTTAAAAACTTCAATGTTTCTAAAATTTACGCCACTGGTAGCAGAATAAAAAACCCCTGGGCTGTGAGCCCAGTTTGTGTTTAAAATTCAGAAGCAGATGGAGATGTCTCTCCTGGAGTGTAAGGTGTGCTGCTCGAGCAGGATCAGGACACAACTCTGCAGTCTGGGAAGGCACAGGGAGCTGCACTGGTGTCAGACCAGTGGAGTTCCCCAGTGCAGCTACAATGCAGCCCAGTGTGAAATGCCAGTTTGCAGGAGTTCTGTGCGTCTATAGCGGTCATTTCCATACGTGTCTAAAAAGTCAAGTGTCACAGAGGATTTGTCACTGTTACTGGTTGCCCCCCTCAAAATCAGCAAGTACACAAGCTGCAAGCTGAGCCCTGGGTACATCTCCCTGTCAACCTCCACTTCTCCCCTCTCAGCTGGTGCCAATTAATGATGAAGACTTGCTCAGAAAATCTGATGTTAACAAAATTGTCTTTGGTTATTCCAGATTCTTTTTCTCCTGTATTTTAAAGGAATACAGTGAATTTAATCAAGGTCAGATTACTACTGAGGATTCCTAGCATCCCAGATTTGAAACAAACAGTACACCCATTCCAAACCCCTTCTCCATTCCTCCACTCCTTAAACTGTTTAATTTATACATCTGATGAATATTCATGTGTGTCTGAGCACAGTAATAGTATCTATTTTTCCAAAGATGCTTATACTGGGAAATGAAATCAAGGAAGGCCTAAATGTCCCAAAGTATAAGATGTTATTTGTGTTTGAGGAGAATTATGGAAATAAAGCATTTGCCCATGCGATTGCATCTAACTGCTCTTGGATTTTTTAACTATAATTTATCTGTTTGAATGAGTTCTTTGATTTTTGTGTTTTGTTCCATTCTGTAAATAACTGTAGGCAACATGTTGAGTTTTATGTGAGCTATTTAGCTCTGTTGTAGAAATTAGAAGGGGAACTGTTTTCAGTCAACAAGAAAATAATTACAGGGGAATACCCACATTACTAAGTCAAATCAAATACTATTAAGTTTTACATTTGTTTCCTATTCCTTAGGTATAATGTTGAAATTCAAGGCAGATTTTTTTTACCCTCAGGAAAAGGGGAATGAAATACATTCTTTGATTCTTTTACAGCAAGTGTCACACAATCTGTTACTCTACTTCAATTGCCACGGAGTGGACAGACGTCCCAGGAAGGTGAGAATTCAGCCAGGTGAGGAGAAGGGATCTCTACATGTGCTCTGGGTGGTTCTGCAGGCACATGAGGAAATCTTGGATTGATCGACCCTCATAGCAGATCTTGTAGATGGTTGTAAATAATGGAAACCTGAAAGAAGCATGTAGGAATTAAAATAGTTTGTATAGTTCATATGAACATTTCTATTCCATTTTAATGGAAATAATTCTTTTGTTCTGCTGAAAGTGAAAAATTTTTTTCCCTCTTTACAATATAATTTTTGCTTGGCGCTGCCTTTACTGGAAGACTCCTGAGTGAAGAAGAGGAGCTAAGGAGGGGCAAATCATGGGAGTGACAGCAGAGAAAAGTGATTTTGGAAACAAAATACATGTCGAGTATTTTTTATTTAAAAACAACTTTGAATTGCATATGCTTTTCCCTGCTGTGTGCAAAATGGATATATTATTTGCAGTCATTACTGGTATCCAAAGGACTAAAGAATGAAAATGTCGAACAATTTTCTTTACTTGGCTTAAAGGATTCTTTTCCTTTTACAAGCTGTCTTAGTCATTATGTGGTAAAAAATGAGTCCACTGAATGACTCGGAGCTGAGCATGTAACAAAGTGCAATTATTGGATAATTATTAGATCAAGCTGTGATTTAAAGCTGCTGTCAAAATGAGCTTCCCTTTTCTCTCTCATTTTAGAAAGATAATTCCACTTGAATCTTGTGTATCTCTTCCAGTTCTAATAAGTTCTTAAGGATTCTTTTAGCAGTGTTTGACTTCTCAGTACTGCTGATGTATGAGAGGAAATGGGATGGAGGGAAGTTTAGCTTTTCTGTTGTTTAAGTTGATGCAAACATTTTAAATTATAAATAATCTTACATCATCCCAAGCAATTAGAGGTACTTTTTACCTCAGCAGTGTTTGTGGCACTAAAACATTGATATCAGCACATATTACCTATTCAGTGCATCTTTGCTTTGTAAAAATCTTTGGTTAGGAATATGACCCTGAAATTTGTACTGAGATAACCAAGTTCAGGTTTGCACTGAGAGCAGGACTGCTGTAAGCTGCAATGGTGGTATACTGAGGAAAAAAAACCCTTTGGCCCATAAATCATGTCTGCAAGATGTATACAGCCTTAAATCTTACTTGGGCAATGGGGATGTCTGGAAGGCTTCCTTACATTATAATTTCTTTTGTTTCCTGTGTATGGGCCATTCACTTAAGAGTTGGTGATAATCTCTGTGGGTCTCTTCCAACTCAGAATGTTCTGTGATTGTTTTCCCTGCTGTTCCAATGTGATCTCACATTACTCTGTCTTCTATTAGGCACTAACAGTATCTCCTGAACCCGTTCTGTTTGTGACTTGTTTCTTCTAACACTGCTCAGCCCTTATCCCATTCAACTGACCCTGGCAATGAGGAGTCAAGCCAGGCTCTAGCAGTGGCCCAAGATGTAGAAAGCTGTTGCAGAAATGAACAAGGTAATTAAACACAAGTACAGTTAAGGAAATTATGAATCACTCATAATTGTTGATTTTGTTGTTTTTTTAAATAAAAGCACTTACTTATGGAGCATATTTTTCTGTTTCAGAATTTTGTAGACTTCGGCTGAGGTCTGAGGACCTTGCAGCTTTTGTCCATTCAGCATCTCATTTTCCAGCTCCTCAATGGACTAGAAGACAGAAGACTGATTACTTGGGTCAGAGGGGATACTGCTGTGATACCAGCAGTTATCAAGAAAGTAAACAATTAATGACGCCTTTGTAAAACACAGGACTTTCTCATGCCTTAGCATAAAATATTTCAAAATCCTCCTTACTTTTCCTGTGCGAGCAAAGGCTTCCGCTACTTTTCTGTTGCGTCCCCCATAGCAGGTGGTGATGAGATCAGCAACCCCACAGCTTTCCAGAAAGGTGGCTGTTGACACTGGTCCCTTGCAGAACATCTTGGCAAAGGCCACCATCTCCATGAGGCCCAGGCGTATCACTGCTGCCTTGGTGTTGTCACCGAAACTCAGTCCATCGCAGAACCCCGCGCCCACCGCCACGATGTTCTAAAAATGGGCCAGTGCAAAATACAGGGGAGGGATGGAAATGGTCAGCCAAGGTGTGCAGCTCATCAGCGTGCACTGAGCTCCAAGAAAACCCCACAAATCTGTCTTCATCAGAACAAGGGTCCATTTCCAATGGCCATGAGTTTGTCTTGTGATGAAACAGGTCAGATAATGTTGAGCAAAAGTCACTGGACTCTAAGAAGATTTTTATTAAGTATCTGCTGTTACTCCCATGGGCAAAAATCAAAGCAGTGTTTTATACACTAATATTGCAATCACATAGCGTGGATGCAATTAGTGTCTTGTTTTTCTGCTAATTCCAAGGTGGATCTCACTGACCTTTCTGTTTAACTATTTAAAATATCATACACAGAGTCATACCTTTCTGGGTTTTCTTTGTGGGTCTGTGATTTGAGCAGGCATGGATTCTATGAAGATGCTGCAGTAAATCAAATCAAATTTTGGGCTTACCTACAAATATCAGTAGAACTGCCCTTGTCTACAGCTCTAAACTAATCTCTCAGGATCCTAAATATCTTCACAACTCCTTACTGTTGTCTGGCATGCTTCCCTTCCCACCTTCCAATTCCTAGCTCCTAAATGAGTCCCTAAATAAATGTAGTTCAGTGTATATGAGTAATATGTCACCTAGTGCTACCATTGGCATGTTTGCTCCAGACATGTATGTACTGCAGTGCACATACTTAATTTATTAGGGTTTTTTTAGCAGAGGCAAAACCAAACCAATGATTTCAAGAAGTGCAATGATTTATCACAGAACAGAAAAAATCTCTCTCCCATCTGTTTCTTCCCCCAATTCTGCTCTGTGGCCAAAAGCAAAATCTGCAGTATTTGATTTTGTATGTCAAGAAATTTTATATATGAAATTAAACAGGACCAATTCTTTCCTCATCAGTCATCCATCTCCATGGAAAGGTGAATTATTGAAGTATAAATTACTAAATGTGTAAAGAGGTAAAGAGGATCACAGGCTGAAGTCACTTTCAATTCATATAAAAGCAAACTCTGAATCTCACACAATTGTCCCCTCATGGGAAATTCAGTGACTCTGGTGTCATTTCTGATGCCACCTGGGATCTCCACATGGGCATTGCTGAATGCCACACAGACGTGCTGCCAACTCAGACCATTGCTTCTGATGTGAATTTTCTAGCAGGTTAGTACTTAAACCATGGACATAATTATTAGTGAAGCCACTCTGTGTAGTGAGAGTCTCTGTTTTGTGTGCTCACAACATGCAGACAAGAAAACACCGTGGACTAAACTCTGCTCTCAAATCAGAGATGTACCTCTGGTAAAATAAAGATAAAAATACAAGTATTTTTAAGTTCTTTGCCTGCAGCTACATTTTAAGTAAATTTCCCCTTTTTGGGGAAATTTTTCTTTTCCAGGTTGGAAAACTGGCCTATGAATGATGCATCTTGTCTGCACTCATTCACTCACATGGTGGCAGGACTCAAATTAGACCCCATGGCTTACAGAAGACTCAGGGGAGGTTAGAATTTGGCCCTAATAAAACATATTGGCTTGAAAACACTCACTTTTAAGGCTCCACAAAGCTCCACTGTATCGGAGTCAAGCACCACAGTAATCCTGAAATTGGGGGTCTGCATTAATTCTTTAAAGATTTCCCCTTGTGTTTCGTTTTTGCATCCTGTGGGAAGGAAGGATGAAAGAACACTTTTACAATGTTTCAGAGTGCACACAAGTAACCTGAAATAAAGTTCTAGGGACTACTTCAGCTTTTGTGATCCCAGTCCCAAGGTGTTGCTACACCAGAGATTGGTGTAACAGCAGTTTCTGCTGTTGGATGCCAGTGTTAAGTGTAGGCAGCTCCAGAGCATTGATCAACATTGCTTAATGACACTTTAAAGAGCTTAAAAGTAGATATCCCCTAATGAATCTTTCTGCTTGAGAAATCTTGTACAACCACAGACCTTACAAAAGACATTATTTACAAGCTGTTTCCTGCAGGACAATGGTACAATTTCTGCTTTGAAAATGTAAACCTGTGTCACTGCTGAGTACTATGATGGAGCACAAATGGCTATTGCCCAGTTACAGGGGTAATAGTCCCAGTTGCAGGGGGATTCTCAGATGATGAAATTGAAGGTTGGCACTGCTTAAACCTTTTTCCTACCAATTCTACAGAGGTCATGTTTTCTGTTGTTACAGTGCTCAGCCAAGGAGAGCCCTTAGTGCTTAAGGAACTGAGGTTTGTCTTCACCCAGAGAGCCCATGACCAGCTGGGCAAAGACCTTTGAATAGAGTCACTTGAGGTTTTTACAAGGTAGCTTGGTTTCCTTCAGGGGGAGCTCAGCTATCAGTTTTACTAGCCTGGGGCACCACACCCTGGTAGCTGGGAGGTTTCTCACCACCTCATGAGAAACTTTAGGTTTGCTTCTTGTTATTCATAATACCAGTTCTCTTTGAGACAGCTGTTTCTGGGCTGCATGGCTTTCCATGAGGACAAAAGTAAGGGGCAAAGCTCTTTGCACAGTCAGCATCACATCATTACTTCAAACCAGGCCAGTAGAAGTTAAATTCCCCCCAGGAAAATTAATATAGCTCAACTCTCCTAATCATGTCTAGTCCTATTTGTACCTAGTTGCTCTTTCAATAACAAATGCCCATCTGGTACAGTTTGCACCATTACTGTAATATTTGCAAGGCAAAGGAACATTATTGCAACACGATTTATTTTTCATTTGCCTTTCCTAGCTATGGAAGAATGTAACTTTAATTTTAACAGACTTTAAAAATCTCTGAGTTTTAAAAACTACTGGATGAACTTTCCAAATCAGGTCAAACCCAGTCCTGGGAGGATCTGAGGCCATGTCTTGGCAAGCAGTCCAAGTGGGAGAGAGGAACAGAATGTTACTGGGTTTTCTTTTCCAAACAAAGAAATTTTAAGATGAAGAAATACACCTCTGGGAGTGTGAGCACATAGGAGCTTCTGATTACACTTCTTTTTCTAGACTGTATTGTGTATCAACTGCTGATATACTCCGTGTTGAGCTCTACAGACACAAAAGTTGGCTCTTACCAACTCCTTCAGAAACAGGATTAAGCTGTGATATTTTCAATGACTTAAATTATCTCTCAGCACTGAAACCCACCGTCAGTTTGAATCTGATTCTTTCAGCACCAAACTCACTGGAAATAATCCTGGCTCCCTGAAGGAGCTCAGCAGGCACTGCTCCACTAGGGAACCACCTGGAACCAGTCACATCCCCCTGCTTCTTCCAGAGATTATCCTGCCACAGGTGACTTTAAACCCCAGCTCTAATTGGCTCTTTGCAATAGTTACCAATGGTGGTTTCACAGAATTTCTCATCAGCCACTTCTTTGGCTATGTTTGCGCCCATCAGCACACTGATCTCTATTTTCAGTTGCTCTCGAATGAGGTCAGAGATGAGCTTCAGGCCATCAGGACCCTCATCAATCCCCTGAAAAGAAGATGGTTAAAGCCAGGGTATTAGAATAGGAAAATGACAGCAGCTGAACACTGGTAAAACAGAAGGTGTTCTATTGCCTGCAGCTCTCTGGTTTTAATTGGAAAAAAAAAAATGGTCTTATAATCACTAGTATTACCCATTAATACAAATGCTCTGGGTTTTTACTTTGGAAACTGCAAATTCAAAGCAAGCTCAGGGAGAAGGGGTGACAGTCAAGGTAATCCTGCAAGAGGCCTCACATCGAGTGCTGCTGTCCTGAGGCTTGCTTTCTTTGATGTTGTATTTTTCCTTTCAGCTAAGTTTCTGTACTACAAGATCAGACATTTAAAATTAAGTCTATAAGAAATGGCTTTTTTTGCAAGATCTAGGTATTAATCACAGTGCTTCTCAGGTGTCAAGGAATATACTGAACTGTCCTGGGGTTTTTTTAAGCTAAATTTGCAGAAATTTCCTTCATCTCCCACCTTCCTCTCCTCTCCTTACTGCTGTTTATGAGATAGTTTCTAGAGAGGGGAAGAGCTGGTATTGAAGACCAAAAACTTGAATTACATTTCTATCATTACAATTTTAAGTGGGTTATTTCCTGTAATGCAATCAAAATAAGAAGTGGTAAGACTACATTCGTAAGCTTTGCCTCTGGCTTTTAGTTTGACTTTTCCCTTAAAATATTAATTCCTTTTAAGATAATCTGGTACCTCTCTAACCTTAAAAAGAGATTCCTCCGTTCATGCCAGATTGAAATTGCTTCAGTTCTGCAAAATCATTACTGTTATTATGCCATTTTAACATTGCCAAGAACAGCTTTAGCATGTACTTGGAAGAGGTGCTTTGACTTGGAGTTCTCAGTTAGGAGTTAAACTGTAGTCTCAGAGTATTTTTTCTGGCAGCAGTGTCAGCTTTATGCATCCCTTCCTCTGCCCACTTTCACCTCCATGCTGGTCCAAGTGGGAACTGATCGAGGCTAAACATGACTGGCAAAGACAGATACTCTTAGCCTGCATAGGTTGCCCCATCCTTCCCTCTCCAAAGCCACGATAGCAGCAGAAGGCCTGGCAGAGCTGGGCAAGTTTTAACTCCTGCAGAAAGAAATGCTCTTGTTTATGCAGAGCATGCAGCTGAGGGCTGCAGCTCCTGCCCTTAAGTTGGAGCTTTTTATTTACTCCGTATTGACTGGGTACTGTGGAGACAACAACTTACCTTGATCAGGGAAATTCCAAATGTCTCAGGTTTTATGTGTCCTGCAATCTGCTCACAGATTCGTCCAATAAATTGATGTGGCAGAACAAACACTAAAATATCTGCCCCGTTTGCTGCTTCAGCCACGTCTGGTACAGCCACCTGGGATAAGAGTGACAAACAAAATGAGCCCCAGGTAGGAATCCTCAGTCCTTGCAAGACACCATCAAGCTAAAGTCATGGCAGATGCAGTGCAAATGTCTTTAATTTTAACTGGCTCTGTGGCATAGCTGCCAGCTCTCCACACAAGCAGCTACAGATCTCTTCTGAAATACCCAAAGCAGCTGAACTGTTTTGGGGTTGGATTTTTTATAATTTAACCCTGTGTGGATAATCTGGGGAAGATGATATACTTCATTAATTTGTGGTGTGCTGGGAAGCCCCTTTGCTAGTTCAGCTTCTTGATGTGGTTCCTGAAGATAGCTGACCAACCCCATACAATTCTTCTTGAATGAGTGGTAGCACTGGGGAGCACAGGAGAAAAATGGGGTGGTGGGACAGAGGCTCTTCTGGAAGTCTTTTTATGGAAGTTTCCATAGGTCACCAGCTGAGTTACTGAGGAAAAAACTATATCAAAAGGCAGAGATTATCATCATCTTTGGGCAGGTGTCTTTGTTTTAAATATACAGTAATTTTCCCAAGAGTTACAAAAACCTATACAAGATACTTAAAAACTACCTAGCTGTATCTTCCTCCAAATGGTGGCATTACTCAGATCAATTCAAGCCAGGCTACAGAGGCAACAGCAGGTGAGTTTGAGCTTGCTAGAAGCAGTTTACAGTAGGAGAAAACATCACTCTTGGATGCAGCCTTAAGCAAGTAGGATTCCCAGAAGAAAACCAGAACTGCTGCCAGCCAGGCTGTTTCTCTGGGAAAACAGGGAAGTGGGAGCAGGGCAGAGGCTGGCAGCACTTGCACAGGCTGTGCTCCTGTCTCTCCAAAATGCTGCAGAGCAATGCAAAAAAAAGCTCAGCTTGTTTGATTTTTTTCCTCAGTTGGAGGTGGTCTGAGGGTCCCTCTACTGCAACCAGCTGATTTTTGGTGGTGAAGCCTCAGGATTTGCTCTAAAGAGCATGAGGCTGGCCTCAAGGGATGAGGACAAACCTGTTGATCTGCTGGAGGGTTGTGAAAATAACAGTGACAAGTCAGTTGTAACCCAGGAGAACTGTGTGCCAAGTTCAAACACCAGGAGTACAAATATGCAATCACAGCACAAAATGGAATACCAAATATAACCACTCAGCCACATGCAGCATTTTAACTTCCCTTTACAACTGCAACTGTTCCAAAAATGTGGCACTACTCACAAAACAGTGGCATTTGGCAAAATCTTGAACAGCTAAACACCCTCACGTCACTTGCTTTGGTAGCAGTAAATTATCTAAGGTGATTAAGTAGAGATGTGGAACTTGTTATTTTAAATGTCCATGAAAATAAATGCCTTATATTTTTTGATGAAATTTAGAGCTTTATTAACTACAGCTGTCCTGAAATCACCCATGAGCTCATTATTCATCTCTTTGTAAGCCACAGCTTCTGCTTTTGATTTCTTTTTCTGAAGAAAGGAGATCAGTAGCTTTGCCTGTTTTTCCAGAAGATGCTGTGGGTTTGAAATATCTCAGCTCTGTATAGACAGATCTCGGCCTGCCATTTCCAGAGTTGTGCTGATCTCTGCCAGGGAGGAGGATGGTGTGATACCAGCACAGACACAGTTGGTGTTTGAAGTTGCTCGTGACATACAAGACAAGCAGAAATCACAGAATTGAATTGTATTCCAGGGAGTTTTAATGGAGTGAGTTAGGTGGCAAACCAGAACAAAGTAGTGAATTGCTTCCTAATTTTTTTTTTTCAGGTGTTGACTCCCTTATACAAAAAAAAAAACCCAAAACCAAAAACAAATTCAGTGATTTTAAGTTTTTTTTTTTTTTTTTCAAACTTACCACATTGTGGGGTATCTTGTATCCAGGCAGATATTTAACATTTTCATGTTCCTGGTTGATGATTTCTGAGAGTTTTCTTCCATTAATGATCTCTTCAAACACCCACATCTTGACAGTGGGATCAAATCTGTTGGACTTCTGCACATTTTTGCCAATGATTCTTGCTATGGCTGAGCCCCTTTAAAATAAATAAAAATAACAAAAAGAGGGACTTTTAATAAATAAGTAAAAGTCTTAATTTATTGTGAATTAGAAATACGAATTACTTTAAACATCATAACTCATAAAAGGCCTGTGCTATAAAGCTGTCTAGGTGCTTGCAACATTTATCAGAAAGCTTTGTCCACTACCCTCCATCAAGAGCCCCTCAAGTTTAAAAGCAGAGAAAGCAGAACAGAGGAAAAATATAACTACAATAATGGAACCGAACTTGTATCAAAGGTTATAGAGCAGGAGTGTGATGTACCCTCAACAGCACTAAAAATACATTATCTGAGGTTAAAATCTCTTATAGTCCTCAGATAATTCTGGTTTTTGTCAAGATCAATAAATGTAAAATAATCCAGGTATATATCAATCCTGAGCCATCTTGCTGTGACAGTCTTTGTGCATCTCAAGTGCATCAAGTAAAATAGATGCATCCCACTTTCCTATCTGTAACCAGTTACAATAAAAATTTTACCTAAGACCTAAATGCTCAGAAAAAAAAAAAAACAACCAACAAACAACTCTTCAGCCTGGTGGATTCTCTTTATTTATTGTTCTTATTGTCATTGTAACAGGATGTGTAATACTCGCAGCCTGAGGATATTTTAACCAACCAGTTTACTTATCTTGAGTCATGCTGAGCATTTTTAATTTCAGGTCAGGCAATAATTTTATTCCCCTATCATCACTGCAGCCTTGCAAACACTCACATGGCAAGGGAGAATTAGAAACCTCACAGAGAATATTCGAAGTATTGTTTAATGAATTTTAAATTATTTGGGGAAGAGGGATGATTATTTTTACTCCTCTCTTCCTTCTCTCCATTTTAATGCTACTTTAATCTCTCAGGTACTGGCCACTAACAACACAAGTGAAAGAGAAGCTTCAGTTGCAGCACTCCTGTCCTCTGACCCACTTGTAACATGGAGCATGAATAGGATTTAGCTATGGTGTGTGTTCTGGAACTGATAAACTTCTTGGGGATATCAAAGTCCAGGCAGGTCTGTGCTGTTAATGATTCAAAGGGAAACTACATTGTAACTGACCCATTGTAACTGAATCCTTGGTTCACCCATATTTTTCAAGTAATAGCTTTGCATAAGTTTAAATTGCTCAATAACTAATAAGGTCTTATTAATAGGTAATGAAGGTCTTAATCTTTAATGATAAAGAAATCCTGCTGAGATCAGGTTTCACTTTGCTCAGTGTTGATTATATGCTACATCCTGAGCTGCTCTAGTGCTTTTTTTATTTAGTTATTCAGATTGAGGCTTTTTGGTTGGTTTGGGGTTTTTGTTTAGGGGGTTTGTTTGATTTTGTAAGGGATGATTTGGTTTGGTCCTTTACAATATTTCGGGAAGTGTTTTGAGGGTGAACCTTTACTGTAAGAGTTCTGCTGTTTTGAAAGAAAGGCATGCAGTCATATCATACATTCCTATTGTTTATAAAATTCCTTATATTCTGTTCTCATGCCCTGCTATCAACAGAGGGCACATTCAAAGCTTGAGCTAAGGATGAGTTTTGGCTCCATACAAGAAACATGTACTAACAGGAAAAAGGTTTTGGTTGTTTTCATAAACTTGAAATATAAATTAATTGCCAAGGTTGTCCAGCATAATCATCTGGATGATGAACTTACACATCAAGCCTACCCATAAAAATAACTTCTTTAGCTAAGTACCAAGAATATACAATTTTTCTGTTGAAAGATGCAGACTCCGGCTCTAATCCCTGAAACCCTGAATGGGACTTGCAACTCTCAGTAGATAAACACGAACCCTCCTGCATCTACTGGCAACCACAAAATGCAGTGCAGCACTTGCTTCACTCAACCATATCACTCATGAGCCTCCTGGCAGTGTTGACTTAGCAAGTCCCCATGACCTGCTGAACTTCTGCAGCTGACATGAGCTTTTGCAACGTTGCTGTGTCACGTGTCAGCCACGATTCTGAGCTGCAGGAAAGCCTCAAGAGCACAGATCTGAACTGCTGCCCAAATATTTATGAGGGAATTAAGAAAAAAAAGTGTTTGCCAAAGGTAAACACTGTCTTTTTCTGTAGCACTAAAACAACCTGTTCTGCCACCAAGGCTATGAATAGTTGTTATTCATACATCAGAGCACAATGTTTATGTCCTCCCTGAGGATTTTAAAGTTGATATATATGCTAGAAAGTAAGAGACGGGCCCAGGCAGACAGGCAATATGGGTAAGCAGATGGTATTGAATGGGCTGGGGTCTCAGTATCTCTGTAATATAGCTCTTTTCAAGTTTGTAGGTAGATGTGGAAAAACAGAGAACTTCCTCAAGTTCAGATCTGAATACAACTAAGTGACTTTAAGTGATACCTCGTAGGAAGTGGGACAGCCTGGGAAAAGCCGGAGGTTCCTGCTTGAGAATGCAGCAAGAGAATGAGGTAGTTTCTGACTGTGGGCTGACCAAAGGTAAAAAAAAGTTGCCTTCCAGCCATGCTGTCATGGCTGTTGAGGGCTTGGAAGATACAATGAGCTGCCTGCACAGGCTGATGAGGGAAGAGAAAGTGGCAGGGAGAGGGATGCCTTCCCTGAAAAAATGTGTGAAAGCAGCAGTTGAGGAAACAAGTGATGGGGCTAGAGAAAGCCAGCAGTGTGACAATGAGGGCCAGAAGACTTGGCTGTGCAGATCCATGCAAAAGGCTGTATCTGCGAGATGGCATGCACAAAGAGAATGCATTGACGACAGTGAACTGTTATTACAAGGCAGGAAGGCAGAGAGCTGTGCTTTAATTCTGCTGTGTTCTCAGCAGCTCACAAGCAACCACTCCCTTACTTATTGACTCTTCTGGCATTAATTCCACCTAGCTGTCAGATATTTTTAAAATCTTAAGGAGCTTGCTCTCCTTGTACAAAAGCAATCACCAGAACTACCTGGAGGCTGGGTTGCTAATACCAAATGCATGCACATGCATGTTGGTCTGTTTGTTTGTGCTCAGTGTACAGAAAGCATAAGAAAAGTAAGATGCTAAGTCTTGTGGGATGGATTTACTGATGTTACTGGGATCTGTCAGACTCAAGGAGCTCTGCAGACCAATGCTTTCATCTGGGCTGGAAAGGACTGAGCAGTAACAAACATATTCCTAAGAATGCCGATAAATAGGAGACCTGAACACCATGCTGTGTTGATATCAAGATGCAAAAGGACATGCTGAGGAGGATGGAAATGAAAGGTGCCAATACATTGTGGCTTTAAATGATGCCTGTGCCCCGGTTCCTTCAGAGGAACACAAACAGCATCGCCACCCTTCTCACTGCTGAATGCTTCAACCTGAACTGCCGGGGCCCCGCCGCAGGCACACACAGCGACAGCTGCAGCTCCGGGCCTCTCTGGATCCTGTCGCCAGGCTTTAAGCGGCTCACACACCTGGGGTGATGCGGGAGCCTCATGCTTTTCCAGTTCTCATTGACCGGTGCATCTCTCGGGGCCGATGCTCCCTGCCCAGGAGCCAAGGACGGGGCCGGGGTCGCGGTTTCAGGACCATGGAGACGCTCCGCGCCCCCGGCCCCGCCGCTCCCCGTACCGCACCTGTTGCGATGCCCCCTCCCGCCGCGGCGGGAGGAAAAACCGAGGAAGGAACGGCGGAAGGAGGAGGAAAAGGGAAAGACATGAGGAAAAAAAAGAGAGGAGGGCAAAGAGAGAGCCCCCCCCCTCCCCGCGCTGCGGCACTCACCAGTTCCCCGAGCCGACGATGCAGACGCGGAGCGGCGACATCCTGCGGGTTGCGTCCCGCCCGCGGGGCTCGGCTCGGCGGCCGCGGTGCCTCCCGCCCGCCAGCACCGCCCCTGCCGCCCGGCCCGGCCCCCGGCGATGCGGGAGGGACGGGCGTGAGCGGGGCCCGGGGCAGAGCCGGGTTCCTCCCCGGCTCCGCCTGCAGCCCCGGCGGATGCTCTGCCCAGGTCGGTCCTGGCACCGAGGGCTGCACTGCGAGCGTCGGCTGGGAACGGGGGGGATTCAGTGCCCTGGAAGGGGGAATGGGGAAAATGGTGCCTTCTCAGGAATGTACGGGGATAAGGATCTGCGTGGGGAAAGCGGGAAGTCCGGCACTTCTCGTGGGATGGGACCTTCTGCCCACCGGCAGCCCCGAAGGTTTCGGTAGGGTGGGTAACGTGACAGAGTCTGTGGCAGAGGGAAACAAGCTGAGCTCATCGGGACAGTGGGACATCTCAAGGTCCCACCTGCCCTGCCCCACTAAGAGTAATGGTTTAAATCCTTCAGTCACATTAGAAACACACCAAGAAAACGTTATGTGAGTGCATTAGCAGAGCCAAATTCAGCTGATAAATCCTGAACTATATCACAGCTCTTAATATGGGACATCAAATATAAGTTGTCTGCAAGGAAAAACAAAAAGGAGTGTTGGTCCTTTTCTCCTACATCGTTTAATCATGCATAACACCCTACAAATGACCACATTATACCTCTCAACCCTCTAGTACACCCTGTTTCCTCTTCAAAGCATCCTTCTCTCATTTTGAGCCAAAGGACTGCATTTGCCACTTTTCCTGCTCTTGTATTTCTGCTTCCCCTCATCATGTCATGTCCAGGCTCCTTTCTCTGCAGAGGGTTGTAGGCTCAGCAGTGACCATATCTGCTGCCCTCACCCCAGAGTTTGGCTCAGTGGGCTGTGGACACCTGACTCTGTGATTCATAGAGGGAGGCTGGCTGCCAACACTGGAGGAGCCTGTGGGTGTTTCTGGAGGTACACATATGTTCATCTTGCTTGCTGTCAGCTCCATTGGCTCAATTATTTGGTGCGTCCTGATAGTGATGACTATTTGTGGACTTAACAAAAAGACTAGGGAAAAATCCTGCAAAATAATATTTTGAGAAAATAACCAGGACAGGTTGATGAAAAGGAAGGTGTAGCTGGGACCCTGGGCACATGTGCAGCCTGATGGGGATTCTGCAAGAAGATGCATTACCTGCAAGCAAAGTTTGAGCACAGCCAAGGCACAAGAGCCTTTCTTTGTTTCCAGGTACATTTACAGTATCCTGCTTGTTCCCCATGATTTGCTTCTTCCTCTGTATCTCTTTATTCTCTTCTCCCTTTAACTCACCTTCCCCTTGAGAAGAAGATCTAAGGTAGAGGTGAAGAGTAGCCATCACCCTTCTTGCCCTGTTCCTCTGCTTGTTGCAAACTCTTCTGTCCTGGTGAGTCCCCAGGCCCCAAGGAGGGGACATACTCACTGAAGGACAGCATCTAATGCATGCCACAGAATACGTCCCTGGTTCATATTATACGTAAGTATCGCAAACTGTCTAGTGTTTTTTCTTTCTAAATTAATGTGGAAGCTTTTAATTAGAAAGGAAAACCGTAACAGTTTGGTGGCCTCTGGAGTGATTTATGTAGCCTCCACGATCACAATGACCATTTGGTGGGTGCAAATTAACTGGCAGGGGACAAGCAGGCAGATGGATACAGCAGCACTTGTGCAGAGCAGGGGACACAGCCTGGGACTGTGAGTGCACACATTAGCTTATCCATCTGTGACACTAATTGGCTATGGAAGTATATAACTTGTGCTGCTGCTGAACTGCCTTCTGGATTTGTGTGCTTATTGCTCCATGGAGGTGGATAGGGAAGCATTCACACCCCAAGGATAGTTTCAGGTGGTCTGCAGACAGTTTTAGATGCCAGGTTCAGATGTCAAGGCTGTCTCATTGTCAGTGTTGTGTGAGGCCCTGAGAAATGGGTCCTTTGTTAGATTCCAGAGCCCTGCAGCCACAGAGCACACACTGGCGGGTGCTGACGACTGTTGTTTTATCAAGCAATGGGAAGGATCTGCTCTTTCCTGTGGAGGCTCCATGTTTGTTTTTCACATAAGCCCAGGAGCGCTGGCTCTGATGTGTGAGTCATTGGGACATAACAGACGTTAAAGCTCAGTCGCCATAAAGGGAGGCTAAAGACAACTCTCTCAAGGCCACCCCCACCCAATGTCACTTGATCTTCCACACCTAATGGGTCATGCACAGGACCCAGAGATTACACAGCTGAACTGTTCTCCCCTGAAAACTGTAAAACCTCACCATCAGTGCAGCAAAGCCAGGGCAGTGACAGGAGATTGTGATAAGCCAGGTGTGGTTCTTCCTGTGGTGGCAATGCAGTCTTCGAACTTCCCCAAAAAAGTGACTGAGAAATGCCAAACTCACTATCCCTCTTAAGACTGGTTAGAGGTTTTGCCCCCTCTTCTCTTATTGAGAAGATATTTGAGACCATTACTCCTCTCACAGTGAGAGCCCTTCTTCCTGTTTCATACCCGGCTTATGCCCATCTGCTCTAGCATGAGTGCTGTCTATAAATGTAAATGATTCTTCTCCCCTGATGCTTATTCTCCCTCTCTGCCTGACTAAAACCTCAAATGTATTTACAGAGAGGAATCAGATCCCATATCACCATTCATTTTGCCAAGCTCAGCAAGACATGCTGTTTTGGCTATTGCTCTGATTATCTGGATGTCACTTCTTTGTACCTGTTCCAGGATGAATTCAGGCTTGCTGAACACCCGTAACCTGAATGATGCCCAAAAATTTCAGCTGAATTTCACCCAGTGTTTTGTATCTATTTGTTTATTGTTCCTGAAAATACAGGGCTTGTTACATGTAAGACTCCATTTATCTGTCTAATAACTACACCACGCACATGATTCTTCCTCTTTTGTTGTTCATAGTGGATAAATCCTAATTTACAGCAGAAATGTTACCAATCTCTCTGTACATGTCCCTGCCTTATGTGCTGTTACAATAATTCCCATGTCTGTTATGGTAATGTTATGATAATTATATAATTCTTCCTTTAGGATTTCCTCTCTATTGAAAATACCTCCTAAATTTGTTGTTAGCAAATTTCATTACCTCACTCATAATTTTTTGCATCAAGCTAACTAATGAAATTACTAAGACTTAGTGACAACTCCAGTCCTATAATTTTGCTCTCAGCCCCATCAGCAGTCTTCACTCCCAGTTCTGTTCCTTCATCATTTTATAGTGTTTATGCTAATCCTCATCTTCTCAAGTTTAACTAATAATTACCTAGGTAATACCAAATCAAATGCTTTACCAAAGTTCAGGTTGATAAGATTTTTTTTTTCCCTTGGTTCTGATGTGCCATTATCTTATCAAAAAAAGACATTGAGCTGGTCTACGTATAATGTGCCTAATCTACACTTTAACTAATTTTCTGCTTCCATTCATGTCTTTTGTTACTCATGGCCAACATTTGCTCTAAAAAGCCTGAAGTTGTCATTGATGGAGATTATTCAGAAGTGAATTCAAAGATCCCCTCAAGTTTTGTGGCTGTGTTACACAATGATTTCCATATCCACGCCCTTTGGTCTCTTTAAGTGTGCTGTCTCTGCTCTCTGGGTTTAGTTACATTTTTTCCTTATGATGTCTGAAGCAATATTGTCCTTTAGCTTTTAGGATCTAAAAGTGGTCAGTGCTTTCCATCATTTCCCTTGCAATCATGCAGTAAACCCTTTATGTCCTTGTTTTCCTTCCCTGTGCAGTTTTTCTTGATTTTATGACTGGTTTGTTTTGATTTTGAGTCGTACCTTTAATTTTGGATGTTTAAATGACCGTTCTCTCTGCATATCACTCCCTTCACCTTTTTTACACTAGACTTTCTGCATATTCCTAAGATGTCCTGCACTGTCTGCATCACAGTTCACAACCTATGTAGGCATCTGGACCTACTGCTAATATTCAGCCTTATTTTGTCTGGTCTCTTTGGAGAGAAGTAAGATTCAAGGATCTCTTCCATCTTGTGACTACTTTAAAGCAAAGCAGAATATGAATTTTTCACTCCCTGGGGTGATGATCAGATAGCGTTGCTCCTCAGCATCTTAAAGAATGCAGGCTTTGGAGTTTAGGGAAAGAGGAGCTGAAAGCTGAGGTATGTTTTTATATTTTTCCAAGCCTTGTGGGCTGATGTCAGCAGGACTCACACATTCAGTTTTCTCACCTGCGAATCTATAGGTAGAGTTAAGTTTGGGGTAGGTCTGGAGTTTAGAACAAGGGTTCCCAATGTCAGCCTTGGTATGTGAGAGGAGCCCACCTGTTGTGAGTGTCCAGAGAAACCTTCCCCTGGTTGAGGTCTACAGACCTCACTGTAGGTCACTGGTCACTGTACAGACCACTTCAGCTCTACCCAAAAGACAAGTGCAGTGCCTGACCTTCACCTTACACTAGACAGCCTGGTGGACTGCATTGGCATCAGAATTACTCAGGTATCATGGGTCTCTTCATTTTCCTCTGTAAAATTTTTGCACATAAGCTCTCCCTGAATTACATCCTAAACAAAAGATTTGCATGGTTATAAATGCACATATAAACACTAAATTATTATGCTTAATTGCTTTTAATTATAGGTAGTAAATAATAGCCATTTATACTGAGGTAGTGTATAATATCTCAAAATTACTTTTACAGGATATTAGGCACAAATAAACAATGTCAGTTTGCATCCCTAAAAGCTGACAGCCCAAACTGCTTACAGTTTTACAGCTTCCACATGGAGTTCTTGAAGCCTATTTTTATTCACTCCTGAGATCTAGAATACAAAAAACAGCAAAGTTTTGACTCCACTCATTTCATTTAGTTGAATTTTCTGCTGCAGGTTATGATCAGATTATATAGGAAGAACTTTTTTTCTCACACTTAAGTTAGTTCTCCAACAAGGTACTTAGCAGAAAACGAGACTAGATTTTAGCCGTATAGAAATCTACATAATTCCAAGAAATTTAAGGAATTCAAGTAGAACAGACTGAGAGGCCAATGGTAAACCATCTGTAGTCTTCAGGGCTTTCTGTAATCCAACAGAGAAAGTTTTCAGGACAAGAAACAGGACTGTAGGAGAACTGAAAAATGCATTTGACAGAAGAGAAACAGTATTGGTAGCTTAATTTTCTATAAAACAGATATCAAACCCCAGGCAACAGACCTAGAAAGACTTTCCAGAATCCAAATATACCCACTCTGTAGGCAGCTCAGGCTGCTACAAAAAGGAAGGATATAATTTGGAAATTAAGAAGGAAATCAGAATCAGCTTGAGTGTGCAGGTAGGAGATCTGATGATAAGAACAGCTCAGTATCAGTAGCCCTCAAACAGAGCTTAAACGGAAACACAGCAGTCAAGTTATTAACTATGTAGCTTTGCCTACAAAAATTATCAAGTGCTTTGGTTTGGCTTACAGTCTGAATTTGTTAACATGATACACCTGGAAATGGCACTTGAGACTGGGATAACAAGCATCTAAACATGATAATGGAGATCTACAGCAGATGGAGAGATACACATGTTGCCATAGAAACCATGCAGGGAAAGTGTGTAGGAGTAAAGCATGGCACAGAAAAGCATCTGGGAGAAAGGGCTGAAGAGCTAAACTTACTCAGCAGCTCTTAAGGTTAGATGACACATTAATAAAAACACAGTTGTTTTTCAGCATATAGAGAATCACAGAGGAAAGGAGTCCTAACTGTGAGCTGCAGAACAACTGAAGGCAGTGCCACGTTGTGCCATAGTGTGGGACAGAAATGTCTCTAGAGAAAGGCTGGAGATGGCCATGAGATGGATGAAAAAACTGGGAAGTCCCTCAAACAGAAGAACAGCAGGTACCCCCCTGTGCCTGCTGAGCACACCCAGAGCCAGGGGGGTGATAAGGGCATATGCATTCCTTGGACTCCTCTCCCAGCAGCAAGTCCATGGAGCATGACCTGGCTCATCTGGAGCTTGAAAACTCTCTCCCCTGCACAGAACCTCTTGGGTGGTCCCACAGTGCTGCAGGGCTGATTCATCTCTGATGGACTCACATGTGGCTACATTTTTTGAAGAAACTAGGCCTAAGCAGACAAATGTGTATTTTTGCATTCCAGAATTCCCCACACAAAGAGCTTGAGTGGGGAAAAACCTGGAGAAAGCTCCTGCTTTACTCTGTTGGGGTGAGTGATGAGACAGAAAATATCTCCCTGAGCTCAGGGAGAGGAGTCACATGGGAGTTGTTGAGGCAAGGCAGAAGGCAGATCTTTGCATGGTGCAGAAGGACCAGACAGAGGTGACAGGGTCCAGCTACTGCCCTTTGTGCTAGAACAGCCTGCACTCAGCCACAGTGGCCTGTGAGGCAACACCCGAGCTCCCTTCCTGCTCACAAGTTGGAGAGAAAAGGGCAGTGAGACATCCCTGTGTGGCTGAGCAAGCAGAGGGCTGGCAATTGGAAAAGACCCAGGACACACATCCAGCTGTCAGCAGCAGCTCCATCACATGGCCATGCACGCTGGGAAGTGATGCAAGGGCAGGAAAAGGGATTGAAGCCTTGGGCTCATCAATGGTGTGGCTGTGGAAATGTCTCAAACTCTGATTGTAACACGGTTACCTCCTGCTGCTGATGCTGAGCTGCATCTCTAGGACGAGCTTTAGTCTGTGTGGGGAGTTGGAAGTTCTCCAGGACAGTGTAAGTGCTTTGAGGGCTCCATGTGGTGGGGCTGGGTGGTGGGCAGAACTGGGCAGCTGTTGGGGTCTAAAACATAAAAGACAACGTGAGCGTGATTGCAGTTTGCCGATTGATGTGGAGAGGGATGGAGTGGTGTGGGTGTTGCTCTTGTGTGGTGGCTGCAGAGCAGCATTGCTTCTGACACTTTTGCAGCTTCATGGCTGCATGATGAGGATAACAGCTCCAAGCTGTGGAAAGATGCTCTGTATACAGAAGCATTGAAGAAAAATTACACTGGCAAAAACTTCAGAGAAGCCTCTCCGGAGGCAAGGTCCTTCAGTTCTGTTCTTCACTGAGTTCTCAGGGCACAGTCCTTTCCTTAAGGGTGTCTTTCAGAGGGGAAGCTACTGGGATTTCACTTCCAGCTTCCAGCCAGACTGAGCCTTTGCTGCTGCTCCGGTTTCCATTTCCACATCAGGACTCTGTAGAGTTGAGGTAATGATGGACCCTGGAGTGTGACTCAGTGCAAAGTCACACTGTGTGTTGCTCAGAATGGAGTCAAATGTGACTGTGAAGAACTTGAGTGGGTTGTGGACAGGGATGGAAACTTTCAGCAATGTAAGCTGCTGTTGTGTGTGAGTGTGCTGCTTTCAGCTGGACCTGAATTACAGCAGGATATGACACACAGGGACTGACAGAGAAGAGCAAGGAAATTAGGGGATTACTGACAGTGATTGAAAAAAGATTTTGAATCCTTAAGACTACAGAAGATCTGATGAATAACTGTTCAAATCAGGAACCAGTGCTTCATATATGTTAAACAGCAAAGCCAGAGACACAGGGACTCAGTCATGCCTCCAAAGCTCCAAAATTAAGACATTCTGTCAAAATATATTCACAGTGTAAAGTACTCTGGTGGGTGAAATAGGTTGTGTTAAATTAACCTGACCTTACTGGCCATTTTCACCTCCAGTCAGGAGAATGCAGCCATGTACTCATTGTGTTGAAGGAGAAAGGCTATTTATTTTAACCAAAATTTCCTTCTTGTTCTTGTATCATGGAATCTACAGTTTTAATTGGTAGGTATCATTTATACTTAGTAAGAATAGGAAGTTCTTTCGTGTTTATTGTCCAGAAGAGACCAGAAACCTTGTTTCCCAGGCTATTATTACAGTATCAGTTGCCTTCAGAAAGAATTTAACCTCAAGAACAATTGTAGGATTAAAAAGTGCTGATATGAAGCTCCATCAGTGATGTTACTTTTCTGTCATTTTCTCATTGCCTGGCAGCTCCCCCAGTTCAGCAATGATTATGAAAATCTGCACTTCTCATGCAGTAAAGGCAGGCTGCACTTCTGGCTTTCCTTTCTCAGGACTGATGCCATTCCCCCGTATGCCGGTAGAGGATGTAGTTCCCTTAGCAGTTTGTCTTCTGTGGCCCAGCTATCAGAGGCAGATCCAAACTTAAGACTGTTAAACTTGGTCTCATCCTAAGATACTAAGGCAGGAAAAAAATCCTGAATTAGATCAACAAGAGAGTGATAAAAAAATTGTTGTCATTATATATATTTTAAAATTTGCACTTTTATTTTAAGCATGCAGGTGATGAAAACTATGTTGCAATTCAGAGATTTTACTCTTTGAACCTTACTGCTCTGAAAACACAATACTCATCTGAAGAAATGTGTGTTAAGTGGCTTTAAACTGAAAAAAAATAGATTTGGTTAGATGTTAGAAATAAATTCTTGACTGAGAGAGTAGTGAGGCACTGGCACAGGTTGCCCAGAGAAGGTGGGTGCCCCATCTCTGAAAGTGTACAAGGTTGGGTGGAACTCTGAGCATGCTGGAGTAGTGGAAGGTGTCCCTGCTCATGGCAATGGGGTGGGATAAGATATCTTTAAGGTTACTTTTAACCCATTCTATGATTCTCTACATAGCCAGACTACAAGCTTTGAAAGAAATAAACAAGAGTTGTTTCAGTGTTGATCCTGGACAGTTTCCTGAAATTATTTCCAAAATGATTAGTTGTGGGAAATTTGCTTGAGCTATGATAAAATGCAACCTACTTCAGCTAGTAGCCATATTTCGGCCTACAAGGATTCGATTTGAAAAATGTCAATAAACATTTGTTATCCTATTCACATGTTCCTCCTCCAGACCTGCAGCTCTTCCTCATCTCCTCCTCCAGACCCAGGAATCCCAGGCTGTGGTGAGGCTCAGGCTGGCTGCAGGCAGGGCACAGCTGTGGAGCCCAGGACTCAGCCTCTACTGCTCTCCCAAGGGCCAGGATGGAATCCAGGTAATTTTGAGCCCCTAAATTGTAGCTGGGGCAGGAGACTGAGAGCAGTGAACTGAGCACAAATTATAACTAGTAACATCCTAAACTAAAGAGAAAAGGCAGCTGGGACTGTGTAAGCTCTTAGCAAATGTGGCTTAGCTGTCAGTCTTTCTGTGCTATTCAGCATTTTGTCAATGCCATCTTACGAGAGCCTCTGGTACTGCACATGCAGCACCTTTTTTAAGATAAAAAGCAAATGCATAGGCGAAGCAAATCCGAGTTTACCATGCTCAGGGAATGAATACTGAGGGGCTGCAGAAATATGCACTAAGGATTGCTGGCCTGTCTGGTGTTGGAAACGTTCTGGATGGAGGAACATCGTACTGATCACCTGTGATGATTGCAAAGGTCAGGCACGGGTGAAGTTGTGTCTTTGCTGCGACTGGTTGTCCTTGAGCAGGGGGAAATAAAACACACAAATGGAACTCTTGCCTGAGTTGCTTTTGCTTCAAATTTTCCCAGGGAAATTTCAGGGTTATTGGCATATATTATCATGCCATGCAATTATATATTTTTAATTAAAGTTTCAAGGGATTGGCAGAGCAGAAAGTAATGTGTTTGGAGGGCAAGAAGAGTCCAGTTCTGGCCAAAATTTTCTTTGATAGACAATGTTACTCTGCTGGTCTGCTCACCTGTAGGTTCCCAGGAAAAAAATGCAGGGAAAAACCTCTTTTTTTTTTTTTGCCTCCAGTGACAAACATGCTCCTAGAAAGGTAGAAGTGGTGAATTTTTTGTCTATGCACTGGTAGTATCTTCTGTCACTGGGAAAGCTGAAACTTGCTGGTAGGAGGTAGGAAAGGCAGGGCAGCTTTCATGGGGTAAAAAGCTGCTACCAGAGGGGTGCTGTAAGTAAATAAACTATTTGTCTGAAATATGTTCTCCTTTAAATTTTTGATTCTATGTATGATCCTCACACAGGGAATTTTTAGCATCTTTTGCAACATGGTTGTTTACAGTATTGAAAGTGTATAATAAGAACTGGAGAGCGGAGGAGGGAGTTTGGATGAGATGAAGATTGGCCTCACAAACCGCATTCATGTCTGGTTCTGTCTTCCTCTTCTTCATGTACAGATTGATTAAAGTCAGAATGAGGACCCTCTGCCCCTGATTTTAAGAAGTAATGCAGCTGCAGTCAGTGGAGCTGTGGTCGGCCAAAAGCCATGACTGTCTTGAAAGATTTCACAGAGCCAGACCAATCTCTCCTAATTAGATATGCTGGCATTTCATGAAAGAACAATGCAGTAATTGGAGGAAGAACAGGGGGAAAAAACGTGTTTCCTCTCAAGGCCATGTCCTGGCATTGCTCAGTGCATGAAGTGCTGGGTTTGACCCTGCTCTGTGGGTCTCAAGCAAGATCCCAGCTGTCACATCCTTTCTTGTGTACAGCACAGCTTGTGCCTCACTTCTCTCAGCCCGCTCTTATTTTGTGGGGAGAATGCCTGTAGCCTTTATGTGGGAAGGGAACTGGAGGTAAGAAGATAACTGATGGAAATTATAGTGGAAAAAATGGTTGCTACTCTCTGGATGGAATGTGGTGAGCATCCCTAACCTCCCACACACAATCTAAGGAGGACGGAACGGAGGGTGGAGGGGAGTGGAGACACTGCGGCCAGGCTCTGGCAAAACCCTTGCAGAGGAGGGAACTTAGTGGTACTTTCAAGCTGATAATCCACACAGCAGCTGAAAACCAAGGGAGATAAAGGAAACTATCCCACTGTTGTCTCAGCATCCGTGGCAAAATCACTCTCCTTGGACTGAAACGTATCTCCATCCAAGGGTTATTGCAGGTGCTCTCGTGATATCCACACAAAGGTATGAGCATCCCTCACTGAGATGTATGACTAAACTCAAGCTCCACCTGAATGCGAAGGAATGGTGTAAAAATTATATAAGGTAGGAATATAAATATAAGAATATGGAAGAATAAAAGTTTAAAAATGGAGAGAAGTTAGAGAAGATGCCATTGTAACTTCTGGCATCAGTCGGTGGGTGAACCTGCCTTCTCCCCCTCAGGGACGCCTATAGGGTAAGAACCGTGCTCTGTGAGCGCTGAGTGATTGTCTCGACGGAACTTTTGTTCGGGATTAGAGTTCGCTAGCATGTTGCTTTGAATTCATGGACTGCTTTGAACACGTTTTTGCGGTCAGACACTATCACCGGCAATCCTCGACCCTTAACCTGCGGCAATTTTATTGTTATCCCGTAACCCGTTAACGCGAGTCCTGCCAGAGCGCTGACAGCCCAACCAATTACTACGGCTTTGAGGAAATCTCCCCTTTTTCCCGTGACGCGCGAGTTTCAGGCGATTCCGAAGCTTTGGGAGCGCTGCCCGCACTAAAGATGGCGGCGGCGCTGACCCGGAAGGGGCGGTGGGCCCGGGCCGGCTGAGGGAGCGGGAGGGCGGGATCGCCCATCCCGGCGCGGCCGTGCGGGAGCCCGGCCAGCCCAGCGCGGCCAGCCCGGCCCGTTGGGTCTTTCTGGAATGTGTGTCTGGGCGTCGGGTGCTGGCTTGTGGGTTAGTGGTGAGGGGGGGGGTTGGTTGTTTTGTTGTATCCGGTGGTGGCGGGGGTGGTGGGGTGTGCGCGGTGTTTGG
>CM031863.1:8298806-8436384 GCA_018697195.1 Certhia americana
CGGAATTATTCGCCATCACGGCGCGGACCTGCGGGGAGCCCAGGCCCAGCCCAGCGCGGGCCAGCCCGGACAAGCCGAGGGGGCGCGGGGGCGCCGGCGGCCGCGCCATCGCAGTCCGCATGTGGGCGGTGCTCGCTCGTGCCGTGGGGCGGGGGGAGCCGCTGAGGGGCGGGTAGCCGACGGCGCCATGCAGGGCCGACGGACCGGCGCGGCCATGAAGGGCCAGGAGGGCGAGGGCAAGGACGGAGCCCTGCAGGCGGCGGCGGAGGGGCAGAGCGGCGCGCAGCAGGAGCGGCGGCGCCGCGGCAGGCAACAAAGGGCTGGAAATACAGCTGTGGGCGTGAGGCGCGGTTTGAGGGCGGCGGGCCCGGAGCGAACCAGAGCGGAGGGGCGGCGTGGCTCGCCCCGGCTGCAGCAGGCGCTGAAACCGCCCCGGCACGGCCGGGCTGCGGCACGGCGGACGCGGCTCCCTCTGTCCCTGTGCCCACCGCCCATCCCTGTGGTGCCCCGCAGGCGGGCGGCTCCCGTTCTCCATCAGCACAAAGCTGCCGGGGGATGATGTGCCTTTGCTCCTGCCTTTCACATCCTCTTTTCCCCTCGCAGAACGTGGAGACCTGTTTAAAGTTGTTGGAGGCGCTTCACCGCTTTCTAGCCTTTCCGAAGAAAAAGCCAAACTTTGTACCGAGTTTTAGATCTTTGAAAAGAACTTAATGGCAGTCATTAGTTTTTTTTATTGATGCTTTCTGTTAGTTGCTGGTAGCAAAACTGAGTGTGCACGGACTTTCAGTCTTATCTAACTTGTTTTAAGAACGGCTGTGCTTAGCATAAATCGCGGTGATTACTCAGGTTCAGCAAGTCAGCAGAAGGGAGCGGGGAAAGCCAGCAAAACTGAGCACACGGCATTAGTTTGAATTATTTGAACACACGTTCGGGAGACTTGAGGCTTTCCATATGCTTTTTTTCTGCTGTGCTTTCTGTTTGAACACATTCCCACTCACACGCTGGTAGCGGGCTCTACAGCATCACTCCAGACATTTCCGAATCCCTGCTCCCGGGTCTCTCCTCCTCGGCTGGAGTTCTGCCATGTTGCTGTTGAAAATGCTGCTGTTCTGTGAAATTTGCACACTTCTCCTTCCAATGGAGAGTCTCCAGTGCCGTCGTCTGCCCGCCCAGATGGACTGTCTTGCTGTTCCCTGCGTATGGAGACTGCAGAGCCGGAGCGTGGGACAGACGGACAGAGGGACAGGCGCTGACCCCGGGACACGAGAGCAGCCAGGCCCGGTGTGTGCAGGCACCGAGAGCCCTGGTGCTTTTAATAGGGAGCGAACAGCGCGGTCATCGCTGAGAATCTGGGTCATGAGTGTTTTACTTTTCTGGTGACTCGTGCCGGAAAGAGAAGTGATGATTTCACATTCAGGGTGAATGTTTCAGGCTGTTAAGTCGGGAAGGCTAATTGTTAGATGTAGCTGTTGGCTGTTTTAACCACTCTTTCCAGCTGCTTTTAACACTCTGGATTCAAGTAGAACTGAATTTTCTAAAGAAAATTGCTATTACTGTAACCAAGCACACACTTACTAGCTGTGTTTCACTGTGAAACACAGGAGTTACTTTATGCAATCAAAATGGAAATATATTTTTATCTGGAATTGTAGGCAGTGGAAGGGATGAGATGCTTGATTTGCCTGGATGTCTTTTTAGCTATGGTGTTTTTATGATGATGGTAACTAGTCAGTGCTGTACAGTGAAGTTCCACTTTTTAAAGTTATCCATCCAATTATTTCTTTTTTGTTTCTTCTTTCAGTGCTATGGCTTGTATGACAAAAATTGACCGGACCTCGAGTGTTAGCCATTTTGGTGGCTTCACAGCTCTGAGTGGGAGCTGTCCTTTTTCCTTGTAGCTATTAATATCTTGTTTAATTTGCTCTAAAACTTTAGTGCAATCTTTTTTTTTTTTCCATTCTTGTAATTTGGAGAAATTTAGTGTACTAATTCTATTATTGTGGACACTTGAGATACCTCACTGTTAATCTCTGCTCTGTTTGGAATCAATTATTTACTCCTACATTTGTCTCTATATCTAATTACCCTCAAAATATCACTTTCCCCCCGTCTCCCTGGAAAGCCTTCCTGAACAAGATGCTGTGGCTTATTTTTCACTTTGTGAATTACTTCTGTTCTAAAATATATTTGACAAAAGACAAACTCTGCAATAATAAATCAGTGTCTAACATACGAGTTTTAGAAACAGATTTTCTAGGAACTTTTGGCAGAAGTTTGATCTTTGACTTTCATAGCACAGAGTTTGAGCAATGTGTGGTCTCACAGATTGACAGGAGTAGGATCCTGAAGTACTTGCTCTACATAGACCACATCTGGTGTAGAAGTTTAACTCACTGTTTGGTGAAGCATCTGGTCAAAACAGTGGTAGCAGAGTTGACAGACAGTGGGACAACAGGTACTTGACACTCAAATGTTCCAACTGGGGAAATAAGACTATGGATAAAAAAATAAACCTCCTAGGCTGCTGGAACCTGCAATAATGAGAAATGAATCTCTCAAATAGGTGTAAGGTCATGCAACTTGGCATAAATTGAGTATCTAGAAAATAAAAAATGAAGCAGGAAGTCTGACGTTATATTTCTGTAGGGGAATAAAAGGGAAATTTTTAAATAGCTATGATAGAGTTAGATCATATATTTATCATAGTGGAGGAGAGACAACCAGAGACTGCCAGATACTTCAGATGATGTGGAGATACAGCTTAATCTCCTGTCAAACTTCCTGCTTGTAGCCTGTGAATTGGTGAGTTTAGACAGCCAGTATAGCATTGCCTCTTCTGAAATTTGCAAGGGATTGGTTTGTTCTGAGGGTAGGAAGATGATGTTTCCTTTATTTTTTATTTACTTACTTAATAGAAGTTAAGAGTTCTTGAGAAACTGCTCTTCTAGCCATCTGACAGGAAATGATCTTGTTTTCTTGTGAATGTATAATCAGGTCAGAGTATGTCTGAGAACAACCAGCCATTGGCTTCATTTTCCTCATTGGGGTCAGGAACAGCCTGATTGTTAACTTGCTTTAAAGTAGAGAGCCTCAGAGGCTGCACTGCACACTACATTCTTTAACCCTGTCTTCATTTAGAGAAACAATTACCGGGAGGTAAGACTGCTGAATAACCTCAGATTATTAAAAGATTACTTGGTAAAGTAGTTTAAGATTATATTTTCTTTGTTTTCAGCAGTAGCCAAGCTGTGAAATGTAGCCTCACCCATAGAAAGAATTACTTAGACTCAGCAATTCTGCCTTACCTTATGACCATCTTCATTTGGTTTTTGCCTTGCTCTGGGTTAAATGAACAAGAGTGCTTTTAAAGCAGTGAGAGAAAGGAGACAGGTTGGGCTGGTCCTTCTGTGACATGTGATTTGTAGTCATTCAAATAACATAAAAATTTCACAGCCAGAGAGCAGTGAGCAGCTCTGTGAGCTGAATGGAAAGCTGATCAGAACATGTGCCAGAGAAGTGTAACAAGTCCTGTCAGCCTGGCTTGGGGGACTTCCAGATAATTTTGAGAGAAGTGAGTGGCTATCACTGGTTTCTATTTATCTACAAAATGAAATGTTCAAGGCACTGTGGTTGACTAGAGGAAACAAGATTCTTTCCCAGTTGGAGACATGCTAATATGCTGTCCTCTTATGTTTTTCTTAGTGTTCTGCTTCCAAGTACATAGATCAATTCCGCTGTTAAAAGTATTCCCAGCATTTCTTCCCCTGCGATTAGGAATACAGATAAAATGTTCATGAATTTCCCAAATGCTTGCTGATTTTGAAGCTTATAAGTTAATATTTCAAAACCTATTTGCTTTTTCACTTCTGCTTGTATTTTTGTCGATAGTTGCCTTTGTTCCTTATTTCTCAGGTGGTTTTAGTATCTGCTCACTATGGATTTAGCCATGTATAGTTATAAAATGCTGCAGATTGTGTCTTTTGTTCTTTAAAGAAGTGAGTTACCTTTTGTTAGTTGTTGCTAAGAGTTTACCTGTGTGCTGCAGTGTTATTCACAGTTGTCAGTATAGAAAACCATTTGGATGAAAGTAGCTTCAAGGAGTAAACTTCCTAGACTGATAGTATATTTTTACTTTTTTTTTTTTCATGCTAGGTGTGACAATGGCCAGTAAGAGGGTTCCTCATCCTGGGTGGCTTCTGCTTGTCATTAGTTAGTTCATTAAGTTACGACAGATTCTCTTGCAGAATTATTCCATGTGGCTTTGGGCTGCAGTAGGAGGCTGAAGAAGAGCAGAGAGTTTTATCAAAGGGTAGCATAAATGTTTTTTCGTATTGGTTGCAAATGGATAACAAATTTTAAACAAGTGAAATGGTTGCCATTCTTCTTTTGTGAGTTTTAGAGCTTTTTCAGTTGATACTATGCAAGCATCTTCATAAATACTGAAAAAGGGGAGTAGACAGTTACTGACCTTAATTTAGTCTTCTGTGTTTGAGCAGACCAGCATGTGACAATGTAGCAGAAGAACTGGTAACTGGAACAAGTGAATATGTATTTAATTCTGCATTTTGAGGTGATCATAAACACTTTTTCATAAAATCATCCAGTAGGAAATGTTTGAAAGGCAATGCTCATTTCTAAGTTTGATCCCAGTTGCTGTTGAGGATGACTAACAATGCTTTGCACTTCAAACAAGTAGAAACAAAGCTTGAAACTGAGCTAGGCTGTGGAAGCATTTGATTTTCATTCTTGCTATCTTGCAAAGATGATTTAATTAGTGATAGTAAAGGGAAGTGTCTTTTAACTGACCCAATACTGATTCTTGTGTTGGGGGTGTCCCAATGCCAGTCTTAGTTGCAAGATGTACTGAGTGTTCCTATTTTCTTTGTGTTTCTGGTCACATTCCAAGAAGTGTTTGATCATGAGGGGATAAATTTGATCTGTTTGGTCTTTAAAGCTGGAAGCAGCTTGGTAGAAACAACAGATACAGGAGGTGATAGCAGCTCAGTGTTCAACATTTGCAAACCTCTTCCTTGCTGGTCCTCTGTTCTTGTCATCAAATCCTTGCTTAGGTTGCTGTAGGATGGTGTGAGCTGACCTAATCAACTGGCTTCTGAGAGTAGGCCAGAATTTAAGCTACGCTCCCTGTTGCTTGCTAAGTAGAAGAAATGTCCCAAACCTTCATGAAAATGTTAGTGTGATCCTAGGACAGTTCCCTCTAACACTAAAGTACTCCTAGTGCTTCCTTTTTATTACCCATCTCCCTTGTTCTGGATTTACTTTTTGCATTGCTTGAAACAAAATTCTTTGGGATTCTAGGTGGAATTTGTGTATATTTGCTGGAATCAATAACTGTAACTCCCTTCTTTGTGGAGCACAGCTGCAGAGGGAGAGAGAGGCTGTAATTTTGTGGTGTCACTCCCAGGTGGGAGGTCTGGCAAGAGCTGCTCTTGTTTTGATTTTCCCTTGCTCTTGCAGCTTACCTCACTTCCTCGGTATCCCACTGTTGTAAGAACCTGTTGGTACTGTCATATAGAGGTGCCAGCTCCCAGGGGAGATGATGTTTGTACTGGCATCTTTTGGGCTGGCTGGTGGCTCTGATGCCAAGCCTGCATCAAAGTAAATCCTGACCTTCCTTGCTTCTGGTGATGTGTGGAGATACCTCATCATTGCAGGACCTTCAGAAATCCCATGCTGCTCACTTTCTGACTTGTTGCTGGTCTTTTGAGGTGTGATTTGGAATGCTGAAGAGAAGATTTTCTCAAGTGGTTGCTGTGAAATTCAGAATTTATTCCTGCAATTTTGTGTGTTCCTTTTTATTACTAAAATCAGATTAGGAGTGTTGTCACATTTGTTTGATATGCTGGAGGGAACTAGCAGAAAAACCTGGTGCCTGAATTTCTTTATCCTCATTTGACTCTTTGCTTAAAGAGTATATCACGCTTCTAACACTAATTTGGAAGTTCTGCACTTCACATAATTTGCTCATTAGAATAGGCAAGAAGCTCATATTTAAAATGATCAGCCAGTTACATCCATTTCAGGATGCATTCTATGTTATTGAAATATTAAGGTCATCTGTTACCAACCTGATTTTACAGCTGCTTAAGCCCCAGGCACTTCTCAAAAGGCAGGTGAGCCCTTCATGTTCACACATGTATTTAAACTTGGAAAATTGCTGTTGGAGCAGATGTGTCATAAATTAAGAGAAGTAAATCTTGCTGTGAGGGATAGTAAGTGGATACAGTTGGGGAAACAGGTTTGGGTAATTTAAACACAGGCTTCATGTTGACTGGTGTTGTAGTAGGGAATGTGAGCCCCACTCCTGAGCCAGGTGACAAGGTCTGGGTTTCCTTCTCCAGCCCTGTGGCTCTCAGTGAGTGACTACCAAGAGCACGGTCCTTCTCTTGCTTCTCAGAGCCTGTACATGTTTGACAGCCAGGGGTGTCACATGTTTGAGTTGGTTCTGATATCCAGTGTACTTATGTTCATAGTGGTATGTTCACTCAGAGTTCAAATGAAGCTAAAATGAAGAAGTACCAATTTTTGGGTAGTGTCTAAATATGAAATAATCTGTGCTGTCCATGGAATAGATTTCTGTTACAGATGTCTATCCTTCACTAAGTGCAAAGAGTATTTTTCAACTTCACCTTTTCTAATGTAATTATGTAGCAGAGAGTTAATTAACTGGAGTACAACATTATCATCCTGCTGCGCCACACACATTCACTCCCCAGAGAGAAGATGAAAAACAAACTGCATGTGCCTGACCTAATCACATCGCTTAATGCAGAAGCAGAAAGCACCAGCTGCTGCTGCTATGTTGTCCTGGGAAGGTTCCTGTGCTGTACTCACCCTACTGTGAAAATTAAGGCACGAGTGCAGTGACCCCTGTTTACTTACAGACGTGCCCTCTGATGCCCTGCCAGCACTGATGAGTTCTTGTAGGGGATTGCTGCCTGTTGGCAATGCTGCCAGACAACTTTCTTCTTAGGGTGCTTTCAAAGCTTGTACCTTTTCCGATTTTCACACAGGTATTCTGTGTGTTTACTGCTGAAGTGGGAGGGGAGGGCAAGTTGAAATTGGGTAGGAGAAATGCTGTTCCTTTATGTGTGTTAAGCTGCCAATCTTGTATTTGACAGCCTGCTTTGGAGCTTTTTGCTGTGGGTAAGCATTTTTTCTTTTTTGCTCTCAGTTGTGAATATCACAGTTTTCAAGGAGGCTGGAAATTTAAAGTCTTGGTTAATGTTTAGATATTGTCAGTTTAGTTTCCCAAAGAGCCTGTTTTGCACTGTGAAAGTTGGTTACTTTCATTGCATGGTGATGTATCAGAAAGCAAGAGATCTGCTGGGCAGAACTCCAGGGTGCTGTATAAAGGAGCTGGTTTCTGACTCTGGCTCTGACTTCCTTTGTGGTAATAGCCATTTATTATTCAAACTGGTTATCCCTGGTGATCACTGTGTTCCTCTTTTTCTTGGAGGATTCTTTTTGGAACACTTGGCTCTGATTTTGCAAAACTTTTGCAGGGTCACAGTTGCAGCTGATACCAGCAGAAGCCGTGATTTGAATGGATGAATAAAATAAAAATTGGACTGCATCTGTCTCAAAATTAGAGAGGCAGAAAATTCATTGTGTCTCAGTTCCCTGTTTCCAAATGGAATGATGTTTTTGTCCTTTTACTGTTCAGTATATGACTCCTTCATAGACGTCCATAGCAAGCACAAGAAAACCACAAGGGAACTCATTATTAGACCATGAGTGCCAAATGAATAATACCTGATACTCATTGCATGGTGAAAAGGAGCACTTTTGAATAATTCCTTGTCTGTAAATCACTGTTCTCTTAAAGCACCAAACAAGAAAGTAGCCCTGTTCTCTTCATACATGATTATAGTCATAGGTGGTTAATGTGTGGGCTTTCTTATTTAGAGTTTAAATCTTTCTGGTATCTTACACTTCAGTTTTAATGTAAGAGTATTTTTGCTTAATTTCTCTGTGTTTAAGATTTATAGAATAATTTGGGTTGAGATAAGCCTCTGGGAAATCTCTAATCCTCCTGCTCAACCTCCTGCTCAAAGCTTTAAAGTGAAGCATCTTCTAGATGTCATTCAGGGCTGCTGAATTGCAGCACTTTTAATGTTTGTCTGCTAGACTTTAAACTACTGGCCATTGATCCTTGAGTCTGGTGGTCCACACAGGCTTTTGCTTGTATTTATGAATATTTAGATAACATCAATTGACACTAGCCTCTATGAGTGTGTTCTTACTTACTTGAAAGGTGATAATAATTATTATCCTCAGTATTTAACCTGAAATGTTGCAAGTAGTATTTCAAAAATAGTTACAAAGCAAGAGGCTTATCTGAGGTAGCTGATCAGTGTTTTTACCTTCCATTTCAGTGTTTTATTGCTGCAGAGTCCAGAATGGCAATGTGTAATTGTTAAGACAACCCTTTAAAAATACATAATCACAAATTCTCAAGTCTCAAAACTGCAAGGGCGTATCTGCATATTTCTGGTAGGATGAGAGCTATTAGACTAGGAGGAGAGCAGAATGCCTTGGGATGGAACATGTTAGTAAGCTGAACCGTGTTGGACTGTGCCAGAGAATAACTGAACAGTACAGAGGTTTGCTCCACCAGTCTCTGTGGATAGTGCTTACCAGGATCCACTGCTTTCCCAGGTATCATAGGCAGCAGATGGTCCAAAACTGCAAAGATGCTCATCCATCAGTGTTTGCCTTGTATTTGTTTTATCAGTACTGTTCATTGGGCAGAGCAGCTTTAATTTGTCTGCTTGAGCTTTCTGAAACTAGATTTTGAGGGAGTTTTGGGTTTTGTTAACAGTAATGTGTGAAGCTGTGCATTGTGGTGTGCTGATTAAACTAGAAACACAAATGATAACAAAGCCTCAGGCAACCTCTCCAGAGGCATTAAGGGGAGAGTTCAGACCTTTTGGAGTCCTTGTTTTTTGTATGCTCCAGCTCTAAGATGACGTTGGCTAAGTCTACAGTTTGTTTTCCACTGATACCATTGCAGCAAAATCTGCTAGGTTGGCTACTGACTCTTGGGTGCAGCTTCAGTTCTGTTCCGCTGATGCAAATCCACAAAGAAATTGTCCATGAGTGGAGTTCTTGCTGACTTGAGGTGTTCACCTGTGTGTGAGACAAATTGCTGAGCTGAATGTCTGCAATTTTTTCAAGGCAGATGTATTGTGAGACCTAGAGAGCTCTGTAAATTATAAAGTAGTTAAATAATCAGTTTTATAGTCATTATGTGAGAACAGTGTTTTGCTACTTTCTAATTAAATATTGTCTCTCTTCTTCTATTTGCTACATTGCAAAAGTGTTACAGTAGTTTCATTTGTATGTAATTAACCTCTGGCATTAATGCTGAAAAGAGGAGAACGGAATACAAATATTTGGTTTTTTAAAAAACCCTGTTAGCTTGATTTATCATTCTGATATTCATAGAACTTTAAGTACCAGCACAAGTGTTGTGCTGAGAGCAGGGGTTGGAGAGGGTGGGCTGTGGGAGAGCCTCTCACCCCAGGGATAGGGAGGCTGGGCTGCATTATGCTGGAATAATGGACAGCTGATAGCTCATTTTGGCTCTGCCACACCTCTTTCTTTCTGGCAATCTTTGATTTCTTTGTGGCAATCTTGTGCTGCTCTTCCAATATTTGTCTGTATTCCCAAGGATTTACAGGAGTGCATGTGAAGAGAAGTTTTTATATCTAATGAGGGAGTGTGTGTTGCTGGCATACTTGGAGCCAAGTGGTGTTCTGAAGTATCCTCGGGGTCTGCTGTTGATGTTCTTGTCATGGTGTTGGACCTCTTTTCCTTGCACTTGTTTTTGGCTTCTAAATTCATAATTGAGAAGTCAAACACAGGAGCTTTGCTGCCACTTCACAGCTGACTATAGAGTTGCAGGTGAGTTAGATGGCAGGGATAGTTTTTTTTCCATTCTTCCAAAATTGTTTGGAAAAGCAGAGGTAATTGATTGATACTTCTTCCTTACTTTGTTGGGTTTACTGGGGGACCTGCTTCTGCATCCCAGAGCTGTGGAATTGCAGTGTGCTTAGCTTGGTGGTGGTTTCTTGCACTTGCAGAAGATACGTCTGAAGTGTTCAGTGCTGACATAGCTGTTTGGGGTTTTTTTTTTTTTTTCCCTTTCTCTTCCCCACTGCCTACCCCTCTGTGTAGGAAAAGGGGAATCAGTGCACTGTAGAGAAACACTTTGCAGTGCCCAGTAAGGAAAAAAGCAAACCATTGCCAGCAGTGAACCTGGGGGCAAATAGAGATAAACAAGTGAAAATGGTCGCCGCTTTTTCCAAACTGTGTAGTTGAAATCACTTATTGGTTTGCACTGTTACAATCCTCATTTCTTTATTTCCTTTTTTCTATGCTTTGCTAGCTTTTAATATGAAGACAGTCTTTTTCACCAGGGGTTTGCATCTTGCTGTGAGCTCAGTAGAAAGGAGCTTCCCTTGGCCAGAATCCAGAGGCACTGTTGTAGTGGTCATGGCAGCTCTGGAGGCAGGATGCCCCTTCAGGAGCCCTCCCTGACATCTTCATTGGCTCCAGACTCCTGGTCATCCTTCCTGCTGGCAGCAAATCCACACATACTCAGCTGCTGCTTGAAGTCAGGCCTTACGCAAGTCAGTGGGGAAGGCTTTGGCTGCTGTGTTTGCTCTTCAGACAGCTGTTGAGCCTTCAGAGACTTGGCTGCTCAGAGCATCCCACGTGGTGCTCTGGGTCCCAGCAAAATGAAAATTATCTGAAGGGCAGCCTTGGAACTGCTCTGTAACTGCTTTCCTGACGGGTGTCATTTTGCGTCGCTGCTAGGTTTTTTTTTTTCTGTGCAGCTTTCATGAAAAGGTACAAGTGAGTGGTATGTAAAAAGGTTGGCAAAGCCTTTTGCATTGCTGCTGCTTCTCAGAGAAAACGTTGGCCCAGCACTTGTCAGGTGTGAGCCTGGGTGTCTTGGCAGAAGCTCCTGAAAGACGTCATTGTGGGACTACTGTTCCTCATATCTGCGTCCAACGCTTGGGTGTTGCATGTAAACAGGATACAGGGAAATCTGGCCTGATTGTCACTGTCTTCCTTCTTCCCTAGGGCTGGAGACCACCCTGCAAGGCACTGACAACTGCTGCAATTTAGGAAAGGACAAGTAAAACTAGAGAAGGATAAACAAGCTAACAGTGATCCTTTGTGAATCTCTTATTCCTAGTAGTATTTTTTTAGTAGCACATAGATACATCAAAATCTGGCTTGTGGTAAACATCTTTGATGTAAGGGAGGGATAATTTTGTGGGACAAATATGAACTGATGCGTAATTGTTCACAGACGTCTGTCATTTGCTTACATGGACAGTTTCAGCCCATCTCACAATATTTGTAAACTAAAACCTTGTGATAAATGGACAGTCAAGTTCGATGGTGTTCAGCCTTTGGGAAAAAACCCAGGTTTTGGGAGGTGGTAGATGTTGCTAGGCTGGAGTTCAGATGTTGTATCATGTGTTCTGCATAATTTTTTTCTGGATTGTGATTTGTATAATACCCTCACTTAAAGTAATACAGCAAAAGTTAAAATCAGGGTTTTTTTTCGTGTCCTTAAGACTGATCAGTCTGTTGCAACATTTCCTTTCTTTGACAGGACATGTGAGTTTCGACAGAAATAGGGCCTTTAGGGATTGTTGACTCATGGTTGCTGAGCTATTGCTATTCCTCTGACAATCTGAGGCTGTGGTGAGCATTTTAAGTAGCAACAGCAGCATCTTGGCTATGGAGAGACACACATACCCATAGGTACATGCACGTAGGCAGCAGTGTGAATGCAAAGGGATTCTGAAAATCAGGAAAGATCCCAAGGGAGCCAGCCCTCACTGTCAGTGTTAAGTTGCTCAGCGTTTTGTGTCAAGTTCACTTTTGAAATCTGTTTTCTAGAAGTCAAAAACCCCTATTTCAGAAATTTTGGAGGCTTTTGAAGAACGCTGGTGACTTTGAGGCAGGTTTTGCCAGCACTATTTCTAATGAAACAACAGTAGGGGCTTACTCATATTTTATGAACTGTGGTTATCTGTGAGCAGAGCCAGTGCTTGAACCTCAACCTCTTGTTCTCAAAGTCTACCATTTTACAAGCTTTCTGTAGTGCTCTGTAGAGCTTGGCTGTCAGTTCCACGAATGTTACTGGGTTTTCTTTGGGTTGGATGTGTTTTTGTATTTTTTTTCAATATTAAATGCCTTTACATCACTGCTTTAGCAACCACAAATATCTTGGTTTAACTCCTGCTCTGGAGGCACTAATCTTAAAATTCTTGAAGAAGTGCTTTAGTTGGAATCCCTGGCCTTGTTCATAAATAATACTGAGAATATTTTTCTGTATTCATACGTGCAGAAGAAGATTAGGAGGTTAACTGTAGTTCTGTCATGCATTTATGTACAGTTATAGAATTTACTTTTTTGTGAATTGCAATTTGTAGAGTGGGTTTAGGTTTCTTTAGTGTATGTTATTTTCATAACATACACTATATATTTATAACATACACTATATTTACTTAAAAATAAGTCTTAGTTCAAATGTTGAAATATTAGTTCTCAGTCTTTCACAGACTTCCTTGGGGCAATGTTTTCAAAGCCTTTCAGCTGAACCCTTCAGGACTGATGAGGTTAGAGATATAAATTATTGAAGAGGAGGCATTTGGAGACATTTGGGTCTAGACAAAGTGAAAATCCGAGTGGAAAGGAACATGCAGATGATGGCAAAATGAGGTGGTAGTTGCGTATGGAACTACATCACCAGAAGAGCTGCACTTCCTTCTACAATGCCTTTTTCTGCATGACAAAATCAGCTATTTCATCTGTCACACCCAAAAAAACCCCCAGAGGTCAAATTATTTTAATCAAAGGCTATTTAATTTACCCTTGTCAGATGAATGGACTTCCATAGGTTGTACACATAGTCCTGCTGCATTTACTGCAGTCTGAACTTACCTTTCTGATTTTTCTTGGGTTCTGTTAAAGACACCTGTGATTGAGGCACATTAATTAGTGGGGGTGCAGTAGCTGTAGTGCAAATGTGCAGGGCTACGTACTGTGTCTCACTGAAAAGCAAGGGTGTAGCTTTTATTCACTAGAGCTGAAAAACAATTAGCTGTGACTAGAGACAATTTTCAGATGATTAAAACCCAAGCTCATGCATTTTTATGACTATGCAATCTCATAATTTTCAGCTAAATTACGACAGTGAGCAAGTCTAAACTGTACTTCCCTTGTATGCCAATAATAACAAATGAGAGGCGTCTGCAGAGGATGAGTTTGATTATGTCTCCTTTAGCTTCTCTGTATATTAAAAATATACGACACCCTCTGCTCTCCTTGGTTTTATTTTTATCTGTAGTACCACTTAATGAGCTATTAGAAATTAAATTCCTAGACAGTCCTGCTGGATGCTCTCCATTGCAGGATATTACTGCAATACTGATTGCTGCTGTTACAGCTAGGACACATATTTTTGCTTTTAAAAATAGCATTAAAAATCATCAGCTTGTTTTTTTTCTTAAAAAAAATGTACATTCTTGTATCTCTTGGCTTGTGTTGTATCACTGAATGGCAGTGGTTTACTCTGCGTCTCTTTTCATTAATGTCACCCTAAATGGCTTCCTTTAAGATGAACTAGTGTAACATGTTATATTTATCAAACTGTCAGATGTCTAATTAAACTGGTGAAACTGTCTATAACTGAAGTGTACACAACAGCTTCAGCTGTTATTTAGAATTTACCCCAGTATTTAGCCCAACTATGTTTGCAACCAAAACCCACTAGTGGAGATGATCCCTTGGCTATCATAGTCCTGTTTTTCCCACCTTTCCCTTTTGCTGACATGGGGCTATTTTGTCCATTTAACAATCAAGACAGGTTGCTGCTGCTCCAATGGACTCTGAATAGTTTCATTTAATCTTCAGCATTCTACAACCTACAGAAATTTTAATTTTAAATTTAAATAAGATTAGAGACAAATTTCTTTTGAAGAAGCAAATAGTGTCGGATATTTGGGTAATTGTTTCAATTATTCTTTGTATTAATAGGAACTTTTAATAGGACCTGAATTGTCTATCAAGAGCGTGTTCTTCAGTGTAGGATTATGCCCTACTGTGAGGTCAGGGCATTGAGGTGGCATTTCTAGATTTATGGGAACATACAGCATAAAGTGGGATTTTAAACTGTGGTCTTAAAGTGAGTAATTTGTAGCCATGGTACTTGTAAGCCTTATTTAGGGCAATTGATTTTCAGAAATGGTGATGTATTTTGCCTATAGTGATATTAAGTCTCCATGCCGAGTGCCTTTGATGGATTCTCATTTTTGGTGGATGTTGCAAGTTGAATCTTCGAAGGAGAAACTACTGGATTTTCCTGTCAGGCCAGAGGAGGAGATATTTTGGCTTCAGGTTTAGGTTTCAGAATATGTTGGTGTGACCTGCACTTGCATGTTGTTCTGTAGAACATCTGTTCAGGATCATGACTGGAGAGGACAGGATGTTAGACACAAGGGGTTAATAGCACCACACTGATGTAGGAGTATCTGCAGACTGTTTGGGTTGGTGACTGTGATATAGGGGTTTGGTAATAAACTAGTGAAAGTTAATTTTGTTCGGGAGTCCAAAAGTACAAAGTTTGTTTTGAAGAGAGGGCAGGAACCAGATGCAGCTTGGATACAAAGTCTTTAATTACCTGAGACTTGTAAAAATGTGTCTGGAAGTGCCTGTTGAACTGGTGCAGCTAATTATGGTTGGAAATTGTTTGGAATTCAGTAAATCTTGTTAAATTGTCGCAAGAAACTATTTTAAGAGCAAGGCTGGAGAAATCTTTAACGTGTAGCTTTATTAAACTGATAGTGCCATTCTAAAAATGAACATAAAATTCATCTCCTGAGAATAAAGATGGTCAGAAGCTGGGAGGATCTAAAATGTGTTTGGTATTGTCTGATTGCTTTTCTCTTTCTTTTGGTAGTGATCACATGGAAAATATTTGTGGCTACTTAATGAAATACACCAATCTTGTCACGGGTTGGCAATATCGGTAAGTCTCTCATAGTGCTTTTCAGTAATGTTGGTCTCTGCAGCATCCAAATGAATATATTTCTGATTTTTTTAGTAATACTTAGGTTTCTCTTTTACTAGTAGGCAACCTTAATGCAAGAATCTTATGCTTTTCTCACTATAGATTAAGCTAATGATGTGTAGATGTGTAATATTTGTATTAAGGCATGGATAGAAGGCACAGGCAATATAAAGCAGTTAACTCATTTAGTGGCTTGTAACTATGTTTGTATATGTAAAAAGCGTTAGGTTTTTTCTCCTTTTCCATAAAAAAAAACTGTCTTTGTGTTTTCTGCTCAGTCTTCACCTTTGTGCCAAATAATGCTATCTCTTAAAAAAATTAAGACTTCATTACAGTAAATTCAAACTCTAGTAGGCTTTTCCCTTTCCCCAGGATGTTGTCTCTTCTGTAATAACTTGATTTTTTGTGTCAGGTGAAATTCTCTGGTCAGGTTTCTTGTTTAATGCTGTTCCTAAAGTAGCACAGTGCAACCAAATTAATGTTGGAGAGACAAGTCTTTAGTGTACCACACTGTGCCACCTGTGCTGCCCCTGGCACAGTGTGTCTCATGTCATTATATTCAGCATTAAACTCAAGTGTAAGTTGTAGCATAATGTCCACTTCCATTAAAAAAAAAACCCCAAACCTGGAATTGCTTCAGTATCATGGTTTTGTGTCTCAACACCTTTGCATCTGGGGCTGTTTTACTCTTAATGTATGTAGTTTAAGGATTTATTAAGCCTTAATGATTCAGGCTATTATTTTTGATTCCCAAAATTTTGTGATAGTGTTCTTCTGTGGGCATGTTGTTCTGTTGTGCAATCCCTGCGCTCTGAGAAAACAAATGCCAAGAAATTAATTTCTCTGCCCTCTTGGGGACATAATTCACAGGTTTAAAGTTTTCCTGACACAAGTCTTTTAGTCCCAATCCCATCTGTGAAAACTTGCAATGAGAGTATTGACTTCTCTCACTGCCACCACCTGCACAAAAAAAAAAAAAAATAAAATATATATATATATATATATATATATATAAGGGAAAAGGAGATGGTTTTATTTAGTGTATTTGCTTTGTTATCCTTGCAGGTATTTTGTGTTAAACAACGATGCTGGCCTGCTGGAGTACTTTGTGAATGAGCAGTCTAGACATCTGAAGCCCAGAGGTACCCTGCAGCTGGCTGGAGCTGTCATTTCACCCAGTGATGAAGACTCTCACACCTTCACAGTCAATGCTGCCAGTGGGGAGCAGTATAAACTAAGAGGTAGGACCTGGATTCTTGGCCAGGGGATCCTTCCACTAGAGGACAGTCCTAGCTTTAACCTGGGGCTGCTTGGCTGGGCTTGGCTGCAGGGCCAAAGCAAGAGAGCCTGGTTGGCAAAGTGCTGCCATGAAAATTATGTGCAAAACTTCTGTCCCACTGTTCAGCCAGAAATGGTCTGTATTTATGGATGGTTCCATAACATTTGGGTTTGATGACCTTCAGAAGACTTCATATGTGTAGAATGGGGTTTAATCTTCATGTTAAGTGTCATTAAATTGTAGTGATTCAAAGCTGTCTAAATCATTGTAGATAGCAATACTGTGGTGAAGCTCAAAGAGAATTTAATTATTCCTAACATTTGGTTTGTTAGCCACCTTATGGTGGTTATAAAAGCCCATTCTCTGATTTTGTCAGCTACAGAAGTCTGCACTTATAACTTCGAGTATTTCTTTCCTTGAGGACTTGTTGTAATTTTCTAATTTTTAGTACCTTACTCTTACTCCAGGAAAATGTTTCATGTTGTTGGATTACAATATTTGTGAGGGCAGTTATGGTTTGTTGATGTTTTAAAATTAATTTTGTAACACTAAAAATTGCATAAAGAAAGAAGAAAGTATATACTATTTATGTGGAACTTGACTTAACATTATAGTTACTACATGCAAATGAGTTTTAGATTAAAAATAAGTTACTCTGCACTGTTAGTCTTGTAATTTTAAAGAATTAAGCAGTCTTTTTTGCCCATACTTTGAAATGTCTTCATTTAACAGAATCCTTTTGGTTTGCTTTTATTAGCTACTGATGCTAAAGAGCGGCAGCACTGGGTTAGCAGGCTACAGATATGCACACAGCATCACACAGAAGCTATTGGAAAGGTATGGCTGATGCTCTTGTGGGCAAAAGTCAGGCTGGTGGTAGAAGCAGTGGCAAATACAACTTCAGTGTTATTGAAGCCCTTCTATTTTGGGAATGTTACCTTTTTTCCCTTTTTTTTTTTTTTTTTTTTTAAACCTCTTACTTTTTTGTCTAAAAAACACTCAGCAGCCCACAGATAAATTTAGGGTGAATTCCCATGTTCGAGAAAAAAGTCCTCAACACTGTATCTGAGTACTGTTGTTTCCATTTGCTAACCATGTGGTGGGTGTGCATGTAGTGTATTTCATAGAACCTCCTGATTACCAAAACACCTGTTCTGATACCTGAATAAAATCTTGCTTTTAAGTTACAATCAATGTCCTGTAACTGGTTTTGTTGTAAGACATAAGTTGCATTAGTAACTCTAAATGGAATTCCATTCTTTTAAATATCAGCTCTATCCCTGCAGGATCTGTTAGGAGTTAATTTCTGGTGCTGTTACAGATCAAGGACTGATCTTCAAGTCAGAGAAGTGATACTTACTGATGAATCTCATTTCACAGACTGTTCTTAATTAGATATAAAAGAGGGCAGCTAGAGGCAGACAGTGGAAAATATTTAGCAGTTGCTACTAAAGCATTATTAGGGCTTTTCCATCTTTCCTTGCTCTACAAAAAAATTCAAAATTAAACTGTTCTGCTGTATCTTTCACATTAGAACATTTGCTGTTTGTTAGGATTAATTGTAAATGTTTCTCAATATGCTTATTTATTCACTAGAACAACCCTCCTCTGAAATCTCGCAGCTTCTCTCTTGCATCCCAAGGAAGTGCCAACTCTCCTGGTGTGCAGAGAAGACCCAGTCAAAATGCAGTTTCCTTCTTCAATGTTGGACATCACAGATTGCCAACGGGAAAAAGAGTTCCCATTATGCAGCCAGATCACCTTGTAGATGTTAGAGAGGTATGTATGCTTTAAATTCCCTTACAGTTTTTTGAGAGAGCTGTGGTGTTATTTGTGAGGTTGTGGAGAAACTTGCTGTTCTTAGTTGGATGTATTGTCAGTAGCATGTCCTAAGCTACTATTGCTCAGCTGTGTGAGGATAAATAACTTGCCCTGGCTAATTGCAGAATTCATGGTGCATATTCTGTGATTTTTGTACTCGGCAGTAGTATCCTGATGCTGAAGGTAGAACCAAGTTGTAGCACTACAAGTGGCAAGGGAATATCCTTAAGGGATATAGCATCACATACTGTGATACTGTTGTACACTTTTCCCATGTCAAGCTATAGAAGAACTGACTAAGCTGTGCTTGTCTCTCTTATGTCTAAGGAGAAGTTGGTTATGATTGATATTTCAGAATGCTAATACCATTTTCTGATATGCTGATTTATTTAGACAGATTGTCTAGGGATGAATGTGATGGAACAGAGAGCAATTCAAATGCCTGCTTTTTTTTCACTATATGCTCAGGTGTATTGTATTTTGGGAGAAAAATCCAGAAATAATTTCCATCTTGACTCATAGAATAGCCTGAGTGCTGGTTGATTTTAACTTGTGAATATATCCAGGGTGGATCTTGCCTGTCTAAAGGTAACACATTGCAAACCTGTGTTACTTGGTGGCAGTATTGATTTTAATAAGTATTTTAATGTTAACTGTAATTAGTGTGGTGTGATACATTTCTTGGCAAAAATGAGTTTCTAATGGAGGGCTTTTTAATTTAGCAAATAAAGATACAGGAAGCATGAATAGCTAGAAATTGAACTTAGAGAAACTGGAATAGCAGAGTGCTATATATTGTGAGCCTCATTAACCTTAAAATACGTGTCTGAGTTCTGTGGTAAATTTTCCAGTAATGGGTGTTGCAGATAGTTTGACTGGTATGGCATGCTGTCATTGTGCCCTGATTTGTATCAGCTACTAAGGTGTAATTATTCAGTAGTTTACACAAGGTAACTGCTTCTATAAACCTTAGAGTCTGTGATTCTCTCTCCACAGCGGACTGTTCTTGCAGATGTCTTGCAAATGGGTAATTGCCATGCTGTTTTTATCCTCTTAGAGCAGTAAAGTCTCCTATAGTGCTAATATATATATGAAGTGCTGCCAGGTACTCAGAAAAATAAAATGTTTCAGAAATGGCTTTTTCACTTTTTGAATTCTCAAACACTATGATGGCATTCAAAATTTCAGGGAGGAGAGGAGTGTGTGTGAGCTGGAGCACTGAAGCAGTGGCTTGCATCCTGTAGTTGGGATAAAGTGGAATGACTTTTCTTGGCATTGCAAAGAGCACAGAAAACTATTGATGCTCTTTTGATTACTACTGAGTTTGTTGGCACAGCATGTTTATTTATCAACTTAAAAACTTTAGACTTGTACAGAACAATTCTCGGTAGTGCTGGCTCTTCTGAATGTTAAAGTTAGTTTGCTTGTCTTTTTTTAATCTAAAATGCTTGTTGGATACAATGCCTACTTCTTTTAATCTATTATTAAACTACTGAAGGGCAAGTATGTGTCTATTACCCCCGAGAATGGTGGGTACATCATGAACAGTTAGAAATTCATTTTGAAAAGCTGTGGGAAGAGCAACTTCTTTCAAAGAATCTGCTACATTGTGACCTTCTTCGATTTTCCCATGGGTTGCCCTATACCTGGGTCTCCTTGTCAGTCCCTCTCCCTTTAACTGCCCCTTGTTATTGGCTGAATTTGTTATGATGCTGACCCGGTTACTGTGCAGTGCAGGAGGTTTAAGAAGATGTTTTTGCAAGCTTGCATTAAATGCAGGTGTCTGTGTGTTTGCAAAGTGAGAACAATAGCTTGTGTATTTTTCCAAGATTTTGAACTTTTAGTCACTGTGCTTTTCTTCCTGGCACTGTTTTTTTTCCCAAAGATGCGTGTATAATTATGAAAAACCTTAGGACTGTTCAAAGTGTGTTCTTTGAAAGGGAAGATGTGCCTATTTAAACTGCACAGCTAAGCATAGCATGGCTTGTCCTATTGTCTGGCCTGATCCTGGAATGAAGGGCTTGGGGCCTACCACATGGTGAATTACTAACAGTAAAGGTCACCAGAAGGATTGTGGTGATTTGTCAACTAATTATCTGTGGGGTTTTTGTGGGGGTTTCTTTTTAAGCCAACACACTTTTTCAAAGTTGGAAAAAAACTGCACACAAAGGCTTTTATCACATTTGTGACTGGAGAAGAATGAGACAGGTTGTGATAGCAGCTGGTGTGTTTGCATAGGCAAGGCTATCTATAACTAAATGTTTTAGTAGCTTTCTGCCCTGTTGCTTTTGGTATATGCTAAGGCTGACTCTACACAGTTAACAGCACTTTTAAAGAGCCAATGCTCTGTAAATTCACACCTTCACATGGAGCCAAGCCCTTAAAAGTTCCAAAGATCACAAACTATGAACTTGGATGGAATACATGTTCCCTAAGTATTGCATAAAATCTTAAAAGCAGTTCCAGGAAGGGATTGCAGGTGTAGTACTGACAAAAAAATTAGGCAGATACTGTTAGGATTAGGAATTAAACAATTGGTGTGAAAAAGCTACGTAGTCCTGCAGTAGTTAAATGCATATTTCTTTAAAGTTTTTAAAAGAAATTCTGCTGCTGCTCTGCTAAATCAATCTTTCCTTACATTGACCTTCACTACCAGAACACATAATGATTGCAGAGTAGCACTGTCCAGTTACATGGATGCTGTTTGTTGTTCCTCCCCAGAAAGGGGACTAGCATGTGTAGGAGTTTGCTTTCATCCCTGTGATTCAAAATCAGGTAACATTTTGTTTCTGTGAGTATAAAGAGGAAAGTGCTGCTTGATGGCTGGTGTGCTTTGCCCCTGTACCTCGCGTGGGCAGATGTGCTGTTGCAGATTCTGTGATTTAAGGGCATGGAGCTCTGTGTGAAGGAGGAAAGGAGCTTGAGGGAGAGCAAGGGGAACAACAACAACAGGACAGCTGCAATTTGAACACAGAATGAAGGTGAAAATCCTGCTGGCTTTTCTTCCCTCCCTGCAAAGTAAATGCTGAGATAGTGATAATCAGTGTGGTGTCAGTGCAGACAATAAGTGAAGATCCTTTATGGTTTGAGCCAAAATGAGGAGTACAGGTCTTTGCTGTTAAAGTACTGCACCTCAGATTGTAGGGAGGGAAAAAATCTTGATACTCACAACAGTAGATCCTATTCCAGACTGTGCAGAGCACAGAGCTTTATTACTTCTTACACAGAGAAGTGTGGGTGATGCCTTATGGTTTTAGCTTTTGCATTTTTCGTATATTTGTAATCCTGCAATTCCCCCTTCACCCCTATCCGTATCAACTAGGCATGAAAATGTTTGATATTTAGTGCAATAAGTGTCTTGTTCAAATTCCTCTTTGCCTTTTTCTTAGTCACTTTTCTTTGTTAATAAAGTGTCATGTGTTTTCGTGAGTAGATTCATCATGCATTTAATGACTGTAGTAGTAGATCTCATAGTCAAGAAAGAAAAGTACACTTAATTTTATGTATATCTGTTACCTTGTAGTTTTATTGTCTTGAAACCATTTGAGATCCTCTGTGTGCCCAGCTGAACAGGTATCACACAGCACTTCTACCACCTGATAAGTGACTGTTTTGTTTGACAGATGATGTCTCAGGCTGAGGGCCAGCAGAGAGATTTGATCAGGAGCATAGAATGCCTTCCTGCCTCCGGTCACCTTACATCCTTAGATCAAGACCTATTGATGCTCAAAGCAACTTCCATGGCAACCATGAACTGCTTAAATGACTGTTTCCATATTCTCCAGTTACAACATGCTTCTCAACAAAAGGGATCCTTACCAGCAGGTGGGTATATAGGAGCTTACAGAGAGCAGAACTCTGTAGCAAATACAAATCCTTTCCTTCTTGCAAAATTGTTTGTTCCACTAACACATGGGCTAAGGAAACTGCTGACTGTCTGGCTTCTTATGAATTTTTCCAGACCCCAACACATTTGTGTTGGGTGGAATATGGTGAATGTTGAATATATATTTTTTAAATCATTTATTCTATCAGGAAGTCTGTGGCAGCAGCTGCAAAAAAGTAATATCTAATTGTTGTGCTACATCTCACAACAGAATAAACTATGTAAGGCACCCCAACATGAAGGCTGCCTTTGGGATAAAACTGTAATAATGGAGAGGGAATTTTATGGGACTGCAGATTGTAGGACATGTAGTGTCCACTGCAACTCTGCCAAATGTCATGCTCTTTTAATTACTTTTTTGCACACTGAATACCTATTATAAATATTTACATCTGTGTAGCTTCCACTTCCAGTTAAGCATAAAAATACAAAACCCTAAATTTGCACTGGTTGTTACTAATACTGTTAAAATATTAGTATTCTTGTTTTGAGTTACTGCCTTAGTCTAAACCATGGCCTAAAGGCAAGTGTTGTATTCTTTTCTGAGGCCAGAATGGACTTGTAAGTCAATGAAAATTGCTTAAATGTTGAGAAAAATAGAAAATCTCTTTTAATAGACAACTGACCACCCCAAAAACAAACAAACAAAAAAACCCCAAACCCTACTGCTCATGGGTGTGGAATATGTGCCTTCACAGGCAGCAGACAAGTAAGTTGCCACGTCTGCACAACTGTTCACTTCTATACAAGTAAGAGCTTAGTGGAATTGTTCTACCTGATTCATGTGCAGTGTATGGGACTAAATGTGGTTCATGGTTGTTTGTAAATTCTTCTGCATCTTATTATGCCTTTTTTCATGTGTTTACTTTGTGGCTCTTTGTGAGGTTTATAGTATTTTCAAATGCTTCTCTTGCACAACAGATCAGTAGATATAGTTAGTATGTAACAAATTACACACCTAAGTTGTCTCTCCCCTTATCCATCCCATATTCCTCTCATATTTGTGATGCCTGCTTTGTCAGGTTTTATTATTTATTTATTTATTATTTATATTATTTATAATTTATATTATTTCAGATCTGTAATTAATTTAGCTTCCAAGATGAAAAAAAAGTTATATGAAAGTATTAAAATTATATAAAAAGTGTTTGTGATTCTGAAATCACCAGAGGCATTAAAAGAGAATATATGAATAGATTGAATTAAGTTTTTTGCTGTATTTCAGTGCAAAATTTTGTTTTAAAGACAAAAAACTGGACGGCAACTCTTGAGATATTTATCTGAACTCTAAAGTTATGCTGAAAGAACTCTTTCTGTTCTCTGTGAATTTTTTGACTGTTGGTGGGTAACTGGGAGATGCATGTCAGAAGTATTTTTATTTTTACACTTTCACATATGCACTACTAAGATGATTTTTTGACTTGTATCTGGGGACCTAAGTAGGGTCCAATGAGCACCACTGTAATAACTTAAGATAGTTTTGGTTTGTTTTTTTTTTTTTTTAACAAGTGGTGTAGGTTTTTAATTTTTTCAACTGAAGGGAAAAGCTTAATTCACTGACTGCTGTTCACTTGGTATCTGCCTGTTGTGGCCAAATCTAAAAATACTGCTTGAACATGTCCAAATCTTGGAGATTTCCGGTGATATCCTGGGGAGATGGATGGAGAAGAGAGGATCAGCAGATTGGATGATGCATTACTGGGGCCAGAGTTAATGTATCCTTCTGCAGCCTTCCATCTCCCCCCTGCTGTGGCCTTTCTTGAGACACTGTAATACATTTCAAGGATTGCCAAGAACTTTTTTAAATTATATTTTTTTAAATCCATTTAGCTTAGATTTCTCCTCTTGACTAAGGAGGGATTCTTCTGGTTCAACTGGTGGAGCCAGGCTTAAAAATCAAGGATTAGAAATAATGTAAGAGTGCCAGTTTGCTATAGATTGCTAGATGACAAAAAAAAAAGAAAATAATCAGAAAACTGAAAATACTGCCCATACATCAAAGTGTATTCTGAATCACAAACTGAAAGATGAACAAGGAAGTTCCACCTATTAACTTTTCCTAAATTCCAGTCACAAGTAGTGTGCAACAACAATTTGCAACTCTTGAACAAAAATGTAGGAAGTGAAAACTCAAGAGGTCTGCACTGTGCCAGAGAGGAAGTGCTGACAACTGTTTGAAAAGAAATTGGTGAAGACTCTAGGGGAGGAGGATGTCACAAGTAAGGAGAATGGCTTGTGCCTATGCAAAATAGCTAGAGCAAATTTGTATATGCTTTTCCAGTGAAAGAGAAGACTTAAGGTGGTATCTTGTCCATTCACAAAGATTAAAACACAACTGGTGGCTCAAATCTTTCAAAAATAGCCTCTTAACAGCAAAAATTAAACAGAAAATGTAATAAATAAGGTTATTTTAGGTGTAGCTGATAAAAAATATTAAAGGGAGGCTGTTGGGTAAATTCAAGCTAATACAGAGGCAGTGAGCATGGATTAAATGCAGCCTAGAACATGCAGTTAAAGATTAGTGTGCTGAAAGTTATATCTCAGAAAGCAGATGTCATGGAGAGGTTTTTAAAACAAGTAAAAGCTTTTCAAAAAGGTGTGACAGAAACATTCTGAGCATCTTATTTTTTGACTTCTTTGGAACTTCTGGTAAAATTGCTTTAATTTAGTGTGGTCAGGAATTCTTGTTTCTTATGATGTAGTGGATTAATGAGTAATGGATGATGAAAATAAGCTACCTGGCTGTGGAAAAGTTGTCTTGTCTCAATAGCAAAGCTGGACTTTTTTCCTGCCCCAGTATTTTTCTGGCAGAAATGCTGCTGTTTGTCTGAATTAAGCTTACTCTGCCTATTTTGATTGAGGACATGACCTAGTTTCAGGTAACAGGGGTCTAGAAGTAAAGGATTGTATGTCATATGGGAAAAGACAACAGATAGCATAGTATAGATGTCTTAGTATAGCACAGGGAACTGCAAACTGGTGGTACAAATCCAGGTTTCCTAATAATTTGTGTGTTTGCAACCCAGCCAAGATGGTTTGTCAGTTTGTGTATTCTTCAGTAAAAACTGATTGGAATCACCTGTACATTTATTTCCCTTTGAAAAAGAGTGGAACATTTGTATTATTAATGAGGAACCTGACACGTTCTGATAAATTAACTGGGAGTAACTAGAGATGCTGGAATCATCAGGTGGGTAATAGCTTTCCAAACCCTGCAGGTTCGTTGGTTTGGGTTTGGTTGTTTTTGTTTTTTGGGGTTTTTTTGGTTTTTTTTTTTTTTTTTTTTTTTGGTTGGTTGGGTTTTTTGTTTTTTTTTTTTGACGGCTATTATTTATTCAGCAGTGTGTGCTTACCTGCTCTGCAGCTGAGAAAAGACAGGCACCCTCTCCAGAGAAAACAGTGGCAACAAAACTTCTGCTTTAGGTCTTTTTAGTCTAGAACACAACTGGATTTTAGAAGCTGATAAGTGAAAAGCTGTTTTAATTTTAGTACCAGTTAAAGAAAAGTGTAAGGGCTGCTTAACATTCCCATGATACTGGGCTCCTCCTGTAGTGTCTGATTACACCTTTCATGACACCAACTAGTTTCTCCAGTCCAAGTTGCATGTATTACAGCTCACCAATCCCAGTGTCTGTGCTAATGATCACTGAAGGTGGTGTCTCATTGCACCACCTTTGTTTAGTGGCTGCTGGAGGCATTGGCTGCAGGAGGAATTGGCTGCTTTCAGCTTATTCCATCAGAAATAGTTCATTTGTTGGAAGCTGCTATTTACTGACCTTGCAGAGGATGAGCAAGCTTCAGCGCAAACTTTCCTTTGCTTCAGGCACGACAATCAGTTGGTTGGAGCCGAAGATCTCCCTGGCAAACCACTTCAAAAATGGAGCAGCTCAGAATTTCCCAGCAGAGATAAACAAGCCAGCATCTGTCAGAGAAGAGCAGTCCATTGCAGAGCCCTGCCAGCTAACAAGGGTAAGGTAATGAGACATCCCATTTCTGCGGGGAATTATTCGGAAGAATACCTGTAAATGTTTCAATCATATTACGTGAAAATGATTTAATTACAGTTATTCTCATACCTTTGGTTAGCTGTGTAGGGGGAGGAATGAGGACAGTTCCAGTAAATGAAACTTTCTGCCTTGTTTATTCAACAAATTTTTGCTGCTTTACGTAACTTGCTGTCAAGTGGAAGGAGCCAATTGGGATGGTAATGCAAGGCATTGAAATAGGTTTTTTTGCACTTCATTATTTACTTGTTTTAGATAGAATGCAAGGGAATACTGCCTAACTGAAATTCATGACACTCTCAAAATAGGCCCAAGAAAAACTGCCTAAGCAGACAAAAGACAAAATTGCTGGTCTTCAGCTATTACATTTCTCTTTCTTTTCTAGGTCTTGTTACATCTGTTTTTCTTAATCTGAGCAACTCTCATCATTTGACTGTAGAGTGGCTTAATGCATGTGAAATACAGTTACAGTCTGTATCATTTTCAGTTACAGTCTGTATCATTATAACTGACAAAATGGATTTGAATTGCAAAACACTGAAGTAAAAACCAGCAGGGATTATGATGAAGAACATGTTTTTCTAACTAAGCTAGAAAATCATAATTACATCCTCTTTATGCTAGTTGGCTTCACACAGTTGTTTGGCTGAGACTGTATAACTGTGAAAAGATAATGTGCTGTTTTATGTCTCTGCAATAGCACTGGGCTGTCTTAGAGAAAAATCGAAATGGAAAGGATTTCTTACAATTACTATGGTTTATAGATTTTTAAATGGGTCAGAGTGGTTACTATTAAGTTAAAAAAAGAAAGGATGAAACAAAACTGTGAGCTTTCAACTAAATCACTTAATTCCTTCCTTTTAGTAATTAAGCTAGTCACAGTTTGAGTACTTAATGTATTTGAGGTATGACTGGTGTTATCACTCCCCATATGTATTTTCAGCTCCCATATTTCTGAGAGCAGAACAGCATAACATCCTTGGAAAGGAGTCACCTTTGTGATACTGCACTTGTCATCAGGATTTGAGCTCTGTGTGAGGGCTTGGACCCCTGTTTTTGCTGGCTGAGTGTTCATAAATCTGCCTTGAGCCAGGACAGCTGCTCCAGGACAAAGGGGTTTGCTTAGGCAAGAGGCGTATTGCTGCCTTCCCGTGGCATTCAGTGCCTCTCCCCTCTGCCTCCCTCCAGCTGTTTGCCCCAGGAGGATACAGCTCAGAGCCCTAGGAATGACACCATCCCTCCTGCTTGAAGTGTTTGACTTTCTGCTTGAGCTGTGGTGGTTGTTAAAATGTGCAGATGAAATTTCTAGTCTGTCAGCTTTAGTTACGCAGATACTGGCACCTGCAGTGTTGTATGCGTGGGGTTTTGTTATTTTATTGAAACTACTCCAAGTTACTTTTTTTCTTTCACGGTTACATATTTGCACTCACAGCAACATGATAATGCTTGTGAAGCACAGCTTGTGGATACCAGGCATGATGGTAGTCATGGAACTCTGAACTGAACAGTCTGATACAGCCTTTGGAGTATTGACAGCAACATTGGAAAGGCTGAAGTAGTGTGTAGGTGGAAGGAGTTTATTGAGGCGGTTGGAATTGCTGCTAGCTTTTGGTTTGCTGTTTCTGTATATGTGTTAGATGCTTGACATTCCGTGAATGCACAAAACTTACAGGAATTTCTTTTAAGTTTTGTTATTTTTTTTCCATGACCCATGTTAGAGAGGGTGAGAAATCTGAGCCTGAATCCTCCAGATGGAATCTGCACTGAGTTATCTTCATATCCATTTAAATTTTTCAGCTGTTGTTTATCTTGGGAATAAATTCCATTGTGTAGCTCTCTGCAGGGGTTTATTTAGTCTTTTTTTCATACATGGCCAGTTAAACACAATATAAAGTCCTTCTTGAATGCTGTCTTGCCAGTTACATCTTTGAACAAAGTTTATGGCTCTTATTCCAGGAACCTGAAGAAATAAATCCAGATGAGGAGCTGGAGGATATCTGTGATGATAAAGAAGATGACCTAGGAGCAGTGGAAGAGCAGCGCAGTGTTATCTTGCATCTTTTGTCTCAGCTGAAACTTGGCATGGACTTAACAAGAGTAAGTAACTGAAGTGTGAAGACTGGCTGCAGTAAAAGCGAAGTATCATTTAAAACTCAACTCCTGTATTGAACAGTATTGAATTTAGTATGAAATTGTGGCCAGTAGCAACATCAGGTCCCAAGATTTGATGTCCCAGATTGAGACAGGTTTAGGTGAAATGTGCTGATTCTATCTTTTCTGTTACCTTCTCTTTGTATTTTCTACTGTGTTTTTGATGCCTTTCCTGTTGTAATGGCCTGTCTCCTTTCCAGTGTTTGAACCTTAGTCTTTTCATGCTGTTTACTTCAGCCTTCTCATATTTTTCTTTCTGCTTTCTTTCCATGATCTCTTGTCTATCTTGATAATGCTTTTTCACACAACTTATAACCCTGCATCAGTGTCCATGCTGCTTCTGAAAAGGAATTTTGTTTTGGTTCCTCCTTACCTATCTTTAGATGCCTGTTTAAGCCTCTTTCCTATTCTCATTTCTGTATTAGCTCACAAGCAGGCAAGAACAAAGTTACATTGGATAGAATTGGATTTAGCACTTGAGTGCAGATCTCAAAAGCAAGAAGCTTGGAAAAATTAACACTCAGGTGCTATTAGACAGCTTGGGCAGCAAATCTAGGAAAATCAGGCTGCTGCAAGCTTATGTTCAATTCATTCATGTAAGGACTCCTTGCCATAAGCACTAGGCACTTTGAAATAAAAAAATGGATTTTGCAGTAGCATGGAATGAGGAAAACACTCTCTTTTGGAATTATGGATTATTATATTTTTTTTAAAACCTATGTTTTTTGAGCGCTAGCTACATAGCCCCTAGAAACACTTATATTGTGCAGCTTACATTTCACAACCTGAGAGTGAAAACAAAAACGTGGTGTGAACAGCCCTGCTGACTGTGGGTCAGACATAAACCCTACTACTTAATGAGGAACTGATTAAGTCTTTCTGCCACTTATATTGAATATTGGATCTAGGATATCTTTTTCTTTTAGTTGAAACAAATTGTCGAGCCTGTCTCCCAGGCATGATTTTTGGCTGTGTGGGGAGAATTTGTCTTTATTTCAGAGGAGGCAAAGCACTGAAGTGGACAAACCTGGACTTCGAAACAGGTAATGAAATTGTTAGAATTGTACTTGACTCAGAATCAGGGTACTGAAGTAAAAAGCCACTTAATACTCAAGGTTGGTGTTGCAACAACATGGCAAGTATATTCAGTTTAACTTGAATGTCTATCAAGAGTTATGTCTGTGCTTTTTCTCTTTGAATGCAGCTGATTTAAATGGATTGTCTTGATCCCATGGTTGAGGTACTCTGTGTTGCTGTTTGCAACAGTTGTGTCAGTTATGTGAGTGTAGCTATATGAGGCTTATTCCCACTGCAGAGAAGGAAAACACTGATGATATCCACAGTCTTTTATTCTAGGGAATTGCCCTTGGCTCAGGATTGCTGGTTTTTATAACGTTGAATGTAATTGTGAAGGTATAAGGTACCTCTGCTCAGAAGCACAGGATCAACCCATCCTATGCTGCTTCTCATGGATGCTTGTCCTAGTTGCTGTGTGGAGAGAGATTCTGCAAGCTCTCCAGAGCTGGCATAGCTTCCCAGCTTTCTTCTCCATTACACCATACCTTTCCTACCTTCTGCTCTGAACCTTCTTTGCTGTAGTTTGAGTTCCTTCATGCTTGTTTTCTCTTTCACAGTTATGTAGGACACGTTATCTCTTTGCAGCTTTCATGGTTTTGGGATTTTTTAAATGAAGCTCAGTCCCTTTCAAACTCTTTAGTCTGCTAGTACTCACTGGCCTTTTTTCTCCTTGAAAATTGCTTTTCTGGAGTTTCCGACCACTGTGTTGCTCACATCTTACCCCAGAGGAACAAGAAAGCGCACTCTGAAAGTGTAGTGGCCCAAAGAGGACAAGAATCCTCCTCTCAAGGAGGATTCCAAAATCTTATAAAATGCCCATCTCAGTTTTCCTTACTAGAGCCTTATGGCTTTTCTTTTATTTTCAGGTGGTTCTTCCCACTTTCATCCTAGAGAAGCGGTCGCTGCTGGAGATGTACGCGGACTTCATGTCCCACCCCGATCTCTTCATCGCCATCGCGAACGGCAGCAGCCCCGAGGAGAGGATGATCCGCTTTGTGGAGTATTACCTCACCTCCTTCCACGAGGGCCGCAAGGGAGCCATTGCCAAGAAACCCTACAACCCCATCATTGGGGAGACCTTCCACTGCTCCTGGAGGATGCCCAAGAGCAACGTGGCCACCGATGGTGGCACCAATTCCTCCGCTCACTCCCCCTTGGAGCAAGGAACTCTGCCTAAAGATCCGGAAGGCCAAGCAGAGCCGGACTATTACACAGTGAAATTCGTAGCTGAGCAAGTGTCCCACCATCCTCCTGTCTCAGGGTTTTATGCTGAGTGTGTAGAGAGGAACATGTGTGTCAATGCCCATGTCTGGACAAAAAGTAAATTCCTAGGAATGTCAATAGGAGTGACAATGGTTGGCGAGGGTAAGTGTAAATTCTGTGCTTTGTTCGTTTTGGAAGTTTGTTCAAATACTATTAATTTGATAGCAGATTTGATGTTGTATTCAAAAGATATAAGTTGTCATTATAAGCAACAAGTTTTCATATGGGAGGAAAAAATAGAAAGGTCTATGCTTTGCCAAAAATCAGGACTATATTTGGAAATAAAATGCGGACGTTTAAGCCGAAAGTCAGTTACTGCAATATAAACTGATATTTGCGAATTAATTTGCATCAGACATTTATTAAATAGAAGTGTTGTTGCATTTCTCTCTGTTGAACTTATCTTCCTATGCACATGTTGATCTAACTAGAAAAACTGGATCCTTTAGGGACAGAGAAGGGTAACTGCCCTCAAATTGTAATTTTCCTTTAGTTATTAGTATTTACTGCACAAGATGAGACAGCCTCTCCCATTCAGTGCCCCCTGTGTATTTTGTCCAGTACCTGGGGATTCCAGGCACTTGCAGATAAACTACACTTGGGACAAGAGAATGACCAAGGCAATGCCAGGGTATGTGAAAGGCATATCTTTGGCTGTACAAGTAATTTCTGAAGTAGATATCTCTTGCAGGACCTTTCTCAATTCATATTTTTTTTCAGAATTTCCCATGTAGTTTGTGCTGATGGTCAGATACCCAGGAGTACTGTGCTCCAGGGGTGTGGGCTGAGGCAGGCAGCAGTTAGATGTGCTGTGTTCTTGTAAGGACAAGAGGGAGATCTTGTGCTTTTGGTTTCTTTTTAGGAATCAAACCCACTAATCTTAAAACCCAAGTGAAAAAATCTAGTATTTAATGAGATTCTTGACATTTATTGCAAAAATTGCTGTCAGGAAGGAGTTGGGTTTATCTTGGCAGAGAGGTGCAGTAAGGAGTATTATCTCTTCTACCTGCCTTCAGATCAGGTAAGGTATATTCTAGAAAAGGAAAACAGGAGTATTAGCCTTCCTCAGGATCTGCAGTTCAGTTGTTACTTCCTTTTATCAGTGTAAGTCTTGTGTTGCCATGCTCCAGAGGCATCAGTAAAAGAATGACCAGCCCTTTTATGCACTACTGAAAAGCATGTGCATAGCATGGGATTGTATTTTATGGAACAGTATTATTGAGATAAATGTCTTTTCCCAAAAGAGATTTAAATGCACATTACTCAAGTTAGTACTTCCAGGAAAATATTTGTATCTAGACTCTAATAAACATCACTCTTGTGTGGGTTTTTTTAATTTTCTTTTTTTTTGTGTGAGAGGCTATGAGGAAAGCTAGCCAGATGTATTATTGACTATTCCTTTCAACAATTTGTGTGGCCTTTTCTGAAATGGTGCTGGTTTACAGATTCTTGTATTTCTTCCCACAGGTGTCTTACATCTCTTGGAGCATGGAGAAGAATACACCTTCTCTCTGCCCTGCGCATACGCCCGCTCAATTTTAACTGTTCCTTGGGTAGAGCTGGGAGGAAAAGTCAACATTAACTGTGCAAAAACTGGGTATTCTGCAAGTATTAACTTTCACACCAAGCCCTTCTACGGTGGCAAATTGCATCGGTGAGAACATTTTGTTTGTTGGAAATGAAATTGATCTCACTTTTGGAAAAGTGAAACTTACACGAAGTTCTGTTTCACTTGGTGCCATTTGAAAGTGACACATCATTTAGGTTTTTTCCATGGCTCATGATGTATCTTCCACTTTGCAATAGCTACTCTTGTGTCATAAGAGATAAGTTAGAGGATGTAGTTTTGCTTCAGTGATTTAATTTAGAAACTGTTTTGTTATTTGTCTCTCTGAAGTTAGTCACAGATTTAGAGGCTTTTGAGAGAGAGATCTGTTCAAGGTACTGTAACTATTGAACATTTGACATGGTGATGATTGGACATTGCCAAAAGAATCTCTTGATAAGAAGCAGCAATGTTGTCATGGTTACTCAGAGCACACAGGAGTTGCTATGGCAATGGTATGGATTTTTTTGTAGAGCAACCATTATTGTTAGACCTCAGCTGGATGCTGGCTCCTTGGTCCTGTACCTCTTTAGCTGGATGAAGTAGGGGATAATGGTAATGGACAACTAGCTATGTATCAGTCATGCCAAGATTACAAATAAGTGCCAGCAGTTTTTTATCACTAGTGCAGGTTCAGGCAGATACTGTGGCCTGCAGTGCTGGCAGTGGTTGTGTGTCAGAGCAATGCAATCTGGAGAAATACAGGTAATGAAGGTTTAATGGAGCTGTTCAATACTGCACCTCAGTAGTGAGTAATATAACTTCGTTTATTTTCAGCTAAGCAGAGGCAATAATTTTGAGATTGATATTAAAATACTGGATGTCAGTGTTACCTTGTTACCACACAGTGCTTGGGAAAAATACAGCTGTTAAAGTTATGAAGAAGGAACTGCAGAGTCTGACCAGGCTGATCTCTGGCATCCTGTGCATTCAGACTGTTCAGAGATCTCTTGGGAGGAGGACAGGGACTCCCCCATGTGTAATAGTTTTGGTGAGGTGTGGAAGTCACAGGACAAGAAGCAGCACAAAGCTGCTTGCTTGTCAGTGCTGTGTCTGCTGTTTTCAGTAATGGTTAGTGCTTCTAAACTTCCACAAAAGATTATACTGTAAGTGTGCTTTTATTGCTCATCTAAAATTTTTGTAATGGAAAACTGTGTGAGCAGCATATACTTATCAGTCTGGGTTTTTAAAGATATTTCTCATGAGCTTAATTTAGGTTTAAGCTGCTGGACCATGGTGTGACAGAAGTCCTGGTAGCTGCCTCCTGCTGTGAGCTGGCTGTGAGCTTTCCCCCCTTGCCCTAGAGATTCCTGGCAGGTCTGCTTTGGCTGGCATCCAGTATCTCTATGCTAGAAGGTCTGGCCTGTGATACTGGCTTCATTGCTTGAGATAAATTTCTCAATCTTGATGCTAGGATTGGGGAGGATGGATAGGTGCAGGCACAGTGGGAAATGACCAGTGTGTATGGAAGAAGGGAAGTGGCACTTGTGTCCTGTGCTCCCTTTTCCTCTTGAGTGTGGCACCACACAAGGCAGGAGCACAGTACTGCTTTCCACTCTCCAGCATGCAGTTGTTCAAAGGACATCAGAGCAAGCTGGTGGTGTGCAAGTTAGCTGTCCTCAGCTGCACACAGTAGAAGTGTGGAAGGGGATGTAGCCTGTGCTTTGTGTGAGCACTGATGAAATGCAGGAGGGCTGGAACGTGGTCAGTTTTAGGGAGGTTGTGTACAGGTAACTGCAGTTTAATTGGAGCTAGAGATAATACCCTTTGTGAATCCTGCACTTACAAGTGAGAATGTCTCAAGTCCGTTTTGCATAATGCACAGACCCTTTTATTTCTTTGTTTCTAGGAGAAAAGTTCTGTTTGAGACTGGCAATTTGCTTGCCAAGCAATGCTCAAAAACTGGTGCAGGATGAAGTGGGTGTCAAGAGGTCTCTGTACAGGTCTTGAGAAGAAAAATATGCATCAGTGTGTGTAATTGTGGTGATACTTGAGGATTGTGCAACACTTTGATTGAAATACTGCATGTTAGAAAGACATTTTCCTTATCTTGGTATTGGCAGAGGTTTCTGTGGAAGAGACAGGGAACAAAAGCAGTTCCAATTCCTAGTTTCCTACCTTGCTTTCTGCCTTTGTGTGTCTGCTGCTTATGTGAGCAACATGAAAATGAGACCACCTATGTAAAGAGAAAGTTGAAATGTAAAGATGCGAGATGAGGTGCCAGCAGGTAGTGACATATATTCTTGATAGAAAGTTTAGTTTTTATTTTTTAAGTCTGAACTATGTATCTGATGTGATACTTCAAGTGGAAATGATCAACTGCTTGTTCTATGTGAATCAGCCTGTGTTAGTTTCTTTTTTGTTTTCAATTTCCTTGAGAGGCTTGAAACAAGCTGAAGCCAAAAATGGAGTTTCCTGGGTAACATGAAGAGAACTAGAGCAGTGAGTGAAAGTCACTTTGCTCTTTGAGCTTCTCCACACAAATGCAATTCAAATAACAAACATTTTTCAAGGCAGTGTGACAAGTTTGCAAACTCATTCTGGATTGAGTGATTATGCAAGGAATAGTCCTCAGGTTTCTTCAACCATGGCTTTTTATAAATTTCCTTCCTAGAGTCACAGGTGAAGTGAAGCAGAACATGATGAACACGGTGGTGTGCAGAGTGCAGGGGGAATGGAACAGTGTGCTTGAGTTCACCTACAGCAGCGGGGAGACCAAATACGTGGACTTGACAAAGCTCTCTGTGACAAGAAAACGAGTCAGGCCCCTGGAGAAGCAAGGCCCCTTTGAATCTAGGTAGAGTATGTATTTGCTCTTGTCTGACCCTTTTTATCCTAAGCAGTCTGGTGAGTGCCTTAGGAAAACCTGCAAATGTAGATAGTATTTGTGGATAGTGCTTAGCAGCAATGATCCTAATTTTTTAATGTTTTATAGAAACAAAAATCAAGAGCAAAAAAACCAGTGCAAAACCCTAGTGCAGGCACATGGTTGTTTATTTTGCTTCCTATTTATGAACAGAGGGGTTTTTTTGAGTTCACAAAGTGCTTACTAGAAGACAGAATCTCCCTATTAGTTTTGTTTTTACCCATCAGCTACCCAGCAGGGCAGCTCCTGACATCCTCACAAGAAGCTGCTTGTTGAATAACACTTCCAAATAGCAGCTTTAAAAGGTTTGCAAACAGACATTAGATTGGCACTGCCAGAACCTCAGAGCCCTTCCTGTCTGCTCCCAGTTGCTGGTGTAGCTCTAAGACTTGGCCATGAGCCCTCACCTGCACTGCAGTGCGCTGACCTGGGCTGGTTTGTCATGTGTAAGTGGAGAGAGTGCTCCTGTTCCATGGCGATCTGCAGTCTGAGGTGGCTGGCTGGGAAGCCTTTGAAGCAGTAAAGTTACCAGTTTATTTTGTAGGAGGCTGTGGCAGCACGTGACAGAGTCTCTGCGGGATGGAGACATTGACAAGGCTACAGAGCACAAGCGAGCCCTGGAAGAACGGCAGAGGAACGAAGAGAGACTTCGTGCTGAAACAGAAACACCTTGGTGTACTAAATACTTCCTTAAAGATGTAAGTTTCCAAGCAGTTACCTGCTATTGATGAAGGTAGAAGCAGAGCTGTTACGCAGGCAGAGGCACATATGGCTCTGTGTCCTATCAGAATTTAATATTTAACCTTAGATTTTACAGTTTAGCTTTGTGGGATCCATAGGAGTTGGGTGACATAAGAATTCCTAAGCATGTGGAGGTGTGACTTCATTCTTCACTTTGTAAATGCTTGGATTGTGCATTAAAATGTTTTCCAGTTTTCTGGTCCCGTTTCTTTTACCAAGCACTTTCTCAATGGCACGTGGAAAATAGTTTTGCATATGCACGTGTAAGCAGACTGTAACAGTAAATACCCAAAGAAAATAATCAGAAGGACTAATTTTGCTGAGGTTGTGTGTTCACATACCTAACATATTATTGTTAGCAAGAAGGAATGTGAGTTCATTCTCAACTTACCACTTTTTTGTTCTTCTACATTACATTTTGAATAGAGGTTATTTGTTCAGTGTCTTAACTGTACTTCAGTAATAGTAGTAGTAATAATATAGTAAGACTTTTAACCAGGGGAAGTGCAGCCTGCCCAGGAGGATCGGGGAATGCTGGTATGATAACTTTGAAATAGGCTTTTCTTGAGATCCATGTGATGACACCTTGCTTGTATAGAGACCTTTGCTGAGCCCTTTGCAACAGGAGAGTTCTTGAGTAAAGTTAATGCTGTAGTAGTTTAAATTCTCCTTACAGTGAAAGCTTTATCTGTTATACTGCAGTAATGTAATTCCCCCTCTTCTCATAATTGTGAAGGGTTTAGAACATAGACTGAAAGGTTTCTTTCTCTTGGGCATATTCCAAGTTTGTTTTGTCAAGTTCAGGACTAGCTCCCAAGAAGGTTTTTGTTCTCTAAAGCTCTGTTAGTATCATTAGCTCAGAGTTAGATTGTTGTTTTGTTAGATTTGCAAAAGATGAAATTCGGTTGCTTGTTCAGCATACAGATGTACTCAGAAAACGTTTAATCATGATCCTGAGCACTACATTTCCAGGTAAGCAGTTAGACTGAGGTAGAGCTGATAATCCTGGGTAGCTGCTTCTCTGCTGGCTGCTTATTTAGTTTCTGAAAGTAATTTAGATCACATAGTTGAGAAGAGTAGCTTTTTGACTGGGTTAATTACAAGTGCAGTCTGCTCCCAGAGAGCGCGGTGGCTCAGCAGGAGCCTGCACGTGTTCTGAAGCAGTGTCAGCAGCCTGCAGTGCTGATCTCTTGTGCCTCAGTCTGTGGAAGTTAAATGTATCAGCTCTGTCCCTGTGCTGTTCACAGCCATCAGTCTAATGTGAAGGCAGTTCTCCCAATGCAGTGATGACCATATTTTCTCTTTATATTGCAGGGAGATGGCTGGGTTTACCATAAACCCCTCTGGAAAACAGTCTCTGCTGCACAAACTCAGCAAACGGACAGTAACTAGAAAAAAGCTGCTTTAAGATGAGTTTTCTGATTTTCCTCTCCTTTTCCTCTGTCTCTCAGAACACAGTAATCACACTGAGTGTCCCCTTTTTATGTAATTGTGCAAGTTTAAATGAGCATAAAGAAATAACTATACTAGGGCACTTTAAAGCTATTTAAAGAAAAAAAGGTAAAAATCCAAGTTGTAGAGACAAACCTGCCAGGTACATTCAACCAACTTGTTTTTTTGTATGATCCAAGAGATTTTATCTGCATTGTGTAAGATTCTTCTAAGTAGATCTGATTGCAAAAGCTGCCTGAGAGAAGAAGGATCTGTTGGATTTTAGAGTGACATAGGAACTCTTTTGGAATCTGTGTCAAGCTCTTTAATCACTGAAACCTCCTCAGTACACATGTAGACAACAGCAATGGAAACTTGCTGCTTTTATGCCCAGTAATTAACCTTCTTGGCAAAAACTGGAAGGGTGTTTGGAAGATGTGCCTGAAATCAGTATTAAGAAACAACTGGATCATGACGACCTTTTCTTCAGAGAGAACGTGTGCATGCATTGGAGGAATATGGGATGTACGTAGAGACTACTTTTCTTTTTTATGGATTTATAAAACAATTAGAAGTGTAACCATGGAGAAATTTTTCCTCTGAAACGTTTTAATATACTTGAAATAATTGACTTGAATTGGAAAAGTAATTTGAACACTTTTCAGCTCTAATTTTATTAAATCTCTTTGAGTGACTGGTTTTTCTCAAGTTATAATATAATGAGATCTGGCCTGTTTTTTCTCCTCCAGCTTCTCTTCCTGAGGACTAAGGCTTTCAAAATGAACAGAAAACATAGAGTTTTGTATTTAAATTTCTCTGCCCATCTAATCGTTTCAGAGATGAAGTATCAGTGTTACAAACTGTCCTTTGGGTTGTTTTGTTTTTTCTCCTGTGGTGGTGTTCAGAACAAAGCAGTGAAATGTGACCTTGAATACATGGACTGTAGGTCCTGGTTTTACTTCTTACCATAAAAAAACCCAAACAAACATCTGATTATGCTGAGGACTGGGTATTGATTTGAAACACAATCAGATATCAGGAAACTGTATTCAGGTACAAACATCCTTTTTTTTTTTTCTCCTTTTTATAACTATTTTATTGAAGTCTAAGAATTGCTGGCAATTAAGAATAGTACTTACTATGGCTTTCGTTATTGTTGTAACTACAAGCTACCTTAATTTTTCCAACAGTGGTGCCTTAATCTGTTTTTTCTTCTGATGTAGTCTTCCAATCAGTGTATATAACATTATCTGCCACTTCCCAGCCATGGCAGTGGCTGCACCTGATCCAGCATCATGAGAATTCACAGCTGTGTGATCTGGTAAGATGTTTTCCATGGAGAAGATGCAAATGTAAGAATGCATCAGAAGGTTTAAATAACCATGTTAACTTTCAACACAAACTGTAAATCATGCAAAAAAAAAAAAAAAAAAGTTTGGTTTATGCACAACTGTTTTGATCCTCCTGTACTTTATTTTTTTTGCTGTGAAATGCACTGAGATCTCAATGCAAGTCATAGTCCGTTTGTGAGAAGTGTGGGGGGGATAATAAAGGTACAAAATGATTCATTTGTTCTGTCTGCTTTCCTAGAAATCAGGTGACCAGGAAAGAGTAGGTGGTTGTTTTCTTTCATGCTGGAGATCTGTCTGGGCTTTCCTTCGTCCCAAAAGTGGGATATTTTGGCACTATGTGCTTGAGTGGTAACTATTCTCCAGCAGAAGAATGTTTTAGGCTCTACTTGTCTTGTTTGTGATATTCTATACAACCATCCTGTTGTGATAGTTTTGGATATCCATTGGGCATTTTCATGTTTTACCGGGAATAAAAATAAAAATCAAAATAGTAGGATTAATTCCTCCTTGTTTCTTGGTCTGCGGCACATTTGGCTCCTTGGCCAATTCCAGGATTTGGGGTAGGAATTGTGGCGGCAATGTGTGAAATTCTTCCATGGTTCATCATTGCCTGCACCAAACAGATGAACACTGTATAGGTTTCGTAGTTGTTTTATCCATGTCGCATGGCAACATTTGCTTCAAATGAACAACAAGGGCTGTGGTGCAAGCCTAGCTTTTAATATTGCAGTGATCAGAGCAAAACCAAACCTTTTTCAGCTGAGCACACTCCAGGGATCAAACTTAAGCTAACTAAAATACAGACTAACAGTCACTAAACTCAGCTTAAAATTTTGGTTTGGGATTTGTCAAGGTGATGGTTGCAAATGAGGCTGAAAAGCTCCCGTGTTGACATAAACCCATTTGAGTTCCTTATATAATACTATTAAAGTTATTTCTCTTCCTCCCTCATCTGGTATGCTTGTGGTTTCTCACCAAGAAAGCTGTTACTAATTTTGTTGTGTAAAAATAGACCTAATGCTGAAGAAATACTTTGATACAATACATGAAGTGATTTCTTTTAACATGGGGATGTTTCTAGGAAAAAAAGAAAGTAAAGCCTTCCTTTGCTCGAGTGATCACCAGAACTGGAATGGTTCCTAATATGGATTTAGTTATGATGCAAATTTCTGCTTCTAGAAACAAAGTACACAGTTGAAAACCATTTAAAAAGAAAAAATCTAGCCACTGAATATCCAGCTTAAATTGTAATTGTGATTTTTCTGAGAGTGGCAAACACCCTGCAGAGTAATGGATGTATTTTTAACTCTGACCAGATCTGATTCTCTTGCGTAACTGATGTTGTTTCCATCCTGTACCTTCTGGAGCAAAGGGAAGGGCTCAGTGCTGCTTCCCATGTAGATACTTGGTAGAACTACAGTGTGTTCCAACAGGGAACATGGCAAAATAGGACATTGGCTTACGTTACCGTCTGTCTTCTTGGTTTGATTGGGCCCCATGGAAGTTAAGAACAGAGTTTTCATTGATCTTAGTGGTTTTAGGCTCCCTGAATCATAAACAGATCTTGGATCTTAAATAAGTGGATGTCTTTAAAGGTGCTGTGCAGCCTGCTGCTGCTCATAGAAAACAGAGTGTGCCAGGTCAGCCCTGTTTAAGATAGGCCTTCAGGTGTGTAATCCTGATGGATTTGTGTTTTATGGAAAAAAAGGCACTATGCAAATTAGGTTGTTTGAGATTTTAAGAATGGGTAGGGGAAAAGATAAAGTTTTTCAGCATATTTATAGTATGAACTATCAAGCCTAGTATGAAGTCTGTCTCCCCCGGAGAATTTGGATTTCAGCCATCAGAATCAGAGATACAGCGTTCAATGTCTAGTTTGCACAGGCTGATCCCACTCTGTCCCTGTCACCTGTGGGAAGAACAGGTCAGAGTGTCTTTTAAGTCCTTTTGAATCTGGAAGAACAAGTTAACACATTCATCAGTGTGTCCAAACAACTTGGTGCAGAACTTGGTATGGAAATTTTGCACAAAATACTATGAGAAGGAAAGACTGGACCAGCCTGGGGAGGAGTTTGGTGTGTTTCTTCAGGTTTTTTTTATCTCCATGACAGAAAAGCTACCCCATGCTCTGTTTCTCTTGTTTTAGAGCAGTGATTAATAAAGAAATGAGGCTGAAGTCAGGTGGGTTGGAAAAGGTGTATTTGTGGGGAACTGGGGAGGATGTGCTTCAAGAGAGAAGGGTTAACTTGAAAAATTGTGAAGTGTTGGGTGGTAGCAGCCAGGTGAATATTAGTGAGAATGGCAGGTGTGGTCACAGTTGCAGATGGCCTAAGTGGTAGCTAAGCAAATTTTTTGTTACTTAGATTTGGTGCAACCTAATTCATTCCCCTTCTGTCCTTCTTTGAATTGTTTAGAGACAATTTGTTTCTAGGCTTTTAATTTAGCAGCTATAAAAGCAGTCCAGGGAGGTGGAAACAATAGCTAGAGAAGAAAAGGTTTTTATATGGGTTAGTGCTGTCACAGCTGAGCACTTTAAGAGAACCAAACCAGCCCTGCAGATCTGCTTGCCTGCTCTGCATTGAGGAATCTCTGCTGCAGAAAACTTTTGGCTGTTGCATGGTTTGCTGCCTTCCCCTCTTTCTGGGCTGATCCACGCAGCTGTGTGGTGGCAAGCAATGTATTTCTTTCAGATGCTCTCCCAAAAAATACTCCTCTTGTACGTAGCAGGTTTGGGCTTGCAGGACTTACGGGCACCTGAGGTCTTTGCTCCCAAGGGTGCAGGGATTTGCACAGTACCAGGGTTCAGAGTGAGATGTGACTTACCTTTCCTTAATTGCTTTCCAGAATAGAGGCAGCCTGGGCTGATCTGGTGATTGTGGGAGTAAAGGTCTCAGTTCAGTCTGATCGTGTTTCCCCAGGTGGGGTAACCCAGCAGGGGAGCGTGACAGTTTCCAGAAGAATTGGCCAACACCCTTGTGTTGATGCAGTTACTGTGGCACAGATCTGGCTAGAGGTGGCTGGAAACTGGTCTGATGGGGGAAAGGATAGTTATCCTGCATGGAGAGTTTTTAGGGTGAAACAGCCATGTCTAAACTGGTGACTTCTTTTTTCTCTTTCAAAGAAGCTTCATGCACCCACCTGAATGATCAATTAACACAGGAATTCCCCAGTGAGAGAAGGTATGTTGGAGTTGCATTGTATCAGTTTGTTTTTACAAACTGGATTATTGGGCATCTTTGCACAATGTTGCATGAGTGATTTTCTTGGATGTCAGCATTTTTTCCATAGAGGGTGTGGTGCCTCTCATGATGTCTTTTTATCCTGCTAGAACAGATTTTTTTTTTTGTATGTGTAGGCCATTAAAAGTAGGAAAATTGTTTTAATCACTGAGGAATATGTTAGAAAAGAAACTCATGATGACAATATGGAAGGACTTAAAAAAGATAGACATGGAATTCAGGTGCTTATTAATAAAAGATTAAACGTTATTATTTTAAAAAATAATAAAAGGAATGCTTTGCATCATTATACATTTTAAGTAAGTACAAAGTCAGTTCATATAATAATGTTTCACTTTAACCAAAATATTGATTCCACAGTTCACTGTATCTGTGGGAGGAAACAGATCTTATAAATAATTTATGTACCAGATCTTAGTTCCATTTTGAAAAACAGTGAAGTTTTTTTTCCCCCATGAGCTAAACGCTTCTCCCTCCTTCTCCTGTTCCTCGTGATGAGGACTTTTGCCTGCTGCGTCACTGAATGTTTCTGCTCCCATCACTGTCCTGGTGCTCCCCACCAGGAGAAGCTGTTTTGCTGGCCTCGTTGTCCATGTTGTTGTTGAGGATGTCGTCACAATCCATCTGTGCCATCAGGTTGAAGCGCTCAGCCACGCAGTGGGCGGTGAGCCGAGCCTCGGGGTCGTGGTCCCAGCACTCCGTGATGGTGTCGCACAGGAAGCGCATTCCCTGCAGTCAGAAGGGCTGAAATTAGGATCAGAAGGCAGGCAGAAGAGAATCTAACACAGTGATTTACCATGCTTCTGACAGCCTCCTGCATAAAGGCTGTTTTTGGCCAAGCTTAAGCACAAGAGGAGTCAGCCTTGGTAAGCTGTGGAAGTGCTGATGCTTCCACTGGCACTTTGCATTAGAGCAGCAGCCTCAGCTCTCACAGCATCTGCTCCCAAACATTCCCCATGCTCCCTGGAAACTGGCTTGTGTTGGCTGTGAGACTTAGAACCTGTTTCCTTTCAGCTCCTATTTATGTCCTGTCTCAGCCTTGCCCATTTGGATCAGAGCATCCTAAAATCAGGAGGGACAGGAGAGGTGTGACCTGTGGGCTGCTGGCTGAGCCCAAGCCTTTGGGTTTGAGCTGCACCCTGCCTGTTACACCTGGAGGGAGGGGACTGGGGGGGGGAGGTGATTTTCAAATTTCTTAAATCTGACTTCTTATTTAGTGGCATTCTGAAAGGGTGTGCCATGCCAAACACTCATTGCAGTATGCAGCTGAACCTTGTTCTCTTATCACAAAACAGTATTTTGAGATGGGATGAGGTGATTCCCAGTTTACTCCAAAGCACATGGAGTTCCTCTCAGCTACAATGCTTATGTCTCCCAAAAAGCTGTTTTTTTTGGTCCAGTTGTGTGGGGCTCTGAGAAGAGTCGCAATATTTTGGACTTAGAAACAAAATAAATGGTAGTATTCAGCTGGTGCTTTTCCCACTCTTTAGCTAGTAACACAGCTAGCACCAGAAGCTATGTTGAACTTTCCGTCGCCCATGTAATTCCATCATGTGCTATTGCTCTTGGCATCATTGTCAACTAAAGTTGGAACACAATGGAAAAATCATTATTCTAAATAAAGCTTCATATTTTTCAGTGGGTTTTATGTATTTCTTAATTTGCAACTAACAGAACCCTAAAGTTTGATATAGACCCACACAGGAGGGAAATCCAAGTCCTACAGAGATATAGGGTCAGTTCCATCTGCCCTTCTGCACCTTACTCAGAACTCACTGCTCTCTGCTAAGGTTCACTGTGCTAAATCTTCCATAACAGACACAGATTGGAGAGAACAGGATTGTACAGCAAAACTGACAGATGGTGTGTTTCAGCACCTCTGACGTCACTCATTAGCTTAGTTGAAAGGATTTGAGGGTAATTGATTACATGCAAAAATGAGCTAGCTTAGGTGAAGCTTTTGAAGTCCTTCTGTTCTCAAACAGGACATCTAAGATTTTCTGTACTTATTTTTCCCTGAAATCATAACATTTATTTGCAGTTTGCTTTGTAATGATGATGCTCTTTTGAATGGTATAATTGAAACATCTTGTTTGGCTTACAAAATGAACCTAGCTTGGCTTTTATATTTGATATCTGTTTTTCTAAGATTCCAAAGGATGCTGAGTTGTACAAGTGTATTAGTTTTACTGGCAGTATTGACTTAAGCTTCCACTGCTCCTTCCAGTCCTGCACCAGCCTCTGGTTATGCCAGTACATCATCTGTTCAGCTGCTTTGTGAACCAGATTCAGGGTTTTACCTGACCTAAAAACCTTCTTTTTTTTCCTTTTTTTTTTTAATGTGCTGGGGTGTGAAAAAAGGTAGAAACATGAACCTAAGGGGCCTGTAAGTTGTCTGGAAAATTGGGGATAAATTTCTTCAGCTGACTTTGTTGTGGGACCTTGCAAGCAGTTGCCCTGAAGCTGCTATTGGGTGAGTCAGCCGACAGGGAAATTAGTGCTGACACTTAATGAAAATCAAACCATGGTCTTCACTTGACTGAGAGCAATCCTGTCGGTTGAAATGTGGAAGTAACATTCAGAGCTCTGCAGCGAACTTATTTTCATTAGTGGGAACATCTGTAGGTGCCTCCCATTCAGGTGAGTGACTTGTCACCCTTTCTCAGTGTCACCCAATGCTTCCTCCTCCAGGAAGCCAGCCCAGACCCCCGGAGTGGCACAAGCTGGTGGCTTTCTGCTGCTTCCCAGCAGATGGTGCTGCCCAATTCCTCATCCTAGGGAGAATGGTTGCAAAATGCCCAGAAAATGCTGTAAAGCCAGTCTTGAAAGGAGATGTTTATTAGACAGGCAGAGATTAGTCAGAGAAAAACTTTCAGCAACATGAGATGGCTTTTCTGTTCCTCTTCCCCAGTGACCATCAGATGGTCCAATAAAAGTTCCCACCTTATAAGCCTTGCTCTGTTTGCCTGCTACGCCAACCCAACTATATCAACATTATTTCTGGGAGATGACTGCAGTCAGCCTCCCTTCAGCCCTGGAAACAGCACAGTTAAGCTCACACTCTATCAGATAAAGTGTGATTTTCCACAGCCCAAGCCTCTCCATAGTTTTTCTGTGGTTTCAAAGTTTATCGGAGACCCTGTGAGGTGAATGTCTGAGTTGAATACGCAAAGGCTTCAGATATGTGGCACTGCTGATTGAAGTTCCTGTATTCGCCTTTGTCGATGAAAAAGGCTGGGTGAGCTCCAGAAATGGACTCACTGACTGATAAACTCCTCAGGGGTCCCACAGAAGCCACAGATTCATTTGATCCTGTTGGCAGTTTTGGGCAGTCAGGTCAGCTGTGAGTCTTTAGACAAACACAGTTTTGAGAAGAGACATTGTAGGGAACATGTGGCCTCCTAAGGTTGAGAAATTCTCTCTGTCTTTTTGCAAAGCCTGCCTGTGTGCCAGCAGGGCAGAGTGGGAGCAGAGGCACTGTGTTTTATGGGTGGATATTGCAAAATGATGCACAGAGCACTGCAAGGCTCTGACAGCAGGCTCAATGTTTCAGCTTGATTTTCAGGTGAATGGGAGTGTTGATCAGCAGATGGTGTTTTTCCGCAAGACATGTGAAATTCAAGAAGTACCAAAGTCAGGCAAGATGTGTAAGTCACAATCAGCATGCTTGTTATCCCTTGTGTTCTTAGTGTGTGGCACAAAGCACTGGCCTAGGGCAGAGGACCCTGTCAGGGCCAGGAGGGAGCTCTGCTGCTGTAGCTGGTTGCTCTGGGTGTGCTTGTGGGTGGTTTTAGCAGAACACATTTTGTCACTGTTGAAATGTTCCTGTTCTAGAACACTGGGTTATGCCCTCTGTGCTGACACGTTTGCTTTCAGACACTCTGAAGGCTGGTGAAAGACTTCCCTTGGCAAGCCCTGAGCCTTGCAGAGTCCCTGCTCTCAGCTTCACTCACTTTTCCTGAGTGTTTCACATGAAGGAAATGCCTCCTGATTTGCTCTTCCTTGTAGAAATGGAAATTTCTCTCATGCTGAAAGTAAGTTTGAGCTTGCAACCTCCCCAGCCCAGCAGGCTGGATGCACCTCCCTTCCTCTCTGTCCCTGCTGTGAGTGGCTGTGTGTGAGGGACTGTTTCCTGATCCTTCTAGACAAGGTGCCAAGGGGAGAAGTTGGGTGAACTCCAATGATTTACTGTTTCGTGAGAAGAGCGTGCAGCTGAAGTGCTCCATTTTGCTGTTATCCTCAGGGTATCTGAAACTCATCACCTGCCATTCACCCTTCCTGATCATGACCACTGATCAACACATTCTGCTGTGCCCATGGCTGGTGGCCTTTGTGCAATGAGGAAATGAGTCCAGTGGGACTTGTGTGGGCTAAGCCATCCACAATGGAGCTGAAAGTAGATCCCAGGAGTTCTGCCCAGTTTTCCTTTGACTATAGATTTAATTTTTCAGGCTGGTTTAGTGAGGAGGGACAATGTGTGTTCCTCTTTTCTGAACCAGTTTCTCCCAGCTTACCTGATGCACCAGCCAGCTGCTTGGGATCTCTGGCCGGCCCCTGCCATGCAACACGATGTCCCTCATGGTGTCCACACAAGGCTGGTCCTGGACTTTTGACCCAAAAGGCAGCTCATAATTCTTTACCTCTGCAAGGAAGCAACAGCAGCATTACAGGATGTTTCCAATGCATTCCCTGCTTTGTTTTGGTATGACCCACCAGATGAGAATGGATTTGTTTTTAACAGTCTGCAAGAAAATAAGCAGATCTGGAAACAACTAAGAATTTGAGCACAGAAATGTAGTGCTGGGTTTTCACAGAGGATCTTTTCAGAGACAGCACCAAGGAACCATCTGACCTCCTCCCCGAACCCAAAAGATGCAGTACAAAGGACCTGGTTTGTCTTTGGGTGAGACAATTAGAGCAGGCAGAACGTACTGTGCTGGTGAAGGATGGGAGGGGTGACTATGACACAAGAATTTCCAGATTTCTGCTACTGACAGGGAATGGGTCAGAGGAGGAATGATCTTTCTGGAAGAACAACCCTGTGTCGTGGAAGAACAAGGATAAACTGGCTGTTGGCAAAGGTGAGAGGTCATCCTGGTTTCTGCCAGCTCCTGCACGGATGTGAGTACAGGTGAGATATGAGCAGGGAGAGATGGCCTGGGAATGCTGGCTTGGGAACAAAGGATGCATGGGGCATCCGAGCCAGGCAAAGGCCTCCCACTGCTGACCATGGGGCTTGAAGGGCAGTTGGAGCAGCTTTCCAGCCAAGGGTTGGGGGTTCCTGCAGTTCTATGGGCTTGTATTGTGAGTAGGTGGGATAGGGAAGGAAGGTAAATGGGAGCAGGCAGAAGGCAGGCAGGGGCTAACTCCAGGGCAGTTAATGAAATGTTTTGCTACACACAATTGTACATGCCAGGATATGGCTCTGGGAAGTGGCAGGGTATGTCATACTGTCAGAGGCTGGGGTTTGTGAGTCTCCATTGCAACATAAGCTGTCTGGTCTGAAGGAAAAAAAGGCTGAGGAGGAGAAGGTGCCTTTGGCTCTTCCTGCTTGGTCTGCTTTGCATCACCAGCACAGGCTCTGTGGGACTTGGCAGCTCGTCAGCTTTGAGCAGGGGCTGGACCACATGTCCCCACGTGGTTCTGTCCTGCTCCTTGACTACTGAGCCACCCCTTTAAGCCATGGCAGACAGACCAGGGTCACCAGCTCTTGGCAGCCCTACAGAGACCTAGGCCACCCCAAGTCACATCTTGCGCCATCAGTTGGGATGTGGGAGTAAGGGAGCAAAAAGGCACTCAGCAACCCGAGTGTGATGCTCCTACCTCCTACCACTTCACATCTGGAGGCCATTTCCCACAAAACGAGGGCCATGGAGTAGACATCCATCTGCTTGAAGGACTCCAGGTCTTCCAGGTTCACTCTGGACTCCAGGACCTCTGGGGCCATGTACCTGGCAGTGCCCACCTGGCCATAGAGAAGAGAGAGGCATTAGTGAGGGGGGACAAGGACTTCGGCCATAGGACATGGGGGTGGCTGGCGAGGGCTCTTCCAGAGAGAGTTGGTGGGTCATACTTGCCTGCCCACTGTTGGCAAAGTCATCCACTGTCAGGGAGGGGTCGAGGCGTATGGCGATGCCGAAGTCGCAGAGCACGCACTCCTGCTCGTTCTTCACCAGGACATTTGTGCTCTTGATGTCGCGGTGGGCGATAGGGATTTTTGGGCGGCCGCAGGCGGTGTAGTCACTGTGAAGGTGGGCCACCCCGCTCACCAGTGACCCGGCCATCTTCTGCAGGTCCATCCAGCTCAGCACGTGGCGGGAGAGGTAGTCCTTGAGGTTGCCCCGGCTGTGGTAGGCGGTGATGAGCCAGTACTCCCGGCGGGGCCCCGTGCCCCGGTCCTCGGCAGTGAGGAACTGCAGGACGCTGTCGTGCCGGAGGCTGGTGTCAGTGAAGATCTGGCTCTCGTTCTTCCAGGAGGAGTATTCCTCGCACGGGAAGATCTTCACGGCCACAGTCTCGTACTGCCCCGAGCGGCTGTGGCTCAGCTTGGCCCTCCACACCTCCGCGAACTGCCCTTTGCCCACCATCTCGTCCAGCTCGATGGGGAGCAGCTCAGCGGGGCGGCTGCTGGAGCAGCCGGGGCTGGCGCCGGCTGTGCTCTCATCCATCAGCACGGACAACTTCTCCTCCCGCTCGGTTGCCTTCCCCGGCTCCGGCAGCGCCGGGGGCTGTCCCCCTTGTCCCCCCCACACCTTGGCTCTCTTGCGTCGCTTCTGCGTGCGGCAGAGGTAAAATATCACCGTGATCATCACCGCCACCAGCAGCGGGGGCAGGAGGCTGATGGCAGCCACCGGGATCACCTCTTTGCTCTGCAGCATGGAGTAGCCTGAGGGGAGGAAAGCAAAGGCGAGGTGCTGCTGCTGCGGGTCTGCCACAGCTCGTTTTCATCACGCGGAGGAGGAAAATATGCAAAGCTGTTAATGGAGCGCAGCCCTTTGCGGGGCCGCTCAAGGGCTCATCCCGACACAGATCCCAGATGTGGGCACTTAGCAAGGGGGCTGATCGGTTTTGGTCTCAAATTTAGCTCCATTTATCAACAGAAGACACGGGCCAGCAGCACTTGGATGGGACAGTGTGGCACAAAGGGCCTTTTGGGGGTCCCAAGCGCTGCTTGTGCTCGTGGCAAGGGGAGCTTGGCTGGAAATAACAATGATAAATCTGAGGCAAGGCTGGAACAGAGCAAATCTCTGAGGGGCCTTGGGGCTGGAGCTTTGCTGGACCCCTGTGGTACACAGAAAGCCAGCAGGGATGCTGGGGGTGGGCAGTGTGCAGGACCACCCAGCCCAGAGCAGTGCTGGCATGCTTTGCAGGATAATTAGCACACAGGAGCATCCTTTCAGCATTTGTCTGCCAGTGCTGGCATCTCCTTCCTCAGCCCATTACAACAGCAACCCCAACAATCGCCAGGGCATGGCTGCATTTGTTTTATTTCTTTTAAATCCCCTTTTGGCCTTCAGATTGTCAAGGGGAGGACATGCACAAAAAGCCATAACCCTCACACAACATATAATTGCCTGATCCTTTGATGTTGGTGATTCCTGGAATAAACATGCTGACTTCAGTAGAGATATTCAAGTAAAATCTTACTCAGAGGTTTTTCTGCCAAGTATAATAACCCAGGGGAAGAGGGATAAGAATCATTCCATAAGCAAAACTCTCGCTGCTTGACCTCAGTGTGTGCAGATCATTATTCAGGTTCTGGAAAAACAGAGCATTTAGCTATTTTCCTTGGCAAATTTCAAAAAAATGTGCTGCAGCTAATTTCTGCAAGGCTGTGAAAGCGTTTCTAGAATAGGCATCAGGTTTAAACCACAAGATCAACCTAAACTGATATAAATCAATAACTAACTCAGGAATATGTTTATTTTGGAAACTATTGGGCTTGGATATCACCTACTGCTTTAATGGATTTACCCGATGCTTTGGATCCCATCTTTGAAACTCTGAAGAAAGAGAAGATATTTTTAAGGGAGTTGCGTGCACAAGTCCCGAAAAGGGGAAGTTGACACAACTTCAGGAAATTCCTTCATGAGGATGCCCCTTCCTGATGGAAGTCTTTTGATACGAAGGGGTTGCAGCAGGGCTTAGACCCCTTCTAAGGAACAAATATAGTTGCTCTGGCAATAACCATAGGTCTGTAAACCCACACCTTGTCAAGCATTGCTGCGTGTGTCTATCCATCCCTAGTGAGGGCACATGGGCTTCCATGGGCTCAGCTGGAGCACAGGTGGAAAGGACTTGCCATGCTCCACCCTACCCAGCATTTTCCCAAGGTCTCACCTGGGCTTCTGTGTGCATAGCTTTAGGAAATGACAGCTCTGTGTGTTCATTAGCATGGTCTCTGAGCTCTGATGGAGTCCCCTGCACACTTAGCATGAGGGCAATGCCACCCAGCAGCCCAGACCTGAAAGCAGAGCTTAAGGAATCAAGAAACAGAAGAAAATCTGCCTGCTTCAGCTGCCCAAGAAGTGCTTGTTTCTCTGCTCAAGAGTTGTCTAGACCATTGAATGTGACAATTTGATATTTAGAATGCAAATGATCCCTTAAAGCAGAAGAAAAGGATGTAAAGACTGGGGTCTATGAGCCTGGGGTTTGCCTAAGCTGGTCCCTGGCCCATATCTAAGAGGAGAGTGTTGTTGAAGACCTGCTCTTGCTCCAACTTCCAGCACTTTCCTCCCTGGCTGACAGGAGGAGGCTGGTTATGGAGCCTTGGCTGGGGGCGGCATTTCCAATCAGCCAGTTGTCATTTTTGTGTGAAATTACATATCCCAGCATCAGCTTTGGGATCTGACTATCTCTCCCTAGAAGTATGTGTACCTGTTATGTTTGGCTGGGGAAGCAGCAAAGAACCACCAAATTTAGCATCACTTGCCTCCATTAAAGTGGCTTGTTTGTTCAGAGAATTTGCATTTCATGTGATGTTTTTCTTTTTTCCTTATGTTGAAGGAGAAGCTATGGCACTGGCTTGCAGGTTCTGCTTAGGCTCATTTTTAGCATATCCTTGTTCTACGATTATGGAAAATTGGAGGTGTTTCCTTTTGCTTTTGTTACATATCAGATTCTTGATGGACACTTGGATAAACCTGGTCCGCTTGGACTTGGGGTGGTTTAGACAAGCCCCCAAAGGCTCTGTCTGGAAATATTTCCAAAGTATATGACCCTCCTGAGGTACAGAAATGATCTGCCTCTTAGTTTTCCCTCCTGTGGATTTACAGCTCCCGTTGGATCTCCAGCCACGTGCAGCAGCATGCCAAGCCTCACTCACGTGAGGCTCGGCACCCAGGTGGCTCCAGCTGTCCCTTCCCAGGAGAAACACTGCAGCAGGAATTCCCAGGAGAGCTGCAGGGGAGGCATTCCTGTGTGCCCAGCCCTGTGCCCCAGCATCTCCACCTCTTCGGGCTGCAGCCGTGGGGGCTGTCAGCAGCTCCTGTGGGCAGGATTTGCTCTGACACAATTTATTTAAAGCTTTCAGAGCTTTTGACTCACGCTAGGTTACACCAGCTCCTGGGTTCCCCAGCTGATTCACCCTGTGCTGAAGGCACAGCCCACTGAGAGATATGATGGATTTTCCCTCACCTGATTTTTCCAGATAAAGACTGGAGGTATTGCTGCAAGGAATGCTTTGGCCACAGATGAAATGCTGGGCTCAGCAATGGGGTAGAGATTTTAACTGACTTTATATAGGGAGGTCAAAGAAGATGGCGAAAGAGCCTCTTCTGCCATTGCATCTCCTACTCTGCAGGAAATACAAGGGATTTGTCACTGGTGCTGGGTGCTGCTCCCCCCACAAATAACATTAACAAAAGCACTCACCATTGGTGTGGTTTTCAAAGATGAGTTTGTCGTTGCACTCCTGCTCATCCACACAGCCACAGATGTAGAGGATCCCATCCTCGCTGGGCTGGTGGCTCATGATGCAGCGTGAGGTGTTGTAGTTGGGGACCATGAGGTTTTCGATGGGGCGGTGGGGGTTGTGGCAGAGCGTGCTGATCCTGATGCTCTCATTGTCCTGTCTCCTGCAGGTGACAAATGAACCGACGCAGCGTTAGCCTGGCAGCTTGGCCCTTGTGTCACCTGTGCGTCGCCTTAAACCCAGTTCTAAGATCATTTCTTTCAAGCTGTGTAGGGAATGACTTGTTTGCAGTGGCTCTGGTATAATTCTACTTATAGGACCAGTGATGGGGATGACTGGCCCTGCACAGCAGCTACTGCTGGGTGCATTCAAAGAAATGACAACCACTCATTACTTTTCCAGGGACAGCCTCTGCCTCCAGACCTGCTGGTGCAAAGCAGGGGCATGAAGGTATGGAGAGATTTCACAATGTTTTTGAGGTCAGCTGGGAAGTCAGACATAAAAGCCAAAGAAAGAACCTAAATTTGTCACCTTCTCCCCAGTAAAGTCCTCCAGTTTCAGCACTCCCCATGTTTTCTTGGGGCTACCAAGTAATTCGAGAGAGGAGCTCCCAGATGAAGAGTTCTAGGAGGGTGAGTTCCCTTCTGCCAAGGCTGAGCCCCTGGAGGACACAAGCATGAGGCCAAAGCTGCTGCTGTGACTGAGATACCCACTCAGGACACGTTTGGATGGTCCACATATGCCTCTGCAAGTGAACAGCAAGCAGCAGGGCTGGCCAGGAGGTGAGCCTTGCCTGCAGAGATCTTATTCTCTGGATGAATGTTAGAATGGGATGGGAAACACTGGGAAGGGTTGACAGATTATTTGTGGCTGTGTAGCTGCCTCACCCCATCCCATACACAATGCAGGGTGCAGCTCCCTCCTGTGCAGTGAGATTTCTTCCCTGGTATGGGGGATTCCTGCTGCAGGGGCCTTGCTTTTTCCTGTACACATAAGCTGTAAATGGGAAAACCCCAGTGACACACTGGACTGCCTACCCAGGATTTAAGGTGGCTTCTCCATGTGTGTGTAGGGGAATTTGGGGGAGGGGGTGGATTTTGTTGTTTGTTTGTTTGGGTTTCTTGTTGTGTTTTGCTTTTTAAAAGTCCATAATGCAACAATTAGGTTGAGGCAAACTCCTACTGAAAGCTGGCATACAGCATTCATGCTAATTAGCAGGTTGAGATAAAGCCTAGCGATAAGTGCTTGGCTGGCTTTCACTTTGGCAGCCAAATTAAAAGGGAAAGTGGAGGAAAATCACTCTGGGCAGACCCAAAATGAATGTTTTTTTAGTTTTTCTCACAGGGACCAAAAAGCTGGGGGAGGCAATCTTCTGGGCCAAACCATGCACTTTGTGCTTGGCCTGAAATGCAAGATTGTGTTTCCTGTCCAGGCACCTCTCACAGGAGCAGGAAAGAACTTTTTCCAGGGGATGGGAAAGAGGTGGGTTAAACCCAGTGGATTAACCCCAGTGTGGTGTCAGATCAGATATCCATGTGCTGGATGGGGACTGCACCTCTGCATGTGAACTGAGGTTTCACCCACCTGATACAAGAAGACATCATAAGTTTGGAGGTCAGGGTTGCTGGTTTGCCCTTGGGTTCAACTTGTAAAGCTAAATTCAGAGGTTTATGGGAGTTTATAGGTCCTGCAGCAAACTTGCCACGCTTTGTGTCAGGCATACAAAAGCTTAATTTATTTAGAAAATAAACTGGTGCTAATTATAGGGCAGACCAAATGATTTTTTTACTGTGCACTGTAATTTTAATTATAATGGAGTCAAGGAAAGAGGAGGAGGAAGTCCTGAATTACTGCAATAGGGAACAGCACGAGCACAGGGCTACACACATGAACCCCCTCTTCCCCCCCATCTTCCCCTGGGGAGGGAATTTCCTCTCACCATATCGCCACGCAGATCTCGTAGGGGTCCTCGCAGTAGGAGTTGAGGTTGCAGTTGCTGTAGCACACCTTCTCCTCGCAGGCTGGAGGGGTGGAGTCGCACCACTTGCACAGGTTGGTCTTGAGGCTGCGGCGGGCGCCGGCAGTGCAGGCTGCGGGGCAGAGAGGGGCTGCAGGTGAGCGCGGCCGTGCTCGCCCTCAGCGGGGAAAAACAACCACAAATTCCCAGCGAGTCACACAGACAAGGGACAAGGAGCCCCAGCTGACCTCGTTTCTCCACGCGTTTTTTTTGGGTTTTTTTTTTTGGGTTTTTTTTGGTTTTTTTTTAAAGTTTTTGGTTTGCTCTCCATTGCCCAGTCAATCGTGCTTTGTGTTATCCCAAAGCCTCGAGGAGATGGGAGAATGCAGCCGGCAGGTGCAGCCGGACAAAAGCCTGGGAAACCTCAGAGAATCACGTTTTCCCTCTGCTTTCCCCGTACCATTTATCATCAAGGGGAAATTTACTTCTTCCTCTGCAACCCAGGCTCAAATTGGTTTTTCTCCTCATCCCGAGTACATTCGGTGTTTGGAAAGGGACACCTCCGGGTCTCTTTATGCCTGAAGACTTCATTTATTCCCCTCTCAGCAGGGAGAGAGGTGCAGAGGTGCTGGGCAGGGATGTACGGCCAGGCTGGGACAGCTCCCTCCTCTCCCGCTGTCTCCTCCTCCTCCCCTTTCCTATTCAATGAGGCCAAGCTGGGAAATGTGTTTGTTACTCACTCCCCAAGTATCTGTGGCTGAGACTCCCCAAGCTCTGGAGCAACAGGGACTGCTCCCTCCAGGGCTCCATTGCCCACTGTGCCCCATCCCAGCATGAGATGCTCTCCCACCCCTGGAGCCTCAGATCTGCCACAGCAGCAGGAATAGCCGCTGCCTGTGGGGAGCTCCTCTGCCTGTATCTCACAGGCATAACATTATCTCTCTTTTTATAGAAAGGGTGCATGAACCATGCTTGGTTAAGGGATAAATCCCAGCTAAATTTAAACTTCCTGTCTTAAGGCTGCTAAATGTCTTTAAAAAATGCCACTGAGTGGCTTATGTAGAAATATATACTTGTACCTTTTTATTACTTAAATATATGCACTCAAAAGTGTTCAGGTGTAAACCTGAACTATAATAGCTAATTTTTTGGAGGTTTGGGCCATCCATGATTCTCTGACTGCTATGTCCCTGAACCACCCAGCAGTGCTGGGTGCTCCCAGCCCCTGTGGAAAGGGCAGTCATAGCTCACTGTGCTACCACAACCCTCACAGAATTTTCCATCACCAGCTGCAAGTCTGAAGAAAAAAAAATTGCAAAATCCCTGACTATGGCTTGGGGAACCTCAGCCCCTGCAAGCAGGGCCCCACTGATGCAGGGCAGCCATGGGCACCCCCCGGTCTGTCAGCAACATGCAGGAACTCCATTCTTGGTGGTCACATCTGTGACCTGCCTGTGTTCCACGGCTGAGCCCATGGACCCTTTTTCATGCATATTCTGTCCCAACAGCAAAAAGGAGTTTTTAACTTCTCTGCTCCCCAAATCCAGGGCATGCAGCCTGCTCTGACAGCATCCCACGTGCCTGCTCTGCTTCCCTCACCAACCCAGACCCCCCTCCCTGCGACAGTCGTAAAGAGCTGCTGGAAGGCTCCCACACAGAAATAAACCATTTACAAGCTCCCATGGCCTTGTATATAAGGCCAAGGTTAATGGTGGGGGGAAAAACTGGGTGCAGAGGAAAAGCCTGTTGCATCTGAAGGCTGGAAGGAGGAAATTCTGGTTTAAATGACCCATGCCAGGCTTAAAATGCAGCTCAGCTGGGCAATCCCAATATTGTGCCAGGTTTTGGGGGAGCAGGGAGCAGGGTAGGTGAAGATGTTGCCCACAACTTCATGCTCAGCATCCCCCCATCCATGAGGCTGCTCTGGCCCTGCTGGAACACCCTGGGGCTTTGTGGGTGACCTCAAGAGAGCCAGTTACCCACATCCATTCGAGGGTTAGCTCCTGAAACCATGGCTTCAGCTGGGATTTGAAGCACCTGCAGCCAGCATGAGCTGCCTTCACCTCCCTGCCTTGCTCTGCCAGAGCAGGGCTTGCAGAATCTGCGGCAAAACTCCACTAGAGAATAAGAGTTTTGGGTGTGGAACAGAAATCAAGCCCAGTATTTGTGTGCAGCCTTCAACCTATAGCGACAGCCACCGCTCCCTACAAACTTAATTTGCATAATTTCATGGGAACAGAGAATTGAAGGTAAACTGGTCTCTCACCCCGAACCCAAGCCCTACCACACCCAGACCTGTGCTCTGCTGGTGTCACTGCCATAGTTCCTCTTTCAGCCCTTCAGCTCAACCCATCCACACCACAGATTGTGCTGTGCGTGCAGCAGGCTGGTGTGGGATTGGCTCAGCACCATCACCCCAGGGATACCTGGAGGCTCTGCAGAGGAGTAACAAAAGGACAAATCCAGGTTGTGGATGTTGCTGGTGTAGGATGAGGTTGGTTATTTATATATTTATACCCACCAGTTATGTTATTTACTTGTTTATATCTAAGGTTTGCTTGGGATCTCAGAGCAGTACACCACCAGTAATGCACTGGTGTGTGTGGTGGGGATCTTGGCTTGGCTGTGCTGTGCAGAGGGGAAGCCAGGACAGATGAAAGAGTTAAATATGGAAGCAAGATCCAGAAATACAGCAGTAACCAGACAAAATTCTTTGGAGACAAATTGTTCTAAACTAACTCAGGCTGTGATTCTGTAATCTGCTCTGCAAGAGAGGTCAGAGCAGGAATATCTCTTTTTTCTCCCCCCCACCTCCTTCTTGTCTTAGGAAGCTAAAAAGAAGAGCACAAAGCCTGCTGCAAGGTTCTTCAGGACTGTGTGTCCTTGAACCATTAGTAGGTGCAATTTAACTGCCACATCACTCATCTTGGCCCTGATTAGACCCAGATGAACACTTTCAATATTAATAGTCGGATGATTTAATAAAGCTGCACAAGCAGTAAAAGTAACAATACACTTCCATAAACGGGTTCCAGATGTTGCCAAGGCAAATGCTAAACATCAAAATACAAACTTCAAAAAAAAAAGCAAAAAAAAGCAAGAAAAAAAAAAAAGCTGGATAAGCAAAACTTGGAACAAACTATAAACTAATTAAATGTGGGTTGAGTTTTCCAAAAATAAATTGAAGCCATAAGGATGTGATGTGAGCCAATAAATAGTACAGTTAGTCAAAGTTATTGTGGAACAACAGTTGGAAAGATGGTTTGAAGTCACCGATAGGTGGGCTCACAGTGAGCTTGGCTTCCCATCAATAGGAAGGCTTGTTCTCCTGTGCACGAGAGCAGGATCAAGTCTTCTGGTATCTATAACTGGGACCCCAGAGAGGTTACTGAGAGAATATGAGATGATTTTCAAGTCGGGGAATAAAGGAAAAACGATGCCAGAAGTGCCTGTGTCTCTCCTGCAATAGCAGCAGGGCTGATACCACCACCCAAGGACACTGGGATATTTTTCCCTGTGTGTCGGGGCAGCCCTCTAGCCTCTCATTGCCCACAGAGCACCCACAACCTCTGCTTGGCCACCTGCAAAACCCATGGAAACTGCTGCTGTAGTAAATAACCCACCCTCTTCCCCATACACAAGTGATTGAAAACATCTCTCCAGGGGAATTTCACCCCCATCCCATTGCTGCAGTCACAGAAGCAGCCACCTGCAGCAGATGAGCTTTCTGCCAGCAGGAACTGCACCTGTAAGGGCATGGTGGGGGGTTTTGTGAGCCCCTCTCTACCACTGCAGCCCCAGGTGCTGGTGGGTCATCCAGCACCTAACAGCTCCAGTTTTCCCCACATTGTGGTCCCCAAGGAGGAGGAACCACTGAGCAAGCTGGGGGTGCTTGGGGGTGCAGGCACAGCACATTCATTACAGGCAAGGAGAAAGCAAGGTCAGGAAATGTATTTTCACTGAGGGGCAGAATGAACACTTTCAGTTCTCAAGTATTCTTTCTGACATGTTGCTTTGGGACAACTAAATGCTAAGATGGGCTTTAGGGAGTGTTTGGAGTGAGATACTAGGGCACCTATCCCTCTTCCCAGCTCTCCCCTTCCCAGGGTGGAAGGGGACCAAGGCTTTTGTTACACAGCACCTCCATTATAGGACCTTCAGATCATGCTCTGTCTTACAGTAATAACTGTCCTTACATTGCTTGTATTTCTCAAGGACAAAGAAAAATTGATAATTTTTAGGTCATAAATGTTCTGCAATGAGGTCTATCCCTTCTTTTCTGCTTATCTCCAAGCCCCCTGGGATGGGGCTGACACTATTTCAGCAGCCACAGAGGGCTGCCCAGCTTGCTGTCACTGAAGTGTCTCTAGGAGTCCCTTCATCATCTTTTCTATGCAACTCAGTCAACCTGTAATCCCCAGGCTTTGAACTGGGAGAGACTAAGGCCAGGGAGTTTAGTTGAGATGCTCTTTGCTTTCTCTAATCAGCAGTGTACCTAAAGACAGGACTGGGGAGCAGCTCTACCTCAACCCTGCAGCCCTGTTATTCCTGGAAACCCCCAGATAAGTGCCCTGATAGAAACACAACCTGCACCAGGACCTGATTTCCCACCTGGGTGAGCCTGGGCTCTGTGACAAGTCCTGCCCAGGATGCCAAGTTTAGGATTAGATTTGCTTTGAGCTTTTATCCATGGTTAATGACACAAGCACACAATAACAGAGTCTCTCATAAAATTATTATGAGAACAAACAAATTCCTTCCTTTTTATATGCAGTACTTGGTTTTTAAGTTTAATCCAACAGCAGAGCTGATGGGCTCTGCTCTCTCACTGACCCATATGAGAGCACCAGGTTACTCCTGAGCTGCCTCCTCCATGATAAAGCAACCAGTGCCACTGATGGGCATCAGGGTAACTCCTATGCCCTGATTTCCAGGAGATTCTGTGCAGGGTCAGAAGTTCCCATGGAAGTTGTTCAGCATGACCTGTGTAACAGTGATCCCAGATTCCTTGCAGTCAGTTTGAGCTAGAGCTGACCTGTTGAAAAACACCTGATCTTGTTGCAGCATCCTGCTGTGCTGCAGAATCCCCCAAGAACCAGACCTCAAAGAGTTTTACTTCTATTTTGGATGCAGGTCAGTTTCCTCCAGCAGATTCCTGTTCTCCAGTGATAGGGTCTGGTGCTGCTTTCAGCTGCTGAACCAAAGAGGTTTTCAGTGTCAGACTGCTCTTCTCCATCCATGTGTTTTACACTGTGTCTCTATCTTTGTAGGAGAGGTAGAGCAGACCAAATGGAGCTGAAAAAACTTAATATCACAGTTTTTGCCTCTGCAAGGCACAAGCCACCGGCTCCCCCAGGAAATCCATCGGTGCTGTATTTGGATCAAGGGACCAACCCAGGCTCCACCCTCAGGTATGTGGTCCCTCATTGTCCTGCATAATAAATACTGCATTTGGCAAATTGCATGTCACAAGGAACGAGCCAGAAATGTTTCCTGGTGCATAAAGAAAGACTGATTTTGATTGTATTAGACACCAGTTCTTCCAGTGCCAGGAAGACATGCAGTATACATTTCTAGTTTGCTTGGACCTTCTTCAAACAGGCTGGTAACTGACTTATTCTACCACTTATTTTTACTTTGTGAAACTACCCCTTTAAATTCAGTGTTTAGCAAATACTGCTTAGTCTCATTACAAAATAAATTGGGTATGGATCATAACAGCAGGCTTCTCCAGTCTCTTTCAGATGCTTAAATTACATCATGATCTAAACTTCACCCAGGGGAGGGACAAGCTATGTAGATTGCTGTCGGTCCTTCTGCTTTGGTAATCTCCGGTATATTTCTCGTGTGCCTTTCACAAGTTTTCTGTGTGTCAGTTCAATGACTCTGTTTTTGGGGCGTGGGGATGTTTCCTACTGAGGTACCCCAGGGTTGTGTCCCAACAAAGCCAGCAGCATCCAGGCAAGCTGGAATGCCAGGGCCAGTGAGGAGATGCCTGGCACACAGCAGGGAGAATCTGGCCAGGGCAGTTTCTCTTTGATTTTGGTCAGTTGATGTCTGGGTGAGGACAGGGCAGTGAGTCTGGCCCTGTGCTCCCCCATCTGCCCTCAGAGCCACTTGTCTCCTCTATCCACTCTGACCAGATCTCAAGTTTCTTTCACAGATTTCACTTTCTGATCCCTGAAGCTGCTCCTGCTGGGACAACTCCTGCCCCAGCCCTTTGTGTCCCTGGAGTGGGGATGCCTGGTCGGGTGGGTGTCCAGCACTGGGGGCTGGCAGGGGCAGCCTGTGCTGTGGGGCTGCTGGCCCAGGTACTGTGGCGGGGGCACTGCAGGGGCAATTATTTGCCATATTGTGCTCTTGCTTGTGTTTAAAAACAACAACAGCTCAACTGACTCATAGGTCTTACGGCCTCTGAGTCATTTTTTATTTCTGGATTTCACTGCTCTGCCCTTTGCAATGAAGAGAGTTGCATGCTCACACACACACACACACACACACACACACACACACACACACACATCAAGTTCACATTTGTTTTTCCCCTATAAAAACAAAACGATTTCCATACCATTAATGAAACAGAAATGATTTGACTTCACGTACCCTGGCTTTTATTTTCCATTGTATAAACTCTGCAGATGAAATAATGATGGTTGTAAAGTAAACCTCTCTTTTTTTTTTTTTTTTTTTTTTTTTTTTTTCCTTTCCCTTTCCAGGCAGCCTCTTTTCGAAATAGCAATAGGGAGTCACTTACAGGCTTGGCTTGCACTGCGCCTGTAGTAATTAACCCCTTCATCCCTAGCTTTTCCTCTGTTGGAAGTTAGCCATGGCGTGGGTGAAGGCATCAGCAGGTCTCCTCTGGGACTAGAAGCAAAGCGGGGGAGCAGAGCAGGCAGGGAAATGTGGGAAAGGAGGCCAAGAGCTGCTCCAGGCAGAGCAGTGCTGCGTGCCTGGAGCAATAAACTCGTGGGCTGGACAGCTTTCCTGGGAGAGCCAGAGTGCTGGCACTGCAGGGCCAAAGGTACCTTCAGTCTTCCTACACCCCACCATTTTTTGGAGTTTAAATCAGCACCACCGTTTTGTGTTTAGCCTGGCAGCCCCATCCCGGGTCACCTCCCTTCCTTCCCACTCCCCAGAGACCACCAGTGCATCATTCTCTCTCCTCCACACGCCACTGTAGAAATAATCTGTGGTAAATAATTAATCACCTAATCTTGCTCTTTCTGTTTACAGGGCCATTATGATTTGACGGAGCATTACTGGGGTGAGGTCATTCCTTACCCAGCAGCAGATCCAGCTGGAGTGGGGCGGGTGAGCATGTGCCTGCCTTGCCCCACAGGATGGGCTGAGCCACCCTCCCCATCAGGGTGTGGGCTCTGCTTCTTGACCCTTACCGTCACACACAATCTGTCTGTCCTCAAGGCCTCCACACATGCTACAAGCATTTTTCCCAATCACATTTATCATGCAACAGCACAACCCTGCATCCTCCCAGCGTTGGATCAGATGCTTCACTGATGCCTGGCCTGGGCGGGTTGGTGACACTGACTGAGATACTGTTCCTCTTCCCAGACTGGGTGATGTGTTTTATATTATTTCTCTTGGATTTATTAAGCATTATGTAACTGACTAACCAATCCCGCATGCAATGCAATCCTGGCTGATTTCATGTCAGTGGAAAGTAAACAAAAAAATTGCTCTGAAGTGGCTAACCTGAAATTCATTTCCACATGCCGAGCAATTCCTGGAGGATCTTTCCCATCTCCTCGTGGTTAATTTGCATCCAGGCTCTCATGCAACCCATTAGAAAAGAGTTACAGAAAAATTGCACATGGAACATGACAGTGTGTTATGAGGAAAAATTATTAAGATGAAGTTTATTTTACTTAAATATTTTTAAGCAAGTTTGTTGATTTCTCCCGTGCCTTGTAATATGTAACACTTGGCCATTTTGTGTCTTTCAGCTGGGGAACTCAAAATGTGAAAATTACTCACCAAAGAAAGTTTGGCATTAAAGTTTGAAAAACTAGGCAGGCCAACCCTGCAGTCCTGAGGCCCTGAAACCCAGCAGGACCCAGCCCAACAAGACAGGGAAGATGTTCTGCCTTTTCTGAGCTTTGGAAGGACTGTAAATATCAAGTGAGGCAAAAACTATATCCCCATAAGACTCTGAACTCAAGCACTTTCGGGATCACTTGCTTTCTGGTGTCATGGACAGCATTTGCCATTAACACCAGTTTGATTCAGAGGCGTTGAGCTGAGGATGGGGGAACGTGGAATGGATAAAACAGTAGTGGCTTTGCACTATTCCATTTGTTTTTCTCACTGTCTTTGAAACTTTCAGCAATGTCTGAAAATGATGTGTGTATTTCTGGATCCACTGACACACTTCACTGAAATATCAATAATGTTAGTGGATGGGGGTTACCTGGTTGCATCTTATTTGCATTATTTTTCAGTAAGTCCCTGAGGTAGCCAACGACCTGCTTCACTTGGGCAGGAAGCTAAATCCAATTAAGCTGAAATGCTGTATTAGACCTGGCTGGGCTCATGGACCACATAACATCATTTTCCAGTTGCTGGGCTGGAATTTGAACAGAAAGGTGACACAAAGCTGTGACCCAGGGACAGATGAGGGTGGTAAAGGGGCAGGATGGCTTGAGGGCAATGCTGGTGGGCAAGCTCACAGCTCCATGTGGGTGTCACCACTGTACCTATCCTTGTGCTGACTTGATAGAAAGCTGTCCTAAAACAAGAAGAAAACTCAAAAGTTAGGGGGTTTTCCCTCTTCTGGAGGCTAGTTCATTCCTTTGTGAGATGAGCAGGGGTGCCCTGCTTCCTTCCTTGAAAAGATGGCTTGAAGGAGGGTTGAGGATTAGAACAGAAGGTTAGCACAGGAATCCCTCACATTGCTCAGGACAGCAGCTTAAGAGTGGGGTTTTTTCACTCCCTACCTGCTGGATGTTGTGGGTCATTGTGTAACTGTGAGCCATGACCAGGCCAGGCAAAAGCTTGCCTGGCAAATAAAAGCAGGTGAGAGTTTGTCTGGTAATACCTGTACTTATCCCTTTAGGCATTTGTCAGCCACTGGGCTATGAATGTCAGATGAGCAGAGCTATGACAAACCAACTTCTGCAACCATCCTGAGTCTGAAGGTACAACCTTGTTTGGCAACAAGTCCCTCTCTTTGCACCTATGTCCCCATTTCTTTTTTGTTCCTGTATTCTGCTGTCCTTTCCACCCTGTGTTGTATTGGAAAAGCCTAGAGAGCAAGCCAAGCCAGCAACGCAGCCTGGGAAGTGCCTGGTAGGGAAAAAAAACTCTCAGCCAGGGATCAACCTTGGCTTTCACCAGCATCACAGCATGGCCCCACTGCCACAGCAACACCCACCAGCCCAGACAGCATGCGAGGGGAATGTGCCATTCCTCTTTGTCAGATGGAAAGCAAAGCAACTTATTCAGGGTCTGAGGAGGTGGGGAAATTCTGAGTTTCAGCAATTCTTGAGTATGTTAGCAGCTCTGCCAGCACCTCTGCTTATCTGGTGCCTTGCAGGCTGAGGCAATGCATTATCAGCACATCATGGCCTGGGGCACGTGGGCTGCCAGTGGGGTTTGCAGAGGGCTAAGCTGGCACATCCCCAGTGGAAGTTGCCTTCTAAAGATTGGGGATTTGCATGCCATATTTTCAGAGGGCTCCGAGATTTCAGCCCTTTGAAGTACACTTTGCAGTGATCTGGTTTTGACTAAATTCTTGTCTTAAAAATAAGTCCATTCTCCCACCTCCCACACTGCCTGGGAGCAGGAGTCACTGCCTGGCCACGCACGGGTGGTTTGAGCTCATCTTGTTGCAAGTTGCTGAAGAAATTGCTGAGGATTTTAGAGCACTTTTAGGACTGAGAGCGGAATGGCAGAATGCAACAGTCAACCAAATCCACTCTGCTGTTGCCATCATTTTTGTTGCCCTTGTTTCTGCAGAGGCATCAATAGTCTATCCTATAACCCACTTAACTGCATGAGCTAAAATGAGCTTCTGCAGCTCATTCTCAGGTGCAGCTGTCATGAGTCCCCCCCCTTTTACACAGAAAACACAGCAGCAAATGAACCAAGTAGCAAAAACACGTGAGCTGCAAGTCAGTAGCAGACATTGCTCTGCCTTAACTGCTGCCATTCAAGTAAAACTACTGTGCAGCATTCAGATTTTGGGGTTTTTTTACTATTATCATCATATTATGCTCTGGAATTCAATTTTCTGTATATTTTTCAGGCTCTGCATGAATCCTGGATCTTTGTGAATAGAAGGAATTGAAATTGAAAGATATCATCCAAATAGGTAAACACATCAGAAACGTTATCTGGGTCACATTTGGGCAACAGGGTTCGCTCTGTTTTAAGTGCAAATGGGTTACTGGTAATTTATATGAACTTCCTGAGGAGTGTTTGAAATTCCTGGCACACATTCGGTTTCCCATCTGCTAGAAGGTCTTTGATGAGCCCACAAAGATACACTGGACTGGAGCTGTTGCTCTTCATCTCTGGTTGGACTTCTTATGATTGACCAGTTAGTATTTTTTTTTGCCTTTGTATTACTTTGATCCCCAAGGAGAACAAGGGCTTTTGAGGGACTGTGTGACAAGCTGCTGGGGCTGTGATGTTATGTGAACTCTCCATCCATATGCTGTCATCAGCTTGTTCCAACACTGCCAGTTCTTTATGTCTGCTAAAATTATTACTTAGAGTCAAATTTTGCCCTCATTTAGGCCAGATCTAACAGTAATTAAGCAATTTGTTCTGTCAGAGGGAGCTTGAGGCTAGCCTGGGTTACAAATGCTAAAAATTTTCTGCCTTCTCCTGAAGTGTCCCATGTTTAGTGCACAAATAGATGGTGAGTTCTTCTCTTTCATGCCCTTCTTCACCTGCTAAAAAATTAACTTTTAAGGAGCTTGTGTTGTAACTTACCAAAATGCACTGCCCAATAGGATTGAATTCAAATTGAATATTTTCCATTTTTTAAAGCAGAAGAGAGCTATGGCAGGAGGGCAGGGGGACCAGGGTTTGGGAAAGGAATTTTTTTCAGGAGTGGAACCAAGAGTCCTGTTGACAGACCCTGAAGTGCTTTTTCTTCTCACACTGATGTAACAGGAGTTTGTATGTCTTTGCAATGCCTCTCAAGAGATCCCCCTTGCAGGAGGAGGAGGAGAAGGTTCCCACAAGTCCCAGTCCCTGGGCAGAGCTGCAGCACCACTCCAGGGAGACTCAACAGCTGGAGATGAGGTCTGGGGGGCAAAGCTGCTCTTCCAGCATGGAAGAAATGACAAAGCAGGGAATGTTCTCTATTCACCATCTCCTGCTCCATGATCTCATAATTTTGCAGTAGTGCCTTATCTTTTTAACTCAGCATCCTGCCTCTGGACACCTCCTGAGACATACCACAATCTGAATCTGCTGAGCAGTACTTCTGCCCAAGAGCTGCCTCCCAAGGCACAGCCTGTTGCAGAGCTGATAGCCCTGGCAAGGATGAAAGGAAGGCTCAGATTTGATGATGCTGTTCTGCAAACAGGTGAGCACATGGCACAAGTACAAAACCACAGTAAATGTTTGCTGAGACCTCACCCCCAAGCTAATAGCTTCTGCCTCTGGTGGGAATGTCTGCATTTTCTTCCAGTGAGTGCCTTTTGACATATTAAAGGCATGGAAGGAACTGAGATCCCAGGGGATCCATTGGTCTTATTTCTGTGGATGCTTGTACCCTGGGTCTATTTGAACAAGGGTGATTCATTCAACTACTTGAGCTTATGGGTCTGTGTTTCACTTCCCATTGTAAGAAGATGGGTCTTGTTTGCTATCATGGACTGACAGTTGGGGCTAATTTTGGGATAGATCTAGCATGGAAAAAATGCTTTATGCAGCAAGACAGCAGCTGATTCAATTTCTTCCATGCTGGATGCTGGTGTTTAGAGTCTCCAAGGCAGGAAGTTTTATCAAGCAACATCAAACAGATGTTCCTCATCGTGTGCCAGCTGTATTGACTGGCAACCTGCTCAGTCAAACACTCAAGGGGGACACAGGCATTCATTCTGCATGCACAGCAGTTTACTAAATGATCCACCTGGAAACAGCAAAGGATCTTTTAAAAGAAGTATCTGTACCAGTGTTCATTGTACATGCACCAGAAGCACTTGCAGTCATGGCATTCACAAGAACCGTTTCCAGGAAGGGGCCTGAATTACAGATTTTCTCTGCAGGAAGAGTGAAGACATTGTTCTTTGGATCTTCACACCTGCTGGTGATGGTATGAATCCACATTAGCAACATGTTTCTGATGGGGTGCACGGTGAACTATGGCACTGCAGAATACAGCTAAGCATTCTGGCTTGGGATGGCTGAAGGGAGAAGGGATCAGTATCAAAATCCCAGGGTTTTCTATTGTTGATCTAAAGGAAAGGCCCCCCTCTTAAGGACCAGGAACTTCAGCAGATGTTTCTGGGCCTTCCAGATGCAAAGATGTGTGTTGTTCCCAGAGGGAAGATCTTCAAGGGATGTTGCAGAAACTGAAGAGATTAGGAGAGATTTGGATAGTGGGGCAGTATCAGACATCAGTGGGTGTCAGTTCAGGTGATTGCTTCAGGGCTCTGCCCTGCCTGGACCCCAAAGCAGGGCAATAAACCAGCCCTGCTTGCAGGCTGCCATGGCTGTGCTGGTTTCCAGTGCTGGCACAAACACATCTGTGCTGCTTTAGTGCAGGGCATTGCATTAGGAGGGGTGTGATGGCCTGGAGTCTCCAGCTCCAAGGCATGGCCAGAGGACTTGCCATTGTGTACTACACAGGCAGGACAACTGCTTTTTGCAGGCTGAGTGAAGGCAGTCTGGAATTTCCTTCAGAAACCTTCATGCCTCACCAGCACTGAGTCTGGAGCCATGGTGGAAGCTGCTGGGGACAGCTTTCTTTGGACGTCTACTTATCCAGAAAGACCGAAGTTTTGGGTTCAGTGGATGGTGACTGACATGGAACTAAAGGCAACATCTCCATCCACAGTTTGAGAAGGTGAGAGGTGTTCCTGCAGGCAGAATGTGTCCAATGTGATGCTGCTTCAACTACTTTGAGAGCTGTGTCCTACTTTGAGAGAGGCACAAGTGGAACTGAAGCACAGGACCCTCCAAAGTGACACTCTACAGCTGCCACAGCTGGAACCACACCACAGCCCCCCACTACAACTGGAACTGCACATCAGCCCCCCAACTACAGCATGCTCAGGCTGATTGCCTCAAATCACTCAGCTGAAATAGTGATAAGGTCCTCAAAAAAAAAAAAAAAAAAAAATCTTGAATCCAAATAACCCTGTGCAGTCCAGGGTAGCACTTGGGTTTAGGCATGTCCCTGGGCTGCTAGAGCCCCCACGGGCCATAGCCCTCTGTCCAGCACAGCCTGTGGTCACAGCTGGACACATTAATGACCCACATGCCACAATGCATTTGCTGTAGTATAAATCAGCTGTCATTTGTTCCTGGCTTATCAATGGGAAGGAAAACACTGCAGTGCAACAGCTCCATGAAAGGTTAAGCCTTGGAGCCTCATAATTGGTAGGAGCATGGGCTGCAGAGGGGATTGCATGATAAGCAGGCTCTCCCACTTCTCCTAAAATTTTGACAGTTACCAGAAGCTGGCGGCAGAGTTTCAACCCTGCATGTGATGTAACAAAAAGATGAACCAACAGAAGAAGAAGAAATGTGACTCTGATGGGCACCACAGATCATTTCCAGAGGCAAGATCACTAGAGTTGACTCTGAATTCAGGGATGTGCATGCAAACAGGGCCAAGCTTTCAGCCACTCCTTCACTTTCCCCTGAAGATCCCTAAGGAAATGTTATCCCACAGTTGGGGTCCAGCGTGGTCATAATGAAGGTTTGATAGGGCAGGCAGCCATCAGTGGTGTTATCTGTGTTCTGCATGGAGGCCCCTTCCAGCACGAGGCTCTCACTTGGCACACAGCACTGAACTCGGGATGTGAAAAGAGCAGAGTGTGTGGGAGCTGCTGGTTTTGTCTCCTTGGTGGGACTGGTTTTTTTAATAAAAGGATCAGATGTTGCTCTTCCTTGAAAACATGACAGTCTATGGGAGAGTTCATTAGTTTATGGCAAGTTGCAACACTGTGGAGTCTGGCTGAAAGCAAATGTTATTGCAAAGAGTTATCACTAAGGGGAGAGGAAAACAATGTCCTGAGGAAATAAACTCGACAGAGCAAATCACGGAGCAATATAAAGCTGTGGAGTACAGGCAGTAGAGCGGAATTCTTTCTCAGAATAAAAGGCCCCAGTCACCTGTTTTTAATGCCAGTGTTTGCTTTCTGCATATTCAGTGAATACGTGGGATACATCTGTCCAGAACTCTGTCTCTAATGGGAGTAATAAGTATCATGATTGCAGCTGGCTGAACTTATTTACTACTAGTACACAAAAATGTCTTTGTGACCATTGTTAAATAGTGATAACACCAGTAAAATACCAGTAAACATCAGTTTTGTGTTGGTTGTTTAAGTTTTTTGTTAGAAAATTATGTGTTTTAATTTTAAGTTGTATGGAATGATTAAAAAAGTACATCTTTCTACAAAGCCCCCTATTAAAATACAGAGTGAAGATTTACTGATGGTCAGCTTTACTGGTGACTAGCCTGTCTCAAGTCTGAGCAAAGCTGGAGGTGCAAGGGGAGAGGAAATACCAGTTTTCATTCATCTCCCATAGCTGTATACTACCACTCTTCTTAACCTTCAGTTAATCTAATCCAAACCAAGGACTGAAACCATAACATCAGATTTGGAGATGTGTAAAATGAATTGAAAATAAGCCATTGCTTTCCTTGCTGAGTCTCATGGTACTTGCATTATTGCAGAGCACTCCAGTTCTGCACTGGCAGGGTTTTTCTTGTGTTTTCCATTTTTATTTCCTAACTGGAGAGTTTGCTGCAGCTTTGTTCTTATTTAGCCTCATGGTAGGATGCATAAGTTTCTCCTTCAGGCAGTGGAATCCTGTGCCTGCTCCCAACCCAGCTACCTACACCGAGCCAATGTGGGGCTCTGGTAGCCCCTCTGAGGTTTTTGAGGGTGGTCATTTCTTCCTTGGTGTTTTGGCTGTCTTAAATGAGTATGAGAGCAAAACATGGTGTGACTTTACACGGATTGTTATAGCCAGCCCTTCAGCCCCGTGTCGTGGGGTGGGCAGTGCCCACCACCACACGCTGCTTAGCCTGGGAGGAGAGGTTTGCTCTGCTGCTCTGGCTCATCCTTGGACCCTCAAAGCTTCTTTCTACAAATGCCTGTGAAATGGAGAGTAGCTCTTCCTTTGTCTTTTTCCTTCCATCGTCCTCTCACCAGCTCAAGTTTGACCCAGTGTTCCTAAATTTTGCATGCATTGTTTTTGGGGTGCAATCCCAATAGATCCCCTGCCTGAGGTGTGGGCTGGCATTTTGGTGGCACTGCAGCCTCTGGTTTTAGCTCTGGTGACCTCAGAAATAAGAGGCCAACTTCTTGAACAAGCTGCCTGAGGAGCCTGGGATAGGTCAGAGATTTCCTGAGCAGATCAAAAGCCAGAGATGCTTTTCTGACAGCCCTGGAGCTCCCTGTCCTGATTTATGAATTCTATACACTCTATATATTTAGCTGAAGAGGCTCACTGGGGGAACAGTTTTTGCAAGCAGGAAAGAGAATGTGACTTCAGAAAGCCACCATCTACCAGGAGATAACCTCTCAAAAGCACTCTCTGTAGAGCCATCAACCATGGCAAAGGGAGCCCAGGAGACTTGGCAAAAAATGTCATGATATTTTAGCGGACCATCATTTTTAACAGGAGACCAAGTTATGGGGAAGCAGGCTCAAACCTCAGGAACTGGGAGCTCTAGACTTGGGGTAGCAGACCTGCAACCTCACCTCATTTCAGAAATCTTCTTTCTCTTTCTTTGGAACCTCACCAGAGCCCAAGGGGTATAGCTTTCTCTCCTTTGGTAAGTGCTTGGCAGATTTGGAGTTTCATATCCTCTTTTCGAGGTTGGATGTACAAAGACTCTGCCAGGCTTCTGGGGCTGCTCACAGCCCTGAGAGCTGTTGTCGCACCAGTGACACTTTGCTCATGTTCTTGAGGCTGTCTGCACAGGTCAGAGGGTTGTGGTGCTTTGTTTTCCCCTCTGTGAGAAGCAGCTGAGCTCAGCTCCATGCCTGTTTGTCTGGATGTGAGCCCTGTTCCTGACAGATGGAGCACAAGGGATAATTTCCCAATATTCATAGAAAACAGGGCAGGAAATCTCCTAATTCCTACTTTTAAGGCCAGAGTGTTTCCATGTGCACATTACAGTAATCCTGATATCAAGTCTGTAGTTTCTGTATAGGTTATAGAGTTCCAAGCAGGTAGTCTTGCAGTCTTGAAGGCTTGAGCAACAAATATCCACCACATCCAAAGCCTGAGTTACTACCTGCTGGAACAACTTTACTGTGTTGTGCACTAACACAAGTGTGTCCCATTTTAGCTTCCAGTGTGTACGTCTTGTTTTATCTCTGTTCCATAGAAGAGGAAGCCTTCTGCCAGAAAATGTTTTCTGAGGACCTGGCTGTAGATGGCCAGCTCTCTCCTGGCCAACCTAAATATACAGAAAGCCTCCAGCTCCCTCCCTGTATGACAGTTATCCAGTTCTGAATTACCCTTGTTCTTTTTTGTCCTGGTTCAGGTAAATCCAGGACTGCACCAGCTCTCTGTCGTGGAAGGATTCTTTGCTCACTGTGTGAGAGATTGTGTTGGCAATGATGAAACTACAGCTCCTGTCTTCACCTTTTGCTGAGAAAGCCAAGTAAAAATGCTGCCCTCCAGCAGGCACTGCCACTGAGGAGAAGTTAAAGGGCAGATATTTTGAAGCCTTGGTAGGGCTGGACATGGAGAATTAGGGAAATCCAGTAGCTGAATTTCAGTGAATTTCAGTCAGACTGGGGCCCTTTTTTCCACTGCATGTGAACTGAAAGGGTCAGATGTGCTGTGTGATGGCCATTCAGTCATGTTGGGGATTGAAGGTGTAGACAGGCAGCAGGTGACACAGGCTGGGGTCTCCGCTGCCCTGGGATAAAGGCTTAGGGACAGTAGCAAGGTCCCTACAAACGCTCAGCTGGAGTTATTCTGGGATAACGGAGACACAGTCTGAGCCATGTTCTCTATGGCAAGTCTTAAATCTCTGTGCTAAGAGGAGTGACTTTGCTGCTGCCACCAAGCCAGCAACGTCACTCTTTTAAGAGAGGCTGGATGAGCAGTATGATTTGTTGCTTGAAGAACAGCTGAATGTGTATATTCTGTCAGTTTGAGGAATCTGAGGAACTAGATTTTCCCTTCTCTTTTAATGTCAATGCAAAGTGGACTCCTTGGGTACTTTTACTTTTTCAGAATGACTGTAGGGTCAATCTTAACACTAAATGCAAAGGAAGTAGATGTAGTCCCAGAAAGTATCTATTACTGGTGAGCTGAATCACAGAGAGCAAGCCTTGGCTTATTTTTTTTACCCTGTGCAGAGGCAAATTTTGTCATCATATCACTCACATAACCTTTCAGATGAACTTAGTAACCGTGATATGTTTTGGTTTGGCTTCTTTCAGATTAAAACCTTGCCTTTCAGAAAAAGGAAACCATAAGTTAAATAACTTCAAAATTAGGCATTTCTGAAGGATAATTAGTGGTCTTTTTTCTTACCAAAAACAACCCAAGACTGTGCTTTAAATAATAACTTGTAGTAATTCCTCCTCCAAATGTGATTAAGTTAGCAGGATGTTATCAGTATAGAATCCTACATTTTAAACCACACTTAGGGTATTATCTACAAAAATGAATATTATAGATCTCCGTAACTTTTTGAAAAATCAACCAGATTGTATGGCCAAAACCTTCTCATCTGCTTCTCTCTTTTTCATAGTTGCACCCATGGGGTTTTTTTTGCCTACAAATTACTGACTGATCATTCTTTTATTCCCTGGTCTTGTAGATAGGGGGACCCATGTGAAGTGAATGCAGATACAGATCCCTGCCCCCAGTGATTTCATTTGGATGCAAAAACCAAAAATACTGGAGTTATAATCCTCCTCCTTCATCATTTTGAGCAAAAAGTGATTTCAGTTGCATTGAAATTTCTGTGGCAAGGGCAACAGGTCTGTGTTTTTAAGAGTTCACTTTAAAAAGTAGTGTCCATGCAAATATATAAATATATGCTTTGTAGGGATATATGCCTGAATACACATACATAGACTCTGTATACACAGAAAGACACACACACATACTTAGGAGATGTGTATATAATGCTCACTTATATACAAATCCATTCCCTGTTATGAAACAATCACCAAGATATAAACAAGAAAAAGTTAAACCATGGATGGGCACATTTTCAAGTGCTGCTGGAGGGTTTTATCTACAATATTGAAGCGCTATCAAAACTGAAACAGGGCACTTATTACAGAGAAATCTTTACATAAGTGCTGGAAAGGTTTGCCGAATAACCAGATGTTGTTGCAAAGACGCTTCTCCTCCCCCTCTCCCCATTTCTTTCCTTCTTTAATAGTTCGATTAATCCTGCACATAAACCAGGGCTGATAAAAGTTCTAAGCTGCAAACTTCACCACATCTGGACACTGTTGAAGCCAGATCGTTCAGCGGTGCACTTCAGTTGCTTTTAATCTCCCTCAATAAAATAAAAACTTCCAACAAGTAATGCTGACCTATATATATTTTTGCACTGTAAACACTGACATCTGCGAGCTGCTCCAAGCGAGCACACAGCACTTTCCACCAAGCAATCTCTTGCCCCTCGCCATAAGAGAAATACACAGCTCATGCAGTCGTAGCAGAGTATTCAACTAAACTCTCTACTATTTCCAATCCTCTGGCTAATTGCTGTCAGGGGAGAAATCAAAGAATAGCTGTTTTGCTGGAGGAAGGAAAAATAAACGACCTCTCTGAGTACGTTGCTTAACATTGCCTGGCCAGAAACATTTTTCTACTCACACAAGGAGAGCAGCAGTAAGGAAAGCAGACCCGGTCTCCTCCAGTACCCCATTTCTGGATCCCACTGGCAACCAGAAGCCCGGTTTCACGGCGTTGACCAACTCATCGTCCCTCGGTGGAGCCAGCCTCCTGCGTTTCTGCTGTCAAGCCCGGAGCCCCTCTTTGCGAGGCTCCCGGCTCAGGCTTGCCGGGGAAGGCGGATCCAGCCGCTAAAGCCCAGCTGTGCGTGGGGTCCGCCCAGGAACTGCAGTTTATGAACAAACCAAGGCTGGCTCTCCTCTCGAAATATATACAAATATGAGAGGGGGGAGCTGGGGGAAGAAGTCAGGCTCTGAGAAAAAGAGTTTCGATTTTTTTTAATTTTTTTTTTCCCGATGTCAAGGCGGAGCTGCTCCTGGCTCCGCACTGCCCAAGGATCTTTGAAGGGGACCTAAAGCCTGCTGCATGCATCTAATCAAAAAGGCATGGGTGCTCCTGCATGGGTCTTTCCTCTGAATAAAGCTCGAAAGGTAATGACTTAATATGCTGAGCTGCCATTAATTCTCTACTTTCCCCCTCTATTTTTGAAATTATCTTTTAAATAAGCTTCAATGGGCTATAATTATAATAGGGATAATTAAAAGTGTTAGGGCAGCTTTTTCAGAAAGACCACATCAATGTGAGCTTAGCCTAAAATAGGTGCTTGCAACCCATTAAAGCAGCAGGATTTAAACATATATGTTTTCCTGAATCAAGGCCTAAAATAATAACATAGAGCATTTAAATATCTGCTTTCTCCCCAAGATCTCCAACTGCTCTGCAAAAACTTGTAAGAAATATTATCCCACTTACAAAAGGGAAACTGTGAAACACAGCAGAATTTTGACTTGCCTTGGTTGTTAACACAATCAATCAGTGGCAAAAGGAGGAGTAAAATCCTCAAACTCTTGCCCTGTGATCTACCCCAATCCTTCAGTTCAATGTATTTGAGGGTGGCAGAGAAAGAAATGTTGTTATTAGGACTTTTTGCAGCCAAAAAATAAGATAATATTTTATAGTTACTGAAAATACATTGACTAATTTTAATGCATACACTGTGTTATGTATTCTAATTCAGTGAATCTCCAGCTTTTTATTTAACCATTTTACAATTCCTTTTTTGGTTCATTAATCAGTATGAGGTGGTGTACCTATGTATGCTTCTGAGTGTATTCATTACAGTGAATGTTTTCCTCCATCAGACTTGAAGGCCCTTTCTTTGTATCCATCTTGCTGATAATTTTCACCCTCTTGTTTTGTTAACTATTTATAAAAATTACTCTGTTTGGGTGTTAAATAATGGTAACTCTTTTTCCTTCTTATGTGTTTAAAAAAGAAAAAGAGGAGATGTTAGATGTGGTACAGGCTGATAAAGTGTGCCTCCTATGCCATGGTGACACACTCGTGCCTCTGCAGAGAGTTGCTTGGTCTGCTCTGACTTGTTTTAGGGTGCCCAGATGCAGGTCAGCTCAGCCTGACCTCCATGGGGAAATGCCTGCATGTGCCAGGCCCAAGTTACCACGGATCAAACATGGCCTGTGAGGGCTAAGAAGGAACCAACATTCAGCTAGCTTTCAAAAAGACTTTATATTCCAACAAACATACTGGAACTGCCCATGTCGGAGCTGCGCTGTGCACGGTGGTTTCTTGGGGTGACCTGCCAACTCTCCTCTCTCAGATTCAGAGCATTTCAAAATGCCCATGGATTTCTCAGACTGCCAGCTGGATTTTCAGATGTGAATTCTTGTGTGTGTTAGGAGACCACTGGATAAGGCTTGTGTAAGCAACATCACAGGTTATTCATGATCTATGGGAGCCCCCTTTAAAACCAGGAAGAAACCCCCGCTGTCTATGAAACTTGGAGAGAAATAATGTCCCCAGCAGGAGTTCCGAGGGGCTTTAAACAATGGTGGACATTGACAAAACATGCTGTATGATTTGGAAGTGCAAGAGAAGCATGGGGTATTTTTTCTTTTTTAGCAGCAGAACCTGGGAAGGCAGCAGGATGCCTGCACAATGTCACTGCAGCCAGGGACTCTGAGCTTCAGGATCTGCATTTTCCAAAATTCCAGGTAATCCCAAACAACTTCTGAGCCAAACTGAACCCTATAAAATCCTTTGTCCTATCTGCAGAATAATCTTATGGAGAAATTTGGGGCCAGATCTCACTAAAATGAGAGCAAAGGCAGTAGCTGTCCCATGCAATGGCATTTTTACAAGGCAGCTAGATATCTACAGGAAGCTCTACAAGAGGTAACTTTTGGGGAGCAATGCATGTCCTGCTCTTCCTAAACAGTTATACATATTATTCAGATATTTTTTGCTGCTTGGCAAAACAAGCTGGGGTTTTGGGGGGAGGTGTTTGTTTTCCCAAACTGGCCACTGGGCACTGCCAGGTGCTTTCTGTGCAGGGGAAACCAGCCTGTCTGTTCAGCCCTTGTGTAAGACTGCACAGAGCAAGATGTACCCTCCTGCAACCTGCATTTTTAGTCCACTGAGCTAAGGCTATTGCAAGAAAACCTCATCTAAAGGAGAGGAGGGAAGTGAGGCTGGCACTATGCCATGAGTCACCCCGGGTCAACTGGGGAGCCACTCACCATGTGCCCCACTGACCTGACTACCAACTCAGTTCTGGAAAACCTGGTTATTTCTTAGACCTTATCCAAGGAAAAAAAATTCAAACTAAAAATCCACCAAAGTTACTTGGGGAAAAGTGAATACTCTGGGGTTTAGTCTAAAGTGCCTAAACTCACATTATAGAGCTTTTCCTCCATGAAAGAACACAGTGACCTTTTGAGTAAGACACTGGGGAGGAAGAAGAGATAAATGGTTATTTTTATTGTTGGCTTGTTTATTCCTTTTGGTGTAAATTCCCCTGCTCCTCTATTAGTGGTCTGGACAGCCTCATAACTCAAGACACACTGAAGGCTGGATTTGAGCTGAGGAACGTAAGGTCTCTGCAGGGTGATTTTTAAGTTGCATTGTGGGAACGGTTTTCCCAAAGTTCTCATTTAGGAGCTGGAAGATATTTACTAGAGAAGTAAAATAAAACTTTGGACACCTGAAACAATATAGCACATGTTTAAATGAGGGTTTCAAACAGCCTGGGTTTCCACTGTGGGAGGCAAGGCTCAGCAATCAAGCAATAGATTTGGATGCCCAACATGGGCACTAAATACCCCTGTGCAGGGTAACCTCATGGTGGACATGTGCCAGGTGAGTAAAACCTGTTATTCCCAGGGGTGAAGATCACCTTCATGCGACAGGGAATGTGAAGGGAGAGAGAGAAGAGAGAATCACAACCATGCCCCAAACATTGCTAATGTGGGGATCAATGCTCCTGAGCTTCTCTGGATCTCCTCCATGCTTTCTAGGCCCCAGAGATCCTAGCAAGGTACTGGGTTTAAAATGAGTGGCTACAGCAAAAAGTGTGCAATCAGGATATATCCTTCTGGCCCTCTTGATTGCCTGCACATTACACGACTGGACTAATATCTGTTGCATCCGCATTGCTCTTTTTAAATCTGTTTATATCAATAGTGATATTGGGCTACAGATGAGGTCTGTGAGTGTCTTTGTGGTTAGGAGAATTTGTTTTATACTTTGAAGTATTAAAAGACAGGTCTAAGGAAAACGTCTAGCTGATAGGATTAGGACTTAGCTTCTACTAATGAGCACAAATCCATGAGTATGGACTTGTTTTTATGTTGTGTGCTCATATTGTACTACCCCCAAATTGTCCTGGCAGTTAATTAAACCCCAGAAATATCATCACTTCTGCCTCTCATAAACACAATCTTGGTTTCATTGTGCCATCAGCAACAGTTGCCTGAGAAAGATGTGCTTTGATCCACCCTTTGATCCATTGGATCCTCAATGTGGATCCAATCCAGCTGCTGTCTCCACCCTGCATTCACAAGGACACTGGCTCCAGTCCTGGGAGTGTCAATTAAATTCAAATGTCATTGCCTGGTAGCACTGAGGGTGCCCATTACTCTCTAGGAAAAGTCCTCATTACCTTGCACTGTCTCGGTTTCAAAAGGTTTTGATGTTTGAGATATTGGATGTGGGGCTATATGGCTTGTGGTCCCCGTTACCACCTAAGGAAAATACAATGATGACCTTTGGCATTTTCCATTCTTTTGCTACAGCTTGTCCCAGCAGTGATGTGGTAATCTTTGATGATTGAGTGGCATGAGGAGTCAATCAAAGCCAGCACTGCATCCTGAGGGACACAGCCATACCGCCTTTGAGCGCAGGTGGCCTTGTCTGCTTTCCCACAACCCCTTCACCTTAGCCCTGTTAACTTCCCTGTGCTCCAGCCTCTCAGCTAATGCTTGTTTTTGGGAACCACACCAAAGGCTTCTGGTAGGATAATTGCATTTTCTAAGTAATGCTTGACTTTTAGTGGAGTCTGCATAGTCCAGAAACACTGGCCCAAGTTCTAACTTACAGACTGCGTGTAACAGGTTTCTTGACCAAAGCTACATCAAGATTAAGTAAAGGTCTATCCATCTCTACCATTTATGGTGTTCTTGGGTTGGCTTGGGTTTTTTTCTCTTGGATTCTGTCACTAATCATCTGGCTTTCTTCCTTTGAAATTTTCTCATGGCTTACTTTGAGCTGCTTTTGAAGCCACTTTCCATCCATTTTCATTCATACTGTTGATGTGCTTGTACGGATTTGTTAAAAAATGTGGATTAGTTTTGGGTTTTTTGTTTTTATTTGTGGACTGAGATATGCCATTGTTGAAAGAGATGGAAACCACTGCTACAGATTTCAGACTGAGTGAAATTGAATCATTTTCCCCACCTCAAAAGCCATTCATATCTCTTTTGCACTCTTTCTCTGGAAAATTTACAAAATGCTGATTTTCCTACACCCTGGTATTAATTTCATTCAGATATTTAGATGATAGAAATATGTCTGTGAGGAGCTTGAACTCACCTACTTTTCTACCTGCACTCTGCCATACTGAAGCAGCTACTCATGCATTTTACTGACAGTTCCTTGGCATTAATTCCTCTTCTGTGTTTTCTTAGTGATCCTAAGCAAGCACTGTTTTCTGCTGCATCTATCACACATCAAGGACATCACACATAGGCAGATGCCAGGGTCCTCAGTGAGGATGAGCCTTTGAAGACCAACAGCACAACTTGGCATCACTTTGGCTGCTGGATGCCCCTTCAGAACAAATACCTTCAGTTCTGAAGGCATTAGTCTGGAGAGAAAAGTAGGAGCAGTTTGACAGGCTGACTCATGATCTTTGTATTATTATTACTGGTAGTGAAACTGTGATAGGATCCAGGAGCCTGAACCATGGATCAGGAATGCGCTTTTGAAGAGAAACTCCTGGCCTTCCTGCTTTGGCTTGTGTTACAAGGCAGTCTTAAGGCAGGAACATGGGGTTTTTTTCCAATAGCTAAACTGGAAGTTGTGAAGGGTGGCCAGTCCCTGGCAGTGGGCTAGAGGCACCCTTAAAAGTTATCAGTTAAAATATGTGTGGTGTGGATGGTGGGTTCTCAGCTCCAGGGTGCTGCTCCATGAATCTATTCTGTCCTGAACCTCCCTGCTTTCGAGCACCGGCACAGCCAGATCCTGCACAGGGTACGCAGTCAGCAGGAATATTGGCTGGTTTACTCTCTCTTCCTGAGGTTACTGAAAGGCTGTGGGTGTTGTAGGAAAGATGCAAAGCAGAGCCACTGCTTTAAGTGTTTTCATTCTGGTTCTCAGTAGCACAATGGCTGTTGGTGTGGTGGTTTTATTATCTTTTAAATCTAACTACCTCTAAAAAGTTGAAGGATAAGGAACTCGAAATGAAGATATTGATAAATAATGTTGTGGCAAAGGGGAAAATATCTGAAATATTTCCCATTAATAAGGCTTTTTTATTTTTTTTAAGGTGTGTTATTTTCTAGAGCAACAAAGGCTGTTGAAAGATCTAATTAGAACACATAACATTACAAAAAACACCAGGAGGCCAGTTTATAAGGTAATATACCTTGCTTAGCTTTCTTCCATCAAGAAGCTGTTTATCCAGTGTAACAGTAGGATTAAAACAAACAGATTTACTCAATAGAAAAGATGGAGTTCCCTGTTTTCCAGAGACTGTAATAGGAGTCAGGTCAGCTTCAGAGATTGAAGGGACTTGTAGGTAGGAAGTTGAGTAGAGTTTGCCTTCCTAAAGTTGAAGAACAAGAGACACACTGCCTAGTGAAGATGCTGAAGAGTGGGAGTGTCCTGGTAAGATTGACCTGCAAGAGATTGGACTCACATCCTGACAAGAGGGGGTCCAGGGAGACCCTGGGTGCATGAGTGGTTGTGCTTAATTAGGGGGGAAGCACTATAGCATATTTTAACCAAACTAGCACAAGTCCTAGAAGTTCTTCTGAGAGCAGCACTGTGCTGTGACAAAACACTGTTATCCCACTCTGCAGGCTGAGGTAAGGGAACATGGCTCAGGAAAAGGACTTTGCTGGAGACTTTGTGCTTATGGAAGATCTCTCCATTTCACACTGTTTTTTTCAAGACATTTCACTCTCCTCTGAACTCTCCAGGCTGTAATGTATATGAGGGCTACCCAATGCTCCCAGTCACCTTGATTTAGGCACTTCTATCACTACCCTCATCCTACATATGTAATATTTTAACTCTTCTCCACATCGTTTAGTAGTATGAAGAAAATTCAAATGTGAAAATAGAAATCATAGAATGTTAGACCTACAATACATTACTGTACTTTATGGATAATGTTGTTTCCATAATAAAAATATTTAGTACAAAGTATGATACCCTGCATGAGTTTCACATAAATATTTCCATTATATGACTGATAGAGATCAGAAAAATTTCAGTATGCACATGCTGCAAATGCAAGTGTAATTGATACAAGGTATGTATCTTGATGTACATCTTGAGTAAACATAAGAAAACCATAGCTTAATGAAAAACAGATTGTGTCTTACAATGTACAATCATGCTTTTACATCTAAACTGGACCTCGGGTTTAGAAAACAAATCTTAAATCAGTCCTATTCAGAGGACAAATCACAGTTCACAAACTTGTAAAAAACTTTTGTTTTAGGAAAGCCTTTTGTGGAAAGGCTTGGGAAACTCCATACAGCTATAGTGGTGGAGGGGTGGGAAAGGATAGGTTGAGGTATCAGTTCAAACAATCTGAGGAAAAAGTTGAATAAACATTGAAGACAACAGAATAGAAACCAGACGCCAAATATTAATTCATGGGGTCTTCAAAGGGGATTTTGAGATTTATTTTAATTGTTGTTGAAAGCAAAAGATTAATTTTTGGATGAAAAATGTATGCAAATTCATCTCTGGTCAACACTACAAAAACCCCATTTCCTACACAAAGCAGAAAAAAGCAAAGCAAAGAAACCCATAATATCAACTCTGTAATCCACCAAAATGGCCTTTAACCTGGGTTTGAAAAGAGAAGAAAAAGAAAAAAAAAAAAACCTACATAAGAATAATAAAGAATGTAGTGCCTGAATCAAAGGGCATGAATCTGGTGCAAGAATGAGAAATCTCAAGGGCTGATGTGATATGTAAACCAGGAAACAATGACACCGTTCCTGAGTGTCCAAAATAATATTTGGAGAACAAGGAATAAGTAGGAATATCCTCTTCATCCAGTTTCCCAGTCCCACAGGGAATGCGTAGGCACCATGGGGCCATGAGGGAATAAACCCAATAATGAAGATGTATATATATATTTATATATAAAAATCTACAGTGTGTGATGTTCTCTAGTGGCTGAAGGGTGGACTTCCTAAACGTCCCTCCAAAAGGACAGACAGGGAAGGATAGAAATGCAGAGGAAGGTTGATTCCTGTTCAGTGAGAAGAGGTGGGACAGCCGGGGCTTTCATTAAATAATGTCAGAGGCTTCCCCAGAGCTGAACTTTGCAGATTTTACCTACTCGAATCTCTCCTGAGGAAGCACAGCAGGATGGGACATCCTTGGGTGTTGCCCAGCAGAGCTGGTGGGCAGAACGCACCTCTGGATGTCCGGCTGCTGTTGGGAGGGAGCTGGTGGAAAAGGCTGGCAGGCAGGAGGGTGAGGCAAAAGGAACACAGCACGACCGAGTCCTTCACCACTACTAAAGGAATGAGTGGGGAAAAAGCAGGCTGGTGGGCTTTAAAAAAATAACCCGAGCTGCCTAATGCTAATAAACATCCTGTGGGAAAGTTAATCACTACTGAAAGAGACTCAATAAAGGAAAGTGACAAATCTTGCTATAGACGAAAGATGAGAAAGTATCTGAAATATTTCCCATTAATATGTAATTTTATTTTCGTTTGAGATGTATTATCTATTATAACAACACAGGGTGTCAAAACCCCCTCAACCAACCGACCCAAAAACAAGCAGGAAAGGTGTGTGAAGCATGGCACGAGAAACTCTGTGGTGACCTGAGAACTAAGAGGGGAACAACGACACAAACAAATTTTAGAAATAAGCATTGACAGCTGTAAGAGTGCGGGTGACGAGCCGGGGGAAGCTTTGTCCCAGACGGGGACGGGAGGCTCAAGGCTGCCTGTGGGCGAGCGGAGCACAGTCACAGCGAGGGGTGTCCGTGCACAGCGGCACGAACGAGCCCCTTTTGGGCACCAGGGTGGGCAGGACGCCCCCAGCACCCCCGGATCGAGCCTCTGCAGGGGCACGGGCGGCGGCGGAGGGTGGTGAGGGCCGGGTCGGGCTCGGCTGGCCCCCGCCCGCAGCCCCGCGGACACACCCCGGCCCGGCCCGGCTCTAGGAGCGGCCATGGGCTCGCCCGGAGCCCGGCTCAGCGCCTGCGCGGAGCGCCGCGGCCGAGCCCCCGAGCCCCATGGAGAGCACCGAGCCCGAGCCGAGCGACAGCCGCCCGGAGGAGGAGGAAGAGGAGGAGGAGGAGGAAGAAGAGGAGGAGGAGGAAGAAGACGACGGCACCCTCCCGCCCTCGGAGCAGCCCTTGGCCGCGGTGAGGGTGCGGAGGGCGGTGGCGGAGGGGCAGCGTCCCCCTCCCCGGGCTCACGGCCTGCTCCGCCGGGCGAGCACCGGGCTTTCCTGAGCGCGCTGCCCGGGCCGGGGGGGGAGGGCGGCGGGGCCGGGGCAGGGCGCTCGGCCGGCGCTGCCAGCCACGGCGGGAAGGGGCTACAGGTGGGACGAGCCCTTCCTCCGCTGGCTGGGGCCGAGCCCTGCTCGGTGGAGCAGGGAGTAGAGCTGTACAGCATGACCCTCTGAGCTGCGGGGTTCTCTTTGCAGCCCAGTCCTGGCCGCTCTCAGAGCTTTGTGCACCCTCTGTGCACGTCCCTAATGTCAGATTAGTGTTTGTTATTACCAATTATATTTTTGTGTCCCCCTCCCTTGTTAATTTCACAAGTGGCTCTCCCTCCCTGCTCAGTGCAGCTCTTCCTTTCCACGGTGGGCGTGTGGTCCTTACTGATTTCTGACGGCCAGTGTGTAAAAGATAACGATCCTCCTCTGAGAGATTGAAAGAAAAACATCTGGGTCCGGATATATTCTGTTTCCTGTGAAAGGGAGAGGTGGCTACATGTGTCCCAGGTGTCCTGAGGAGGAATTCGCTGGTAGTTGCGAAGTGTTTGGATAGAAAGTACTGGGGTTAGTGTGTTTGTCTTTAAAATACAGGGTACTTTTGTTACCTGTAAAGAAAAATATTTCTTGTTTCTGTATCCTCCTGGCTCAGGGTGATTTTTTTGGTACCTGAAGTTGTCAGTTTGTTGACTTTTCTGTTTTCCTCCCAAGGCAGGTTTCCAGTTTTCACTTGCAAATGTGATACAGAGCATAGGTATAAAGCAAAGCTCTGTCAAAGCCTTTATCCCACAGAGCCCGGTCTTGTTTGAACAAATGTGGTGTGGGAGAAGGGGAGGCAAGGTTAGTAGCCTTTGCCTTGTGTGGTTAATGTTACATGAATCTTTATTTTCCTCTTCTAAAAAGATGGAAGACTGTTTGGCAAAGAAAATGGAAATCACGGTTTCAGAAGCTGAAAAACGGACTGGGAGGAATGCCATGAACATACAAGAAACGTATACTGCTTACCTCATTGAGACTAGGTGGGTGATGAGAGCTCAGTCTCAAGAGTACATGGATGTGCCATTCTAAACAGATTTTCCCTCCTTCCACCTCTAAAAATAATCAAGTACAGTTGATGAGATGATTTAGCTGTTTTGTGCTTTGTTATGTGGTTATCAACCCACTCTGGAGGATCTTTTCCTGTGAAAATTTGGCAGCTGATCTCCAGTTCAGTACTAGTGCTGGTTTTGTGTAACTGTGTACTGTAATTCTGTTACTAGGTGGAAAAATGGATGTTAGAAAGTTGTTGCATTAAAATGGTGTCAGCAGCTGCTTGGTTATTTCTTGGACATAACTTGGATAAATTTATACATGTATTTGTGAGTTTGTATGTGAAAGATGTCTAAAGTAACTGTTAGGCTTGCTTGAGATGACAGCAAAGAGAAATCTCATGACTTGTGTCATGAGGTCAAAATTTATTGCTCAGCTTATATTTGAAGTGTTTTGCTTGATCTGATTGTCACATACTGCTTGCAGATGGTTTAAGGGTTAGTTAGTTTACTACTTCCTTTTTTCATACTAGCTTGAACTTTCACTGGGGAACTTGCTGCTCTCAGTCTTCTTGTGTTAATAAGATTAATACTACTGGTATGATAAACGTTCCCAGGACCACAAACACAAAATTTCAAGAGTGAGCAAAACTTTAAAATCTCTTCTAACTTATCCTTACTTCCCAGACAGTAACAGATGACTCCTATTTTGTGGGATGATGATAGTCAGCTGAAGTGAGAACTTCAAAATTAGACTTTGTCAGGAGTTTTGTTTAGCTCTTCTTTATATTACTAGTTTTAAGCTTTGGGCCTTGCCTTTGGAATGATCTGCTGTACAGAGAAAACCTTCTGAAACAAAGCAGTTGCATTTTGCAAAGGCTCTGAAGAGTTCAAATTGTAATACTGTTACATAAGTCTTCTGTCTGCTGGTTAAAAGGCTTCTTACGTTGTTTAACTGATGGACACACCAGTCACAGTGGCTGTGGACCTGCTGGGATAAGTTTACTATATTTTTGCTGAACTTAAAGAACAAAATCCAAAATAGACATATATTTTTCAAATATTGTAGCTGTTTGACAGTTGCTCAGATGCTTAAAAATACTTTTACAGTGTATTGATAGTAAAGATCACACCTTCTCATGTAAGTGGTGTTATTTTTATTGTAATGATATTTCTGAAGGAAAAGAGAAGAAAATTGGAATCATTGGGGCCTGACTGTGATATGAAGTGTACTCTGGTGGCAGATTTATGCAGCCCCAGGACATTCTGACTGCATCTCCTTTTCCAGTCATCCTTGCATTACTTTAGGAGTTCCTCCCACTGGTCTTTTCCCAGTTATTCTTTCTTAGTGGCAAAACTGTACTTTGCTGGCCAGATTGTGTTCTTTCATTAAGATTTATTTCACTCTGTGGTCAGCAAATACCAAGACCAATTACATGTTTGTCACAGAGCAATTGAAAATGTGGGTTTGTCACATCTCTAATAAAATAGGTTCTCTATTCCTTTTGCTGAGAAGGCAAAATTTCTTGCATAAATATAATTGGCGGCTATTAAATGTGCTTCCTGCTGAGCCTGTAGCTGTAGGTGGGCTTCATAGTAATTTGTCTGTGGGTAATAAGATATTTTGTAGCTGAAGAATAAAGCTGTTTATAGTAATATAAAGGGAAGACCACTTAATAATAGTTGCATTATGTGTATGTGGACTGGGGTTCCACCATTACTGCTATCTAGGATTTAATTTCAGTTTGAATTGAGGAATTCTATCTGGGTGAATAAGAGACACAAGATGGATACAATTACAACCATGGTATATTTGTTATAGAACAGGAGCTGAGTGTTTAAACCTTTAACACATAAGTTTCAATAGTGCTGTTTTCAGAATGCAGGTGATGGTGTTACTTTTACTTTTTAAATGAAAAGATCTATTACTATGCTCACATTTTTGTGTGACTTTTGTTGATATTTTTATTAATGTGATATTATACTTTGATGTAGATAGATGTCTTTGAGATAACTCCATTGCTGTAGGCTGCAGAGGGTCAGCAAATTCCAAGGGTTGTGCTTCCTGAAAGCTATTTCCAATTAGTCATGATGTCAGTTTGTTTAACAGCTTCTGTTTAACTATACAGTTATTAAAAAATAAATCAATTTTTATATTCTCCCTGTGAGAACAGAGTTCACTTCTACTTATTTGTGGAAATAGGCATTGGGAAATGGCATTAAAGCAAACACAAATTCTTAAGATGTGTGGCTAAGTATTCCTTCTTGAGATGTGCCCAGCATATCACTTGTTTTCTATAAGGGAAGTAGCAAATATCCAGGATCTTACTTAAATCCAGACTTATTAGAATTTTAGGCAGCTGTGTCTTATGTCAGAGTCTGCATGAAACTATAAGAACTCAGGTAGAATAAACCCCTGAGTCTGACTCCTGGCTTTGTACCTATTATTTTTCATAAAAGAGCTGAAAGTTAATCCAAATGCACAACACCTCTAAAGTGCTCTGTGGTATTGAACTTTTAATTATAGGACATATAGGGAAGGATTTTTTTTTTTTTTTTCATAGTCTCCTTTAAAGTAAACAGTTTCTTCTGTAGTAGTAAGACACTTCCATTTAGTTCACTTTCCTTTCATCCCTGCTGACTATAAGATTTCTATTCTGGCCTTCCAGGACATGACTAGCCTGTTTTTTGGGGTTTTTTGTTTTGTTTTAAATGTGGCTTTAGGAAAAAGTAGCACAAGTTTGTGCAGCCTGGTATCTGACCACGTAATAGCAGGATCCCTGGTTTCCAGCCCTACTAGTCTTCTCTTCCTCTTGCAGTAATTTGACAAGGGGACTCATTTTATTTCCTTTTTACTCTCGCAGTAAGTTACTCATCTTTGGGTTGGGTTTGGTTTTTTTTTTTTTTTCAGTATTTAGAAAGTTTTCCACTAGTTAAATTGTGGTATGAGTGTTACCTGCTTCTCTGTTAAGAGGTTGGATTGCCCATCCAAAGTGTGAGAACTTCTAAAGAAAGTTTCTGTGAGAGAAATTAACTTGGAAGTCAGTAGCTGGCCAGGCCACAGTTCAGTGATAGCAGTGCTGCATTGTGGGATTTTAGGAGTTTTTCCTTTGTTACATTTTGTTTAGTACCCTTAAAGTTTCCTGTTTCACACTGGGCTAGGTGAAAAGCCCAGGCATGGGTTTCCTGAGAAGAGGCACAGGATGAACACCCACAGAGGGATGTTGTCTTCTGATAGAACAGTAAAGGGCAGATTTTGGCCAATGGGAGTCAGGAAGACTTGTCCAAAGTACTCCAAAGGAGGTATGAGGGGAAAAGTCTAAATTTAGCATGAGCTACATTTAACAGAGAAGAGTTGGGACGTGAAAGAAGACAGAAGATTTGAGAACTTAGTTTTCTGTTGGTTTTTACTTGGTAGATATTATGAATCATTCATCTTCCTGACAAATATATGATTTAGTTAAATACAGTAAACTGGGTGACAGTATAAAAAACCCCAAAGAATCACCTGGCTGTGAAAAATCTGGCAAGAGAAGTGCCTCCTTGTCATACAGGTTGCCAGGTAGAAGATCAATTATTAGACATCAGCTGTCTGAGAGGCCTGAATGCAGAGACTATTTCCAAATAGCTGTTGGAAAAAATTTCCCATCCCTATAAAATGGTGTTCCTCTGCATAGGGAATGAACCTTGCCCACTACAGGGAGTGGAAGTGTCACTTCTCATATACTGGAAGGTCGAAGGTTGAAAGCAAAGTTACTGCTTCTGCCAGTGAAGTGATTGCTTTTACAAGGAAATAAATCTATGTATTTCCTTCTTGTCTGATTTAGTACTTTACAGCCATTCGTCTTTTTATTGCATTCAGAATTATTTAATGGCTCATTTAATATAATTAGTTTTAAATGGGTAGTGAGAAGAGGTTAATTAGATGGACTAAAGTTTTCACATTGACACTTTGAATTAAGGCAAATAAATGAGACATGGAGTAATGTAATCTTTGAATTGGTTATGATAACATCAGTTATAAATGTAAAAGCTGAAGGTTTCAATTTTGTCTTTTTAATTTTTTCAGGCAGGTTGGTTTGTTCAATGAATAACTTGCATTGTCAAAAGTGTACTTAAAGGGGAAACATATGGTTTTCCTACCTGAAGACTGGACAAGTATTATATTGTGTTTTTAGAACCAAAACAATTTGAGAAGTTTGACTGAATGTCAACAAGTGATTATAATCTTAATTGAAACTGGTCTGCAATACTTGCATTTAATGGGGGTGTTCATAACGTGGTCTAAAAAATTAGATGGTAGTGAAAATATAAAGTGTAATGAGTACCTTTGTGGATTTCTACTTCCTTTCTGAAATAGTGTTCCTGGGGAGGAAATGCTCTTATAATTGGTGATATTTTATGACCTCATATGTAATCAGGTGGAGACATTTTGGTGTGGTTAAAAAAAAAATCTCTCATCTTGCTTGCCTGTCCTTGCCTGTCCTGCCTGTAGTTTCAAACTCTTATTACCTCGTTTAAAAGGCCATGGTGCTGACACAGACTCCTAACTGAGGGTTGTGCAGTGCTTTCCCACCAGCTTTGCAAAGAATTTTGCTGCTCCCCCCCTTTACCCAACTCTGCAGCATTGTGCGCTCTGGAGAGCACAGCCGGGGGGTTTACTGTAAGCCTGGGTGTAAGGGGGAATCTGCAACTGATATTTAATAATTTCAAAATGTCTTAAATGTATCAAATCAATTAATTAAAGAAGCATGGCTTCTTTGTTAGGGGCTGCATAGGTGCCCTCCTGATAAAGATAAAAGCAGCTGTAAAAGGCAGTGTTTGCACTTCTGAGACACTGAGAATAAATGAATGTTAGAATAAAAGGAAACAAGTATGATCTGAGATGAGAATAATGTCAGGCTGCTTAACACACACTGTGGTGAGGTGTTGTATCAGATGCTGTCTAGTTAAGAGAATAAACTACACAGACAGGTTTGACCTTCAAGATTCTCTGCTAGTAATTTAATCTTTTTGTTCAGGGTATAGCATGAAGCTTTTGTGTCCCTCACAAGGGTTGTAAAGCTGGATTAACTGAGACTGGGGGAAGGCTAGCTGTTGTCCACAGATCTGCTTTGTCAGAATAAATTGGCAGTAGGCTTTAGATGTAATAAACTGCCTTAGTGTCTTCAGTGTGGGCAGGGTAGATGCAGTGAGTGGTATGAACTGGTCTGGTAGTCTGCTTCCTTCCTCCTGGAGTTCTTGAGGCCCTGTGTGGGCATAAAACTTCAAGTAACAAGGTAGTGGTTTGTGCTGATGTAGGACTAGGCTTTTCTATAAAGCTGTGGTCCTTTCCTGCTGAAGTGTTATACTCCCAAATGACCTTTTAAAATTTTTGATTAATATGTAGTTTTCTGCTTAGTGTGTGTGGACTGAGATGTTACTGCTATGTTTTTTTAAAATAACTGATGGATTTTTATTAATTGTAGCAAATACAAAGTTGATAAGTAGGCATGGTCAGAAGGGGTTTTTCTTTTTTTTTTTTATTTTCCACAGTTAAGGCTCAGCATAGCCTTTGCTGCTCCTGCTTTCTTATTAGCTCTGCAAAACAATTACGGAGCATTATAAACATGATTTAGAGTGGACCATTCTCCTGTCAGAAGGCTGGCACAGCAGCATCTCTGTCTGTCTGCAGCCCAGATGTGTCCTTCTAGGATGTGGCTGGGTTCTCAGGGCAGTCCTGACCTGTGTTTTTCTTGTCTCCCTATTTTTGTTTGCTTGTGCAGCCTGTTCATGGACAAGGTCCTCATAATACTACCATGCACTGACAGTAGCAGTCATTCTTAAGGGTTGACAATAACCCATGTGGAAGTCTGGAATCCCATGGTGTAAGTCACTGCAGCTGGCTGGTGGGCTGCTGAAGCTGAAGATAAAAAAGATCTCTAATTCTGAAGTACTTTTATGTGAGTGTTTTGAATGGCCAGATTGTTTACCAAACCCTGCTGGGAGTTTGTCCTCTAGGAACGTAATGTTTGTGCCTTCAGCTTTTGATTAAACCATTAATCTTTTGAGGCATAGTAGCTCAATTCCTTATCTATTCAAATTTACCTCTTACTCATCAATAGTTCAATCACTACATACCTGCTTTGAGCTGAAGTGTTCTTGTTATATTTAAATGGTGCAGCTTCATTTAATATTTAAATGGTGCAGTGTGGAGAGGAATGCTACACAGCCTGTCAGTCCAGGCTAGGCAGAGCTTACCCTCTTCAGAACTCAGTGTTTGCAGGTGCAGCTTCATTGAATTAAAATACTCTAACAGGGAAGAATTCTGTGGGATGCTGACAGTGTGAATAGTGGCTGTCAGCAGAGTGCTTGGCTTTTTCTCAAGTCACTCTCAGTTTTAATCTACAGCAGTTTGTGTTGAATGCTATGAATTTATCCTTTTTTTCTTCTTAGTTGTGAAGTTCCTTTTTCCCTGCAAATTCAGTCACCTGGAATAAATGTCTTTTCCCCAAGACATGGGTAGATACATAAAAATTGTTCCACCTTACTAAGTTAAAAAAAATATCTTTTGCATTCTTCTGTCTGACATTATTCCACCTGAAGATGTAACTAAACCAAAGCATGTAGAAAGATTATTCCTTTCTAACAAGTTTACTTTAAATAGAGGCACCTTGTATTTTGTTTAAATGTATCAAGTAGTTTGGACCACTCTGGAGTGGGATTATTTGTTTTTCAGTAAAATCATTAGAAATCTGAGGTTAAGAATACCTTAAAAAATTATCAATAATTTGTGTGCTACTTAGATGCTTTAAAACTTCAGAAAGTTCTTATCAATTCAAGAACTGTGCAGCCTGACTTTTGCTGGAAAAAATAATGTAGCACTCTCTTCTACTAAGTACCATATGAGTAACTACTTGTAGTTCATAATTTTTTGTTCCCAGTTCTGAGTTCTCCAGCACCAGAAGGATGTGAACTTCCTGAAACAAGTCCAGTGAAGGGTTGTGAGGATGATTATGGGCTTGGATTGTCAGACCTGCAGGGAGAGGCTGAGAGAGATGGGATTGTTCAGCCTGTGTAAGAGACAGCTGATTTTAGCAGTTGTGGATCAGTATCTGTTAGGGAGGTAAAGACGATGGAGTCAGACTACTTCTGTGATGCTGAGAGAGGGCAAAAGGCAGCACCTACAAATTCAAACATGGGAGTAAATGTAAAAGTGAGGAAACCTCCTTATTATGAGGTTTGTCAAACATGGGAGTGGATTGCTCAGTGTGGTGGTAGAGTCTCAGTCCTTGGAGATACTCAAAACCCAAGTGGATGTGGCTCAGAGCATCCTGTTTGAGCAAGGGAGTTGGATCACAGACATGCAGAGGTCCCTTCCAAACTCAACAGCCAGTACTGTTCCATGCAGGTTTATGGCAGAGCTTTGTGTGCTAATTAGTCACTTAAATGAAGAATAAAGTACATCTAGATCATCATAAAGTACTGTTTTCTCTTAAGTGCCTTGTGTGAATTCTCTCTCTGTGTTTATTCTGGCATATGCTAACTGTTGGAAGTGTTACTACCCAATGCTTATTTTATGATATTGTGAAGTATTTCTGTTTCTTTGAATGTCTTGTATGAAAAATGATTTTTCTCATCAAGTTTTTGTATTACTTTCCAATCCTACAATATTCAATGATTTCTCCTTTTATAGTAACATAAAATCCTTTATTACCTTGCTAGGTCATGTTGGCTTTAAGTCTTCAACAAATTTTTCAGACACATCAATTTTGTACTTGCTAGCTAGTTTGTTACATTTTTAGTCCTTAAATATAAAAATGTGTCACTTTGAACAAAAAAAAGAGAATTGGAAGTACTTTGAAATTTGCTTTTTCTAAAAATATCCTTTAAAAACCTTAATATTTTTAAAGTTATATTTCTAACTGTATCAACTGTTGTATGCAAGACAATTTTTATCCTCTGAAATGAAGACTTTCCCACTGAATAGTAGATTTCTTCTTACAATATTCTATGTCCTCAGGTACTCATGAAATTTTACTGACTTTGAACCTAACACTGTTCCCAGAGAAATAGGGCTATTTCTGCAGTGGTGTGTACTAAGCCACATGTGTCTCTTCACTTGGCTGTGATCTACCTGTTTGTTTTTGATGTGCAAGTACATTGACTTTTCCTGTGTTCCTACCAAATTCAAGTGCTATCAGGCAGAAATTTTAATATTTTTAAATTAAGTATGTAGACGTGAAATTAATGAAGGTTGTTTTAGGTTATGGGCAAGTCATGCAGTAGTCACTACTATTCTTGGGGCCTTTGGTCTAATGGCACTGATGGTGTTTGAGGGAGTAGGTGATAGTTCACTAATGTTCAAATTTGGTGTTTTATCTTTCAGAGCTGTTGAGTCCCAGAGTGAGGGACAGTGTGCCCCAGTGGAGTCCCTGTGGCGGCGTTACAGTGAATTTGAGTTGTTGAGGAATTACTTGTCCGTTACCTACCCACACATCGTTGTTCCACCTTTGCCAGAAAAAAGGGTAAGGAAATTGAAACTGTGGCTTGCTTTGTTTTGTTTGTTTTTTAATTTACTGTTGACACTCTTCTGTTTAACTAGGCTGACTTTGTTTGGCATAAGCTATCAGCAGATAATATGGATCCAGATTTTGTGGAAAGAAGAAGAATTGGTCTGGAAAACTTCTTGTTACGTGTGGCTTCACATCCTGTTCTTTGCCAAGACAAAATCTTTTATGCATTTTTAATGCAGGTATAGTAAAGCTCTTTCTAAATACATTATTTAGTGATTATTTAATTAGGATAATGTCCTTTTGATCTTTTTTATTGACCCATAACTTGTTCTGTGTCAGGAGGAAAGATAGTGTGAATAAACTTGAGGTGGAAAAGGCTTGTCCAGCTAAAAGCTTCTTGAGAGCAGCCTGCAGTTGTACAGTTGACCTTCTAATCCCCTTTATGACTTTTTTCCAGTCGAGTTGTAAGGCTCCTGAGAGAGAATTTCCACCTTTTTGGAACAGCCTATTGGGAACTTAATGCATGCTGGTTGGGAGGTCTTCTATTGGAGTAAAGCTGAACTAGTTACTGTGCTATACTGCTGACTGCAGGACAGCACTACCTTCCAATGGGCTGTTTGGATATCCATGGTTTGGATCATGATCCATTCATGTGTCATGGTCCAAAACTGCTACAATACATTGTCACAGAAGTTGTGGTCCAATTGTCAGCTTAAGCATTGCATTCTGCAGCTTTCAGCTTTAGGAGATGTTGGATAGTTCTTTTTTCTGTGCTTTGATGAGAGATTCCCAAATACTGGACTGAACAGCTGTGTTTGCCACGGTACAGTATGTGGGGGAAGCAATGTATGGGAGCTGAAAACAGGGCAGCTGAGCCAGGTGATGGCATGTGCACTGCAAACTTGTCACCTGTATGCTCTGTACCTTGAGCTTCAAAGCCCTTGGAGATGGTGGTAATCTCAGAGGCAAAATATGTTAGCTACTCTTCTTTAGACAAAGCAGTGTGGCTCCTGCTCCTAGCTGATAGATTGAAGTAACTGAGAAGAGGGGTTTTGGGGGGAGGTTAGTATGTAAGCACAACATGATTGGTTATTCTTAGCCCAGATTCTTGAAAAGACATGGGGAGGGTAACTGAGGCAGAATCCAGGCATACTGAAGAGGCTCCTTTGATATAGGCTCTCATAGGGACTTGGCAAAAGCTGCAGCATTCTTAAATCACTCTAACTGAACATTCTTCTGTGTTTTTAGGAAGGTGGATGGAAAGAAATGGTGAATGAGACTGGATTTCAGTTGAAGGTAATTACTGTAATTGTTTGTCTCATGATTGCTGTGACACAAACATATTCCAGTAAACATATTTTAGGCTATTTATGAAAGGATGATTGCTGTAAGAATGAGTTGAAGGCATTGGTTTATGAATACTTGTTATTACAAAAAACAGTGATGTTCTTGGCATGTGATAGGTAGGATTGCAGTTAAGTTCTCTAGCAGGCTTGTGACATGCCTACGTTATTCTGCTGGTAATGTAGAAGTATGATCCTTATAGGCTTTAAAAGTAATGAGCTTCTTATAGGCTTTAGAAGTAATGAACTTGAGGCCACTGCTCTGGGTTTTTGTGTTTTCTGTTTAGTTTAGCATTTTTAAAGGTGTGTGTCAGATTTTTATCTGGTAAGAGGTGCAAGGTGTCAAAAAAAGGTAAGCAAAGAGGTCTGAATTGTAGGACTTCTTTGCAAGGAGCAGTTGGTGAAAGGGACTAAGACAGATGGATTTGGTGCCCCTTAACTGTTTAACAGAATGTGTCTTGAAGTAATACTATCCTCATTGACATCAGCGAGTTCATGGCTGGGTAAACTGGTGGAAGACTTGCAGGAATAAATGATCTGAGGTCATGTGTCTGTACAGGTCAAGAATCTGAGAAGCAGATAGATTGCTGGGCTGTGTCTGGAAGAATTACAATATGGGGACAAATACTGAGCTTTTTGTTTCATTGTAATGTGATCTGCTCTCATGAAATCACAACTGAAAACTAGGTGGATTATGAAGAATTATTCTAAATAGTGAGAGCTAAAGAAAATCCCTGGTGCTCTTATCCTCAGTGTCCAAGGGGCTTTAATACTGACACTTACTGTTGATAACTTAAGTTGACAATAATTCTCTTCCATCACAGTTGGGTTTGCATACTACTGGTATTCATAATGCAAACAATGTAAAGCTCTGAAGCTGCATACACTCATAGGAGTTCAGAAAGTTTGTGCTGGCAGGGTGTGTTCAGGAGAACACACAGTGGTATGTTTATGGAAGAAAACTCATAGCAGAATGCTGAGAATATTTGCCTCCCTGAAACCACATTGTAGATTAAATGAGAGATGAGGAAGTCTTGTTTTCGTTCTAGATTTGATTGTGTATGTTTTCCCCTTTTACAGTTCCAGTTTTCTTAGGAAAGAAAAATTTTTCAAAATCCTAGTAAAAAGAGTCTTCCCTTTATTCTACATCTGAAGTATAAACTCTCAATATTTAGCACTACACTGGAAGGAAAACCTCTATTCAGTGCATGTTTTAGACTGGAATTAGACCATTTGTTTATGTTTCTGCTGCCTCTGCTGCATTTGAGCAGGATGTGTTTTTTGTCTGAGAGGGTTTGAACTCTCTAACTAAACTTTAAATTAGGCATTAATGCAGTGTAGCATGCTATAGCTGAATGTTGATGTTGGAGACTTTGTTTATTCTGCCAACTGTATCATTAAATCATGCCTTTCCTCCCTCCCAACCCCAGCACTTAATTTTTAAGGGATCTTTAATTTAAAGAACTTGTCACTTGGGATTTTAACCCTTCCTGTAGGAAAGAGAAAATTCCCATCTCTCTTTAATTTACATAAATGATTATAGGTTCATAGTAGGCATTAACTCTTGAAAACTCCTCAGCTGTGCCTCATTTGGTGGGTGGTTCATCTCTAAAATGCTTGTGCATGTTACTCTAAAATCAATTTTAAGACTGGACAGATGTTTCTCTAGAAGCCCAACTCTGATGTAAATGCTCAAAAGTGGTGTGTGAGAGTTACTGTGCTTCAACTGGCAAAAAGAAAATAGCCCTACTGAGATGGTTGAGCATTGTCAGGATCATGCTTCCTGCCTGACAGTGCTTGTATGAACCCTCTGAACTCTTCCTTCAGAGCACTACGTGTGCCTGTGACAACAGACAAAAACTTGCTCTGTAACTGTAAGGTAGGAAGTTGTCCTTTCCAAGTGTAAAGCTGTTGGATGTTCCTACTGCCCCAACAGACTCAAATGACTTTAGTGCCTGCTGTTTGAACATAAATACAGGGTTCTGGGTAATAATAGCTGCTCAGAGGGAAGGCCTCTGACAGTGTCAGTGTATCTAGGTGATGTTTGTACTGTGAGAGGATGTAGCTGCAGATGTGTGTGAACAACCCAAAACGTAACTGGCTTGTGTATTGATTTGTTGGGGTATGGCAGTGGAGATCCAAGATGATACAAGCCTCAGAAGTGCTCTGAATAAGCATAAAGGTTGGGTCTTGGAGCTCCTGCAGTGTTTTTTGTTCCTTGTGCTATCTGGGACATGCTTCCTCATGCTGCCTTGTCTTCCCTTTGCAAGATATTCTTAAGTGTCACACGCAGTGGTAACAATGAGCCTGCTTTCTCCCAGTGTCAGTCAGTCTTACTCTGGAGGGTTTTGTTCCCTTACCTTTTGGTTTGTGGATTATACTTTGTTTTGGTGGTTTGGTCATTGGAAGAACAGCTGAAGTTTACCTGACTCTGCCACCAGTCCACCACTAAACCATGTATCTTAAATACATCAAGGGATGGTGACTCCATCACTCCTGTGGGCAGCCTGATCCTGTGTTTGACAATCCTTTTGGTAAAGGAATTTTTCCTAGCATCCAGACTGAGCTTCCCCTGGAGCAACTTGAGGCCAGCTCCTCTTGTCCTGCTGTTTATGTGGGAGAAAAGACCAGCCTTCACCTCACTACAACCTTCTTTCATTTCAGATAATTGTGGGCAGCAGTAAGGTTTCCCCTGAGCCTCCTTTTCTCTAGGCTATGCATGGAGTATCTTCTGCTCAGCCCAAATACAGTGGGAGGTGAAACAGTCTCAGACTGTGCCTGTTTTATCTGTAGAGGCCATGACAAGGCCCCTAAATGATGAACTCTGTTCTTGTTTTGGGAAGACACTGTGTTCCCTTCACTGACAAATTCAAAATAGCTCTTCAAGCTCTGAGTTTGCTGTAACAAGGCACAAAATATTCTTTTGTCATATACCAGCACTAACAAGTACTGCTGAAGTAACTTACTGCTTGCAGCTGTGGCACAGCCTGTTAGCTAAAGGAGTACACTATAGGAAATCTTACACCTTGCAAGGTGTGCTGATTTATTTTCCTCTTACTGAAGAGAAGGATGTTTTGATCAAAAGTAAACTCCAGCCATTTACCCACAATTGGTGTTTTTCTTTAGTATAGATGAGCCCTGAGTGAGCTGTGTGTAAAATGCATTGTAGGAGTGAGGGGTTGCAGTGATGTGGACCTCGTGGATGAGGCCGGGATCTCATCTCTGTTGGTGTCTTATTAGGAGTAAATTCTCATTGCACAGTTTAATATTCAATAAACTGGAAAAAAACTCCTCCATCTCTGTAGAAATGTTCAATACTACTGTTGCAATAATTGGTAAACCAACATCTCAAAAAACTAAAGCAGTCAATTACCTTTTTAATTAGGTATTGAATTTTATTCTGTAGAGATTTATATATGCTCCACTATAGAGAAGAACATTGCATTAAAAAGGGCTCTATTCTGATATACAAATTACATATTTTCTGTAAAGCAAGTCATAAAAAGTAAGAGAACAACATATATAAGATTTTGATTTCACTGGGGAACTGTTCCTGGTAATAAAGAGCATATAGAGGTCACTCTACCACTGGTTTTATTTGGTTTGAGAAATATAAAATAGCTTGTCCATATGGTCTTAAGTTACCTAATTGCTTCATCTAAAAAGAATGTGAGGTTATGTATCTTAACTCCATGATTTGTGCAGCATTTTAAGAAGGGACTATTTTTGTGGGACTTGGATTATACCAGCTTTATTTTAGTGGTTACTGTTTGCATCATAGTCACAAAAATAGTGTAGGTTTTTGACTTTTTAATAAAAGTATCTGACATTCAGGGCAGCTGGTGTCAACTTGTTGAATGTTTGAAGATTTAAATATGCCATGAAGGCAGGACGTTTTTCTAACGGTGCTGCCAGAAGGCTGGGATTTTTTTGTCACTGAAATTTAATTGCATTAAATTAACAAAGCTTTTTTTCCCCTTTTTCAGGCAGATTCCAGATTAAAAGCTCTTAATGCAACATTCAGAGTGAAAAACCCAGACAAGTAAGATTCCACATCCTCTTCCCTCCCTTTCCCTTTTTCAGTTACAACTGTAACTTCAGGTGACAGGATATTCTATCTCTTTAGTATAAATTCAGGAAAGAAAAATTATCTTTCTGCACTTCAAATCTTAACAGAAGCCCAGTAAAGAGGTAGTGTGAAAAGATTTGATGAATCCTGCCTCCAGAAGCAGGAAGCATTCAGAAAAATTCCATCACTTTATGTAAAGCAAGTATTCATTTTAGCTAGACCAAAATGAAGGGACGAAAAAAAACCCTAAACCAGACTCCGAAAAAGAACTTCTTAATATTTGTTTTCAAGAAATCTTTCCAAGCATGAACAGAGTACAAATTGATAGTAGGTCTTTCCAGAAGTCTGCTAGTGTACAGCTCTGGATGCACGCAGCCTGGTGTTGCAGTTCATAGTTCTTTCCAAGCTGCCAATTTTCACAGATGCTTTTGGAAGTCCAGGGGTCAATTCAGCTCTGCTGCAGTTCACAGAGTTCTGGGACAGGCACTAGAGCGATCTGTTGGATGGGAAAACTGCTCAGAATTGTCAGTGTTAATTTATAGTGGGAGGTTCATCACACCCTTGGTGATATGGGAAGGGTAAAATGGGAGCTTCTCCTTCTGCAGTGGTTTGGAAACATCAGTGTGCAGAGATGGGGCCAAGAGATGTTGCTGTTTGCCATCCACAGGCCATGCAGCCTGGTGCAAAGTGCCTTTCTGGGTGCACTTGCTGTCCAGCAGTGGCACCAGGAGATGCTCCTTGGGGTGAGCCCCTGTGCCTGACTGCTTCCTGTTGTCTGTTCCATAGAATCTGTGGGTATTGTGTTAAGGAGGTTAGAGGGTACAGACCTTTCTGAACCTCTTCATAGACTTAACCTGTGAATTGGTCCAGTCCCTCCTTTTTCATTGTGCTTGTTTTTAGGGCCTTCTGTGGCAGCCAGGAAGCTCTTAGCCAGGGCTTAATATAAAGGATAACACTGATGAATGAGATTGGAAGACAGCAGCTCTCTATATCTGCAGGTGAAAATGGTCCCTTGTTTGAATGCTTCATCCTCAGTCATCTTCCTCTGTGGCCAGTAGGAGTTATCTTTTCCTGCTCTCACAGCAGGTAAACTGCCAGAAGTCTGACTGTAGTCACAGGTGGGCGAGAGTGCTTAAGGAGTATCCTTGTTATCTTTTGAGGTAACAATGTATCAGAAAGTAAAGCTGTTTTGAGAAGAAGCTTGTTAAAAATCGGGAAAAGGGTTCCTACAAGGAAAACATGAGGAGAGGGCTTGTAGCAAAAACAGTCCTTGAGTGTGCCTTGGTAGATCCTTCACAGCACTTCAGAGATGGCACATGTTTTCTGTTGTATTCTGCCAACTACCTAAAGTCCAAATTGCACTTGGGAATACAAAATTGTTTAATAAATAACTGATGAGCAGCAGTTGTTGTTTGTTTGCCTTTTGCTGTAGCATGTGTGGCTCTAACAGGAGGCACAGTGCCTTGCTCTGCCCAGCACACTCGTGCTTGAACTGCCTGGAATGTGATGCCTGGCCCCTCTGCTTTACCTTTGGTGCTTTTGTGTGGCTGGCTGGTGAAGTGGTTCAGCAAGCTCACCTTGCTGAAACAAAAGGTGTGACTGCTGTGTGGAGTGTAGGCTTTCAGGCTCCTGGGCCAGGAGGGGTTCAGGTGAGGAGTAGCTGCAGCTCCCACTTGGGATTGCCATGGAGCTGCACCCTTCAGCTTGACAACATGGGGAGTTTCATGCAGCTGACACAAGGCTGCTCTTTGAGGTCAAATGTAGACTGGAAACTAAACCACCTCCTGGGGGAAGCAATTTATAGTTTCAGTGGTGGAATTAATGGTGATAAAAATATGATATTCTGGTACTCAGAGGTAAATTTGTATCTGCAGACCTCTCTGATTTGGCCTCTTGGCCCTCATCCTTTCTTTCTTTTTCTGGGCTTTAATCAAAACCATAGCTTTTGGGTTTTAGTGGAAGATTTTTTTAGAAAATACTAAAGCCTTTCCTAAGGCAGGCTTTTTTTAGTACCTTTCTGGTTTTGATTTTTTTTGTCTTGTTATTCAGACAAGTGGCTTGTTTTTTAGTGAACAGTTCTGTTCTTGTAGTACCTCTCTTCACAAAACAGGATGATGGTATTGCCTGCCCTGACGCAGGGAGGATTACTGCAGAGTAAAATAACACAAAGTAAATAACTTACACTGAAATGCTGTCTACTGTAAAGGAATTTTTGTTCTTTGCCAGTATCATAACAGATATTTTTGAGAGATCTACTGGTGTTCCTACTCCAATGTGACCCAATCAGTTCTTCATTTGTGTCTCAAGTTCTATTTAATAGCTCAGTTAATTATCTAGACTGTTGTTAATGTTGCAGAACCAGGAAAACCAAGTGAAAAGTGCTAATTAAAAAAACCCTCAGTTACTGAGTGCCAGAACTATGTCTTGTTTCACACTTCTGCTGTTAGGATATACTGGAAAGCAAACATCCCTTTGTGTGCCTAACTGAGCTCTGTTTGGAAATTACTTTATAATTATATAACTTTTTTTTTACACAAGCAATGAGTAGGACTTAAGCAAATACTCAAGAAATAAACTTTTGATTTGCAACACCACCAGTCTCTCAAAAACAGCTTTTCCTGAAAATTATATTTGTAAAATTTTCAACCTTCACAAAAGACTGGATAAAATATAGTAGCACTTTGGTTTATGCTTTCAAGACAGCTTGATTCTGAAGTAGTAATTTTTAAAAATTATTTTTTTAATTGAGGAAGAATTGGTCTGAGAGATGATGTATTGCTGCTGGAGGCCAGAATACTGAAAGTCCTCCTAGGTTCCTGCCTCTTCCCTTCAGGGAGTACAGCATTCCTAAAAGATTTCTTGTGGCAAAACAGGATAAATAAAACTTTCCATTATAAACTTCTGGATTGGAAAGGGGAGTCTTCCTGAGCTGCAGGCATGCTTTTTAATCTTTTGTTTTTAGTTCAATTATTTCAAATATCTTCACTGTACGTGTCTGCAGCTGTCTGACATGCAGCCCTTGTGCATATTTTATAAAGTGTAAACTGAAAAGATTGCTCTCTAAATCCCACTGTGCAGATCAGTGACTACATTTCTTTTTCCCCATTCAGTTTCTCGCTAACTTTTAAATCTTTTTATGTACTTTAACCCTGTGTTTGTCATAATACTATAAAAAATGCTTCTTGGAAATCAAAAATATTAGAAATCATAATAAAGCTTTTATTTCCTGAATGTAATGATGGGGATATTTTAGGGGAAGACTTCCTGGCAGGAGAGGAAGAGGTGTTAAATGAAAAACCCTGGAATTTCATACTTGGTCACCCAAAACAAGTGACCCAACTCATTTCAGTAAGACCTCTTGGGTCCAAACTATTCTGAAATACAAAGCCTGACTGTGTGCTTGTGGTGGGAGGAGGGATGAAGTTTTCTTTATTCTTGAACATCAACCTGGAACACTAATCTCAGTATCCCATTGCTTAATTCTAGTTGTATTCTTCTGTGTTTATTTTCAGATCATTGTTTAGTAATTTAGGTAAAGCTGTTTCTGGCTTCCCATCTGGACAAAATAAATACATTCTTGTGCACCAAAGTAGGTCATGGGTTAGACTTGTGTGTAGTAGGGAGGGTTTATGTGTATGCAAGAGATTGTTGCTGTGGTTTAATTGGTTACCTGTCACTAGCAAAGCTGTGGCAAACTATTAACCTTGGTTTTTTGCAAGAGCTAAAGGTGCCAGCTTAAATTGCCTCTGAAGCTAACTGGGCTTGCTGATAAAATGCCCCTTCTTCAGAAGTGACAAGGCAGCAGTGTGCATATGTCACTTGCAATGGCTTCCCTGTCTGGTACCTTGTTGAGACGTAGTGATTTGATGGCCTTCAGTCATACAGAGATCCTGTGCAGGTACAAGTCTCAATAGGATTTCGTATGTTAAAGTTACTGTACAGATTAGCCTTAGGGGAAATGTAATTGTGAATGCTTCCTTGAAGACCTGAAAAGCTGTGCCCAAAACTGGATAGAGGCAGCTTGAAAGTAGAGTATCTTTGTCAGGTCAGAAATATAAACATGCTTTTATTTTAAACAGGCTATTATTAAATGTAAATCTGCTGAAGCATAGAAATATGCTTCAGCGGATTTTAGCTTTGTATTTCTTTGAAACTTTCCTATTCACTTTACCCTTGCTATTATAAATCCCATTAAAAATCCCTAACAACAAAACAGTCATGTAATAACTTCAGCTAACTATTCTTATTTCATAAAATTTTATCTCTTAATTCAATCTGAGCCTTCAACATTTGCATTTAAAAAAACAGTAGTCATGCAAGTGTTGGGATGTTTGTTCACTTTAGGGAAATTAAACTCAGCAGTCACTTCTTTAGGAGTCTTCAGCTAATTCCACTCCAACACAATCCAGGCTCCGTCTTGCTGGCCGCAGGGTTGTGGCTCTATTGTGCATGCTGTGAAAGCTTGCTTTCATGATGGCTAATGATGTACTATCTGTTTCCTGCTCCCAGGAGATTTACTGAGCTAAAACACTACAGCGATGAACTGCAGTCTGTCATATCACACCTTCTGCGAGTCAGAGCTGTAAGTATTTCCCATGTGTGTCGTGACAAATAGTATGATTTATTTATAAGGCCGTATTTCTTGTTTAGTCAAGAGAAGTGGTATATGTGTTCTAGAATAAGGGAAGTTTTGCCTGAGGGAGTCTGTCTCCAGAGTGTGGAGCAGGAGACAGCAAGAGGTGAGGGCACTGACTTTGTGCAGATTTGGGAGGGGGAAGGAGTTCCAGATATGATGGTTGGGTTTGACAGTGCCTGTTGCTAATCTGCCCTGTCCTGTAATGGTCACGTATTGCAGGGAGGTGTTTTAAAGAGTATTGAGGCATCTGCTTCTCTCTACTCAGCAGACAAGTTGCTTTTGCTTGATGTTTGGTTTGGGAAGGGCCTCAAAACACAGATTTCTGGTCAAACATATAATACCTTGTTTCCCTGAGCTTGCAGTATGAATCCTTTATGCTACCCAGTATGTGTTTTCTTTTTTTGGCTTTTCATTGATCTGCAATGAATAATAGTCTTTCTAATGATGGCAACAATTATGTAATGCATTAAGATACTCTGTGAGTTGAGAGTGGAAAGCTGTTATTTTTTAAAGACACAAAAAGGAAGTAGGAAATTACAATTCCAATAATGAGAGCATGATACTTCTTTTTAGTATATTCAACAGGGATTAAATTTTCAATGGACTTGTGCAGCAGAGAGGACAATAATGGATTGCTCTGCTAAACTCAGGTTCTTGAGAGAATTAATCACTCTCAAGAGTGGTGTTCTACAAACAGTTCTGTTTTCTCAGGGTTGTGTGTGTGAGATCTGTTGGGCAATTTGTTTATGTTTCCTTTTTACTACTGCTGTGACAGACATAATAATAACAATGGTAGCTCTTGCAGAACTTCACTCTCATTCATTGGTACATTATGATTCCAAGGCATTATCTGGATTACAACTCACACTTCAGAGTGTACATGTGTCTTTTCTTCTGAGGTTTTGCCAGCATTGTAGTGCTGGCTGCAGCAGGTACTGGCACTCCAAACTGCTGAAATGACCTCTAGCTCAAGCAATGAGTTCTGCAATGGATAGCTCATTTCCTTTCCCTCAGCTGGGTGGAAAAATCAAGTCACTTATTAGAATTCTACTGAAGGTTTCCCTACAGTATTGATGTCAAGACAGACTTCTGACTTGCCATCTCTAAATTAAGTAAACAAGTATGTGCATAGTTTGGCATTACTCAGATAAAGAAAGCCTTATATTTGGTTATCAAAAACTGAAGAGAATTTTGATTATGGTCTCTACAGACATATCCTATCAATGAGCAGTTCCAAAGATAGATTTGAAATGCTACTTTTCAGCATAGCCTTGATTGTGACTTCAGTCTTCCAGGACTTAATGCTGTTTTTTGTTTTGTTTTGTTTTTCTTTCAGTAGTGGCTTATGTTAGATTTAGGCCTAATCTTGTTTACGTGTGTAAGAACATTAGGGCTTTAGCTTGGAGTATGTATGTGGGTTTTCACAAAGCAATTGCACTTAATGTTGATGACCAAAACTTGTCTCTAAAATGTTTTAGAGGGTAGCAGACCGGCTTTATGGTGTCTATAAAGTCCATGGCAACTATGGAAGAGTATTCAGGTAAGAGTTCATCCAGTTTTTAAATACATACATAGTTATGGGGAGAGAGAAGGGAATTTCTTTCTTCTATTGTTATGCTTCTGAGAAGTATATCTGAAAGTTTTCATTGCCATCTTGAAAAACTCTGTATTGCAGTGCTAATGAGATTTCTGTGCTGCTTGCAGAGATCTCCAGATCTGCGGAGCTTAGTCTCTAGTGGAAGACTAGAGCTCTTTGCTTTGTGTACCAGACCTTTGGGCCTTCTGCTGCTGCCTTGGCATTTTGTTTCTTCAGAAAGTAACTGGCTATTCTTCATACAGTTGTCTCTGAAAAAGCTTCTAGGTTCTTTTAATGGATAAAAATCAACAATTATATCTATCCAATTTTAGTAGCTTTTAGAAGTGAATTTGCCAATCGTTTTTTTGATTTATATGAGGGAATTGCATGCTCAAGTTTTCCATCTCACTGGAGAATTCAAGAATCTAAACTTCTGGTTAAGGGAAACCTCCTGCTTCTACACACTGTTCAAGTGCTAAATTTAATTCTCTGGGTTAATGGATTGCAGATGTCTTTCTCATTGGGGGTTTTAAAATGAAATTAGGTGTAGTTCTGTAATAACACGAAGACAAACAAATATCAACATCAGTGGAGTGGAATGTTTATGAAAAAGTGAAGGACAGAATAGATGCATTACACATAAATTATGCGACATATAAGAAGAATCTCTTTTTTTCCTTGCATAAAGAGTTTTGGGTGTAATTCTTGTAACTAAGAACTCTCATAAGGTTTCTTAAAGCTGAGAACACAATTAAAATGGCAGAGTGGACACTAGGATGTCCAGAAAACTGTTTCTTTCTTTAGCTAAGTAATATCTCTAATGTAAATAGGTAGTTGAGACAATTGCAAGTTAGATTTTTTTTTTTTTAATGAAGAGAATTAAACAGGAGTTTACTATGAAAACATAAAGGTACATCCATCAAATAGTTTCAGGAAAAGTAAAATGCTTACAAAAGTGAAATCCGCCCTTTGATTTTTGGAATGAGAAGCTTCTATCTTCTATACTTTAAGTCTGAAAAGCTTAGTATATTTCTGGTGAGCCCAAAATGTATTTCAGAAAGTTCACCATTGTCATTGTCCCCTGTCCCATTTATATTAAGTGCTTGGAGGTTTGATTTTGTTTGTTTGATTTTGTTTTAAATTGAGTTTCAGCAATTTAAACAAGATTATGCTCAAACCCCATCCCAAACTGTATTTGTGACAATGAGTTTAGGGACAATTATTTTACAGAGTTCCATCAATAGCCTTGTCCCATTGTCAGTGCTGTTCCTTAAAGAAAAAAACCCAGTTTGACCAAGTCCAACTTTGAGGCAGTTTCCATTCAGGTGTCACCTGGAGAGAAACTATATACAGGATGCAGCTTATTAACTTCCCTTACCCTTCATGTGTGATGTTGTTGCTCGTTTGTTTTTCCTACAGTGAGTGGAGTGCAATAGAGAAGGAGATGGGGGATGGGTTGCAGAGTGCTGGCCACCACATGGATGTGTAAGTACTGACTGAATATCTGATAGTTTGATGTAAGCCAGATGTGGAACTCTCCCTCTTTCCTCTCTTTTCCCTCAATCCCCAAGTACGTATGAGTACCAAGAAAGTTGGGGGTGCATTGTTTTTAGGTGTACAGTGTTTCTGTGCCCTGTTCTGTACAGTTTTAGCATCCATATACTGTATTAAGTAGCTCAAAAAGTCTCAGGAGAACCAGAGGGGTTTCTTTTTTATTATTATTTTGGAATCGTAGAAGTGTTTGGAAGCCTTCCAGTTTTTCTTTTAAGCTACTATGCCAGAAACTGGTGGAATACAGCTTTAATATACTACAGACCTGATGAGATCCATTTGGTTTTGATAGCAGCATTTTGTACCATGCGGTAGATGGTACACAGATTTGGACTTAATTACAGGGAGTTAAGAAATTTAATTAATTGGCACCAAAACTCCAGTGGATTCTTGAAACAAACACTGACTGGATATAATAAAGTAAAAAATCCTCTCTCTTTGCATCTTTAGAGTCATTTGGCAGAGTATATGAAGCACAGCCTTCAAAATAAGAGTCTAACACTTGGGAGTGCTCACAGAAGTGGTATTCTAAGCTCATGGCTTCTGCTTTTCAGGTAGTCACATATAGCAAGTGAAGCAACATTTTTTACCACTCTGATTCCTCTTCTGTAATCCCACACAACAGATAAGTAACAGCTCCAGCAAGAGATGGAAGGTGTTTGACACTTCATGCAATATTTTTACAAATAAAGTCTAATTCCTGTGGAAATGGAGTCCTCAGGTTTAGTTTACAGGGCAGATTTACGTATGTACTACTTTCTGGTTGTTATTGGTGGTGTCAAATTAACAGGTTAATTGTTACTGGTCTTGCCAAGTAGAAGAGTTTGAAGAGCCATGCCCTCAGCTTCTTTAGAGTAATTCTGCTTCTGTCAAATTTTTAAGAATTGGACCACTTCTGAATAATTTATTCACAGGTCTGTGTTTTGTACAATGAGGTGGTTTCCATCTGAGAAAAGCTGTAGTATTTTCAAGGCAGAGGGCTCTGGTGAGAATAAGCAATGGAGAATGCATTCTGCTTTCAGAAGAAAAATAATTGAAGTAAGGGTGGAATACAATGTTAAGCACCTACTTTGGTAGGCAGGAATTGAAGAGATTGTGAAAACTTGGTACAATATAGTGGAGTTAAGGAATCACACAAATGTTTTCAGATACACCACACCAACATGTCAAACACCTGGAAATGCATGACCAATTAAAAGAAGCTTGTTTCACTTGTCAGTGAGGAGACTGAACCCTCTCACACATCTCAAATATTTATGTCTGTAACATAGGGCTAAAGATCCAAGTAATGGCAGTGAGTAACTGCTGTTCTGGGTAATTTTGCTCACTGCATGAAGTCTGAGGTAGCTTTTGTTGTCATCTCCTCTGCTTGGCACTCTTGTATGACAGTAATCCCTTAGTGATGACAATCAAGCAAGAAGCAGCAGTTGTGAGCTTGAGGAGCTCATTCAGTGACACGTGTTCTCCTAGCAGTCAGGTTCATATCTATGATCTCTTTAAAATATAACTTACCAGTTCAGTTACCATTCCCATAACATCAGGTGGGAATTTATTGCAACAAAAAGCTACTTCTAAAAGGTTGCCTAATATAGATGTTAAACTTCAAAACTAATTTAATTATTCTTTATCTACCCCATATGCTGTAGTCTTCACTAGATGTTTATTTAAGCTTTTGAGTTGTTATTGGTTAGTATTATCTATAACTGCTAAAACTTTGGAGAAGACACCCCAAAGCTTCTCTGGGTGTGTGCTTTATTACAAGATGAGACTTGCTAAAGTGACAGAGTAGGCTGAGAAAGTTGGAGTGAATGGCTATAACTAGCATTTAAAAGATGAAAGAAGAAAATGCCAGACCTTTGACTTCTGTCCTTTATTCCATTAATGAGTGACCCTTTATCTCTGTATCAACTAGACTGTCATTATATATTGAACCAGTCTAAACAAGGGTTTAGTTGACAGCTTACACAAAGAATGAGACCATATCAGGTACCTTTAGAACTTACTGCAATGTTTCTCCTTAACACTTCCTTTAGTTTGGCTAAGTTTAGGCAGTCAGAAATGTAGCTTCTCTTACTATATTTTTCCCCCGACCAAATCAAACATTATAAAAATGTGTCTAGGTAAGGTAGGATTTTGTTTGGTTAGATTTTTGGGTTGTTTGTTTTTGAGGTTCTTTTCGGAGGGTTGATCTGCCACAGATGATCTCTAGCACTGCTCTAAACTTAGATCTTACTTGAAAATGAAATGTGGTCCATCTGCTGCCCTGAGAAATCTAACCACTATACTAAAATTATTGCACTGCAGAACTTAAAATAGGGTAAGCCATTTATGACCTGTGTGGCTGCAGGATTTTTTCAGAACAAGTGTATTTTTCAACAGTTTTGACTTATTCGTTACTTTGATTCATAATATGAATTCCTGTTCTCCCTGTTCTTTAATCCTGTCTACTTAAACTGGTCTAGTTTTGCTGACCACTTCATATGTTGTGTTTATTCATCACCAAGAGCCTTGGTAGGGCTTTTCCTGGATGTGTCATATCTTTGATTTCACAATCAAAACAACTCATCATACTTGCAAACTTCCCAAATTCATGTTACTGGTTCCCCTTCAGCTTGAGACTTTGCTGCTTCTTCCACAGAGCAAATTACTGGAGAGGCATAGGGAGAAAAGGAAAAATGTAAAGATTTTGCAAAATCTTGAAAGCCAAGAGATGTTATAATTAGCATTTGGGTCATGTTGTGCTGGTTGCTAGAGAAGAATAGACATATGTTCACTTCAGAGAGCCTGCAGATGTGTGAGAGATTGGCACACAGCTGAGAATCTAGAACTGAGTTAGCAGAATAGATGAAAGTATTTGTGTGGGATCTCATTCATCCTGGTTATCTCCAGTGCTACATGCCCTGAGTGCCAGGCTACAGAGGAATCTGAATTCTGTGGCTGTGCCAAGTGAGATGTGCAGTTACCTCCTAGCTGTAGTCCTGTCCCTGCAAATCTGTCCAAGACAGTCACCTTGGTTAGCAAGAACACACTAAATACTGTCAAATAAGCAGTATCAACTAGAAAAATAAAGTGCTTTTTGCCACTTGTAGGAGACATCAGCCTAAATAACAAAACTCTTACTGAATGCAGGAGCTGCAGATTTGGTCTGAGCCCTTGTACTTAGGATTTCTCCCTAAAAAGGAGGGTGAAACTTCCTGTTGCTGTGAATTAATGTGCCTGACTTACACAGCAGACAAAGCTATAGACTTTGAAGGAGCTGAAGGTACATAATATTGTGGTGTTCAGCACACCCCTGTGAGTTATCTTGTACTCAGGCTGAATAACAAGACATGTAAGCAGCCTCTGCTTTTCAGAAGGTGTGATGTTTACATTCCTGGCCCTTAATGCTCTAAACCTTGAAGGATTTCTTTTGCACTGTGTCTTTTTTTTTTTTTTTCTTGGTCCTGCCTGTTGACTGTCTGCTAAAGAAAAGAAATGAATTGGGTTTTTTTCCTGTAAGAAAAGCTGTCTCATCTTCAGCAGGAGACTTATGATAGGCTTTGTACTTGTCAAAAGATTCATTGTAGTAACAACCAAAAAAGCAGGCCCACAGGAATGTTGACATTAGTTGATTCAGACAAGAGTTCAATTAAAAACAAAGAAAAAAAAAGACGTTTTGGAAGAGCTTTTTGCTGTTTGTTATGGGTTTTTCTGTGAAACAGGTGTTCTCCCTTAAAGGTTAAATTAATCAGCTATACATTTATCTGTGGCTGTTCTTCACTAGATATGCAGCTTCTATTGATGACATACTGGAAGAAGAGGAGCACTATGCAGATCAGCTGAAGGAATATCTCTTCTATGCAGAAGCACTGCGGTATGTACAGATATCTAGGGTTCAGAAGGAAGCTGTAGTCCTTTTCTCTAATGTGATGTTGATTTTTAATTTAGTCTGGTATCCCTTTGTGTTCTCTGAGAAGGGGAAATTTCAGTGTTGTAGAGTCTCCATATTCTTGTTTCTTATTCTGCTTACTTGTACTTGATTGCCATGTGAGTGGCAATAGAAATTAGAACAATCTGGTCAGTTTTGAAAAGACAGAAATGTTAAGATCTGTATACCATGGAAGAAAATGCTGTTTATTCCTCTGGTTCCACTGTGTCCTTGGCCTTTGGTGTAATCATGCCCCAATCTCCTGAAAAGCTTCAGCTTTCAAATGCTACAGCCATGATAAATTCCAGGAACTTTCAAAGTGCCCCGTGTAACTTTCATCTGCTGCACAGTGTTGTGCGTTTAAATACCAACTTTTTTTTTTGTTTTACGTTAGTCTTTGTCAAACAGTCACCCCTAACAAGCATGGACACAAAAGCAGATTGCTTTATGCTGCAAGGCTGTGCCTAAAGCTGTTGTGCTTTGCAAGGGCTGGCTCTGAACCTCTTGGAGAGGTCCAGTAGAGAATTGTGTTGGTGAGTGCGAGGGCTGCTGTGTGGGAGCCTGGAGCACTGGTAGCCTCTCCTGGGAGACGAACGTGCATCCGGCTGTGGAGTACGGATGTAGCATCATCAGCCCACACAGGACTGGGAGTTACTGCAGGTGGCCAGAGGAAACTCCTCTTTTCCAGATGAAAGGCACTGTATGAGTCTGGAAGCAGTTTCTTGTTTCATTGTGGAAGAAAGAAAATGTGATGAATTTTATGATTGATTGATAAATTGCTGCTGTGACAGGTACCATCTCCAGGTATCTTTTGTCAAAGCTGTGATATTTTTGTAATGTATTTTGAATTAAACTGTTTTACAATGGTGTCCTTAAAGAGGTGGTAGGGCTTGTATTGCTGAGTGTATCTTGGAATGAGTCTAAAAAGAGAAGCAGAATGCTGTTGTGCTAAGAACTTGGTTTATACTTTGATCCATACTTGCTTAACTACAGCATTTGCAGAGTTGTGCAGTCTGTGATAGGGCTGTTGAATTTAGCCTAGATGAATAATTAGATGTGCTTCCTATCAAAAACAAACAAAACGTGATGCTATTTGTAAAGTGCAAATGAAGGAAAACGTAGCAAAACAAAGTATTTTGTGACAGATCTTTCATTATTTACTTTTCAGGGCAGTTTGCAGGAAGCATGAACTAATGCAATATGATTTGGAAATGGCTGCACAGGACTTAACATCTAAGAAACAGCAGTGTGAGGAGCTGGCAACAGGAGTGAGTCTTTTTCCACTTTCTTCTCCAAGATGCCTCTTTCTGAATTTATTTTTTACTTGAGCCAAGTTACTTAGAATGATATTTAAATGGCACCAGCATGCTGGCTGCTGCTTTTGAGAAGTGGTATCATATGAGCTGGAGACATGTGAGGTTTAAAGTAACTTGGTTCTTGGTGACATAAGCTGTTTGTGCCAAACTTCTTTTATTGAATATTGAGCAAGTAAAGGGTTGCAGTAAATATAACACTCTATCTATAGAGAGCTCTATCCTAAAGATGAAAATGTTTTAGGAATTCTGAAAGACTTCCTTTGCCTTTTGAACAGTGGGTGTTACTGATATGTTGTGTTAGTCCATTTTATATGGGAGATAACATTACCTAAAATATTATCTAAAAATGATAACTGACAGTTTTAGATTTTTTAATTGTAACATCTATTGATGTTCTTTATGGAATGCCTTTATGGCTTTTGTATCTCTTAGTTTCTTTCCTACTTCACGAGGAAGGCTGCTCTGAAAGCTCACCCTTGTCAGCCTTGAAGTGTTTGAACATCAAATTACCTCCTCCCCACTTTGCTTAGTCTAACCTAAGTCACGAGAGCTACTTATCAATTAAGGAAATGGAAATTAAAGCAAAAAATCTGCCAAATAGTAAGCACAAATGACAATAAAAGTCACCTGATGTCCTGTGGCTCAGGACATGCCAAACCTGGAGTATCATTGTTTTTTGTAGACTGTGAGAACCTTCTCCCTGAAGGGAATGACCAGCAAGCTCTTTGGGCAAGAAACCCCTGAGCAGAGGGAAGCTAAGATAAAGGTTCTAGAAGAGCAGATACAGGAAGGAGAAGAGCAACTGAAGTCTAAAAATCTGGAGGGCAGGTAAATGGACTTGACTGTTTCAAAGAAAACACAGGGCTTGTCTTAGCAAAAGTCCTTGACTGGATGCTCTTGAAGGTGTTTGCATTTTATAAGTGTTTTTAATATATTCTTGGTGTTTATGAGCTGTCCATAAAAGCTCCTGTCAGCTGCAAGTTGTGAAATAAAGTGCAGTACATGCAGTTAGCTTCTGGTCTGAGTGTATGGCTTATGTAAAACCTGATGACTTTCCCAGTTACTGAGCCCACTCTAATGGCTGACTTGCATGCTTTTATGTTCCACTAGTAATATATTTAGCAGGTGGGCTTGGAGGTCTGCAGCTGAATAGGCTGAGATTCAAAGGCTGATTTGCTTCAAATACAGTATTTAGTTTAGTTTATGTGTAAGGGTGCTGAGCCCATATTCTGCAATTTCTCATATGGGGGACATCTTACTCCTATTTGAAAGAGATTAGAAGGTCTGGGGAATTGTGTTTGGATAACTGCTTCTTGGTGCTCTAATGAAATTTTCTTCAGGTATGCAAAAATGAAAAATAGGAACTAAAGTTCTTAAAGCAACGTGGTTTTGTCAAAGCATGTCTGTCATATAACACGAGGGGTAAACATGGTATCTCCTGATATGTTAGCATTACAGCTGGAAAGATAAGACTAGTTCATGAATAGTTCGAAACAACAAGACACTCAGTAAATGCAATATCTTAATAATTTTGGCAGATGTATTGGAGATGTGCTTTAGTAGCTCTGGAAGTAATTTTCGAGTGAATGCTAGTCCAGCACAAATGAAAGTATGAATTACAGATATATGCCTCCATTTTAGTTAAGGAGACCTGACTACACATCACCAAACCAACAAAATTAATTTCTGAAGTGAATTGTCCAAGTTAAATTTGCATTGTAAATGTTTATTGTATTTGACTGTCTCACATCCTGACAAAGAAGTGAGTTTTCATGCTGAAGAGATGAAGATTCTGACTTGACAATTGAAAGAGAAACATGTAGTGTTGTGTGCTGAATGTTGGCATAAAGATAATTAGTTATCCAACAGAATCTGAATGAAAAAAGTATATTCTGACTTAAGCTGGTTCTATAGCAGTGATACTGCCTGGGAAAAAAACCCGCCAAACCAACATCCTAATGTATGCCATGAAACTCTAGATTAAAAACCTTAAAAAGAAGGTGGAGAATTAGGTAGTGGTGCCAGTTTTAAAATGAGGACACTGAGGGATGCATAATATTTTTAGGATTTGATTTACTGACTGAAAGATGGAGCACTCTGTCATACACAGCTTCTCTGCTGAGTGTCCAGAGCTGAGGGGGGACATGTAAAACACTTACTAACAGAAATCATTGCTTTAAATTTCAGAGATTTTGTGAAAAGTGCCTGGGCTGACATTGAACGGTTTAAAGAGCAGAAGAATCATGACTTGAAGGAGGCACTTATAAGCTATGCTGTTATGCAGATTAGCATGTGCAAAAAGGTATGTGTGGCTTGGGAAAGGCTGGCCCAGTGTATTTGTCCTGTCAGCAGGGGGGCAGATGCAGACTGTCAGGGACTGGGAACATGGCAGTCACAGAAGATTGGAAGTCACTACCATAAAACCTCCCACATACCCCATCCTACTTGAACTTGGTGACATATTAATGTTGAGATAGATATAAAATAGACAGTGTGGTCCAGTTTCAGTGTGGTCTCTGCCTTCTTCTGTGAAGTCCCTTTGTAGAGTCTTCTGTTGAAGAAAATTGTGGATGAGGTTTGCAAATAGAGTGTATTCCCACCTATTGATTTTTAACTGTTCTTTTAAAAGGGAATTCAGGTTTGGACAAATGCAAAGGAATGCTTCAGCAAGATGTGACTATCTGGAAATGAATTCCTCCTCCAAGTGCCAGAGAATGGAAGCACAGTGTATAACACCAGTGTTATATTGCTACATGACTTACATACCAATCATGAAATAAATGTAATTATTAATAAAGGATGAAAAGGACATGTTGTTAAGTGTTTAGCCCTGACTGCCACTTCTGTGGCATGTTTTATATGTGGTAGCAAATAATGCAGGGGTAAAAGAGTTACTGAAAACTACAGCTCTGTATTGGGACAAAGGTATTGCGAAAGTTATCCCAGAAAGTATGAACTAAACTGTTCAGAGACTTGTGAAACACCATGCTCTGTAATGTGTAGATCACTTCCAGATGCCCTTCTTTCCAACCCTTGCTGTTTGGAATTTTTAATGCTCAAGGGTGCTTTGGTTTTATAATGGGGCACGCAGTTGGGTTCTCGAGGTCTACACCATAAGAGGACAAAAAATGGAATATTGTAATGCCTAGAGTTCATATTTAAATGCCTTTGCATGTCCATAGAGAAATATGTTTTTTCAGAGTTCAGGTTAAGCAGTCTCAAACTCCTGAGATGTTTGAAACTCTCTACAGTAGAGGTGTTGTACAGTGGTTTGATAACAATATTCTGCATTTACTGGTTCCCACTTCAGTTTTGATACGGGCATTGATTTCTTACTAAACTTCTTCCTGCAAGTTAAGGAGACTGGTGATCCAGCTGAACAGAAAAACCAAAGTCAAAGCTGGTAAGAAGAAGAAGAAGATGCAACTTCTCTTTGGTTGTTTGGAACCTGTTTACATTTGGTGTGAATCTGGCCTGTGGCACTTGTAACTGAAGTGGTTTGGTTCTTAAACAAATAGTTCTTAATGAAGGTGCTGAAATAATAAACCTGGTGCAGCTTCTGTCATACTTCAGAGCAGTGATGTGCAGAACCCACAGTGAACCAAGGTGTGTGTTTGGCCTTTGTAATGATTTTTCAGTGTGTGTGAGTGTGTGTGTACGTGTGTATGTATATACACACACCTGTATAACAAGATTTGCAGTTACAGGATTTGCATTAAATGTTTCCAGTTATGAAAATCTCTTACCACTGTCTAATACTGGGCTTTTTCTACATCCTTACTGAAAGTTCCTGAAGTCTTGTGGAATTTGTCAGACTTGATTGCTAGTTCTGAAGGAAGCTTTGTAATAATCTGTTGAAAAGTGTGTTTAATTATTTTGGATTATAACACTATTCAGATTTTTTTTTTTAAGAGATACTCCGGAAAAGTCCTTAAATGTTCTTTTGATAAAATTATCTAAATGTATTTACGTGGTATGTCCCATGTTACTTTTGTCTCTTCAACTCTTCAATAAAACCATTGTAAAGAAGGCATAGGTCTGGTGCACACTACAGCTTAAAACTCTGAAGTAAAGTGCTGGTACTCTGATAACCTGGATTGGCTTTTTCAAAGCATATGACAGTGACATGCCTGGCTGAGAGATGATGTTGGGCACAAAGTCTCTTCCTTTATCACCTACAAGGAGAAACATTGTTCCATTCAGAGGTTGCAGTGCCCACTTCTGATACAGGCTGAAGGACTTTCACATTCCAAACCAAGAAGTTGCGCACTTGATGTATTCAGTAAACCTTCTAAAAGAGTGGTGCCTTAACACAATACCATGAGGCGCTCAGAGTAGGTATTTTTCATGCACTTTGATTTTTGGTAGATCTTTCTGGTGCCTCCTTCCACATGTCACTTGCTGTACAGCTCATTAAATGTATTAGTATGCCTTTTTTTTCCTTGCTAGTTGTACTAAAATTTAAGAAGGGAACAAAACCATTCTTGTAAGTTTTGTGCCAAATAAGATAAATAAAATTGCTCTTTGATATTTTTGTTATGTTGTTTTTTTTGTAAAGAACTCTGTCTTTCCTATTCTGAAAACTGCTGTTTGATTTCTTGAAAGTGGTTCTTGTCCATCTTAGCTCTCAAGTGGCCTCAAATTTGGGTTTAAAATCTGGTGAATTGTGCACAGCTTCCCCTTTTGGTAGGAACATAGTGCTAAGGCCAGAATTAGATGCTTGCTACAAGTCAGCTGTCTGAATTTCATGTGTGTCTCCGTCTAGTCATGAGAAGATGCTTTTGAAAATATTTTGCATTATTTGACAGAAATTATGGGAAAGGCAAATTAAAGGTAATTTGCAATAACTTTGTTTCTTTTACTTCTGTCCTTCCAGGAAAGCATTGCATGTGTTCTTTGTAGTTGGGGATCATAGCAAACTCTGAAGGTTTTTCCTCTTTTAGCTTTTCAGCTTTTTAAGGTGACACCAGCCAGTTAATGGCTGTTTCCATGTATCAGAGCCCATGTGACATATGTATGTTTGCACAGTGTGCATTTTTCCAGTAACAGTGTGGATTTAACTTCTGTAACTCGTTCCACTTTGCCAGTTACCCAGTAAACATCAAAAATTGGTGCCTTGAGAGTTATAGCAGGCAGGAAGAACAGTTTAGCTTAATCTCGACAAAATGCTTGTTTGTGAAAATGTTTACCTGCCTGGATCATCTCATTTTCTGATCCTGTTGCTTCTGTCCAGTAAGCTTTGCTGGGTGGATCATCACTGCTCATGTTCCCTGTGACCTTCCCTATTTCTAGCAGGACCTTGTCTTGTCAGTGCATTTTAGTTGCCACCGTGTCTGTTCCTGAAATGTAGCAGAGGTGACAGGGCCAATTACAATGGAAAGATAGAGTTTTATGAACTCTTCTTTTTATGTATTAGTTCAGTATCTGGCACATCAGCCCAAGCAGTGTTAAGCTGGCAGCTGTGTGCAGGGACTACCTTGGCAGGCGCAGAGCAAATCTTGGAGCCGGAGGCAAACTGAGGAGCTTGCCTTGTGCAGGTGAGCCAGAGGAAAGTGTTGGCTGTGGCCAAACACACAGCAGAGCCAGCAGAGCAAGGCTGCAGTCCCAGAGCACTGCAGCTCAGGATATCTTCCTGTATCGCTCTCCCTACCACTGAAATTCATTTGTTCATCTAGGTTCAAGAACTGAGAAACACTTTCTAATGTTGCCTAAAGGATTACACAGAAGGAAGTTGTCTTAATTCCCTGTGCTTGTCACATAATGGCAGGGCAGGGCTCTAATCCATGTTTCCTTGTGCCTCCTGTTCTGCCCATCCCTGGTGCCTGTGTCTTGTGTTTGCCTGCAGAGCTCTGTGGGGAGGCACAACATGTAATGAAAATCCCCACACAGGGCTGCTCTATAAATAATGCACAGAGAAGAAGCAAGTGGAATGGGAGCTGGGAAATTTGGAGCACAGGCCTTGGTGTGAAATCCAAGTACAAAGTACTTGTATGTCACTGGTAAAAGCAGCTGCTTTTGTAAGCAAGCAGTCCCTTTGCTGCTGCCATGAGTCCATGTCTGCTCCTGCCTGGCAGGCTCCCACCTGCTTCCCCAGCAGAGCTGTGTTCCCTAGGACAGGGACACCTCCCTAAGGGTGTCACTCTGGGTCTGTCTCCTGAGAGTCCCTTGGCAGTGCAGGGCAGAGAGAGCTGGGAGCTGCTTCCCTCTGTGGGCAGCCCCTGGGGCGGGCAGGGTGCTCACTGCAGCTGTGAGCAGAGGTGTCTCTTGAATGACACAGGCTTGGTTGTCCCCCCAGCTGAAACACGGGGGTCACCTGTGTCCCCTCCACAACAGCACAGCCAGGAGTTCCTTGGGCAGTCTGGTGAGCCTCAAGTTCCTGCGTAAGGAAAGGATGGTGACCCTCTGGCTGCTGTGTACTGGTGCTTCCCAGTGATACAGTGTTATCAAAAGGATTTTGTCATTCTGACTTTCTGAAGGCTTAAAAGCAGAGGAGAAACTTTTTTGGTTGTTTTTTTGCTGGCTGCCTTTTGGTTGCTTTTGAACAGCATACCTAGACTGGACTTCTTAATGCTGTTTTCTTCAACAAGAATCTTTTGCTCTGACTGGTTGTAGAACAAATCTAAAACATGAAACAAAGACAAATTGGGAGGGATTTTGGGTTGTTTTGGAGGAAAACAGCTTCAGATAGTGGAAGTACAGAGTATTTGGAGGTGAGAAGAGATGGTGCCAGGCCTGGACAGGTAAGGACGGGGTAAAGATGCACATGAGGGCAGACAGGTTTTGAGGAGAGATACACAAGAGGGTGAGGAGGTAAGGAGATGAGGCAGGGAAGAAGGAAGAAGAGATGGGATGGGTGGTGGAACTGGAGAGGAGAACAGATGGAAAACTTCTGTACTGCAGGCTGGTTGTGCAGGAAAAGGGAAAAGCAGCTCTGTGAGATCCTTGTTTTGGAGAAAGCAAGAAAGTGAGGAAGATGAAAGCAGGAGGTAAGGAGGTTTCAAGAGCTGTCAAAGACAGTTATATAACATTAATGATAGAATAATGATAATCTGAAACTTGTACTGATGACTGTGGTCTTGAAGCTGAGTTCAACACTGATAATGGTGTGACATAGCTCAGAAGGAGAGATTTAATTTTATCTAAATGTTTTGTATCTGTATTTGACATGGTAGTTTTCACCTTTCTGAATAAATAAAACAGGAGAAGAAGCTTCAGAAGTCTTCAAAAACCCAGCTTAGGATTGGGCATCCCAATCCTATAAACCCCAGCACAATCAACCATGGGATCTGGGGGCCTGCTGTCTGATGCAGCTCTAAAAGAGGCTGCCCCAACAAGCCAGGGACTACAATTAATAAATGACTGCATCTGTAGCAAACACGTTCTGCTATCTGTAGATATCTGTGGCATGTGATAACACCAATTATATTCTCTTCAGAAGGCAGCTGTAAGTGGCTACAGAAGATAAAAGCGATGTTGTGGTGAGGCTCCCCGGGATGCAAAGGTGGAAAATGATGTCGTCGGAGGGAAAAGGCAGCCCCGACCGCCCTCTGGTGGGTCTCCAGCAGGAGCTCGCAGGGCCCGGGATCCGGGATCCCGCTGAGGGAGAGAGGTCAAAGCCACTTTCTTCCCTCCTGCCCTAAAGAGGTACGAGGGCAGTGCAACAGCCATGGTTAACTGAAACCTAAATACGAAGGAATGGATAATTTGGAGCAGTTTTCCATGCAGGATTTAGGGCTTGGTTTGTGTCCTGCTGTAGGTTGCTGGTAATAATACAGTGTATTACACTGCAATTCGCAGCTTGCGTGTCTTTTGCACTGCACAAACACTGCCGTGAGTTGGACTCAGAAGTTTCTGAGCTAACAGTATTTTTTACTTATTTATTTATTTTTAATAACTGTTTGGATGTGGTGCCAACTGCATGGTCAGAAGGAATGATCTGTGACCGCTTGTGCAAGATGCAGTCCTCTGTGAGAGATGCCAAAGTCACCCTGCCCCAGTGCTGCTTTGAATGAGGATTTTCTGAAGTGTGTGCTCTCTGGTGATAGAGAGGCCAAGTCTCATGATGGTTGTTCCTGGGGCCAAAAGGATAGGGTCCAGTCTCCTTTGTTTTGATTAGATTCCAAGCACAGTGCTGGTGGATTCTGCCTGCTCACCCCGATGGCCCTGCAGATACTGGAAGCTCAGAGGGCAGCAGGGAAGAGCTGCGGCTCCTTGTGCTGCAGCAAGATCCCTCCTAGGCCACATGACAGAGCTGTGCATCCCCCTCACCTGCCATTTGCCAACCTGGAGAGGGTGTTGCAACACCCATAGCAGCGTTGTTGCTGCTGTGTGGCATTCCCTGTACTCTGCCATGGGTTGTGTTTGCCACCGAGGTCATCCTGCTCATTCTAAGCTACCTCTGGTGCTCCTGCTGTTGCTCAGAGTGGTTCTTCCCCCAGCCTGACCACACTGGGGCTGCCTGGAGCTGTGCAGGGCCTGCCACTGACCTGCTGCTTGCTTCTATCAGGTGATTCATCCCTGCTTCCCAGCAGCACAGCCTCCTCTTCTCCCACTGGCTCCCTAATCCTTTCCACCTTCATCTCACTCGTGGTCTCAGTAATGCTCTTACTGCCCAGGCTGTCAGTAAAGACTGACCAGCACAGAGCCAATGGGAGAACACAGCAGGACCCTGCTTCCCGAAAGAGTTCCCATTTCCAGTTGCATCCTGAAGGCTTTGACCAGATTTTAGTTTATTTTAAGGAATGCTAGGCTGGCTTTCTGATTCAGAGCAGGACTGGCCCAACCGAAGCAGGGAGAGTGGTGGATTGCTGCACTAATACTATTGCTTCATCAAGGAAACTGTAATCTCTTAAAATGAGAATTAATTTGACAAGACTTGTTTTTCATGAACATGTTGATTGGCATTAATCTCTTTTAGCTATCAACTATTCTTTTTCCAGGGATTAGTTTCAGACTGACAGGCCTATAGTAATTCAGTCTCTTTTTTATATACTTTTATAAACAGACAAAACATCAGCCTTCTTCTAGACTTGTGGAATTTTTCCTGAAATCCAAGAACTGTTGAAAATCAACATCCATGGTTCAGAGATCTCTTATGCTGAGACTTCTATAAGCTTGAGAAAAAGCTACATGGATCTGGAGCTATAGGCATTAACTTAAGCAGCTAATGCAGTCTAGTGCTGAACTCTGGGTGTGTCTCGGGAAAAAATATCCCCTTGTGATGGGGCTAAAGCACAGCTATGGTTGAAGAAGAGCATGCACAGACCATGATTTGGTTTTAGTATCCTCCTAAATGAAGTGAAAACACATTCTTGTGTAGTTTAACACATTATTACATTTTAGCGCTACACTGTTGCTGAAGTTTGACATCTCAGAATGAAAATGAGGAATTAACCTCTGAACCATGTAACATGGCAGGAATATTCACAGATGGAGCGGACTCATTTGTGAACTAGCAGTAGACAAACTATTAGAGATCAGGAATCTTCCTTTCAAAATCTGAAATCATTCTCAGTGTTTAATCTTTTCAAAGTACCTCTTGCTTCTTTATAGATAATGGATCTTTCCTAACCTCCAATTTCTCTTTATGGTTGACTTTAGCATTCCTCCCCTCTACCTAATAATTTACCTGGTTATATTTGTCCTGTAAGCCTGGACAGGGATTTGCACATGTGTTGCCTTTTTCAGTTTCAGGGCACTTACTTAAAATATCCAGAAATAATTGCTGGTGATCATTCACTTTCTGTTCAAACTCGTTCTCCCTGCTGATGTAGTTACTGCTATTTTTAGCTTTAAAATGCTAAATACGTAGTGCTTAGCTGGGCTTTTTCTGTTTCCTACCAACAAATATAATGATTTCGATTGCAAGGCAATTTAGTATTTGCTGGGTTTCATGTTACTTTTCAATTTCAAAACATTGAAAACATGAAAACAGCTTCCTGGGCTGGAGTTAAATGAAGGTGATGATGATAAGTAAAATAAAGTGATGTTTGCCAGCAAATGTGTGAGCAGCAGGACAGATGCTTCCATGCTGGTCTGTGGCAGATGGTCCTGGGGAATTACTGACTCGATCCAGGTAATGTTTCTCCTTTCCCCCTGTGTCCAGTTACTGGAGCAGGATGGTTTTGGCACCGAGGTGCTGGAGATTCCAAAAACACACAGGGATCAGGGAGCTGGGTCTGATGGAGATGCTCCTGGAGGGTCACAGGTTCCTGGTTTGGGGGTGGGTGGTTGCAGAGGAGCAAAGGGTTTGAGCAGTTGTAGGACCCCACCTTTGGGAGCTAATAACCTCAGTGTCAAAACATCCCTCTTGAGGCAGATAAGGATGTAGAGGGGAAATTAGCTGTTAATAGGAGCAGGCTTGGAGATAAGCAGGGGGAAGAAACCAGAGCTCTGCAAGCCCAGCTGGAGGTTTGGGTAAGGTTGTGTTTGGCAATCACTCTCAGCTGGTGGAAGAGTTTATAAACTTGGCCTTCAGGACTGACTTTCTGCCATGAATCTGCCATGGTCAGCAGCTGACTTGGGGTCAGTTTTTCCATCTCAGGAACAGTATGTGGGATGCAAGAGCTCTGGTCTTCAACAACAGAGCTGAGAGTTGGTGCCTCAGATGGCCTGTGTGGGGTGAGGTGGCAGTTTTTGGTGTCCTGGGCAGACGGAGCTGCCTGAGCAGGCAGACAGGGTTGTGGGTTCCAAAGTGGTTCCTGACATCTTTGCCAGGGGGTGAATCTTTCCTCTCTTGTCTCCTACCTTTCCATTGGTATTGATACTTTGGCATGTGAATCTTTTCACCAGGTATTGATAACACCCTTGGGCTAAGTTTGTGCCTGCAAATGTGTTATAACTGTTGATTTTATGTGTTACCCATTCTGTGGCATTGTGCAGGCATCTCGTCCATTTCCTTCACTGTTTTTGTTCTGAATGCTCCAGCTCCATAACTGTTCCACTTCAGCCTCCCTTCATGCTGGTTCAATCCTTTTAAACTTGTTTAATCTGCCTGAGCCTGTTGCTCAGAAAATTGGAATGGCTCCTGCTATGGTCATCCACAGTATGTGGCCTTCCCACTGGGAGGTGCCACAAAACCTTTATCTGTCACTTAAAATGCAATTGCACCCATGATTTCTTTCTGTTCTTCCTATCCATTGGCTAAGGATGGGAAGGGTCTCCATCCCTTAGTGGTAAATGTTGCTATCTGCTTCTTTGTGTTGTGCAGAATCCTCTGAGTCCTCACCAACACTTCCAGCCTGCTGTACCTTGGCAGGGATGGCACTGCTTCTTTACAGGTGTCTCCATAATTAGCTGTCCCTGAAAATGTAAGCTTAATTACATTTTATGTATTGGCTCTGGAGAGGCAGGAACTGAAGGACATTCTTCTGTTATCCAGAAATTTGTAGCTTTATGCAGTGATTGAAAGCTCTCAGGCAGCATGGATTGCCTTTCAGATTGGGTTGAGCACCCACGGCCAGAGATGCTTCTTGTCTCACCATTGTGTTCCTGCCCTTTCCTCTTCTGTTTCCAGCCAACAGTGCTTTGTCCTGTCTCTAAAAGTTGCAGAGATTCTTGCTTAGCTTTGATATGAACTGTGTCTTCAGCAGTGACTTTTCCTTTTTTCCCCATCTTCCTTACAGAGGGAGTGGCAAGTCTTCTCTCGCTGGCTTGTCCAGGAATTCTTCAACTGCTACATCAATGCATGTCTTCCAAAGCACAGATTTTCTTGCAGCAAGGTTACCGGAATTCACTTTGGAGGAACCTCTCCAGCTGCAGGATGGGGATGTGGAGCACAGCAGCAGGCAAGGGATGCACTTCCCCCACAGGAATATCCTTTTCATGTCTCACAGCTGTCCTGAACAGGGACATTTCTGGGTCCAATGAATGGAAGAGCAGACTGTTGTGTGACTGTTTGGGAACTAAATCCAGTTATTAGATTGCCATAATCTGTGGAAAGAAGGGAAAATAAAGCCCAAACCATGAAATAGCCTCCTCCTGCAGACTGATTTTGCCATTGTTGTAGTCCCTTGGACGAACACACACCCAAGATGTTCTTTCACCTCCAGCTACTTGAAGAGGCTAATATGTGGAAGGACAAGCTGCTCTGCTGAGTGTAAGAGTTCAGTCTGACTTGCATGTCCCAGAAGACAGGATCTGGAGTAATTTCGGTGTAGCATCCCTGGGTGCTTGGGTGTGAGAGAGTCGGTCACATCCCCAGGTAGGTGTTTCAGGCAGGTTAAAAGAATTGCTCCTTGGAGATCCCTCTCTGTCTGCTTGACTGCACAGGGAGTTGCAGAGAGATAATTAGATTTCAGATGTAGTCTACCCTAAATAAAGAACAGAAGCAGCAGTGGATTTCTGCGGGTTTGCTTTTTGCTTTGGCCTCTTTTTTGTTGCTAAAAATTAGAAAGTGGGAATTTTACAGAGCCTTCTTGGATTTGGTCCAGAAACACTAGATTTGCTGTTCTCTAGGAAAAGGAACCCCTGTCTTATAGGTGTTGTTTTTCCCCTCTGCTTGAAACAAAAAAGAAAATAGTTCGTGGGTCAGCGTCCCTCCAGCACCTGGGTTTATCTGCTCGGAGCGCAGGACACTAATCCCAGAGGAGCCAGGTGCTGGCTGGAGAGCTGGGTGTTGTTTGCTTCTGGGGATGGCTGTGGGCTGGCAGAGCAGAGTCATCTGGCGGTATCTCGGTGCGCAGAGCCGCCGCTAATCTGCAGACGAATGCGTTTCAACAGGAAAAAACAAATCCTGTCCGTACCTGCGCTCGCTTGCTCCTGCCGGAGCCAGATCGCAGCGCTGGCTCGTAGGCTCCGGCAGCGCCCAAGCAGCGTCACTCGCTGGGTCGGAGGCTCTTGTGCAAGCCCGGAGCAGCCGGGGGGATCCGTGGGGAGGCTCCGGGGCTCAGCGCGGTCCTGCCCTGCTCCTGCCATCCGCGGCCGCCCCGTTGGTTGTTTGGCTCCTGAGCGCTTGCGAGAGCATTTGTGAGTTCCTCCAAAACTCGGCGTTTTAGCACAAATGCTCGTTGAGGTCAGGGTCGGGAGCGGGCGAGCCCCGGCACAGCTTTGGGGGCCTCGCAAGGCGAACCCGCGCTGTGCCTCGCTCTGCCAAGGGCTTTTTGATCCACTGGGGCTCGCCAGAGAACCCCAAACCTAGAGCGAAGAAAAAGCCAAAAAAAGAGAGACGTTTAAGACATGCTTTTCACAGGAAGAACGATTGTTTTTGTGTTTCTGCTTCTTTGGCTTTCTTACCCAGCTTTTGGCTTTTCTTTGCAAATCAGGCCACTTGTCATGAATTTTACCAAAGAATTCTTTGGGAATTTGGGAATGGAAAGAAGTATGGAAGCCCCAGGGCCCCGAGTGGCAGTCACTGTTATGGGATAAGTGTTTGCAAATGACAGCTGGTATGTCGTACTCGGTGTGGTAGGGGAAGCAGGGGAGGAAAAGCCTCTTCTGCTATTTGCCAGCACTCTCAGGGAAGAAATGATTGCTAGACAGACTGGTTTGTGACATAAATGTAAAACAATGGCAGAAAAGAAACCCAAAAGAGCCATCTAAAACCTAAGAAAAGCCACTTGTTGTTAGTCTTGTCTTGTAAGTTGATATATTGTCTTTGTTCTAATGGTGAAAACAAAATCCTTCAGCTCAAGTTTTTCCTACTGGACAGTGTCTGTGAGAGAAACCATTTCCATTTCTGGACCTAGAAAGTTAAAATCAAAGAAACAACTTCTTTGCTTATGGCTTACCTGTCAGAGAAGAGGCATAGCCATCATGCTTCCACCCTCAACCAGACTTCTTCAATGTTTGGAGCAGACTGATCTGAGTTTTTTATCATACATGGCTCCAGATACAAAGCTTTGTTCTAGCTCCTCTGAGACTCTTTTTGGATTTCCAATTTGGCTGGGCACCATCTCTGACAGGATCTTCATGAGTAGAGCCTGGACTTGTCCCTCCTGTTTAGAAAAAAAACCAAACAAAACACCCCAGGGCAGAGAGTATGCAGTCAAGGTGCTCTGCTGTCCTGCAGCCTCTTCTGTGCTTTTACCAGCTGAGTGGGAGATGTTTCTTCCCTTCCTCTTCATCTGTAACCTCAGCAGCTGTCAAGCCCTCATTTACTTTGGTTTGGGGTTGTTTGTTTTTTCCTCCTTATTTGATAATTCATGTCCTTTTTCCTTGTGACTTGATCTTTTGTTCATCCTTAATATTTCTGTCTTTTCTCAGAGCAGTTGAAGGAGTCAAACTGTGGGTGAGTCTGTGCCATCCTGGCCCTGGCACTGGTGGTTTGGATGCAGCCATAAATCCTGAGACTTGGAAGGAGCTCATCTACTGACAGCAACACACCCGTGGGTCTGTTTGATGCAAATGATTTGTGATGTATCACTGGGCTGGGCTGCCAAGATGTAGGTTAGGGGCAGATGAACTGGAAAACGCTGCAGAAACACGAGGATGCCATAGTTAGCCACCTCCATCCTCTGCTTTCAGTGTCTATGGCACAAAGCAAGAAAAGAAGAGATGGATTCAGCTGCCAGCAATTCACACAATGAAGGGCTGGTAGGGCTGTGGCAAAGGCTGTCCCTGGTTGCTGGGGGTCTCTGTGCTCAGGGGTCAGGCAGATGGGCACAAGTGGTGACCCCAGAGATGCACATTCCCGGGGCTGTGTCTCCTCTGCTCATCCCCTGGACAGGACACTGGCAGTCTCTGCCCTCTTTCAGTCATGAGTAATTTATGGCCACAAATTGCTGCCAGTATGAGATTCACTAGGACTTGCTGGCATCCTTAAACACTCTTCTAAGAGGGGCTCAGACTTGTGCCCCTCTGCAGTGTGAACAAAATCAGCTTTTGCTAAGTTTCCAAGAAGGCTTGTTTCCACAGGGACTGCTGCTCCTTGGGTACCTTTCCATGGGGAATGCACTGGAGCATTCCTCAGGGCTGGGGAGATGCAGATCTGCCTGTTCTTGCAGAAATTAAAGGAGGGGGAAGGGGAAATGGACAGACAAACCACCTGATGCCACGGCCACCGTGGCTCGTCTGCTTTAGGAAACAAACTGAAGGCAAGTTCCCTCTGTGAACCATGGTCCCCTAAACTTTCATTTCATACCAGTTTAGTGTCTGGTGCCTGCTGATATGAATTTGGAGGGGAAAACCTGTTGTGGGATGCTACTTTAGGTTGTGCAATGAAGTGTGTGACTAGCTGGCAATTAATGAAATGGCAAATAAGGGTCTTTTGGGCTGAGATCAGCCATATTTTGTTCTGAGTGTGGATTGTTCTGCTCTGTGATTGCCCTGCTGTAGATAGCAGCTACTCATAACCTCCTCCTCCCAGTGCTCTCCAGTAGCAGATATGGTAATTCCCAGGGTAAGTGCGTGACTGATTGGAAAATGCACCTGCTGCCATGGGAGCCTCCTTTCCTGTAATTGAGGTCAAGTGCAACCCACAGCCTGGAGGCTTCTCCTTCCCTCACCTATCCATGGTTCTCCTGCTGTTTGCTGTGGCCCTCTGGATCCACTGGAGAGCAGGGACTGTCACCGTCCTGGTGAGGAGAATGTTGTGCCTGCCTGGGGCTGCAGCATAGCTGCTTGATGGAGCTGGACATCTCCAAAGAGGCACTTGCTACCTGGTCATCATTTTGTTTTCCATTGGTTCCTCTGCTTTTCTAACTGCCTCGTTCCTCACAAAATTCTATGTACTTTGCTCCTCCAGGTAGCAACTCAAGGCTGCTTCATGCTTACTGTCAGCAACCCTTTATTTCACACCACAAAGCAGGGGCTGCAGGTGTGGCCCCATGTCTCCGGTGCCTTGTTTGCTGTATCCTTGGTTTCTGTATTCTTTGGTAATTGCAAACCCAGGGAATCTTGGAAAGGGTCTAGAATAAAACCCAATGACAGGTTAGTGTGCTTAGCAGTGTGACAGGAAGCAGTATCTTGTCCCACCTTTTCCAGCTTGGAAAAGGTTCCAGGGGAAGAAATCTGGGTTGCTGGTAGCTTTTGGTGGGCTATGATGTGGTTTGAAATGTCCCTGTGGGAGGGAGCAGTTTAAAGAGTGATTTATGGGCTTTAAGGTGTTGGGGGGGAGGCTGGGGACGGGCAGGACCATCTGCACATGGGAGTGCCTGTCTGCAGGGAGGCTACAGGAAAGGGATGCATTACAGGGCACCAGTTCCCATCTGGTGGGGATGGGGGGGATGCCATGGCAGGGGAGGGATGCAGGACCTGGGCACATCCAGCAGTGTGCAGGGGCTGACAGCTGCTGTGGTGTTAGAAGCCAGCTCGGGGGTACTGCTCCTCAAACAGGGCTTGTGAGCAGGTTCTGAGGCTTGGATGCTGTGCCAGCTCTGGGTTCAAATGGGTCATCTTGTGTAGTTCAAGTGTTTTGTGAACAATTAAACTGCAATTCATGTCAGTGTGACTGCTCTTACAATGTGATGGCAATTACAGGAAGTGCAATATTTGATGACCAGTATCCCATTTTCTAGAGGGTGATTGAGATTTCTTTTTCACACTCTGATGCAAATTTCTTTACATTTAAGATCTACTGAGGGGTGAAGAGAACAATTTATCTCAGATGAATCACAAAAACTTGCTAAATCCTTTAGGCGTCTGTGTTGCTGCTGGTTTGCTGCTAGACTTTAGGTTTGAAAAAGCTTCCACCGTGCAAAGAAAGTTTTTTTTTCTGGACACTGAATCCATGACCCTCACTAGAAACTATGCAAACACACAGGGACAGCCTGACCGTGCAAGGTGGTGCTTTTACCAGCAGCTGCTGGTCGGGGTCAGGCAGATCACAGGGAAGGATCACAGCAGCTCCCTGCGCTCCCTCTCTCCTCCCCACATTCCCGAGCTGCTGTGATTTAAGGTTAACATTCCTTCATTTGTTTGCAGCTATGAAAAATAGACATCTTACAGGGAACGGTGAGATGATGTGCAAATTCAGCAACGAGAGATTGAGAATGTTATATTCCCGTTGGTGGTTGTGTCTTAATTTTAACAGACTTGAGGATGGACAGACATCTTGTTCTTTTGGTGGCTGTGTCCAGCACAAGCAGGTCTTCAGTTCCAGCAGGACCTCTTGGGTAGTACCCCAGTACCAATTAGTTAGGAATGATTTGAAGTATTAAAAAATTTCACAGGTTCAGATTATTAACAATTTCCAACAGTAAACATCACCTGTGTTTTTTTGCCCTGTGCACCGTGAGCCATTACTTTGTAGGAATTTTGATCTGTTTTAGCTGCGAGCAGCTGGTCTTTGTCATTGGTTTCAGGATACTGGTCCTGCAAGGGCAACTGAAATTTTTGTACCTTTGCCTTTTTCTATTTTAGCTTCAAAGGACATGTCCCTATATTATTATGAAAATCTTCTTTTGCTAGACTAAACTTTGAGGCTGCAGCATTAACCATTTTATATGCCTATGATCAGCGTTTCTGTGGTGAAGACGCACACAGCAACATCCTCTTTCTGTTCTAACCCAGCCTGTTTGCTATTTTTGCATGTGATATTTTGATGCTGCCTCACCTTATGCTAAACCCCAGTCTTCTACTTATTTTCTTTATTTGTGATTTTAGTTAGCTTTTGTATTACCAAAATAACTTACTTCAATAACATATTCTATGGTATTTTGAACTTGCATTGTGTTTTCTTTCCCTGTCTCTAACAAATTATTTTATTTGTCTACTTTGGCACTAAATAAGGCCTGGTTTTCTTTCTTTTTAAGGACACTGACTTACTGATTTCTACATGAAAATTTCACCAGCATTAAGACTACTTGTTAGTATGCACAGCTACAGCAGAGATGTTTTATTTTTTGACAGCTCCAGCTTCGTTAACGTCTCTGTAAACTGTGGAAAGAAAGCTGCCATTTTAGTACATAAGTGGGCTGTACTACAAACAGACACATTTCTGAAGCAGGAACCAATCCACAAAATATTGCAAATTTGCATGCAATTAGAATCGAGATTGACTATCATATCTTTAATTAAATATGCTAAGTGAGTTGATAAAAAAATGGCCAAGCTGATGAAATGAAAGTATCCTTGATCTTCATCTAAATATATATTTTTCAAAGGAAGTTGTAGCCTTTTATCATGCCTTCATATTCCAATAGCTGGCATTGATTTCAGCCTGTCAGCTTGAATCTACTGGTGTTGATAAGGAGTCTTTGATAATGTGGTTTTTTTTTAATAAAGCTATTTTTCCCCTAGAGGTATATGGATTTGGGGTCACCTTGTTGGCTTTGCCCTTTTGTATTCAATGAATCAGAATCCCCTGCTTATTTATTTAGTTTTGTGATTTTGTCAAGGTTATCAGCTAGATATTTTATCAGGGTCTATTTCCTCTGTGCCTCTAGCTTCTGAAAATTGAGATTTAACTTTGTCTGGCAGTTTGGACCTACTGCACAACCACTGGCAGCTCTGCAAACATTGTCAGCTCACCAGAGGGGCTGTGGGGAAGGAAAGCTGCCTCTTTCTTGAGACAATGCTTTGACCCAGAAGAATATCCAGTGCATTACCTTGCAATCCACTGTCACCATCTATCCTCTCCAGTTATGTGCTTTCATTCACCATCAGCTTTTGGCCCACCTGCCCTGTGAAGTGCTGATATTTTCTTCCATCTTTTACAGCACCTCCTCTCAGACTGGCCAAGACTCTCTTGTTAAACCCAGGTACCAGTTTTTCTTCATCTACTTGTCTGGCTTGGTGTGCATACATCCACCCAGCAAACAAGGGCAGTTTACTTCACAAAGAAATATGGTTTTACTTACTACAAGCCATTTTAACCATTTATTTGACTTTTAAATTATCCTCAGCATTGAACTCCCATCTTGAAAGCAGCTCTTACCAAACAGCCTTTGTTGTCTGGGATATCCTCAGCCCACACTCAAACCATTCTGACCTTCTTCTGACCATTTTCATTTTACATTTTACATTGTCCCCAAGGCTTAGCCAAGCTCCCTGGATTTCCCAAGCAGGTGGTAATTGCTGTTCTGGAGCTTTCTGAACTGGCATTACAAGGACCAACCTCCTGACCAACCCCAGGCTCTGAATCTGCCTGGGCATGAAGTATGGGAGTGTGCTCTCCTTCTGCAGGGTCTCACTGTCAGGATAGTTAGTCCTCACCAAAACCTTCTAAAGGATTATGTCAGTGTGAAAGGGGCTTCACAATTACCACACCAGGTGGGATGTTCTAGGAGACCAGGAGAGACAGTGCTTTCCCATCACACTTGTTGGAAGCTGTGTACCGTTTGAAAACTGCATCAGTACTGTTAGCTGAAAATAGGCTGGTGTTGCTCCATTATCAGCTCTAATGTTAAAAAACAGCTGCTGCCACTCCTGAGGTGACCAATGGAGGGGCCATATCATGTGCAGCATCCCTTCATTATCAAAGTGGACCCACGGAGTGAAGCTGAGGAGGGACCTGTCCCCTTGTGTAAAATAGTGTGATATATCAGCATTACAAAGGTCACATTTTTCTTAATGCCTACACACAGCACCACATTCCTTCACAGAAATTGGTCTCTTTCTGTTTGCTTTGTGTTTTAAACAAATTTCTGGTATGTCTCTGGGATTTTTGATGCCTCTATGTGCCCTTAAATGGATCCCCTCCAAGTCTAGCTCCTTGTAGGCACCAGCTGATATGTATAGACAATTGCAAATTTCATGTTGGAGTTATTCAGTGATAACTAGGTTTGTTAACTTTGGGTAAGACTTAGCACTGAAGACCTTTGCCCTTCTGTTTTTAGGTAGTCAATGCTGTCATGGGGATTGGAGATCCTTTGTCACTGTTTGCTCGTTATTGGATAAACCAGACTCACAGAGGCACCTCCTTCATACACACACTGAGTTCTCTTAAGATGACAACAAGGCCATGACTTTACAAAATATGTTCAAGTTACTGCTTTGAGGCTAGGCAATGTTTTTCGCTCAGGAAATGTAATATATCTAACACAGAGAGTGCTTGGAACAGACTTTTCCTCTGTTATTTCAGTGATGAGCCTGCATGGCCAGCCAGGCCCAGCCTACTGGGATAAACAGCATCCTCTAGGAAACAAGCAGCCCTTTACTTTTTTTTTCTGACCCCTTCGCTGTTTTTAAAAAGAGAAATATCTGAAACTTCAGATTTTTGTCTGCTTTTGCCCATTTCATGCTCATTCTGTGACAGAGTGTGGAACTACCACAGGGTATGGTGCAAAGGGCTGATGTTAAGCAAGAGGAAACAGACTTCTTTATATCCTTGGAGGTGCCTCAGGTACCATGTTGGCAAGACATTTTCCTTCACAATCCTTTTGGGTTTAGCACCAATGCTTTGGATGTGCCATAGCAGAGAAGTTCCCCATTTTAATCTCTTGTATTCTTTCTTTGTTGATTTTTTTCTCTATACCAGACATTACTTCATGTACTTTTATTTTGTCTCCCTTGCTTTTCTCTGAAGATAATAATCCAAATCTCTTCAATCTTTTGTGAATTGCCACACCCTTGATCCTACTTGTTGTTCTTTGAGTCCTCTGAAGTTCCCAGTCTCTGAGATGGCTGGAGATGGCTGGACCACAGCGGTCTGCTTGAAGTTGTACCACAGATATATGTCAAGATATGGTATCTTTTTATTGTTCTTCAGCCTATTTTATCTGTTTGCTTACTTTATCTGCACACAAAAACCAAATCTGTGTGGCATCTGGTGGCAAAGGCTGTGATCTAGGTTACTTCTTAAAGCATTCATGGTATATTTGTGCAAACTGCTCTTAAACACCTCTATTGACTTCATAGCCCCATAGGCCATTCCAGTGGTTTGTGACCTTTGCTATTAGAAAAACAGAAAAATATCTAACCTAAAGGTAAAAATTTATGTCTTACATACGTCCCAAGGGCAGGAAAACCCTCCCAAGGGAAGGAAAATCTTCACTTGTCTGTGTGATGTCCTCTTACATGTTTGAAGACCCTCATTATGTTTCCCCTTTAGCATTCTCCTTGGGAACATCTGCCTTTTGGGTCAGGTTTCCTAGACCTCTTGGCATTCCTATTGACCTTAACAACTGGGCCATATCTTTCCTGCCCAGTTGAACTCTCAGCTGTCCTGTGCAGACTGAATGGAAGTGATTCCCTCGTGTCCTACAAGGTTTAAGCCAGGTCACACCTAACAGCCTGACGTGCACATCAGCTGAGGTCCAGCTTGTGAACCACTGCACTGCACTACTGTGATATTGATATTGAATAAACCACCTTCTGCAATATTGGTGTCCTTCAGCTCAGCCATAGATTCAGGTCTTTTCTCTGTCCTTTCTGAGCTGAACTCCATCATCTTCTTCTCCATCCTCATCCAGAGGAGGCTGGACCTGGACCTGGACCTGGACTGTCTCCTGCTTGGTGCAATTTGAAAATTCACCAGTCCTCATCCTCCTGTTGAATAGTCTGGTAGAAGTCCTAATCAACTCCATTCAATTCATCCTTGTGTTTTGAAAGAAAAATCACTACATTCAAATAGCATTTAATTTGCTTGCTTTGGTCTTATGACAGATTTTATACAGTCCACTTCTCATTTTATGAGAAAGGCACATGAGAAAATAACTTATCAATAACTTTACTTTCTTGCCTTTCCATGCCAAGGCCCCCTTCATCAGCTGTGCCTTGTAATTTGTAAAGGATTTTAGCAGTTTGCCTGTTCTTCTAAATTCAGAACTTCATGCAGATACAATGAACTTCATTGGCCATGGTGTTGTCCATTCATCTGGCATTTTTTTAGTCCTCTGAGGTTTTGCTTAGTCCCCACTGGGACTTAATAAATTTATGGCAGCCCAGTCAGTTCAGCTTCTGACAGTCATTAATAGGCTCTATGTAATTTGGAGGATGGTTAATAGCCTGTCTTGTTCTAATATTTCCTTATTCTGATGCAATTCTTGAGCACAGTATCAGAAGAAACCAGTAACAGGAGGGAAACACTGTGATTTTTGTTTTTACACAAACCCAAAACCCTTCCTTTTTTTGTTGTGTTGAGCAATTAGGTTATGGAGTCCACATTCCAGCCTTTTAGAATCTCTCCCTGGTCCTCAAGGTCCATTTGTACCCTTCTCATTCCCCCTTCCTTCATTGCTAACTGAAGTTAGAGATTTTACTGACTTCCACACATTCCAATTTCTATGCTCTGTTGGCATTTCCATATTTGTTTGTTGGCTCAAACAATATATGGAGACATCCCATTTGGCATAATGGCTTGATCTTTGTAACCCTGGGAAAGTACAACCTCTTGGGCTTAAATATATAGAATCATAGAGTGGTTTGGGTAGGAAGGGGCTTTAAAGATCATCTAGTTCCAAGACCTATCTATCTATCTGTCTGTCTACCTATCTATCTACCTATCTATCTACCTATCTATCTATCTGCTTAAATACATGTTTTCATGTTTGAACTTTTGGTTGGTAAGTATCAATCTTGCATCTTTACCACTTCATCAGAGCCTGGTGTCCTACCTGCTCTGCATATCTTGCATCTTGCTTTTAATTAGGTCAATGTTAGACTTGTAAAGAAGTGTAAATCTGAATTTAAAATGCTGTACTTGGCTTGCACAAACTCTCAGTGTATGCAAGGTGGTGTATGCAGCCTACAACAGGAAAATGTGAACCAAGAGCATTGACACAAAGTAGGTAGGAAGTAGCTGGCTGCTCATCCCTGGTAACCTCCCCATCTGGACATACTTTCTATAGCTAATGGTTCAGCTAATGCTGTCTTTCAAATTAGATCTACTATAATATTTCAAATTAAAAAACTCAGTTGCAGTGGGACAGACACATGGGAAAGATTAAGGTGAATTAAGTAAAGGTGTGACATTAAATTGCAACAGTTAAAGCCCACCAAATCCCTGTGTGGATGTTCTCTCTTTTACAGATAAAATATCCCTCACTTGCTTTACATTTATTTCTAAAAAGCTTAATCCTAAAGTGTTCACACTGGGGTTTAAGGCCCTCTTGCTTTCCTATCTCCAGTTAATTCAACTTAAATGTCTTAGGTAGGCTGCCAATCTAAGTTGAGTAGATGGTTTTCTGCTCTACTTATAACTTGTGTTTTAAGGCAGAGAAATGGGTTCTTTAAGTTCTGTCTCATGTCATTTGACAATTTGTGTTAGGCAAGTGCTACATTATAATCATTTTTGTTGCTTTTTCTGTCTATTAGACATCTCAGCATGGGACATTAAACATCCTCTCTTCTTTTAGTCTAGAGATTTATAATGCTAATTTTACAAGAATGCCATGAGGGACCAAGCCAGACGTATTACAGGTATGTGAATGTCTCGTTTCTACACAAACCCACCCTCACTGATGCTGCCTTGTTATCTTTCTTTTTTCAGACAGGTATATCTCTCTTCAAACTTTTTTTTTTTTTTTTTTTTTTTTTTCCCTCTGGGACTTTTGTGCTGTCTTGAGCTCAAGTTTTAAAGCACTTCAGGCTGCTGTGTTATCATAAAATAATTGACTGAGTCGAGTCAGGCATGTTTGTGGCATTAGAAACTAATCTGATATGAAAAATTCCTCAGGGCTCAGGTGGAAAAGGAACAGTGCTCTCCTGCAAACAGTTTTGGTAACAGAAAAGATTCGGGGAATAGGGAAAGAGCTGGGTGACTTGCATGCACCCTCTAACCAATATGGATCACAATTAATTACTTTTGTTTGCAAACATCAGATGCCCAGGTGTTTTGAGCCACTGCATGCCACCACATTACTATGCATTAGCAATGTCAGGAGGAGTACACTGTGCCACTCTGTAGCATTGTCATCGATTCCTGATCTGCCAGCAATATAGGGCAAGGCAGACTATTGAGTCAGGCTTACATGGAATCATGAATTGAAAGCTTGCTATAAAAAACATTAAATAATTAAAACACAAATTCCACCAGGGATGCTGAAATGAAGAGGAGCAATTTACAGACAACGTGAGTGGATGCTCAGACAATGGACTCATTACATTTCTGCATTGAATATGTGTGCTAGTTAAAGCCCTGGTGAAATATTCCAATTGAAAAAATGGATGGAAGGTGATTTTCTAGCTTTCAGTAGCAACTGTTCCTTGAATCCACTGCTGAAATGTCAGGCATTCACCAAGACATTTCTAAAGCACCATGCATTCTATCATGGGCACATACTGGCTACAACCAGTGACCTTTGTGGACAAGGAAGGGAGGGGAGGAGAGGAGGGAAACTGAAGAAGAATAATGGGAGTGGGGTGTGGAGAACACACCTGTAATCTCTGAAAGTCAAGTTACTCTCATCTTCCACCAAAGTTATTAACTTCCACTGTTTGATGATTCCACAAGTACAGAAAAGGTGGGTGTAGCATTGTTTGGGAAGATGAATTGTGTATTTTCACACCCTAATGCCTCTTGGATTTACCTTGGATTTGAACTTTCTGTTTGCAAATTCCTTCTTTTGAGAACGTGAATGTTTTTCAAGCAGTGCTCTTCGTATGTAATCTACTGGCATGAACTCTTCACTGATCATCTTCAGTCTGTTTTTTCAGGACTTAGCATCATTATGAAATACTCAGTAAAAATATTGATTGCTGAAGTGCAGATTGTTTTTCACATTTCCTTTGGCCTGATCCTGTAACCACAGACAGACATAAATAGTCCAACAGATTTTTTTTTTTTATTTTTTTTTTTTTGCTCAAGAGAAGCCAACCATATGTGTTGGAAGGAATGAGACTGTTAACTGTGAGTTGTGACATCTGCAGGGGGAAGGGTTTTACATGACAAAGGGGGAACTTCAGCCTGGACAGAGTCAGTAGGACAGGTCACATCACTGGACCCTGTACATCACTCCAAAGGCACAGAAAAAAGGTGATGTGGGTGGGTAAAAAGAAGCTGCTTTTGATGTTTGTTGATTTACCTGTTTGTGGTCTAAATGATTGAGCTGTAGGCCCACCCTAACAGTACTTTCAAACAAACAAAAAATAATTTTTTAAAAACTGGAAGGGGAACTATAGAGTTGCAAGGATAAAGCAACACCTGGAGAATAGAGTTAAAAATCTTAAAGAACTAAACCTGACAGCTAAAATGAATTATTAGAAGCTCAGGCTTGATGAATGCAGACGAACACAAAGGCATAAATTTGAGGCCATCTTAAAAAGCCTTCATAACTGGTGGACTTCTCTTTCAAATTCCCAGACTGGGTCTTTCCTTGTCAACAGCTGCTTCAGTGGAAGTTACTGACTTGACACATAAATTTCTGAATTAAATCCTTTAGTTTTTCATGCAGGAGGTCAAGTGTGGTGGTTCTGCTTGATTGTGTGCAGTTACTTCTGATGCTACTTCCTGGTTAAGACCTTTTAAAACACATGTATTCCCCAGTGACTCCCCTAAGCCACTTTTTAATACACAAACTGCTTGTGCTTCCTAATTTTTTTGTTTCTAGATTTATACAGAAAATAGGAAAAAAAAAAAAAAAAGTCAGGAGGGTAGGAGGGTGAAGTGCTTTTTACTTTCCAGTATTTAGCTCTCTTAAAACTTAAAGGTAATGTGCTCCATACTGCTTACACATTGACTTTTAGAGATTTTCTCATGGGTGGGCAACTTTTAGAATTCAGAAGGGAGAGGAAAGTCTATATTAAAGACTATTAATTATTTTACCTAGAGAAAAGCAGAGGTTTTTTTGCTATTTACAGAGCAGTGTAAAGAAAAAAAAATAGGTCAAAATGCAAATTCTCCTTTAAGCTTCTCAAGCTACTGAGTTTATATATTTCTTTTCTATTTTGTTATGTCAGAACACTAATATTAATAAATAAACAGCACAGTATTAAATATGTGTCAAAACACCAATATGAAAATCAGTGCCACAGCTGGGTGACTTAGTGAGGAACAGCTATAATTTGAAAATATGAAAGGTCCAAAGTCTGATGTGTCCCTTCACCACCTCTAGCCTGGAGTGGGGGACTCCCAGATGAACAAAGCACTGTAAGATTCTCACTGAAATTGACAATTTATAGGTGCTTAATTCCTCTTAAAACAACTAAAAGACCTGCACCCTAACCCAAACTGTCATTTGAAAATTGGAACATGTCTTGATTACGGTCATAGAAGAATGGTAAGAGAGTAATGAAGAGTAATGAACAGCACTCAAATGTGCTGAGTCTTACTTTTTTGCATTAAATACAAGGCAGTCTTTCTTCTTCGTATTACACTGTTAATTGCCAAACAGATATTTTGAAAAGCAGGTTCCAATTGATGTGTCCTTGGAGAAAGACTTGTGCTCACCCTGCAGAAAGCTTTAATTCCTCAGTGTGTTTTAAAATAAGGTTTTAGTGCTGAGCTTTCTGACTCAGACTTAATGCAATTCAAAAGATTTTTTTCTGACAAGGAAAAATGAGAAAAGTCACCAAATTAACTATCTTTGAATGAAAAAAAAAATCAAAACTGAATAAATGTACGTCTTCCCTGTTTCCAAAATTCTGGTTTTAGAAATGAAAAAGTTTCCCATTTTATTCAATAAAAAGGTTAAGGACACTTCTGTATTTTTGTAAAATTGTAGAGGACTGCATGGAATGTAGCCACATTTTATTAACCCCTTCCCCTATTCATAGAGATTGAGTACTCCACACCATCATTTCGAAATGTACATATTACACAAAGTCAGGGCAGACCTTCATCAGGGGCCTGGTATCATTAATACTTTCTTCTTAACGCAATTTCTTGCACTGTGACTGCATGGCACAACCTCTGACCTGTGTGAGGATGCAGAACCTTTTTAGTGCACCTTGCTGAAGTAACTCAAAACCCTACGTTCAGCTGAGTCACTTCTAACAGGACCTGAGTGAAGGGCATAAGCCTTGTCACGGAGACAGGGTGATCCTGTAGGACAGCCTGGGAATAACTAAGCTAGTAGCAAAAAGCTTTGGGCTTCTGCTGATTGAAATGACTCACAGAGCTAAGCCCAGCAAAGCTGGTAAATTTTACCCAACAGAGCTTATGCAGATCTTGGCTTCAATCCAGCAGAGCACTTAAGCACATGCTTAATTATACGCAAATGACATAGAGCAATTGAGGTACGCACGTGTTTTAGCGCGTTGCTGGGTGAAAGACTTTATTTAGAGAAATGTGGAAAAGTTGGTAACCCCTGAAAGAGGTGAAGTTGAGAGGTGTAAGTGACACATGCCACAGCCCAGGCTGCGGAGGTGCAGCCAGTCTGGGTGGAGAGGCAGCCCAAGGAAGGCGTTGGGTTTTAAGACTTGGCCTCTAGCAATTCTCCAAATAGTTCACCGTGCAGGGTCATGGCGAACATCACAATCATGGAGATTACAGCGCAGAAAACTCACGTTGGGGCTTTCAGACGGATTTGGAGGTGCTGAGAGTCCGAGGGTCGCCACCAGAGCCAGTGGGGCCTCACCCCAGAGATGCGACAGGAGTGGAGAACCAGATCAGGCTTTAGTTTTACACAATGAAGGTGGCAGAGCCCTAGAACAGGCTGCCCAGGGAGGTCGTGTTATCCCCCTCTTTGGAGACATTGCAAACCCACCTGGACGCGTTCCTGTGTCACCTGCTCCAGCTGACCCTGCCCGGCCAGGGGGGCTGCACTGCATGATCTCCAGAGGTCCCTTCCATCCACAGCGATTCTGTGATAGTGAAACCTTCTCCCTGACACCGACCGCGGCCGCTCCGGCCTTCCCTCCTCCGGGAGGTCCTGCTGGGCATTCAGCCGCTGCCACGACACCGAGGGGCACGGGGGGCCCGAAGGGTCTGTCCCGCCCCGCCTCCGCTCGGGGCCGGCCCGGGCAGCGCTCCCACGGCCGCGGCGGCCTCCTGACCCGCGCGTAACCCGGCACCGCCCGCCCCGGCAGCACCGCAGCCCCGCCGGGGCTCCCGGCTCCCGTTTCGCTTCCCCATCGCCGTCATCCCCATCCTCCTCCTCCTCC
>CM031863.1:8437129-8601867 GCA_018697195.1 Certhia americana
CTGCTCCCGCTGCTCCCGCTGCTCCCGCTGCTCCCGCTGCTCCCGCTGCTCCCCCGGCAGGGAGCCGCGGGCCCGCACAGGCCGCGCCGGGGCGGCGGGGATGGGGCCAACGGGGCTGCTTGACAGACGGACAAAGAGCTGACGGACGGACGGACGGACAGCGCGTCCCGCCGGCCCCGTCCTCCCGGGCCGTATCCTCCCGCTGCCCGCCTCTCCATTGTTCCCGGTGTAAGATAGGTGAAGCGTGCCGACCTGCGAACAGTCATTTCGTTTGGTTTTATTTCTGCATAACCTTCTCAGAGTCTCCTCTCAGCTGCTCGGAGGAAGCTTTTGCAAGGCACCTCTTTTCCCCAGCGTCGGGAGCTGCTAACAAGTGCCAGGCTGGAAGTGGCTTGGGAGAGCAGGGGGGACCAGTAGGAGTTGAAGAGAAATTAGTTGGGCTTCAAATACTTTCACTCATCAACATCATTCCTCCCCCGATTCCTGCCAAACCTCAGCTGGGGTGAGTGCAGCAACGTCTGCATTAAGCTGGCTCATGGAAAGGGAAGACATTTATGTTGCAAGCATAAATAATCTCTCTGATTGCTTTGTTTTTGTGAATTGGTTAGGGCAGCTGTGAGAGATTTTGCAGAATGATTTAAAAAAAAAAAAAAAAAAAGTAGATATGTGGAATCCAGTGATCAAAACTTTAGTCTTGCTTTGAAAGTCTGCTTGGAGCATGACCTATCTCTGTCTGCATACATGTGACATTCTGGTCCAAGAAGTTGTAGATGGGAGAGATGTCTTAGTCCTGATAAGCAGCATCCTTGCCGCTGGACAGGACAAATGACAGAGAACTGTGTTATTACTTTTGAATAGGATTTCAGTTGCTTTATTTCTCTACTTATTTGTAAATGTCAGTAGTACTTTCCAGGCTTGTTAGGAATACATACCTGGGCCCACCCATCATGCTTCAACACTTTGGAGTGCCCATATCCAATTTTGTTGTTGTGAGTGGTATAAATTTTATAGCCATTCTCCATGAGTTTGGTGAATATGCCTTGTGAAGGGAAGAAGTAGAAAAACAGTACTATCCTGCATCAATTTTTGCAGATGTTTTTATCCTGTTCTCAAAATCAGTCCAGGTAAACCAGTCTCTGATTGAGACTTAAAATCTCTTGCTGTGTGAAAAGTTTGCATACCTTCAGGCAATGTTAGTTTTTCAGTGTTCACTTCCAGTGTTTGGGTTTGTGCATTGTCCAGTGACAGCTGTCATCTGCAGGAGTTTTGGCTGCACCGGAAGCTCTGGAGCATGTGAGGCCTGCTTTCCTGTGGATCTCGTGGGATCTGCAGGCTCTTGGTACAGGATACAGACACGTTCATAGGAGAGACCAGCTAAGCCTGCTCTTGTTGCAGTAATTTAGGAAAACAGAATTAATTTTCAGTTGCAGTTTCCTGAAAACTCTGGTCGTGGCCTTTCATCATGGATGCGCAGCTGAATGTATGTGTGTGTTCAGTTTCCAAAAGCGTTTTCTTTGTAGTTTTTCCTGGATGTCTGCATGTCCCTCTTCCCCAAGTATACCCGTACTTAGTCAGTGAGCTGATATAAATGGAGAAAGCTGAAAAAGATGAGGATGATCTCTTGCATTTAGACTGCTGTGTGCACATGTCCTTGTGTCTTCACTCCTCAGGCTGAGACCTGAGAGAAGAGATGTGTATGTAATCTATGCTTCTGTTATTGTCTGTCTTGTCCATGTGTGTTTCATGTCTACTGTATTGCAAACATATTGTATTTATGGAACAATCCCTAATATAATAGATCACGAAATCAAACTGTTAAGTGAGAAAGTAGCTACTTGAAGAACCACAATGATTAAAAAAAAAAAGGGAGAAGAATTATTGAATTATTCAGAACGTGAAAAGTTATATTGCTGGCTGAATTGTTCACCTGAAGGAACACGTACTTTGTGAATATTATTATGTAGTTTTTCAAAAGGTGGTTTTCCCTCTGAGTTCAGTGTGTACAAGTTTATTTGTGTGAGGATTTAAAGCACTGTGGAGCATAGGGGTGTTCTGAAGACAATTGGTGTAAAACCATTGATGTTGGAAGTTCATACTTCCATCTGAGAATTTCTGTGTACCAGTAATGTTGGAGTTGAACTATGAGAATGCTGATAATATATTACTCTAGTGAAATATGGTGATGGTTCATCTTAAAGTTTAGCTCACTTCTAGATGTTCTAGAAGTTCTAGGTGTTCTTTGCACCACAGGTTCAGTAATATAGATTTGCAAATAGTGGAGCTTAGGGTATCGGTTATTAGTATATGGATTTAGGTTAAGCATTTAAAAATGTACTAATTGGGGGGAAGTGTTTGTTGTATTCTAGTAATTTGGGGAGAAACATGGTGGGTTTGGGTTTTGTGTCTGCTGCAAGACATTGGTGATTTTTTTCTGACTGGAATCTCTGTAGTGTCCTCCTCCAGTGAGGATTGCAATGTGGGCTCTTACAAATGGAGACCTGTCTGTGTGGAGCAGCTTGATGGAATGGGCTTTAATCTATCAAAACCCCTTTAAGTGTTTAGCATAATTTGGGATTAAATTTGATTTAATTTTGGCTCTAATATAAAATACATTTTTCTCTGTGAAATAATGGAAGTTAAATAAGAAATAGTAACACTGGGGTAATGTCTTTCATAAATGAAGGTACTGCTGTTACCCAAAATATGGAATGAAGCATCCAGCTTTCTTGTCCAAACTTAGCATGTCTTGTATATTAAATGAATGGCACAAGCATTGAAAAGTAAACACCAGTGGAAGTATTTTTTACTTTGAAGGTTCTTAAATGGATCTAACAGAGAAATAGATAGGTTTTATTTAAAGTAAAATACTTCCTCTGCCTTTGCCTGGCATTTTAATGATAGCTGCCTTTCAAACCAGCATCATTTATGATGAAATAGATTCAAGCCTTCAGCTTGCAGTCTGATCTGCATAACTGAGTGTTTAAAGACAAAAGTGGTTCCACAAAGGATCCATAGATGTAACCAGACATTGGTGTCTGCTTCTGTCACGTTCTAGGGCTTATGTAAAGGATCAGTACTGTGATTAAGTTCCACTTTAATTTGTTTAGGGTTTTTTGAAAGAAATACTTTTTGGAAAATGATATTTCTTGGAGTACTGAGATATTTTTTCTTTCATCTTTTCAGTTCTGTAAGTTGGCACCTGTGCAGAGACCCTTGTACTAGTACTGAGTTAAATGTACAAACTTACTGTTTTTTAACAGCTGAGACATGGCTATTGACAGGACATGTCAGCAAACCACAGCCATTAGCTGTAATATGTAGTTATATGCCAAGCACAAATTTCTGTCTAACAAAGGAAAATCCATTCAGATTTTCATGAGATTTATTTTCATTTACACAAATGCTGTTAGTTACTTTATTTCAGTACTTTCCAGTGAAGTTAAATACACAACCCCATCTGTTTAGCTCATTAGCTGGTACTCTACATACATTTTAAATATACATTTTTTTATCTACATAGAACAGAATGTTTTATACATCAGCAGCAATTCCATAAACTATACAAGTGATAAAATTTTAAACTATTTAACTTACAAATTATTGTACAAATTAAAATACAATAACATATGTGAGTATTCAAATATTATATGTGATTAAATTATCTTCCCCTGCACTCCATATAGTGTTATTTTTTGTATATCATTCAGCATGTTGGGTAAAACACTAGGAAAAAAAATCTATAATATGTTCTCACAAAACTTGATTGTAAGTGTGTCCCAAGGGGAAATTCACTGTCTTTTAGAAAGACACTGGAATCCACAACATGCAGAAGGGTTAGAATCTCCTGATAACTTCTTTCACACTGTCAGAATGTTATTTTGGGAGACAATATAGAAGCTGGTACTGCTTTTGCTCCAAAATAATTTTTAATGTACTCTTAGGATATTATCCATGTGTTAATGCATTCCAGACTATGATATCAAGAGGCAGCAGTGCAAATACTGTAATGTAGTTAATATATTACTAACTTCTATTGTTTTATTATTTCATTGCACTTTTGAAAACAGCAAGCCCTAGCTCAATAACAGCATGTGTATTGGCCTGATCCTGGAACTGATATACTCTACTGGCATATTAGTATCACAGTATCTGCATCTTGTCACGGTATGTGCAGAAAATCTTAAGACAGTGCTGTCTAATTCTTCCCTTATGACTAGGATGACATTTTTATAAGCGCAGAATTAAACAGTCTGATGATAAAATGAAATCTGTGTGGGAAGAAGTTCCAACCTGCAAACAGCAGTACGGTATAATTTATGAACAGCCTATCAAATATAAACTGTCTAGATCTCTTGCACTGGAGAAAAAACCAAAAAATCCAACATAAAAACCAAAACCAAAAATCAAGGTACCTGTAAAATGTCCATAAAGCAGTTTCTTGATATAACATGTGATATTACTCATGTGTAAAGCTGTTGTGATAGTTGTGTGAGCTCAGCTATGTGGCTGATAAAGCCTGCTCTAGAATGGTTTCACATGGCAGCTACATCTGCTAGGTTAAAAGATGCCCATTCATAAAAACTTGTACAACCATCTTAAATGTTTTGTAGTAATTTTCCATAAAGTCTCAATTAACTTTTGCTACTTATCACCCCCCCATGGATATAAAAGACTTCATTAAAGAGGTTTACAATGCCAGTAACATCATGACCAGGTCGTTTTACCTTAGTGCAAGAGAAGAAGTGAGAAATACTGATGCTGTGCAGATGTGTCATACTCATATGATCACTAGAAGTATTCAAGAAAAGGGAAAACCCAATGTTTTACATTCTCTGAATATTAACTGCTATGTGATTGCCCTGAAAATTTGTGAGGTTTTTCTTTTTCTGTTGTTAGATTTGTATTTGAATCAAGGAAATGGTGATAATGCTCCTAAAAAGTGTGTGTGCATGCAGATGTGTATGCAAGACACTTGTAGCATGTATTTAGGATGCTGTCTGGCCTAATGCTCTAGTCCTGGAGAAGAAGAATTGTTCATCATAAAGTGAAGTTTGTTTTGCCAGACAATAAACAGCATATTTTAGTGCCTGAGAGGTCACTGGGAAGGGGCAAAGCAAGGAAGCAGTTTCTAAATACCCTGGGTTTCTGCAGGCTTCCGTGGGTACTGAAAACTCTTCAGGCTTGCTTTCAACAAGTGATCTTTAGTATTGCAGGAAAGAGGGAGCAGAGTGAGTACGTAAGCCAAGAAATAAATACATTTCACAGGATCCATGGATGATTTTTTTAGTCTGTAGGCATTATAACAGACAGAATTTCCAGATTCAGTGGATGATTTCAGAGTGTCTCAAATAGGAGTACTCTGAAGCAAATTATCATCTCCTGAGGCATGATTTTCCTCTGGTTTTGACCACATACACACATTGGTTTCTAACAGAGGTCACTGTTATGTGTCAGTCTCTATCAAACAAAATACAGGTGAGATGGAGGACAATTGTCAGGCTTTTAAGTTGGGTCATTTATAACACTGAGCAGTTCTTGACACAACAGTAACTATACATAAATTTAAGATGTTATCTTTTGTGTCTGTAAAGTTTCTTTTAACAAAGGAGTTCTTTACAATAGATTGGTAAACTCCACCAACTCCCTTTTTGGTAGAGTAATCTTGCACAGCTTACTTTGAAGAAAATTTGTGTATTGACCACTGTAGATCAACTGCAGAGGGAAGTGGTCAATCCTCAGGGTACCAGCATGTGGTACAATTATTTCACCAAAATTATTTGCAGATTTTCCAGACATGCTCATGAAATACTTGTTTTCAACTTAGGTTTTGACCTTATAACTGGTTTTCTTGAAAACAAAGTCTAGTGTGAAGGTGCCCTGAGTGAATATTGCTTTAACAATATCAAATAAAAATGAATCTTTCATATGGGAAAGACTGCTGTCATCCTTCAAGGAGGAAAGCTTTATTAGGCTGTGGTTCTCAGGAGCTTCCTCTGTCACTGGTGAACCTGACAGTTACATTTTGTGATGAGTTTTTGTCTGAGTCAGCAAAGAGATGTCAAAGTTGTGTGATTGATTCTGAGAAGCAGGAAAGCTTGTATTGTTATGGAGTATAAGGAAGTAAGGAAAAGCTACTTGGCTTTAGTGTTGTTTTTCCTTGGTAGAGATTATGAAGTTGTATTTTTACATGAATTGTAGAAAATAATTTTTATGTATTTGAAATGTGTTTTTTTATGCTCACCAATGATGAAATTAAGTTACTGAGAGGGGGATTAAAATAGAGTTTATAGAAGAGGAGCACACAGAGGATGATCATCCAGTTGTCACAGTATTTTGCTGGAAAATGTGGAGTAGGTGGCAATTTGTAGACAAAACCAGTGGGCTTGTCTGAATCTGACAGTTAAAAGTAGATCATGCAAACCAGGCGTGTTCAGCTGGTGCCTGCTAGGAATCTGTACTCAGTGTTACATACACTGTGTTAGATCAAGTGTAATGCAGCTTTAAGTGTGAGTTTACTGTCACTTTTCAAGGAACAGCGATGTAAAAGGACAAACTGACAGAAAACCTAATTTGTTAATTCTTTGCATGATCTTGCATTTTACTGTCTAGCGTACCTTAGTGTCACCCCTGGGTTACATTCCTTGTAGGTCACAGGACAGGCAGGGGGCTTTCTGCAGTTGTGGTGGTGATGAGAGCGTGGCTGCACATGCAGAAAAAATGGAATCTGTTGTAGTTATGTCTATTGTGCCTAAAATTTGCTGTAACTGGACAACTCTTCATTTCCCACAATTGAGCTGAGAAGTCTTGGCTCTGGTGCTTCCATCTTGCGTACCTGGACAGGTAATGTTAGGACAAAGGTTTATGAACTGGAACAGGGTAGATTTAGAGTAGATAATAGGAAGAAATTCATGACTCTGAGAGTGGTGAGATGCTGGAAGGGGTTGCCCAAAGAAGCTGTGGATGCCTCATCCCTGTCAGTATTCAAGGCAGGCTGGATGGGGCACTGAGCAATCTGATCTAGTGGAAGGTGTCCCTGACCATGGCAGGGCATTGGAACTAGGTGATCTTTAAGGTCCCTGCCAAGGCAAACCATTCTAGGATTCTGTTAGAAATTGTTGCCCTGTTACCTCTGGGACACATCTTTGCATTGAGGAACCTGGGTGAGTGCAGCTGCATCACCATGTTCAGGGTTTGAGGAGCTGAGACTCTTACCATGGTTGGATGAGGAACCAATATCTGTAAAGCAGTTCATAAAGGCAGAATATTCTGAATTTTTCTTTCATCCGAATCCTATCAGAATATTTTCTGGCTTTACAGATTGGTATCCTGCTTCCTTAGTAATATGGATTATGCTGAATGTATTTTACTAAGTTTTGGCTTCATCATGAAGTTATTTGACTATGGGTTCCCAAAAATTTCAGACCTGTTTGGAATCGTAGTCCTTAATTATTGGTCTGTGAGTTAATGGCATCAAGAACCTTCAAGATTTTTGTTCCTAATAATTACAGGAGTTGTTATAAACACATATAATATCTTTTGATCATTCTGAATTCCTCTTTTAGTGTATTCTAGGACTTAATTAGTGAGAATTAGCTTCAGGGCACCAAAGTCATTGAGGTGGAATCCAATTTCCACAACCTTTTTATTCAAGAGAGCACAATCCTGAGGAGCCTTGAGTTTTATTTTTTGGATTATTTTCAGTGCTAGTTAATGAGCCAGGATATCTGTGTTATTATTGCTCTTATAAAATAGTTTCTAGACATCTCATGTTTTGGCTTGCCTCAATCTGAAAATGGGCTTAAGTGCCTGAAAATTGTTTGGGAAATTTAAAACTGTAATGAGGAAAAATCACCTTGGGGTATGTGGTAGAAGTCAGCGGGATTCCTTGTTCATACCATTTGTGAAGTATCAAGGGAGAGAATTACCTGGAAGTTCTTGCTGACGTTGTGGATAGTCTCTTGAAGAGGATAGACTGCAGAAACATACAGGATTTAGTACTTGATTTACCTTTTTTTTTCTCCTTTTCTTTTGAAGTGATGGTTATTCAGATTAAAAATGAATGAAAAAAAGATGATTTACAGTTCTGGAATTTTATGTAAGTGGGATAGGAATAATTCTTAGTTGATTTAATCTGACCACAAGTGTTGATTAGCAGAAGTGGTGGATTTGTTGCAATAGTGTGGAAAAAAAAATCCTAACTGGAGACAAGTATACTCTTAAAAAACCCTTCTTTGTTGTCTTGGCAAATGTACATGGGCTTATGTTCCAAGAGGGGTTTTGAGAAAGTGACCTGGTTGCTCACTTCTATGATTTTAGAGTTCTGTTCTAGTCCTTCCCCCTCTGGCTGATTTCATACTATCTTTAAATACTAACACATGTCAGTTTATGTGCTGACTCTTGTGTTTATTCTTGATGAAGGTGCTTGATGCTGTTCTGATGCTGTAGCAATCCCTGATTCCACTGATGAAAACTGCTCCTTGGTGCCCAGTTTGCAACTCCTTGAATATATGAAGAACAGTGATAGATTTTCTTTTGCTGGTTCACTGTTGGTCAGTGCTCTCCCTAATGCAGTACAATATTCTCTGCTCCTTGATTTTTGTCATGCTTTAAAGGAAAGAAAGGGCTGCCACCAGGGTATACAGGTTGAGATGCTGCTTCTAGTGATACCTAAATCATTGTCATTGCACTGGTTTTACATTCCAGAGCTGCCCACTCTGAAGGGTCCAAATGCTTTTTAGAAATGTTAAGAGCATTTTGACAAGTACTGCCGCCCGTAAATTTTTATCTTGGCTGATGATGTTATTATATAGGCTTATTTTTTCCATTGACTGTATTACATATGTGTTGCCTTGTGTTTATGTTAGCAAATGTGAGGTAAATATTTAATTTTTAGTTGCCAGTTGTATTAGTCTTATGGAATAAGTAGGTTGCTGAAAGGCCTTTTTTTTTGTATAGGTAGGGTAGACCTATAGGGTTTGAGGAGTGGGGCAGTGAGTAGAGATCTATTTCTTTGAGCTATAGACTCTTTCAGGTCTTGTGGCCCAGATTTTTGGCCCCATCTTTTCAAGTGGGCCACTGAAGGTAACACTGTGGCATTTGAAAAACAGTACAGAAAACATAGATTTGCTTGGTCTGTCTAGAGTGAATCTTATGCTAAAGAGGTATTAATTTTGTCTTGTTTTGGATTAACTGGGTTCTTTGAGTTTCTGTTCCATGTGTAGATAGATGAAGGGTATGTTTGAAACACAGCTGAAATTATATAAATCCATTAAAAATGAAGTTACACTGAGGTATGACAATGTATGACAATTCTCTGCAGAAGAACGAGATGAGAAAATGTTCCTTGCCTAGTGGGAAGTTTATCTAGAGAGAGCCAAGCATATTTTGTAGAAGTTGTTTCGGGATGTTACACAGAATGTAGTCTTACCCTGAATAGGTTTGCTGAAATGAAGTTAGGGAAAAAATGCCTACTCTGTGCATGGTGATGTGCTAAAGTTGAAATTGGAACTTAGGAGAATAGTTCTTGTATTCTAAAATACTTTTGTTGCTTTCACAGCCTGAGAGCCAATGTTGAAATAATGCCTTTGAGTGCTGAAGTAAGATCTAGAAATATCACCTCTGCTCTGTAAGATCTGTATTGTTGTTGTTCATGGTCTTTTCACCTATGGTTTAGAATAGTGTAGTTTTTTTCCTGTAAGTTTTCCTTGTGCTGTCATGTATGTAAATGAGGAGTGTCTTCCAGAATCTCTAAGATGGCTTTTGAAACTAACTTCCAGGTTTTTTGAGCAAAATCTTCTTGGTTATACTTCTGTTAGCTTATTGTCCAGTGTTATTTAATCTGTGTGGATGTATTAAGTAGTTGTCTTGAATTTTTCTATAATTACTGTTTTTCTTTAGTACATGTAGATGGGCTTTTAGAAAACAATGAATCTGAAGTAGATGTTACGAGAAAAACACACTTTTGAAAGAGCAATTTCATGATACATGAACCCCAAAGCACCTACATTTTTAAATGTCCATGAGTTGAATAAACAGCTGCTCTGTACTTTGCTTTCTTCTTGTTGCATAACATGTATTCTCTTACTGTGCTCTGCTTAATCCTGCTCTGAAGGCAGAATGAATATATTTCTTTGTGAAATTTCTGTAATAGTTATCAATAGGCTTGTAAGGCCCTCAGAAATAGTGTCTACTGCTTGCTTCACACTTAAATCCTAGGTAGGTCATTGCACCTGATTTCCACATTGCACACTTCTTTCCACAAGAAGTGGAAAGATGGGAGGGGCAATGATTTGCCAGGATAACAGATTTGCCCCAAAAGCAGTGGCAGAGCCTCAGAAAAAAAGCCAAATCTCTCATAGTTCTGTTACATCAAGGTGATAAACAATGTTTCTCTTTTCTAAGTCTTGCTGTTGTGCTTACCTTTTCTTGATGGCAATCCCAACATTGGTGTGTCCCATTCCTCTAATGATTCTGCACCCAAGTGGCTGCTCCATGTTAGTTGGAAACCTACTGCTGGTTGGGCTTTCTGGCCAGTGGCTAGGTCCTGGGAGAGTCCAGACCCCTCTAGCCCACCTTCTGACAGCAGTTTTCTCAGTCCCTGGTGCAGGCTTACCTTTCCATGCAAGGTGTGCTGCCTTCTCCCCTCGGGGACTTTGCTGGCCACAGGAATGAGAGCACCACAAACTGATTAGTTCACCCTTGTGACTTATATCGAACATTGCTTGTAATTACAAGTATTTTACTATGCCTCAGGGAGAGGAAATGGATGTTTCTTATTTTATGGCTGGAGAATTGGTGCCTGTGAGCAAGACTAAAATTTGTGTTTGGTGTGGATGTCCACTGAGCTCTTTAAGAGCTTTTTTTAAAATTAAAATAGCAGCATTGCATTCATCTTTGTATTTTTAAAGTATTGCTGTAAGTGACGTAATTGCAGCTCTGAGTACTCAGCATTTTGGGTAAATCTGACCCAAATGTGTCAGAATAAGCAGCCAGAAAATGTGCCAAATATAATTACCTATAATCACCTATTTTTAAAAATTTTTGGTAGAAAGGGCTTGATCCTATTTTGCAAGGTAGTGTTCAACTGCCTAAATGGTCATGGCTTTCTTCTCATGTGTTCTGTGACTCATGCACGTTTTGGCACTTGTAACAAACAGAGCAAGGATATTATAATCTGTCTGACTAGTTTCACATATTTTTATGGAGCATTCCATCCATAGTGTGCTGTAGAAAACCACATATATATATGTGTATATACACACACATGCACATATATTCATATATTTATGATATTTGTATTTTTTAAAAAGTACCAGTATTTGTGCTTGGGATTGCCCAGTCTCACTTGCAGGCTCTTACACTCAGCCTTGTTGAACTTTATGAAGTTCACACAGGCCTATCTCTCCAGCCTCTCAGGGTCCCTCTGGATCCCTTCCCTCGGGGACATCGACCACTTGGTGTCTTTGGGAACTTGCTGAGGGTGCTCTCAATCCCACTGCCCGTGTCCCTGACACAGATGTTAAACAGCACCAGTCCCAGTCTCAGGCCCTGAGGAGTCCCACTTGTCACTGGTCTCCACTTGGACATTGAGCCATTGACCACAACTCTCTGAGTGCGACCATCCAGCCAATTCTTTAGCCACTAAGGAGAAGGAACATATGCATTTACATATACAGACCTTTGTTTTTTGTGGCCAATTTGAGAGCAGCAGCAGGTTGTCATCCTCTGTAACACAGCACTAACATAGTGCTTGTGATGAGTAGAGATGCTTCACAGATACTTGCAGATGGTAAAGAAGTTGTGAGGCCTAAGGGGTTTAAGGGCTTGTAAAAAAAAAAAAAAACACATTTTAAAAAATCTGAGTATTGGAGTAGGCACCAATGGTAGGGTGGACTCTCAGAGTTAGGAGGAGGGATTGCCCCTTTCAGTGACCTTAGCTGTTAGATTGGCTCAGCTTTGTGATAGAACTGCACTGTTGTCAAAATCAAGTAAAAACCATTTGACACACTCTCTGAAATATTTTTATAAAGTTTCAGTTTGGGGCATGCATGAGATAGATGAAATTTCACAAAATTTTCACCAGCTGGACTGAAGTTATAGAATGCTACTTAGAAGATGCTGGGTAGCCTTAGTTATGTGTAGTGCTTGTTTTCCTCAATATAAATGTCATCAGAAGTCCCCCAGAATGAGCACTTTTGAATGTAAAAGTTTCATTGGGCAAAGACAGAAGTCCTGCATTGTTCTTCTGAGGTTAACTACCCAGTGGGAGAAATTCCCAGAGAAATTGTCAAAAATAACTATTTTCTAGTAGTTTATAACTTTGTGCCACTAAGCCAGTAGCTTTTTTTTTTTTTTTCCCCCCAGATAAAAAGTAGCATTTCTGTGATTTTTGGACCATTTAAAGTATGTTTGTGACACTGGTGCCACCCCTGTGGATTTTGACATAGAACTGTGGCTTTTTAAATGCAGCATCACCAGCTTTTCCATATGCATGTTTGATATTAAATTGTGGTTATGCTGGTGATGATGGAATACAGATTTCAGGATAAGAAAGGTGACAAAGATTTTCACACAGGGATAATTTTATGCACAATAAGGAGATTTTCTGAGTAATCCTGTTGATTGTAGTAGGACTATTCACAGCTCAGTATGAGTGTAAATCTTGGTGGGATCAGGCCCTGCACTGGCATGTGTTCAGCAACACAGAGCACTCAGAAATAACTGTGCAACAAGTCATAAGAGTGTATCATATGTTACCTTTTAGAATGTGTTGATTTTATGATCTGTTAACCTTTTCATGATGATTTACGTTTGATTGCTTTCTTTTTGCAAGTCAACACATTCTAATTAATTCTTAAAAGTACTTGTGTGTTAATTTAAAAATCTTTCTTTTAGCTGAGTGTTATTTTTCTGAGTAGGGAGAAGAGAGAATTTTATTTAATTTTCTTTATTTAGAACCATTAAGTAGGGTATTATTCTTTACTCTCTAGGCTTCTGCAGTATGGTGAAATTTGAACCTTTGATATTGTGAAAGCTAGATATATTTCCTTTTATATTAGACTATATTCTTATTTTAATAGTACAACTAAATATATTTTCTGATGTGATGAGAATAGTCAGTGTTTTTCATGGTTTGATAGGGATTTAAAGGATTTTAGGAACGTGTTCTAATTTTTCTCTTTCTTTTGGAGGAGCTTGTATTGGTGGTGGTTTCATTCATGGAAGTGTGTAAAAATTAGTAGTTTTAAATATGCTATTAGGCCCTGTTGCTATCTCTTTGTTCATTAGCATTAGGAATTACAGAATTATTGGTGACTTTTATACTGCATTTTAGGAGGAAAGCATTTGAGAATGCAATAGCCATTTTTCCTGTGGACTGAATTTGGCGTAGCCGTTGGGTATGTCTGGGTGGCAGCTCTGAGGTGTTCATCCGTGTGTGCACATTGCCTTTGTGGAGCAGTTTCACAATGCACCTTAATCTGATCCAACCTCTGACCACTCCTGGGAGACACTCCTCTTCCCTGCTCCTGCTTCCTCACTGCCCATCTCCCGTATCCTCCACCTGCTCTGTTCCACTGATCCAAACGAAACCTCCAGGCTTTTCTGTGGGAATGTTTTTGTCCAGCTCCTTTCTCAGCTGCAGAATGCTGTGCTCAACCCAGAGCAGGCGACAAAGAGGTCTGAGGGGGGTGAGGTGCAGGGCACTCCCCTTTGGTCAGGTAGCCCCTGTATTGGATTCTTTCTTGCAGTGTTACTGAGAGTTGGGTAAATAACAAAACATGCCAAATTTCCCATTGGAGTGGCCTATCAGTTGTAGTTGGTTTTGTAGTAGTTTGGCTATTTAGAAAGGTTTTACTAATCATGCAGGTAAACTGCTCTGGTTATAAAGTGGTTGACTTTTTAATTCAGAATAATTCAGAATAAACCTTTCCAAAGTGAATTCCACTATTCCACTAAATAGGGAAGGAAAAAAATCTGTACTAGAACAAGAGTGTTCATTTAGGGAGTTTTATAGATTTATGTACACCATATTAATTTAAGCTTACAGTTTAGCACAAATGATTGTAGCATGACCATAGAGATGAGCCCTAAGAAGCTGAGGGGTTTTCCCAGATTGCCTTTTGAAAAGTTTATTGTGTGCGTTTTGCACAAGTAACCTTTATATGTTTTGTGGTTTGGGCTCTGAAAGCACTTCTTCTTACAAAAGCTCTTGAAGCAAGGATGTGGGAGGAGTGCTCAGGTACATGTTCCTTAGCTTCAGATATTGCTCATTAGGAATTTTGCCTTGTCTTACTTTAGTGAAAATGCACTTCCCAAAATGTGGAGCTAAAATAATGTTGTCAGGCTACTTCCAGTGTAAGGTTACTCTGAAACCATTTAATACCTTGGGCTGAGCACAGGGTCAGCTTTTGTGAGGGGAATCTTGAAGGTAGTTTTCATCAGAGCAGTATCAGATTGCTAAAGGCAAGTTAGAAGTGCTGTTGTGCATCCAGTCTCTTGTGTTTGGGTTGTTGTATCTTAGAAAACATGGTCAAAGAGAGCTCATTGCTGTAGTGAAAGTGGTATTTCTCTTTCAAGTCTTTGCTACAGTCCTTCAGAAGGAGCTAAGGTTTAAGTTTGAAGAACAGTTATATTTTAACAACTTTCTTTTCCTGTGTTCCCTTTAACCTTCTTTCATTCCTTTTTGCCTTGGAAAAGTAGGGAGAAGATCGTGTAGGAGAGAGGGTGGAGTGGGTTATAGAAGGCAGCTAATCCTGCTTTTTAACACTTAAAAGAAGTAGTAGAAATTCTAAAACAACAAAGAATTTCATAGGATAATGTTTACAAATACAAAAAGTCCATCTTACTTAAAAAAAAATCGAAACATTAAACTAATTCTGTTCTACAAATAGATACTAAACTGCAGATGATTTTCATTCTTTGTCTCTGCTGTTAATCCTTAAACGTGTTTGCTTTTCTCCTCTGTCATAAATGGTTTTTAAATCCTGCAGAATTCATGTTTCTGCACATACGGATTTTATTTTTAAAGTGAACCCAATTAGTATCTGTGAGTACTTGCTCATTAAATTAAATAATGCCTTACTGCATGCTTAAGAAAAGAAAGGAGAAGACAGAATAACCCTTACCATCAATCAAAGTGGAGAACAAGAGCTGGACCATGTGTTGTACTCCAATGGCTTACAAATTTTGCTGCTTTCCTTCAGGGTCTCTGTTTAGATCTTTTTCATAGCTGCCACCATCCCAGCAGACTTTTTGAATCAATTAGTGTTTTCTCTTGATGGTATTTTTATTTTTGATTCTGAATTGAAATGTTGTCATGATTTTCATGCAGCATGTTTTCATTTAAGTGGTTGTTTCTTTAATTAGGAATATTGTCTTTACTGCTCAGCTCTCCAGCTCAGTGCATGAAGTCTTTGGAAAAGCTGATGTCAGGGTTCCTGAAATGAATAGTTCTGAAGTGCAGCCGGAGGCTTTGGCGAAGCAGCAGTTTCTGAATGAAGCAATGTAGTTCACTGGATGGGGATGTGCTGCAGGCAGCTGTGGAGCACCCCGTGAAAAGAGAATGTCCTGTGAGACCTTTTCCAGGCAGTCCTTCCCCTTCCTCTCTCTCTTCCCCAGAGAGCTCTGCCTGTAGATGTCTCTTGTGAGATGCTTTGCCTACGGTAAAGGCTTGGAGAACCTCTACCAAGCAAAAGGGATTCTTTAAAAGTTTTGGTGACAGCTTTTTCTCTCAGTTTATAGAGGAACTACATACTCTTAAGAAAAATCATGAGATTACTTCATCAAACTTAATAGAACTTCTGAAATTCCATGAAAAGCATCTCTGCAACATGGATAACAATGTCTTATGCCAAGAAATTTGCTTGTGTGTGTATGCGGTTTGCATTTTTGTAGCTTCCCTAGAGATAATCTCTCAGTAAGTTGATCTTTATTTCACAAATGCATCTTGCACTTAAAAATGTATTTAATCTTTGCAGGCTTGGTAAAGTGATCTTGTTTGAATGCTTTCAACTTACTTCTCTTTATCACACTGTCATTCCTCCAAGAACACTTCTCATCTTCAATTTAAATGATAGGATTCCTTTTATGTGAGCTGAAAGGTGTCACTTGACAAATTACAAGTGTTTTACTGAATTAATTGCATTTGGGAGGCTTCTTGCTTGGATTAATAGCCTGTTTTTGTTTGTGGTTCTTTGTTTTAAAACATTACCTCTTCATTTTGAAACATCACCTGCAAGTCATGTAACTTGAATTGTGTACCATCACTTCTCACATGCAGTCTAACACTGAGTTCTCACTATTTTTCTATGGAAAGCCAGGTGTTTGAAAGCCTTATTTGATAAGCAGTGCACTCACTGCGCCACTTCTGATATGACTCAAGACCATGACTGGAAGACAACTTGAGGGCTTTCAGTTGCATGACTCTGCTAAACCTGCTAGTCAGGGTGAGACAGAAACTGTTTCCATATCCTTTGCAGCTGAGGGAGCCAGCAAGATCCATGAATAGGGGTCCACAGCTGGCCTGCCCTCTGGGAAGCTGCTGTATCTCACCAGCTGTCCCAAGCCAAGGGTTGGCTTGTCAGGAGTCTTCCTGCCTCTCTTGGTCAGAGTAGAAGGATCTTCCGTGAGGTTAACACTCAACTTCTTAGCCTGCCTAACTTCCTGCCAGGAAGTAGCTTTAAATCCAGGATTTCCTTAATTCCTACCTAATTTCAGAGTGATGTGGAAGTATCATCTTCCATGTGGGACAACCTTCTATGCTCTTCTTCCCAGTGGCCTGAGCAGACAGATTAGGGCCACCATGTTCTCACACTTGATGCTGTTTATTTTCTTTTGCATGTGTTCCAGCATCTTGAGTTCTTGTATTCTCATACCTGTGCACATCATTCTTTTGGAGAATCTGCAGTGACCTGATGCTGTCATGTTTCTGTTATGTGGAACAAAAGCATAGTGAATGACAGTCTGTGTGAGATGTACCTTGAGTACAGATAGACTTCAGATAAAGGCTGGAATGAATAGATATATCTGTTTTATTTTCCTTGAAGTTTATATTTATGAAGTGGATATTTAGAATGCTCTACCAAGAGAACCAGTCTTAACCTTAGGTCTTTTGCACCATCTTTTACCAAATCTTAAGAATTTCAGTTCTATCTCACCTTTCTCACTTGGCATAGGATATTCCAAACAAAAAAATATTATAAATTAATCTTCATATTCTTCTTTTAATATTTTGCTGCAAGATCTCTGGGAGATCTGCATTGGTGGGAAGAATACAGCCTTAGTGCTGTGCCAGATTTTGTTTGTTTGTTTGTTTGTGTTATTGCTGAGAAACTATCAGTATGGTTTCCCAGTTACATCTGAAAAATACTTCATGGGTTATATAATGTCTGCAAGTGGCTCTGTGACATACCAGACTTTCATTTTCTCTTGAAGATATCTTGTTCTCTTACTCTGAATGAATTATTTTGAGAGTCAGCTTGTCACATAGCACTACCTGGGCTTACTCAAGGCATTAAGAAATTGTTGTCCATATTTGAAGACAGATACTGTGAAAATCAAAAGCATGATTACAAACTTATGTTAGAATTGCAGGAGAATAAAAAAGGACAAATCACAAGCATAAATGTGCTGTATGGAATTTTTCCATCTTCTTCTCCTGTCATGGGTGGTTTTGGTCCCTAAAATGGGCTTTTTATGTAAGAAGGAAGAATGTTAAAAAGATTGATGACACTGTCATATATAAAGACATTTAGCTTGGTGACTCTGTCCTCCTGATTTCCAGCAGAGCAAGGCTTACTAAAAATAATAAAAAGACTATTTGCCTGAAAAGCTTCTTCCTTTGGTGTGCTTCTTGAGTATTTGAAACTGAGAGAGGTCAGACCATCCTGGCTGTCAGCCTTTCTATGATGTGCTCAGAAGTTTAGAACCTCTCATGGTACAGAATAGGGACAAATGTTCTTTCAGTTTTGACTTAGGAGACATGAGTTGCCATCAGGATGTGTTAAGGGTCTTTTTACTTTATTTGTTGAGGTGCGTGTGTGGAGGGTTTTTTTTGTTTTTTTTAAAGAAATTGAGTTAATTTTACTTTCAGAATCTTAAGAGCCAATAGTAATATTTGAAACAAAGTACAGTAAAGGTGAACCTCATGAGATTTTTTCAGCTCCTTCAGCTGATGGCTTCCATTGCTACCAATTAACCTAGGATCTCACCTAAAAAGAAACAACTATTTATTTTGTAAACTTGGTATAGTTTGATATAAAGAAAGCCTTACAAACGTTTAGATACATTGAGGATTTTCAAAATATATTACTGAAGAAGAAAATTATTTAGAAAGTGATCAAATGGATCAAACTGAATATGGGAATTTAGACATTTGATGTACATTTGTTTGATGGAGTGTTTTTGCATGTTGACAGGCTGTTAGACTGGCAGGGGGCTGTCATTTGTGTAACTCTGCAGAGTGATGGCCCTGCTGGTTTTAGGCAGAGACCTGATTTCTGTAGATGTAACCTGTAGAGAGACCTGATTTCTTTGGTTATGAATTGTCATTGCGAGCTGCAGGGAAAGCAGCATAGCCTCTGACTTTAGACTAGAATGGAGATGGAGCCTTTCTCCATGCTGCACTCCCAGGGGGATGGAATTTGAAGCTGATGTCTAGCACATCACACTGTTATCCTAACTCTGAATGCATCAAAATCAGAGGTGCTGCTGCTCTCGTGATGCTGCCCAAGGTCCCATCTGGAGCTTTGGCTGGGCCTTCTGTGTGTTGTCCAACTCCACGGTGCCTCTGCTCCCACCCCTGTGTCTGCTGTGGCCTGTGTGTGTATTGCCTCTGCTCTGTGGCTGTGGAAACATAGAGGGATGGAGGAAGGATGTCTGCCTGTCTGTCTGTCTGTCTGTTGGTGTGTCTGTCTCAAGGAGCACTGAGGAATGGGTAATAGGGGTTGTGGGCCTGGGGAGTAGGGTGAAGGAGACTGACTGCTCTGACTGGACATCCAGCGTGCCAAGGAGAAGAAGAGTCCTAGAACTATCTTGCATATGTATTAATTAGTAGAATAAGAAGATGCTGCCACTTCCAGCTTCACAAAAGCCTCCTGCTCTGTGCTGAAAACCAGTTAAAAATGTCATGATTGTTGGAATATTGTGAATTATATTGCTTTTCATAATTGGAATTTGTATTTCCTCACTAATGCTCCAGCTTTGTGCGTGTGAATGTCTTTTATGAACAGTGTTGACCTCTCTATAGTCTTTGTTTTATGTTTAGCTTTAGCTATAAAGTTGCATTTTCATAGAATCGCAGAATAGTTTGGGTTGGAGGGGACCTGTAAAGGCTACCCAGTCCAACCCCCTGCAATAAACAGATATTTTCCCTTACTTCAGGTTGCTCAGCACCATCCAACCTGGCCTTGAATGTTTTCCTGGATGGGGTATCCACCACCTCTCTGGGCATCTTATGCCAGTGTTTCAGCACCCTCATTGTAACAATATTCTTCCTTGTATCTAGTATAAATTGCCCATCTCTCCATTCAAAACCATTACCTGTTGTCCTGCAACAGGTTCTACTAAAAAATTCTTTCTCCACTTTAAAGGCTCTCATTTAAGTAATGAAAGGCTTCAATAAGGTCTCCCCAGAGCCTTCTTTCTCTCTTATCCTGTTGGCGTGGCAGAGATGTTCTAGCCCTTTGATAATTTCCTTGCCTCCCCTGGACTTGCTCCAGCATATCCACATCCTTATGATGGCGTGGCCCCAGAGGTGGATGTAACAGTGAGGTGGGGTCACAGGAGAGTGGAATGGAGGGGCAGAATCACCTCCCTCAACTGCTGCTTTGGATGCAGCCCAGTTTTCTCTCACTTGCGGATAGTAAGGTTTTCCAGGAGCTAAAATGCCCTGGGGCATTGGAAGCAGTCGAAGGGCACTGAAAGGACAAGGAAGTAGGGAGAACAGGACCAGTATGAAAGAGGTGTTTGTCAAAAACAGTCAAAATGGCAAAAGAGAACAGAGCAAAGAGGGCATACAGGAAAAAGATTAAAAGTTTTCCAAGGAACAGGAAGAAGGAATTAGCTGTCATTTAATTACCATACTTTTGCCAGTAGTCAGAAGCACTGATTTGAAACCTTTTGTTTGAAAGTGTTCAATTGTGTGCACACAGATGTGTGAAAGGAGAATCTTTTGACATTCCTCCAAGATATCCAACTTTTGTTTCTTACTCAGTATCAATTTTAGGACTGCATGTGTGTTTGTTGAGTACTGAACTTGAGTTCTTATAAAATGTTTTTAAGTAAAAAATTTTAAGCAAGTGCACCAATTGTAGATGTTTACTATTAAAACTTTCTTTGTAGGTAATTGCACTTAAGAATGAACATTGAAGACAAGCTGGGAGGATTATTTCTTAAATGTGGTGGCATAGACCAGATGCAGTCATCCAGGGCTATGGTAGGGATGGGTGCAGTATCTGACCAGTCTGGAGTATCGAGAGAACGGCAAGAGGCAGTGCTTCAAGATCGGACTATGCCGCACCAAGAAATTCTTGCAACAGATGAAGTATTACAGGAAAGTGAACTTCGACAGCAAGAGATGATTTCACATGATGAACTCATGGTCCATGAGGAGACGGTAAAAAATGATGATGAAATGGATGCGCAAGATAGACTTCCTCAAGGGCTGCAGTATGCTGTTAATGTCCCTGTAAGCAATTTCTTTGTGAAATATTGGAGAGATTACTAGGAGGCTTGATCTGGTAGTCTAATCCTACTCTGGCAAGAATCTTATTAATTGCTTGTTTGGATTTTGATTATCAAAATATTTATGTCATTTACCTCTGGCTGTGGATAAATTTTGCCAATTAAGTATAATCTTTAAGTATTTGTTTTATAAATATTTTATAAGCAGGCTGTTACCATAGAACTAAAGCGTTCAGATGTGCTCCTTTAAGGATATTTAGTGTTCAAGGGTAACTACAAACCAGAATAAATAGCGTTATTAGAAGGTGCATACTGTTTATGCTGTTCATAGTATTGTTTAGTTGCTTTTGCTATAGGAAGCATCTTGTATGTTTTTTAAGGTATGTGGACGCTTAAGCAATTGCATTCACACTGCAGGTTGGACTGTGACACTTCATACATGACCATAAATATGCCCCTCCACAATATCTCATAGAAGGCATACCTTGGCTTTCCCAGAGAGCATAGAGATGACTTCCTTTTGAAAACAGAGCATCTGTCTGTAATGCAGCACATCATCACTGTTACCCTTCAAACATAAAGGACAATCACCAGGACTATAAAAGTAGATAGCCTTACACATGAAGAATAATCTTCAGAAACACAGCACTGTTAAAACACTACTCTCTTAGCTGTAGATCAGGTGGCTCAGGTGTTAGAAGAATGGAAGAGTATCATGGTCTTCATTAAAGTTCACACTGGATTGAGATTTTTAATTTTTTTTTTTTTTCCAAAAACTTCATTAGAACTGGTCTTTTTTTTTAATTTTATTTTCTTAAAAATACTTCTGTCTTAAATATATAATAAACTATTCCATTAAATCTTGCATTCACAACAGCACGGACTAAAGTAAAATAGGTATGAAAAACTGAATGGTTTTACAGATGGAAGTGATTTTAACATATGAACTGATCTCAAAATCACCACAGGTCAGGAAAAAAGACCTTGGGAGATGAATGAAAGGATACATCAAAATGTTACTGAGGAAATTAACTGTGCCCTTCTTATTTAAGATACATATTAATTCTTTCACTTAAATTTCTGAAAGAGTGAAGCCAGAAGATAATTCCCTTAGGAAAAGGTTTTCTGTTTCAGCAGTTTGTCATCTTCTAAAATTGAAAAATTGCTTTTCTGTAGTGAGAACCTTACCTGAAACTGGCACTTGGTATCTTAACAGATCAGTGTAAAGCAAGAAATTACCTTTACTGATGCATCTGAACAACAGAAACGAGACAAAAAACAAATACGAGAGCCAGTAGATTTGCAGAAAAAGAAGAAAAGAAAACAGCGTTCACCAGCAAAAGTAAGACATTGATTTGGCAAAACCAAGATTAAAAGGACCTGAAGATTTGGTTGACTATGACTAATTTCATTAGCATTTGAACTAGTTAGGCTGGAAATTGTTTGTTTGCTCAGTAAAGATGCAGTTCTGAAGTTCACCAGAGACCCAAAACAAAACTGATATAACAGTGTTTTTCTTTGAACTCCTTTTAGCAACATGAACTCTTGACATATTTTAACATCTGTCTCTCCAGGCAGTTCTCTCTCCAAATATTTTTTTTTTTAAATTATGAGTCAGTAGCTTTGTAGACCATTTATAAATCATTACTCTGTATCTATCTAATAATAGTTGTGCTTTTCTGTGAGCCTGACAATTTTATATGCTTCATGCATAGTAGTGAAAAGTTTTTAAAAAGAAAACTAAAATGGTAGTTTTGAAAATCCTAAAAAGTTTACTAATATATATAAAATAATTTACTGATAGGGAAAATTCCTGTTGTCATAATCATCTTCATATATGTATTTATTTATATCAAAAGATTCTTACCCTAGCTGCTGGTTTGTTACTTAAAAATTTGTTTTGTAGATCCATTCATGAGGAGTATGTATCCCTGTATGTCTGAAAACAATTTTCTTCTGTTGAGAAGCACTTCAGATAAAACCAGAATCATTTCACCTCATGAGGTAGCAGTGTTATATCTTCTAGTAATTCCCCAAATCAGTATTAATCTTCAGACTTAAAATAGAACATATGCAGGCTGCTCTGATAGAAGTAAATCAGTTATATCTTATCACACAGCAGAATTAAAATAAGCCTACTCAGAAATCAACCCAGACTGTTTGTACATCAAAGGAAAACTCACCGTAATACAAAGAAAATCTCCCAAACCTCCTTTTTGTTGCCCTGGGAGCAGGACCCTCCAGTCCTCCTCAAAGCACTGTCAAATAAAGTTGCACCTGTAGTATTCTTGGAAAGCTGAGAAATTGCTTCAGATTGGGTGTGGAAGCAAGTTCCAAATGCTGTGCTTTTTTTTCTCACCTCTCCCTTTTGGAGAAAAAGGAGATCTAGGTTGAATACATCCAGAGATCACTTCCATGGAAACATGGCAAGGTAGAAGAGGCGTGTGCCCCTCTTTCTACAGACGTGTACTTGCATGCTTCCTTTTTATCTCCCAGTCTGCCAGGGTTAGTCTTTTGAGATGACAAAAGATTGAAAAATGATCAGGAGAATTGTTAAACAGGTTCTTTTTCAGTCTCTCTTCCCCTTTTTCAGACCTGTCAGAGTAGAAAGGCAGAGTAGAAAAAAGCTGAAGGACTGACCTAGGTGAGAACCTACTGCAGTTTCAGTATTTCCAGAGTGGTGGGGTTGATTTTCCATCCAAACAAGCAGCTGGAACTCTGACAAATGGAAGTCAGTTAACATTCTGAAACGTTATAAATTCTGTTGTATATCAATGCAGTAATCAGGTAACAAAGAGGTCATTAGGAACCATGACTCCTGTCTCCTGTTCCCTCTTCCACACACACACACACACGTGCACACACGGACACACACGCATGCGCACACACACACATGCACAAGCTTCTTTGTTGCTTCAGTTAGGGAAGCTGCTCTGACAGAGTTAACTCTCATCATTTAAGAGGTGGTACGAGGAGTAGATTAAGTAGAAGAGCCCAAGTTTAAGATAACCATGAAATCAAGTGTATTTTCTACACAATTACTTTAAAATTTCAATATAATATATGAAAAGCATTTCATGACATGTATTTAAATTTGTTTTAAAGACGCAGTCAGCTTCATCAGCTGGATAATGTTACAGAACAGAGTCTTTACAATTGTCTCTATCTGTGACTGGAGCTGTAACACACCAATCTTAAAAACGTATGAATGTGCTTGTCCTTCAGAGTGAATGCACAAGAATTTGTTAGTCTGAAACTTTCACTCTTGTTTTGACACAGGAGAATTAAAATTAAGTAAATCCTACAGTATTTGCTACTATTTCAGATATACTGTTTCAGTTATTGACTCTCTCTTTCTCATCACTGTCATTATCATAAAACCTAAAACGCTGTAGCTAATCAAACTGCAGATGTGTTTTCCCAGCATACTTTTATTTTTTTTTAATAACAAGGGACTAAACTGTATTATTTAAGGTTCTTTAAGCTCATTATAGTTGTATATGCAGTTAAGCAAGACTTTTATAAATGTAATCTGTTTACTGCAGATTTGGTTTTCTTATTCTCTTGCCAGAGATAGTAGAGATTTTGGGTTTTGGTTTGGTTTTCTATTTTTATTGTTTTTGACAAATTAGAGGAAACCTGTGATTAGCTTTATTGAATAAGGTAGATGTGGTGCATTTTTTTTAACTTAAGTTTTTAAAATTTTATATGAAAATAGTGGCTTTGATAGCAAAGCAATTGAGTGTGGCAAGTAGAAGTCATCAATGAGATGCTTTTAATATGTATATTAAGTGAGCATTACTTTATTGAGTGAAAAACCTGAAAGGGGAGAAGAATAATACTATTCTCTTGGTTGTTTGGCATTGGGATTTTGGTTGTTAAAATGCAATTTTACCTTTGAGACTATTGGTATTATATAGATGTAGATAATATATATGACTATTCTGGTTAAGCTTTAATGACTTATAGCAAACATTTAGAGTTGTGATTTGAAAAAAAGAATATAACTTTTCACTTTTGCTTTAAAATACTATTGTCCATGCTTTAGTGCCCGGGAGCAGTTTGATTACTTTGCATTCTTTCCAACAGACGGACAAAATAAACAGTAGAGTATAAAGTGACTCAGCTGTGCCTAGGGGAGCTATGAGCTGATTTTCCATGAGCTGCTTTTGTCTCCGTCCTGTTGAAATATCTTAATGCACAACGAGACACAAGTTGGATTGGACTGCAATTGGAAATGTGTTATTAGAAGCTTAACGCATAGTTTTGTAGAAATTAGCATTGTTTTGCCTGAAATATTTTCATTTTCTGCATCGAAAAAAATTAATGTTTTTTTTTTTTTGTAGTTAATAAGACATCTTTAGAGGGTAGTGTGAGAACAAATTTTACTCTTTTTAAAATAGATCCTTACAATAAATGAGGATGGATCACTTGGTCTGAAAACCCACAAATCTCATGTTTGTGAGCATTGCAATGCTGCCTTTAGAACCAACTACCATTTACAGAGACATGTCTTCATTCATACAGGTACTGCTTGACTTCAAATTTGTCTTTTCTACTATATAAAGAGTTGTTTACTTATGTTAAAAATGTTTTCAGCTCTATGCGAATTTCAGTTTTAAGAGTGTAGCTAACTTGGCATCTAAGCTTATAGATTCCATGCACCAAAGTGTCAAAAGAATATCAGGAAAAAAAAAATCAACATATATTTAATAAACTGAAGAGCTAACTGTTTACAAGGTTTCTTTTCTTTCTTTATCAGAAAGTAATGGGTTGACTTGTAGCCTAAGTGCCAAAAATTAACCCCTTTGTAAAATGTGCTGCTGCTTATTTGCCTGATGAGGTATCTCTCTGTTCAGAGAAGTGAAAAAGGTACTTACTGTTATAATAGCTTGCCAGTATCCTGAATGCAGTCTATGCCAGCATCCTGATTGATCTTGCTCATGAGGAAATTACAGCCATTCCAGATCACTCTTCTGTGCTAGTCTTAATGTGACTCTTAGGATCATGGAGAGAACTCTGCAGCTCATATACCTAGTAAGGAAAATGGTTTTTTGGTATCAGGGTATTTTTGGAATTCGCTCAGATGCTGGTGTTTTTAATAGACGTTTTAATAATCCTCAAAAAATAGTTATCAGAAACAACAGTGTGTAGTTATTAACTTATGGATGTGGAATTATATTGTTCAAGGTGAAAAACCATTTCAGTGCAGTCAGTGCGACATGCGTTTCATACAGAAGTACCTGCTACAGAGGCATGAGAAGATTCATACTGGTGAGTATAGTGCCTTGAGTATCTTTACTGGCGTGCTTAAAAACTGTTTCCCCACTCAGGCAAGGTTTCTGGTAATAAATATGCAGCCTAAAACCCTGTCGTAGTTTGTTTTAATTTAACACATGTTATAAAGTTATAAAGCTTTTAAAAAGAAATTAGTTTTGTGCTTTCAACTTGTTCTACTTTCCTTTGGCTGTAAAATGAGTATGAAGTCCAGTAAGCAGATCTGAAAGTAGTCTTCTGTAAATAACCCCTGAGCAGCAATCCTGAAGTTTGTGCATTCATAAAAGTCCAAGTTCATTAAGCAGTTCTGTCTTTTGTTGTATGAAATTAATTCAGACAAGGGGGACTTCCAGATTACATTTCCATAGATTTATTTGTTTGTTTGTCTGTTTGTTTGTATTTGATGGAAAAGTGCCAGGACTAAAATGGCCAAAATGCCTAACCCCAAAGGTATTAGTATCAGCTTTTCTTTTCCTCTTTTTTCTTTTTTTCTTCTTTTAGGTTTAATTCAGAACTGTTCTAAAAAGAAGAGTCTTAGTTTAGAAATATGCAGTATAGGTCAAATAAGGCCTGAAGCTTTAAGCCAGAGTCCAAGTTTATATATGTTTATTTTTTTTATCTTGTTGCACCACACAGAACCACATTCTTTAACAGGTTTGGTTTCATTGGGTTTTTGGCATTTTGGTGCATGGCCTTTCAATCCCTCTTTAAATATTTTGTAATATGGTCCCTTTTGGACTAGATGCCAATTTCTCAGCCTCTTTTTCAGAAAAGCAGAGCTGGTGAATGTGCACAGTGTTTCTTGGCTGTAGCATTTAAATGGATATGAAAGCTACTAACACGCAGTGCAGTGTGTGCATGTGTAAGGGTTGAGAGGGAGAAAAAACTCTGCAAAATGAATTTTCAGAGCAGTGTACAGGGAGTTACATGCACAAATACCCTGTTGTTCATGGGATTTTTGTATCCTAGGTTGCCATGAGTCCAGACTAAGTAGGTTTCCTTCAGCCAGTCAGCCACAGAAGAGTCTTCCATTCTTCTGTCCAGTGTCTTTGTTCTGCTCCTAGTCTTTCCTCTGACTCTGAATTGGTGAACCATGCTGCCTCCACTTTGTGTAGATACTTATTCTTGAAAAGAATGCTCATTCAGTCTCTTCCATCTATCTGACATTCCCCCCCACCCCCCAAAAAAAGGGCAAAAATCTAAGTGCAGTCTTCACATTTTTTAAAAGTTTTGTTCTTTTGTTTTTTTGGTTTTTTTTTTCCCAAATGAGGATTATTCCCTGTATGTGGCTTTGAAAATGAGAGTCTGGGCAATATAGTTAATTGACACTTGACTGCAAATATTTTATAAATTGATTCAATTATCTTTTAAAATTTAGCTTCTAGCTCTGATGAGAAATATGTTGATTGTAAGCTTTGGAGGGAGGGGGGGGTGGATGTGGTGGGATTGTAGGGTTTTATGCCAGCTTTTACATATGCTGGTCTTTGTTTAGCAGCAAAGGTACCATTTAACTAATTAACCATATTGTTATGTGACTTTTTTTAGATAACTGTTTCCTCCTTTTCTGAGGTATAGTTTGGTTGTTTCTCAGAAAATAGAAGATTGTGCCTATGTAAAAATTGTTGAATCATGGATGTTTTCCTAGTGACAGCTAGTAATGATTAGGAAAAAACATGTAAAACCCAGCTTTCAGGAGTGGCACATTTTTTTCTGAAGGCCATTTAGTTAACAAGAATTTAACTAGTGTTTAATTTTTGGCTTCACCCAGTTATAATTCAGCTAATTGGCACTCTGTGTACCTGTCTGTGCTTTCACCTCTATATGACAGTGTTCACTACTGGCCCTTACATGTTTGTGTAGTCACTCTGTTGTTCAGGGCTGCATAACTAAACCCATCCAGAAAAACTGAATTTTCAACTTGTTTCTCTAACGAGAAGGTGACCAGTGGGTCTGCGGTTTACTTTGATGAAAGTATAAATCTGTTTGTGTCATTCATACCCTTTTAAAAATGTTTCTTAACTCTATTCAATACTTTTTTTATTTTGCATTTTTATATCCATGAATGACCACTTTTAGCACCAGCTTTTGTACAGCACTCAAAATACTGATGTTGAACCGGAAATCCCTTACTCTTTTTAAGATTTTTATCAAATTTTCCAGTTTATTTTAAACCAATCAAAGAGAGTAGTAACAGATAGAAGCTTCATTTTATGCCTGTTACAAGCCCCTAATTTACAGGTGCCCCAGCTATTTCCAGTCTGTATTGACTTTAGTTTTCTGAACCACTCCTTCAAAGGAAATGTTGTGAGGGAGTTAGGAAGCAATCAATGAAGAGTCTCATTCTGTGTAAATAATTAAACAGTTGCATCTAAAAGCAGACATTGCATTAATACAAAATTTGCTTATAATTGTGTGTAGAGGAGGGCAGCAGTGTTGGAACCCTGCTGCTAAACTTGTCCCTACTGATACAGAAAATTGCTATTTTAGTTGTAATAGAGAGAAGACTCACTGGTACGCAAATATTTTCAGTTTACAAGGTTGGAGAAGATGCTGAATGTTCTTTTCTTTTTCAAATATGTCTGCTTACTTTTTGCTTAGAGATGTTTCTATATACCTTACCCACTCATGCGTTCATGTGTCCTAATTGTGTAAGCCCCCCTACTTTCCATTTTAAACACAAAAACTAAGATTATATTAAAAAAATAAAACACTGTTGGGGCTAACAATTCAAGTGCCTTATTCAGTCATGCTGATTTTTTATAGCCTTCTTTGGTGTTTTATAATTTGTTTTTTGTCTGTTTAGACTTTAAAATGCATGGGTTTGTAATTGGTACAGCCTTCATACACATATTATTTGTACTACACTGGATGAGTAGTTCTATTGCTTGGTTTTAATAGATTGCAAACATAGACACAACACATGGGCTGTTTTCTTAAATAATGCGTTAATTGTTGTATTGTATTTTTAATTTTTGAGGGGTTTTTTTGTACATCTGATTCTTTCCCACTCACCAAGACATTTCAGAAGCATGTGTCCTGGATTCTCCCTGCATTATCAAAAGTGTGTTATTAATGATCTCATCCATTTACAATAGATCCTGTTTGAAAAGTACAACAAAATTGCAGAAGGCATCTGAAGTTTCTGGCTTCTGCTAGGATGAAATTATTATTGGATGCCTATCTTCATATTAATTTTTAATCTTTTTCTAACATTATCTTCCATATGAAGATTAAAACCAAAATTAAGTATGGTGTCAGTTTCACAAAGGCTTTCTTAATCTTGCTTGCAGAGTGTTCTGGAATTCTACTGAAAAATATATTTTTCTGTACTGTGCTGAGTTAACTCCAGGGCAGTGTCCCCAAATTCTTCTTCCTGTTAAGGCATGGCCAGCAGTACATTTGTATATGCCTTGAAAGTCTCCAAAATATCTGGTGACTGTAATCCACCTAAAAACCACAGACGCCTCTTTGGTCCTGTTTAAGCCTTGAAATGGGAATAGGTAGCTTGGGAGTCTTCTGCCAGCAAATAGCCAGCTTGAGTAGGAAAATGTTGAGGAAGTCTTTGTGCATTCACTTACAGAAATGAGTGTAAGGCTACAGGTAAGTGTATTAATGAAGTGTTCTGCATTTCCTGGGATTGCAGAATGGCTCCTTAGAGAGCTCTTCAAGGCTAGAACAGGACTCGGTTATCTTGCTTTAAGGCTCAGGATAGTTTTCAACCCAAAGAGCCACTCCATTCTCTAAAATAAATCTAAGTTAGCATGAAAGCAAGCTTTGAAACAATGTGAGGAGAATTGTTTGAAGGGGCAATTTTAAAAATCCACGAAGTAGACTAGTGGAGCAAAGGGAAAGAAAACACTTAAGTAGCAAGGACAAAGTAGAAGTCTTCAGGAATGGAAGAGTTCCCATCATGTTATCAAACAACAACACAGAGGTCTAAATGTCATCATCCTGAGAATGGGAGGCAAGGATTACAAGTTGATTCAAAAAGTCTGGACAGGCTTGTTGGGAGTAAGGCACTGTAGTTGGGAGGGTGCCTAACAAATACAGAAAACATGAAGAATGAACCTGGAGTCTGAAAGTTAAGAAATAGGCCAGAGAGGAGGATTTGCTTATAGGCAGGATGAGAGGGAATGATATGATAGGTGTTACAACTTACAAGGGATGTTGAAAAAAAAAAGCATAATTTGGTGGTGCTTATTCATAAGCAAGAAATGGTAAAGTTCTCTAAGTCAAGTGAGGGAAGAGATAGAGAGTGCTGGGGTTGTGAGCCTGTAGAAAAATAACTGATGGAAGCTGAGAGATCTGAGGAGAGGAGATAATTTGATTTAGGAGAGAATAAATTGGAATAATTTCATCCAAGAAAGGGATTGGCTGAGAAGCCACATGGAGAGGAGGTAAGAATTAATAATTGGAAATAGGACATAGGCTTACAAAGAGAGAGATTTAGAAATTGCTTGAAATTAAGGAAGTTGAAACTGTGCATTAATGATCTGACTAGGAGCACAGGTGTGGGTGATACAGATATTTTCCATTCTAGTTTCTATAAATACTTCAACCTTATTATAAGGTACTGTATTCACATTTGTAGAAGGATGTGGCTAAATTTCTCTATTCTAAATGGAAAACACAAACTGTCAACATTTTAAAAAATAAAATCTGTGAATTTAAAGTTTTAAACTTTAACAACTAATTGTTGGTAATTCAACAGTTCATAATATAATTAGAATAAAACTGCCTCAGAAAATAGCAATAGTCTGGATATTTCTGGAAACAAGACATAAATGGTTCATATCCCAAAAATCAGTGCAGTGCAGTATCCAGAACAAAGAGGGTTTTGACAGATGCTGCCAAGACAATCCCTGACCTCTGTGTCAGTCCAAAAGATTTCATAGTAGATACTAAGAGAAGAGATTGCTGTTGTTCAGGGTGAAATATTCACTCCAGTAAATAGTAGTGAACATCTATAGAAGCAGAACTAACTTTTCAATACATTTCAAATCTTTAGGTTTTGTCAGAGAAACCTAGAAAAAATATCAGAAGGAAGATGTAAGGCAAAAGTTAAAAGAAATAAAAATAGAGTTACTCCCTGCTCAGAAAGGATGGTTACAGGGTTTCTTTCTGAGGAAAAATAAGGGGGAGAACTGAAGATGAATTCGGGGCAGTGCATATTGTCTGAATGAGGATTTCCTGAAAGTAAAGAAAAAAACCAGAAACCAAAACAAGCAAACAAAACAACCAAAATGAGAAACCTGTAATTGTGCAAACACCGGTTCTGCTGCAGAGATTTCTTGGGTTTTCACTTAATTTAAAAAATATTTTAAAATTAGTTTCTAAAATAATAAATAAATTTGAGTTTCAACTGAAATAGTAGGACTTTTTCAAAACAGTTCTCTCAATTCCTCATGCAGATAAGGGAAAAAATGTGGAAAGATAGAAAGCACCCTCCAAAATGTTATATTCGAAGTTTGGAAATGCATTTATACTCTCCTAGAAGGGATGGGTTTGAGTTAATGAGTTGGTGAGAAGATTGAGGTGTTTTTGTATAGTTGTCTGCCCTAAAAAATGCATACTGTAGTAACAATTCAGGAAGACCATCTTCACAGTTCTTGTTAGGTGTAATGCATACCTGCACCTGCATTAGAAAGAGGAGTAAAGATTTAGTTTTAAAGGTGGGAGGCTTATTAGCATAAAAGATTAAAGTAATTTGAGGCATCAGCAGCTGAGTATTGAAAAAATAGTGATACAAGCAAGCTCTGTGCTGGTTTTCAATAGCAATAGACTAAATCCTCTTACTGCTTCTCATAGAGAATATAGTATTTGACCTGGTAATTTTATGGAAAAATGTTGATTTATTCTTTTAGATTAATATTGCTGTGTGTTTTTTATCAGGTGAAAAGCCATTTCGTTGTGATGAATGTGGTATGAGGTTTATTCAGAAGTATCACATGGAAAGGCACAAAAGAACTCACAGTGGAGAGAAGCCTTACCAGTGTGAATATTGTTTGCAGGTAAGATGATGTAGTGAAATCTTCTGTGATTGAAACCCAAAACACCAGTCAATTCCCAGGTATTGCAGATGGAGCTTTCTCCATTTATACAAATAAATATATAATGAATGTTTATTCTGTCAAGATGAGCTATCTTGGTGCACAGGTGCAGCAGAATCACAGCTGGCTGTGCTTGATTTTATTGACTGTATACTCGTTTGACAGTTCATTAGAAATTGGCAAAGTGGGTGAATCATCGAGTAAATTCCTTAGAATGAAAGGTTTCTTTTCTTTCTCCTAACATTTATTTCTGCATAATAATACTACTACTAATAATAATCATAATAATAATAATAATAATAATCATCACCACCATCATCTTTTCCAGTATTTCTCCAGGACCGATCGTGTGCTGAAACACAAACGTATGTGCCATGAGAACCGTGAGAAGAAACCCAACAGAAGTGCCACCAAAGTTGGCTTTTTGCCATCGGAGGAAGATTCTGGTTTCTCTACGCCTCTGAAAGACAGCTCCTTGCCAAAGAAGAAAAGGCAGAAAACAGAGAAAACAAAATCTGGGGATAAGGAAAGTACAGATAAATCAGAACACAAGAAGGACAAAAATGACTATTTGCCTTTGTATTCTTCTAGTACTAAAGTAAAAGACGAATATATGGTAGCAGAGTATGCTGTTGAGATGCCACATTCTTCGGTTGGTGGATCGCATTTAGAGGAAGCAAATTCTGGAGAAATACACCCACCGAAGCTCGTTCTCAAAAAGGTCAACAAGAGGAGTCTAAAGCAGCCACTTGAGCAAAGTCAAACCATTTCACCTTTATCTTCGTATGAAGACAGCAAGGTTTCAAAGTATGCCTTCGATCTTGTGGATAAGCAAAGTTTACTGGACTCTGAAGGTAATGCTGACATTGATCAAGTCGACACATTACAGGAAGGGCCCAGTAAACCTGTACACAGCAGCACTAATTACGATGATGCAATGCAGTTTTTAAAGAAAAAGAGGTATCTACAAGCAGCTAGTAACAACAGTCGAGAATATGCCTTGAATGTAAGTACCATAGCATCTCAACCTTCGGTAACGCAGGCAGCTGTGGCCAGTGTCATTGATGAAACTGCTACAGCCTCAATACTAGACACACAGGCATTGAATGTTGAAATTAAAGGTAACCATGACAAAAATGTCATTCCAGATGAGGTACTGCAAACTCTGTTAGATCATTATTCACACAAGGCTAATGGACAGCATGAGATCTCTTTCAGTGTGGCTGACACGGAAGTGACCTCCAGTATATCCATCAATTCCACGGAAGTATCTGAGGTGACCCCATCTGAGACGGTTGGAACAAGCTCTCAAGCTTCCTCATCAGATAAAGCTAGTATGTTACAAGAATATTCAAAGTTTTTACAACAAGCTTTGGACAGAACTAGCCAAAATGATGCCTATTTGAACAACCCGAGCCTTAATTTTGTGACTGATAACCAGACTCTTACAACCCAGCCAGCATTTCCTTCCATGGAGAAGGTCTACACATCTATACCCGTCAATAGCTTTCGGTCGGGAATGAACTCTCCATTAAGAACAACTCCAGACAAGTCTCACTTTGGACTAATGGTTGGTGATTCTCAGCACCCTTTTCCCTTTTCAGGTGATGAGGCAAATCATTCTTCTTCCTCCTCTACACAGGACTTCTTGGATCAAGTAACTTCTCAGAAGAAAGCAGAGGCACAGTCTGTTCATCAAGCATATCAAATTAGCTCCTTCGAGCAGCCCTTTAGAGCTCAGTACCATGGGGCAAGAGCTGGAATATCCTCTCAGTTTAGCACTGCCAATGGACAGGTGAACCTTCGGGGACCAGGGACAAGTGCTGATTTCCCAGAATTTCCCCTGGTGAATGTAAATGATAGCAGAGCTGGGATGACTTCTTCACCTGATGCCACAACGGGCCAGACTTTTGGCTAAGAAATCTTTGTAAATAATACTGGCACTTTAGAACACATTTGTCAAAAGGGGGTTGCTCTGTATAAGTTGGAGTTCTGTACAGCTTTTAAGAGCGCTATGTTAAAACAAAAGTAAGCTGATATTAGCAAGACCAATAACTGCTTCTTTTTTTTTCCTTTTTTCCTTTTTTTCTTTTTTAAAAAAATTTTTTCATTAGCCATCAGTCATTGAACTGCCTGATGTTGGTGCCCCTATCAAAGGCAGTTTTATTATTCACTTGTTTGAATCCAGAAAATATTTTACCTTCTATGAAATTTTAAAATAAACAAAATCCCCAGGTAAGACTTTTCCCCCATGACTGTTTCCTTGCTGGTTTCCTTGTATGCTTTGGGAGGACAGTTTATTGTCTGATACCATTCACATTGTCATTTCTAAGCTTGTCAGCATAGTCATTGCTCTTCAGCAGGGAATCAGCGTGTACTAAACACACAGAATAAACCAGTAAATTTCAGAAGTCAAACAAATATGGCTTTAAAAGAAAGCGTTTTCTAGAAAAATCTTCAGTCTCTCTCAAAAACAATTTTAGACCACGTGCCCCTTATTTCTGACATTGCATTACCTCGAGTTGTGTTTGGAGGGTAAGAAAGTGAATGCTGATAGACCAACTCTACTATTTAAACTTCTAATTAATTTAAAATACTTTAAACACTTTTTTTAAGCAAAATGCCTAACTGCTAAAGCCTTTACTTCATTCCCGAAGTAATGTGTATTTCTTTGTACAGCTGAATCTAGGTGTAACTTTTTAATGACTTTTTCATATGCAGAAACCAAGATTTTGAAGTTTTAGTTACTCTGTAGATGACATTCCCAATTGCAAAATGCTTACACAAACAGTGTATTCCAAGATTTAAAAGCTTAATTTTACCTTACCCTACATACTCATAACGATTAACATAGAGCACTTAGCCAACTTTATAGTTTTTGATTTCTCAAAAAAATAAAACCATTTTTAGATGTTTAGGTTTGATACGGTTGCATCATTTTCATCTCATACAGCAGCTCCGATAATTCTTTTCCATATACTTGAGATTGAGTATTTTTAGCTTCTGTAAAAAATGTTTTAATTCTCTGTCTAGAATTTTGATAATTCCAATTATTAAATTTATTGAAGTATCCCTGAAAGCTGAAGAAGTGGGCATTCAAATTCTCTATTTTTTAGTGTTTTCTTAGTAAAAGTCACTACAATTTTACCAACCCGAACTGGTGAATGATGCTAGTGGATGGGATTTCTTTTTCCAGCCTAGGAGAGTGATCAGAAGTTTTCATTGCATTTCACAGTATAAATAAACTTCAAAGTTTATCCCTGTACCATGAATATGTTTTTTTGAATAGTACTTTGTCTTGAAGTATACAGTATGGTACGATAAGTAGTTCTGTGTGCATTTTTAAGGTGGTAAGATTTGAGTAGCCTAACTATTGTGTAGTTTAAGTTAACAAGTTTCAAATTTTTGAACTGTATGTTCATTCTATTGCACCTTCCCTAAAGGGACACTGTCTGGTAGTTCAAGGCAGTTTAAGCCTCATGTAGGCTGATTAACCAGGGAAAAAACACACACACACACACACACAAAAACACACACACATTCACATATAGGTAGGTGTGCATATGGAGGTTTTTTAACCACCATTAAATAGGATTTCATCCAGGTTTTTACAGCACTGTTGCTAGCTGGTGTCTCTTAGATAAAGCCATCAGGTAGGAGAAAAGGCTGCATCTCAAGGGTTTAAAATATAGCCCATCTTTTAAGAAAGGACTTAAGCAGGACCTAGAACAGTTTCCACCTCTTACCAAAGCAGTAGCAATATTTTTCTGAATTTTCATTACCAGGAAGATGATCCCACTTTATTTTTTCTCTTATGGTAGCACTACTACAGCACTAACTTCACTTGGTACAGTTGAGGGAGAAAGGGCATTTATTATCCGTAGCCTGCTTCTTCTATTGGCAAGGATACAGTACATATAAACTAATTTCTTTATACTTCTGTGTAAGAAAGCAGGCTTTTTTAATTTGTTGACCCTGTGTGTAGAACAGTAAGGCATTTCAGCATGCTACGACTTACAGTAATTTTGTCTGAATATTTGGCCACGACTTGAAAAGAGTGGGCATCAAAGGAGAAAAGTAAATTCCTTATGGATTATTAATGATACATGTAAAGAAATTTCTTTGAAAGAATATTTTTAAACTGATTCGTGGTCTCTCTGTTTTTCTTCCTCTATGGTCAGTTTGGTTTTTTGACTTTCCATTCTGTGTTGCACAGGAATAACATAAAGGGTCCCTATATCCCAGGAAACCACCTCTTGTAAGGCATACTTTGTTTTCAGTGTTCATTTCCATGACATCCTAGCTTGTGGTGCCTGAATAACACTACGTTGGCACTTTTGTTCCTGTGCCCTGATGTTGCAAGGAGATGGCAATTGTACTATTTGTTAAATATAGCAAGGAACAAAAGAAAAAAAAAAGGCTGGGTTATTACTGTGTTACTGCACTGCTGTGGGCCCATAGGGGGATAAGAGGAATGAAGCCTCCTTCTCCCTAAGGGGACTGACTCAGCTTTATTTAAAAAAAAGTTCCTGCATTGACACTCTGGTGTGAGAATGTGATTGAGGACTGAGAGGGAGTGGCTCTCCCATGCCATCCTCACCCTTGGGAATCACTCCGAGGGTGTGTGAGGGAGCAGGCTCCTGTACAGTCTGAAAGAGCTTGTTCTTCCCTGCAGCCAAAGGGGGATCACCAGAGGAACTGCTATTCCGTCCTTCCATCCATCACAGCTCATTCCCTGGCCTGCTGCTGAGCCATTCCAGCTGCACTCTGTGCCTTAGGACAGGCTGTGAAGTCCTGTCTAAGCCACAGGGACTGTCTTGTAGGGTTCTTCCACGTGTGGTGGGAGTAGTTGATCTGCTGATGCTTGAAGCTTTCTGCACTGGAAGAGTTAGCCAAATATACTGCTGTGATTTCCTGAGTACATCCCCTTTTATCCTGGAATAAGTGTTTATGTAGTTCTGGGAGGTTTAGCTCTGTAAAAAGCTCTTGCTTGTTTAATAATGGCATTATTTAATAACATTTTTCACTGCTCATGTTTTGCTGCTTTTAATCTGCTGCAGATGCACACTCTTCCTTCATGTCGATCTGATCATTTTTGTTAGTTTTCTGTGTATGTCTGGCAAAAAGCAGCTTTGGTTGTCTGTTCTGTTTTTGTGCTGTCAGCATAAGGCTGGGGTGAGCGTGGAGATTCCCCTGAGCTAACAGCAGGCATTCTTACCAAAAGGTCACGCGAGCACCGGATATGTGTGTGTGTGTGTGTGTAAGGTGGAACTTTTGGGGATATCTACTAGTGATAGCGCAATGATAATTTTGAAAACAAGGAAATTGATGACATTTATTACCAAGTTCTCGCTCTCTTTCTCTCTCTCCACATATATATATATATACAAAATACATATATATACATACACATGCACTTATTAAAAGGCCATATTTTGGTCCTAAATTACTTGACAGTGTCCCTTTTAGCATGAATCTTTTGATATGTTTTACCATTAATATAACAGACAATGAAGGAATCAGCTTGTAATGGTATACTAATAGGCATTTACATTTTCTTCATTTGATTTGAGAATGAATTAATCATAAATGACAAGTTTTGGGGAGAAGGATTAACCATGTGTATTACTGTATGTTGGTTTACAAATAACAACATAAACAATTTAAATTGGATGATAAAAGAACCATGTTTATGATCTTATGTCTCCTAGTGTTGTCTTTAGGAAAATTGTGTTTCAAGAAGAAAATAGGACAAGAAAGTATTCATGTGAAACAACACTTGTATTATTTTTATATTGTACTTGTCAGTTTTTTTGGATGATGGGAGCTTTTCATTGTTAATTGAGAAGTACAGTAAAATCTTGCTAATTCGCTGACCTCTAAACAGAGCATTGACAGGTTTCTACATCCCTCATGGTCCTTTCCCACCTCTCTGCAATGGTCTAAAAAGTACTGTAGCAAGGTCTCACACAGTAATACTGTACTACTTCACCCAAGTATACTACAGCATCTATATTAGTATACTGGGAAGTAGAAGGAGTATTGAAAACTAAATTGCAGTTGTCAAAATAAATGAACAAAGTACATTTTGTGATGTGACATCCTTGCTTTTGTTGCCTGCTTCTTCACTGTTTTCAAAATTGTAGTTTGTAAAGGGTTTCTAAGGCATTGCTGCGAATTATTGGGGTTCTACTGTAACTTTTGGAGTTTATTCCGAAGTATTCATGTTCTCCTATGAAAACTTTCCACCTGAACAGATACGTTATATTCCATGCTTGATCAGAATATTTTTATAGTATTTGTATCATATGTAGTAACTATTTGAAATGAACCAGAATATTTGGATGAATTCACTCTGAATTTTGCAGCATTGGATTACATTATGTATGTATATTTGCTAACTAAATTTTCTTGGCTTTGAGAGCTTTGATTTTTATTCTTTGTTTGCTTGTTTTAATACCATTACGAATTGCAGGGAAAATCCTAATACTCCTGGGAATCCGTTTCGAAATGTTAACAGGTAGAAATATGTTTATGCAGTCGGTACCAGTACACATGTGAACTTTCAAATTACATGGTTGGTACTGAAGCAAATGAATAATGTTACAATTTCCTTGAGTTAAATGTTTTACTAAAATGAAGCCTTGTAACTTTGAAAGTTCATTGGACTTAGGGTAATGCATGTTTATGTTAGGCATGTAATGCATTTAGCTGAAACTCACTTTGCAAAGGACAAGCACTAAGAAGGTATGACTGCTAGTGAAAAGACATGTCTTTAATTTGAAATTTAAACTTCTGTTCCAGTTCAATTTCCTTTGTGTCAGGGAAATAAATTTATAGTCGCTTTTGCTCTACTCAACATATGAAAACTTCTGTTTCCTTTTTAAAATTACATCTTTTGGTAGGAAACACAAACTGAGGCAAGCAAACGTTTCTAAGAGTTGTTTCTTGCTTTCCTTAATCCAATGGATGGAAAGGTAATATTGTGTAAACAACATTATTTTATTTTTTTATGCAATATCATGCTGTAAATATGATTTATCAAATAAGGATGTACCTATGATTGAATCTTTGATTCTGCACAGCTAGAGTTTATATATAAATATAAATGTGTCTTGACAATCAAGGACTTATGTCAGTCTTCCTTTATGACGTTTCTTATTGTTATGCATTCCATTTGTTTGACTTGAGTATTTGTATTGTCTGTAAAGTATGTAATGTTTTTATAGCTTGTTTAAAAACAAACAGAAAAGCCTGTAAATATGAACTGATCACAGTACTGCTCTGTTAGAAGGCATATGATGATGTACTGTTTGTAAGCAATAATACATGACAGTGCTAACTTGACAAGTAGCATAAGGATAAGTTCCAAAAATATCTTTGGGAGTTAATAGCCTTGTTTGAGTTAATGGTTATTCTTAATCATTTTTTTATAAATAAATTCAGATGTCCTCCTGCTGGAATATATTACATTGTTTACAGAGCACAATTTCAGTCACAGAGAGGACAGTCTTTAGGTCTATGGCTTCATCTACTTTGAGTGAGAAATGAATGGCTTGGCTGCACTTCTGCGAGACGAGGAAGACTGCTAAGGTTGAATAGCTGTGTCTCTAAAGGATCAGAGATACTATTCTGCTTCTGTGCTGATTCCTACCAGTTCCTCTACATAAATTTGGAGTCTTTAAGTCCTGATACTGAACTGATGAGACTTGGGCTACCCATAGAAAGGAATAGTTCTCTTCTTATTTCATATGCAGATAAACAGTGAACTTTTGAATCACCTCTTCCTTTGAGTTGCATATTTTTCAAATTATGAGCTATAAGATGATGAGATGGGTTTATTCTGATAAACTAGATGTCAAACTTATAGTTTGAATTGAATAGGTATTAGACTGTACAGAGCAGCGTATCTATTTGAACAGTCATCACTGCTTTAGGACCTCTCCCTTTTTTGGCCCCCCCCCCCCCCCCCCCCCCCAATTTATAAATGTATATGACCTACATTTTATAGAAAAAGAAATGTTTTTAAATGCTAGTCATTTATATAATATGTGCTTTGAAGGATTTGCTAGTCCACTTCTGTCACTTTTAGTACACTGGTATCTTTTATATGTAATGTATGCTTTTTATTATTATAATTATTATTATAATTATTATTATTGTAGACATTTCAGTAGAAGGAATTTTGCAACAGTATGAGGGGTTGGAATTTTCATTGTCAGAAATGAATTATACTGGACTTTGTCTGTGTAGTCTTGTCTTTCTTTAAATACTGTCTGGAAGGGAACTTGGTATTCAATAAAGCAAGCGAATTCCTTTTATTTTGAAGGCATACTATATAGTGCTGAATTGGATCTGAAAATGTAATGGATTTGAAGACAGAGAAATTAGTACAAAATCTAGTGTACAGAAGAAATTGTCTTATGAAAAACATGATGATATATATAGTGAAACACTGTTACAGTGAATTTCTGATATAGTGCTATTTTCCTGAAGTCCATATGCCTTCTTTGTATTTCAGTTAATTAAAAAAAGGATAATTTGTATAGATAAATTTAGGATAATAGGTTTATTTCCATCATTCTACAGTATTTCTTTATCCTACAACATCTATTCCGTCCCTTTATTATGAGACAAAAGGCTGTAACCTGAATTCCATCAGTTGGAGTATGTATATATAGATGAGAGATGGTTTTCTAGGAACCTGGAAAGTATGAATTTGCATATTCCTTATGTTTCTGACAGAAATCAGTATGTGAGTCTTTCATTATTCCTGTGAAATGAGGAATTTCCAGATACCAAGATTAGAGTGAGAGAGTGTGTGTGTGTATGTGTGTGTGTAGGTTCATGGAAGATGTTTGGGTCTCAAGGCCAAAATGATAACAATATAAAAGGATTTAATGTAGCTCAATACATGACTTATGTTTAATAGGTAAAAGAAACATTTAAATTTCATAACTCAAAAAAAAAGACTAAAATAGTTTTGCAGGGAACAAAACTATTTTGATAGCAGGCTTGACCAAATGAATTTTTTTTGTTAGACTTGATATATTTTAAATGATTCTATTTCTGCCTTTATTTCTGCCCTAAAAGCAACTTAAAATACTTTGGGAGTTACTCTTCCTGTTCATTTGACTGTGAGTGTAATTTATATCATGGTTTACAAAATGTGGCATGAAGGATTGGATTGTTTTATCTGTATAATACAATGGAAGTTTGGTTTTTTTTACATAATCATGGTGAATGGTATTGTATTCTTAGGACTGATTTATTCATTAAGTGACTTAATGAGTTTCATCACTTTTGACGTTATTGTTTTCCTACGGTTAACTTAGTCTTTTTGGGTTTATAATAAATACCCTTCTATGTATTGTGATACTAAGGGAAGTTATGTTTTTGCTTTATTTTTAATTAAACTAATAGTTTGATAATTTATATTTGCAAATGATGCATTTTAAATGTGGTCACTTGCTGTTTGAAAAATAAAAAATATAGAATACTGTTTTATGAATAGACTTAGCAGTATTTTTCATGTTAGATAATTTCAAACAAAATCTGCTTTCTTAATGAGACAGATGAAGGCATGTAAAGATACATATTGTTGTGCAAGAACTGAAGTGGATACTTTTCAACAATTAAATGAAATATTTAAATATTTGATTTGAAACACACAGAACTTATTTGGGTTTTCTTCTCCTCTGGATCTCCTTGCCTCCTTTGATTATAGAAAACAGAATATCTGACCTTAACTTTAATCCTGGTTGTCAGAGAAGATTGCACTGAAACCACTTTAATAGAAACACCTAGTGTTGGACCAGCTTTCCTTTTGTGATTTTTGTTTGCACTGGAGTGAGTTTGTTCAGTGCCAGCAGCTTCTTATGTACATGAGAACCAGGACTTTGTTTTAATCTCAGTTGTAAGAAGGGTGAACTTGGTTACTCAAAATTTCAAGTCTGTTGAATGCCAGTATGCCATGAGTGCATTACAGCGTTTTGTAGGATGTGTAGTATATGGAGTATTTGTTACATAGATTTTTCCTTTGTTAAAGCAAATATTTAAAAATATTGAGGATCACAGCAGTTATGCATCTACAAAACCATAAATATGCCCTGTAGCATTAATTACTGGTAATTCAGTTTTCTCCTCTTTATTTGTTCTTATGTATCAGGCAGAATGTTTCCCTGAATCTTTTGGTAGGGTGCTTCCTGGTAAATACTTGATTTTTGTGGAATGCTTGGCTGTGTTGATTTTGCTTCCTGTAAGAACAAGCTTTATGTAAGAAGGTGTTAAAAGTGGCACAATACCTTTTAAAGTGGAAAAACCTGTAGTGAAGCAGTGTGTGAAGACTGGAGCTGCGATCAGATGAGCACGGCAGGAAGAGCTGGTGGGTGTGGGATGTCTCCAGCCCCTCACCTGGTGGGTACAGCAGGGCCACTACCTGGGCATCCACCAGCCACCTCAGGAACTTCCTCTGGGCAGTGGGGGCTGCGTGAGAGGAGCTTCTCATCTGGCCTCAGCCTGCGCCCTGCTGAGGAGGTTTATGAGACAAAAGCTCAGCTGGCTGGATTTGGCCATAGCAGAGAAGGGCACTCAGGTTTGCTCTCATGTCTTACCCAGGGACAGCAGCCCTGGCAGCAGTGGCCACGCACAGCCCAGGGTGGTCGCTGCCTGCACCAGCACAGCCTGAAAGTGGCCGTAGGAAATGTCCCTGCTCTGTCCCTCTGAGCCATGGGAGGCACTGCTGCCTCCGAGTGCCTTTGTGTACCTTGGGTAGGACTTGCTTTCAATCTTATTCCAGCGTGCAAGTTATAGGATTGCCTTTTTAAAGTACCTTTTAACTTCACGTGGTATGTTAGCATCCAGCCAGCATAATAGCTGCTTTTAATGGTTTCATGTTTGATAGTTGGAAGTTGTGGGTGCACTCTGACTCTGCAACGTGCCTGATGACGTAGTGACTGTGATCTGTGTACTCAGCCATCCTGTTTGTCTTTGTGTTCACTTACATTAGTTATACTGATTTTCATTTGTTTTCATTATGGTGTGGAAATAAGAAATCAAAACTGATCACGTCTGCTTATTGACTTTTATGATTAATACTATCAAAGAGTAAAGAGATACTGAAAAGATACTTTTCAACATTTTGATACTGAAAAAAATTGTCAGAATCTATATTTTGCATTGAGTGAGAAAAATAGTGCGTTTAAATTAGCTTGCTTTTATTTTTTGCTAGGAGAAGAAAGTTTTCTGTTAAAATAATAGGTTATTTGTTTACTTAGAGGCATTAAAAATATCTCTTTGCAATTAATATTTTTCTTGCAGTGCACAGGGTAAACTGTTTTGTGGCTTCAGGATAGACAGCAGTTTATAAAAGTTTGGAGATTTGGAGGTGTGTTATCTTAGGGAGGTCATCTCAGAAAGTATCCCATTTGTTGATTATCTTCTGCTTTGCACTTCCCAAATCAACGGAAGATAGTTTTCCACAGAATATTGTTTGCTTTTTTTGTCTGCTTTAGTTGTCAAGACAAGAAGTTTAATGAAGAGAGCTGTTCAGTGGAACAGGGGTTTAAAAAGGATCCCATCTGTGCTGTCCTTTCAAAGCCAACAGCTCTGCCCTGGTAGCTCAGGTAAGTTGCCTCCTCTGCAGTGCTCTTCCCCTTTCACACCAGGGCTGGTCTTCAAGTTCCTGACATCCTTGCTGCACCATCTGCTTCGAATGCATATATGTACAAGTCACTGGCAGAGATTAAGTAGGATGATTTGGTGAGGTTCCTTTTTGAAATGTTTGTGCAGGTCTTCTACAGTCCAGCCCATCTACGTCACTTTTGTGTCAGCAGCTGTGCACATCATGCAGAAATCATGGAATCCAGTTCCTACCTCTGTTGTTTAAACTCACTTCTGGACATTTGCTGGGTGTACAAGTCACTGTTGTTTTTCCACTCGGAGTTGTGTCTGCCTGGGCAGCTCTTCCTGTCTTCCTCAGGACAGCCAAGATGTTGCTGTGTGATCGCTGTTGGTGTCATTTTGTTGGGCCAGTGGCTGTGTCTTCCAGGCCTCTTCACTAGAAATGTGGTGCCTAGTCCCAGACCAGGCTTTGTGCTGACATCTTTTTAGGTAGATCTGTGCCTTGGCAGTAGCTTGTGCGTACCTGCCTTCATTTAGAGGAGGTGATACCTTCTCAGCAGCTATGGAAATACAGGTAGTACCACTGAACATGTTAATTTTCACTTTTATTCACATAAAATCTTTGCTTTCATCATCAGATGTCATCATTAGTGCCATTTCACAGAGGCAGAAGTAACAGCTTTTATTAGATCAAAAGCACTAGCCTGGCGCAAATGAAACCAAAAGGATCCATTATTTTAGCTGTGTAAATTATAAAAAATATTTCTCTGTTTTAGTGTGAATAATGACTGTTCAAAATGTATAAGTATTATACTCTGAAAGCTCTTCAGGAGCAGCTCGTCCTTAATCAGTCTTGTCACAGGATAAATTGAGGCATGAGAGCCAATAAAGCAACGACTGTGAGTGCTGGGATGTTCAGAGTAATTGCAAGGTAATCTCTACCATGCAGTGAGTGCAAGAACGAAACAGAGGACGACATCAGAAGCTGAAAGGATGACTTGTTTGCTTTCTCTCAGGTCCTGTGTTTTCTTCCATTTCTCTTGCCAGTTCCTGAAATCATCTGTGTTAAAAAGCTAATATAGACAGAACCTAAGAAAGGTACAGCTCAGATAGACATATGCAAGTGCAAGGGTACCAGTGGGACAAAGTGATCTTTTCCTGCAAACCAGGACTCTGAGAGGGAGATTTTCTTTAGGACTACATCTGTTCCCTTAGAGGAAGTGAACAGGACGATTGATAAAACTCCTAGTCAAACACATAGCTGGAGTGATGGATGTTGCAGCTACTTGAAAATGAGCCATAAGGACAGCATGAATCCCCACAGCGGGTGTGGAAATGTACTTCGGCAGTATTGGCTCTCACAAAGTTGTTGCCTGAAAACCCATTTTAAGGAATTGAAACAAGAGCATTGCTTGTAGTGATGCTTAAGTATTATGTTGGTAACTGCTATTACACACACGGAACAGCACCAGGTAAAAATCCATTTTAAAGGCAAAGTGGTTTACAGTTTGCAGCTGTGAGTGAACTTGAAAAAGATTGTGTCTTCATTTAGTCTGAGAAAATACTCTGTGTCACAGCCCATTTTATGGTCAGTCTAGGGTTTGTAGGTCATTAAGTGATGTGATTAGCTGGGTAGTTTATTCAGTTTGTGCTCTGTGTGTAAGTGGAAATTGCACATTGTGATACAAGATGTGTATGTCTGGCAGCTAAAGAAGATGGTGATGAGGTAGGTGACAATATTCATCCTGTTAAGAATCAATCCTTTCCACATTTCACAGGATGGCTCAGACTTGTGGATGTTTCAAATTCTCATCATCTCTTTCTGACCAGCCTCGTTGCTGCTGCTTTCTTTCCCTGTTTCTGGAGGCCATGTTTCTATCTTTGACACCTCTATTGTCCCTGTACCTGTTCTGTCCCACATAACCTTTGGTCAGTCTCCTCACTCTCTTAAATCCATTTCTATACTCCATTCCATGAAGCAATTTCCAGTGAATGACACCACATGGACCATCAAAAGTCTTCTCAAATTATGATTCAGGATGTCTGAACATTGTGGATCTGCCAGGCTTCAGATTGTTCCATCTGCCAGTCCCCAGGACCTGTGTAACTTGAGGGAGAGGATTGCAGCTGGTCTGTGGAATTCTTTGCTAGTCCTGAAAGCGCTTGAGATTTGGACTTTGATAAAACAATTTTGACTCTTAGTTTTATTTTTCTACTCTTTTATTCCCTAAGGTACTCACCATAATGAGGGAGAATTTTAATTAGGACTTTCAGAAAACTTTCTCAAATTGTTTGTGATAGTTTTCTTGGAACGCCTTAAAGTGGTGTGGGGTAAGACTTACATGAAGACACTGGTTCCGAAATGCACACAGCCCTGCTGAAGGAGGGCTGCTGCTCTTGGAAGGATTCTCTCAACAAGCAGGAGAATGTTGAAAATAGGAACACACAGAGATCAACACCAGACATTCCTGAAAGTGCTTAGCAGTGCTTGGTGATTTTAATGTGTCAGTTGTGGTTCTTGAAAAAAACACCTTTTACTGGTTTTCTCTTGTGGTTCTTTCCAGTGCAGAGGCAGGATTTCCCAAAGGGAGTGTTCAGCAGTGGCAAGCGGCAGTAGCAGCTGGCCCAAGAAATTTCTTTAGCACTTGCCAGGTGTGCACATGTGTGTGGGGAAGGCACAGAAGTGCCTGCAGGCAGGCTGCAGGGTCCTCAAGGTGTTACTGACTTCATCAGTACTACAGCAAATTCAAGATACTTATTTCAGATTTTTCAATGGCCCTCATAATGGGAAAATCTGGCTGAACCTGTTCGTTGGTAGTTGTAGAGTGTAAAAAGAAGGGAGTGGAGGAGAGCTTCCAAAATATTCCAGGAATGGGATATCCTGGGAAGCTATCCATAGAATTGGCATTGTTCAGCTTGGAAAAGACTCTTAGGGGTGACCTAATTGCAGCCTTCCAGCACCTGAAGGGAACTTAAAAGCAACACTGCAAGAGCATGTAGTGACAGGACAAAGGGGAATGGCTTCAAACAGAAAGAGAGCAGGTTTAGATCAGATACTGGGAAGAAATTCTTTGCTGTGAGGGTGGTGAGGCACTGGAACAGGTTGCCCAGAGAAGCTGTGTGGATGCCTCATCCCTGGATGTGTTGAAGGCCAGGCTGGACAGGGATTTGAGCAACCTAGGGAAAGGTGTCTGCCCAAAACAGGGCTGTTGGAATCAGATGATCTTTAAGGTCGCTTCAAACTCCAGACATTCTGTGATTTCCTCAGGCTTCATCCTCCTTTTACAAGTCATCTATCTTCTCTGAACTCTTGCTTCCCTTTTCTGCCACTCGCAGAAATTTGGTGTTTTTACTCAAGAGTAAAGGCTTGCTCACACTTTGGCTCTGCAGGAACATCAAAACAGGATCAGTGGATTACACGGATGTCTTGTATGGATCCTTTTTGGAAATTAAAATGTCTCTAACCCATTTTGGAAGTAAATTAAATTGAGGTGTGCTACATGAGCTCTAAGGAAGGGTGGCTGGCTCTAGATTATATAGAGACTCTATATAATCTCTTTATATTAAGACTAGAAAAAATTCCTGCCTTTAATTCGGATGGAGCTTTGCCTGTGCAAGGTCACAGGATTTCTTGGCTGCTCAGGGCTGGGAAGTTCGACTGGATCGAGTTCCTATCAAAATGTCGCTGCAGCCGCTCCTGTGCGGAGTCAGAGTCCCCTTTCCCCGCGACCCGCGTTTCCTCCAGCGGCTGTGAATTTGCGGATTAATTCACTTATTTTGTCATACTCCCGAGAACTGCAGGTTGAGTGGCAATCTGCTCCCAGCCCCTAATGAGTTTTGTTTCCCACTCTTGGCGCTGCGGGGTCTCGGCGCTCCGGGACCCGGCGTGTCCCGGGCACGGGTGGGACCGGCCGGAGCCGGGCAGATGCTGATGCCGCTGCGGGGGCGGGCGCGGTGCCCGGGCAGACGTGGCAGCGCCCGGGGCCGCCCCGGCGGGAGGCGGTGCTGCGGGAGCCGGCGGGAAGGAGGGAGGGAGGGCCCGGGAGCCGCCAGGTGAGTGGGGTCGGCACCGCGGGGACACCCCCGAGCAGGGATGGGGACCCGGCCTGAGCCGGGGGGACCGCCCGGGCATCGCGCAGGTGGCGCCGGGCTTGGCTCGGCTCGGCTCGGCTCGGCTTGGCTTTGCCCGCTGCTCCCTCCGGCGCTGCGGCGGCAAGGTCGGGTCGGAGGCGGCGGAGGGAGGGAGGTACAGCGGGGAGAGGAAAGCTAAAAAAAAAAAAAAAAAAAAAAAAAAAAAAAAAAAAAAATTAAAACCATGGTGGTGGTGGGAGAAAAAAAGGTGGAAAAGAGGCCCCCTCCAAAAAAGGTTAAAGAAAAATGGCTAGTAAAAAAGGGTGTGGGGAGGAGGAAAAAAAAAAAAAGAGGGGAGAATAGCAAAACCAGTGAAACAAAAAGGAAAAAGAAAAGAGGAGAAAAAATGGAAAAATTGAGAAACAATGAGTTTAAGAAAGGAAACAAGAAACAGAGGTAAGAGGGAATGGGTGGGTCGGAGCGCTGCCCGGGTAGGGGTGGGCAGCACGGTGTGGCGGTGGCCGCAGCCCGCGGCACGAAGGTGTTGGCAATGCCTCGGCCAAACCGAAGCTCTCCGGCCACATCGGAAAACTGAAGTTGCTGGGGAGAGTCCGGGCTCGTTTCCCACGTCTGGTGTTCCGCAGCCTTCGTTGCTGAACGGAGATATGCGAAAACAAAACGAGCTCGGCGATTGTCCTGGCTGGTGCAGTAAATGAGTAACTGGGAACAGCCAAGCGCTGCTCTGTCTGGCGTTACCTTTGTTGCACCGATGGCTGCTTCATTTCCTTTTAATTTCGCTTTCCTAAAAGACTCCTAAATTAGGTGTTTTTAAGAACTTGACCCGGAGAAGAGTTGAAGGGATTTATTAAAACTAAAATGCTGTTGGCTGCTGGGTCCCTTAGGAGGAGAGGCTTTAGGAGCAGCTCCCCTGGCGAGGACGGAGGTCGTGGGACCACACGCAGTTTTGTGCTTGGGAAGGCGTTAACCTTTCCTCTTCAAAATCAGCCAGCTGTTGAGTAGCTCAGAGCAGCAAAGCTTAGCTCAGAAGCAGCTTTGATGTGATGATTAATAAAATAGTGCTTTGAAAGGATATGGAGGGCACAGAAATTTAATCTATAGGAATCTGGTTTTGCAATTAAATATAGAAGTGTTGCAGGAAAAGGAGATGAGCCTTTGTAATGTTTCCGTGAGGTTTGCTAATGCTCTTCTGCTCTCTTGAGTGCTAAATGGTATGGAAAGATTAAAACAGACATTCTTTGTTAATTTATAGACTGGTTAGTGTATTTGGCAGAAACTTTAGGAAAAATAACAGCAATTTACTTTCAAGTTAGAGGCTCACTTATATTAGAGGAAAATTGTATCTGTTTAGTTTATTTATCCTGCTGGTGTGTATAGCAGAAAAAGCTTCCTCAGGGTTGATGACCTAGGCACAAATTAGCACCCAAAAATATCCCTGTGCTGATTGAGTGCTGCGTGGGGCAAGGGGAGAGCACTGGCCCCAAGGACTATTCCCTTGCAGACCCTGAATTGCAGAAATACTTGCACGTTCATGGATTGGGATGTGGCTGTGCATGTGCATTTGTTCAGCTCCCACTTCTGTGCTTTACACCCCCTCCTGTGTTTGCTTTGGCTACCTTGTAGGGACCAATGGATTCATGAGTTGTGGTGGGATGTAAATAATTGCAGAATTGGGTAATGAGATTTTTTAGGCAGCTGGAAATGCCACAGAGGAGCAGTAGTGCAGAGGCAATTTCCTGGGATTGTGGAGGAGGAAGATCTTACACCAAGGTGAGCAGTAGCTGAGCAGAAAGGGCTCCAGAGCACAGGGCAGGAGAAGGGTTTTAAAACAGAGAAAAAGGAAGGAAATGGTGAGATAAGGGGATTTAAATGTCTAAGCAGGTAACATTTCTTGCTAAGTGTGCTTCGGGTCTAAAATCCATGTGTGCAGCCCTTCTTTCTGCATTTTGCAAGTTTCAGGCGGGTAACAGGGGTGCATCACACCTATCCATGTAATGTTACACACCAGACACACTGAGCAAGTCACTTCAGCCCTGAGCTACTGTAAGGGGTTGGAACCATCTCCTGACTGCCTTGGTGGAGTGGTTTAGGAGAGCGGGGGGCCACAGGGCTGCAGCCTCCCTGTTTCTCCACATCTAGATAGATGGGACTGCTGTGGCAGACTGGAGTTTGAATGACCCCAGTGAGTTCTCTACTGAGTGAAGTCTGTTAGGGAAGGGGTGCACTGGAGATTCTTAGGAGAATATGGCTATTCAATTGTAATCTTGTTTCATGTTGTGTATTTTCTTCCATTTTTTATTACTGTGGCTATTTGAAAAAAGCCATGAGCTTTGTTTCTTTAGAGTTCATCTGCTCCTGCTGCTTTTTCCCTGCTTGAAGCCCCGATCTCCCTGTAACAGCAACCATTTGTGATATTGTGAAGGGTTATTTGCTTCAAGAAATGTAGAGGCAGCAGCAGGGTATCAGTGAACTCTTATGGCCTTGGTGCTGCTTAACTGGCCATGTGGGCAGGGCAAAGAAAAACCTCCTGTGTTGTCCATTGTACCCCAGCTGCAGGAGACCTTCTGCAGCTGAAACACTGAGGTGGAGCAGCATCTGCTTTGGTTATTTAATACTGGTTATTTCAAAGTAGAGTAATAAGGGCCTGATGGTGAAAGGCATTCAGACCCTGGCACAGAAGTACTGAGGGACGCAAAGTAGTTTCTGTATGTCTCTGTCCCTGTGCAATAGGCAAAGCACATATCTGTTGGATTCTGCCCTGTGCCTGTGGTTGATCTGGTCTCTGGTCTCAGGTAAGGTGTCCAGCTGGTGGTACAAGCCTTGTGTGAGCATGGCTGGTTCTTGCAAGCATGTGGGCTCAGCTGGCCAGCAGATTGACAGCCCAAGGAGAAAAAATGATCCAAACAGACTGCCCTCTCCGCGTTTTTGGAACAAGTCTTGCTCTCCTCTGGCTGCAGCCCTCTTTGTCTTACCTAGGCATGCTGTACTGTACTGAGGAATAGCCAAAAGGTTTCTCTTGACACCTGGTGTGGGAGAGTGTGGGTAACTGAATGCACTGGCAAGACCTTGGTCTGCAAAAGGTACAGCTGAAGGTGAAGTGATCAAGGCTGTGAAGTGATGAGCGGTACTGGGAAGTGAATAATCCATGTGTCCTATGTCACTGGACATAGGCAATGACATTACCAGGCACCAGATTTAAAACCAATGAGAGAAAATGCATTTTGCAGACAACGCTTTGGGGCTGTGGAACCAGTGCTAGAGGATGCTGGTGTTAGATTTGGAAAAGGCTACTAAGGGCTGTTAAATGTGTGGCTGATGGTGGAGCCTGTGCTGGGAGCAGGGCTTGGGAGGGTGCTGGGGGAGCATTGCTCTCTGCTTGCTGTGGTGTCACTGGTTCAGCATCTGCTACAAGCTGCTATTGACTTTGTGGACAATGGCCTTGTGCTTTGGCAGACTAAGAAAGCAGCAGTCGTGTCTTTCATCTTTCCTGCTTTCACAGTAGAGCTGGAATAAAACCATGAATCTTCTACAACGGAGGACCCAGCACTGCAGGAATTTGACCGAGCTGACCTTCCACTCAGAGCAGCTTCGCCTGTGGTTGTGTTAGAGCTGTGCTTCAGGCAGGCAGAGGTGACGCCGAGGAGACGATGTTCAGCCTGAGCAGTGCCCGAAGTGAGGGATACGTCCAAGAGCTCTTCCATGAGGAAGCACAGCAGGTGTGTCAGAGAGCAGTTTTCTTTCCCAAATTTCTATCTCCATGGCCTCTGCACTCCTGGTCACCTCTGTGGTGTTACTTGGACCGAAGTAACAAAACTGGCCTTTGTTTTGCTATGTAAATCTGAGGTGTATGACTTAGAAAGAGGAAACTTGATTTCCAGAGGGCAAGAGGAAGCAGTTGCCATAGGAAAACTGCAATTTAACTGGAGTTTCAGATCTTGGTTCTGGCAGCTCTGGAAAATCACCATGCCCTAAGTTCCAGAGTCCCAGGTCTCCTCAAGAAGCGAAGGATCCTGATCAGATATGACTGTGATGGGAAGACCATCTTAACATACTCTGTTGGTCCCAACTGGTCCAGCCTGGTTTGTTATATCCTCCAAGGGACTTCTCCCATGTACTCCTTGCACCCTACTTACCTTGGTCAGGTGTTTGGTAGGGACAGGAGGAGAATCACTATGTGTAGCTGCAGGCTCTGTGAAGGACCCTTGAATGGTGTTTTTGGTTCATGCATTGGGGTTAATTCCCTGAGGCTCAGTAGGGTTCTGCTGCTGCTTATCCTACAAGAATATGAACAGGGTATTGTAGGGAGCCCTCTCTTTCCAGGCCCAGGCATCCCAACATCCCGACAGCCCTTCATCTTATGGACAACTTGCAGCAAAGGGCTGTCCCAGCAGCTCTTGGTGGCCGTCCCTCTGTTGGTGGCTGGCTGTGGCAGCACTTGTGCAGCCTGCCCAAAAAACATGAGAGGTAAACCCCAGGCTTTGCTTTTCTCTAGGTATCCCAAACACAGACCAAGCCCTGGTGGAAGATCCAGCTGTTTGTATGGGAGCCAGTGCTTTTTGGAACGTGGGATGGAGTCTTCACTTCCTGCATGATCAACATTTTTGGAGTGGTTCTTTTCCTGAGGACAGGATGGCTTGTGGTGAGTGAGAGCTGACTTGGTTAAAAGTTTGAATAGACATCTTCCTCCTTACCTTGTATCTCCATCACCACCCAAGTGTTTTGGATTCTGTGCTCTTCCTTATAGATGTTGCTCGTACCCTCTGGTATTTTGTAGCTTTTCAAAAAGTTCTGCTAAAATGTGCAGCTGAAGTGGTCTTTGTGAGTGGTTTCCTATCTTAGCTTTCAGAAAGAGAAAGGAAAACACAACAACCAACCTTGACAATCAACAGGGATACCCTTGTGTTGTATTGTTGAGGAGAAATTAGCACTTTTCAGGTAAAGTAGTTACAGCCTCTCATCCATCTTCCCAGCACCACTGAAGGAGATCTCTTCCAAACATACCAGTGTTGGAGTCCCTGATTTTTTGAGTAGGGAATCCTCCATCAGGTGAAATTGTCATTGCTATCAAAGGATCTTCCACTGCTGGGTCCTTAATAGTATCTCACTGAGGGTCAGAGCCTGGAATACTGTCCCCTCCTGATGCAAAAAATTGTATTATGCCTCAAAATTTCCCCTTAGAAGAAGAACGCTTCCCCAGAGATGGGAGAGATTTGAGCTTCAGGCAGAGTTCTTGTCACAGGCGTCGTGAACACCTTCCAAAAGGAGCAGGAAGCCACTTGCACTCTGTACTGAAAATTGCTTTGCTGGAGGTGTTGAGGGGAGCTGCAGTTGCCATGGTGGAGAAGTTGGGATGATTTTTTAGCTTCCTTTTCCTTATGATTTTATTTCCTCCACATCTCCTTTGAAAGCAAGTTACTTCTGGAGCAAACACAAATATAAATAAAGCCAGTAAATAAAAGAAAAATGGAACCAGCTGGAAGCTAGCATGAAAGGGAAGGGAGGAGAAGTCAGGATTGGCAGAGAGCTCCCCTGGCAGAGGACAGTCATATGTCGAGCTATTCCCAGAGTCAGGCTTTTGCTATAAATTTGCAGAGCTGGAGCTGGGCTGGTGAAGCTTTGCAGTTCCAGGGGACCTAATCTTGCTGAAATGCTCAACAGGGATTGCTGCTGCACTAACCCCTTCCAGCATGCATGCATAAATAAGCATCAGTGTTTAATGGGGGCTTTTTCTTCCCACTTTCTCTGTTTGCTATTGTTGCTGTGAGTCCAACATTCCCCCTCGGTCTTAGTGTTAACCCTTTCTTCTGTAGGAGCCATTGAATTGCCCATTAATTGCTGCCATAGCCTGGTACCACCTTTCTGGAAAAGCCCAAGGCTAAATGAATGTTTGCATATGTTTGCTTTTTTTTTTTTTTAACTGAAAACTGAAACTGAACCGGATGGTGTTTATTAAGCATTTAACCTGGGGTAAGTAGCTGAAAAAAACCCAGTTGTCCTTTTAAAAAGAAGTATGGGGTTGGGGAAGGCTGTGGTGCTGGCCCAGCCACAGCTGTGTTTATAGCAAGACTTGGCTCTGCTCCTCACTGACCAGATAACACTCCTGTCAAAGGCAGCAGGATGCTGAACCAAAATAGGATTTTATAATGATAGCAACATCCTGGATATGTTTCTGTTTTTTCACAAAAAAAGAGAAAAGGAAAAAAAAAAAATCTGGGATTTCAACCAACCCCAGAGCAGGGAAGCAGCCTTTTAATACTGGTGACAAAAACCCTATCATGGTTAGCATGACCTCAGAGATGAGCATTGCTGGAGCAAGGTTGGAAAGAGGGGATGTGGACATGGCCTGGAATGTGAGTAAAAGGAAGGGAAGCCAGATGTTAACGAAGCACTGGGCACTGGAGGAGACTTCTGATTGTTGTGCACTGGCCTGAGTGATTTGTCAGCAGGGGAAGGTGGGCTGGAGCACAAGAGAAAACTCCTGACCCTGGAAAATAAATTACAGCCATGTGTGAGAGTGGGAAGGTCCTGAGCTCAGAAGAGTTCTTAAATTCTTTTGGAGGTACTAAGCACTTTCTCTTTCTGAAAATCTGACCCTGAATGGCAAACTGAACCCCAGAAAAGGGGTTGTGCTGGTCCTTAAAGCTGCCAGCAGGGACCTACAGCTGTGTTTGTTCAGAAGCTTTTTCTCTTCACCCACAGTGAGACCATGGCAGGTGCAGCAGCTCCTCCTGGGGCCCTCCCTGTGCCCCAAGCAGGAAGGGTTGGGTTTTTTTTCTGTGGACTGAATCCTGTGCAGAAGTGTCCCCCGAGGCCAGGCAGGGCGAGAGCCACCTGCCACTCAGCGTACGCCCCGCAGATAAGGGCCGGTGCACGCTGCTTTATGAGAGTGTTATTTATCTTCCACACTGTGTTGCCTTTGGGGTTTTGTTCTTTGGGATCTCATTGTTTGGAAGGATCAGAGCTTTCAAAGGTAAATGTTCTGAAAAATTAAAATGCAAGCTTGATGCTGTTAATAAATCAGTCGTTGCAAATCCCAGGGGTTCAATTTTGAAGCTACTTTTTGTTATGAAAGTGTTTGTTTTTGGTTTTTTTTTTTTTAAAGCATGTTGTTCTAAACCATGCAGACAGGCAGTGATCCCCTGAATATGGTGGCTGAATCATTGTTTGACCTCATTCCTTTTAAACCAGAGGACAAAATCAGTGATTCATGGAGGAGCCCATTGACAGAGCAGAACCTGCTCATGCAAAGGTCTGCCCAGCCCCAGGCTCAAGGACAAGACAGGCTCTCATCAAAGGAGTGCTAATAAAGGCTCTAAATTTGGCAATCAATTATGTTAATTAGACAAGTAGGGGTGTCTGTGTGTGTTTCTTTTAATCTGTAATCACTCCATATTCATAGATCACTAGAGACTACAAGTGGGTAGGTCCTTCTTCTGTCCCAGCAGATTGGTGTGAATTAACCTTTATTTGATTTTTTTGTTTTTTTTTTCATTCCAGGGAAACACTGGCATTGTAATGGGCATGTTTCTGGTGTCCTTTGTCATCCTGGTTGCCCTGGTGACAGTCTTGTCTGGAATTGGGGTGTGTGAGAAGTGCCGCATTGGAAGTGGAGGAGTCTACTCCATGATTTCTACTGTCCTTGGAGGTCAAGTAGGGGGCACCATTGGCCTCCTTTATATTTTTGGCCAGGTAATTTTAAAAAGTTATTCAAAGAAAATATGGGAACTTTGCAATGCAGATATTAATCTTATGCTGTCCTGCTGCAGAAAGTAATGTTTCAAGTAAAATCTGGATAATGCTGCACTGTGCTGAACAGCATGGGAGAGCATCATGCTGCTCCCCAGGAGCAAGCCTGTGCATGGCAATGTGCTGCCTGGCATGGGCCACCCTGGTGGAGGATCTGAGTGTCTGGACAAGCCATGCAGGACATGTCCTCCCATCCCAAATTACGTCATTGCCAGGACATGCCCTTGCTGTAGGGAAACTGCAATTAAACAAAGCAGGAGAGGTCAGGGTGGCCAAGCAAAGCTCAGTGAGTGGCTGTGGACTGGCAGGTTGGCCTTGGTGTGCTCCACATACCCTTAGGGATTGGGCAAGCCTTGGCCGCTTCTCAGTGGGAACCAGCAGAAGTGGAGCTGATGTGGGAGGAGGGCTGAACAGGGGTAAAGGCCACAGCAAACTGACTTCTTGTGAGCCAAAAGTCACAGTTCTGGATTTTCTGAAAGATCCTAAGGAGCTGTTGTGGTGAAGCACAAAACTACACAAGTAGTATACAAAAAGAATGAAAAATAATCACTTAAACCTGCAGTAACTTAACCCTCTCCCCCCATAAAGATGTTATGAACAGTATAAAATGTGGTGAGCAGAGAAGCATTTTTATGGAGGTTTGTTTTTAACTGACTGGCTTACAGCAATCTCCAAAACCCCTTAACAGCCCCCAAACCAAAAATAATCCCCTCTTCTCCTTTCACTCCAGATTAAAAGCAAGTGTCCATAAAATACGAACTGAACCCAGTTACAAGCCAAGATATGGAAATGGGCCACACATGAGAATCCTTCCTGTCATATTTTCCACTCTTGCTCTCTGAGAGGACCCCATCTGGGAAAGCAATCAGGTTGCAGCCTGTCCTGAGGGTCGTAAAAGCTGGCCTGCAGCAGCCCTGGCCCCTGGCTTGGCATCCCATGTGCACAGGGGCTGCAGGCTGAGAGCTGGCAACTCACTTAAAATTGCTTTGCCTGCTCCTGAAAGCTGCTGATGCCTTTCCTTTTTCAGCTGTGCTTTCTGCCTAACATGCCCTGCACCAGCTGCAGGCTGATCCTCTGCTACAGGATTCTCAGGGAGTGCTGTAACGTCTGTCATGAGGAAACTGCTGCCAGAAATGGGGAGCCCTGTTCCCTGTTCTGACTGGGCAAGTGGGGAATGACTGGCCACATGCTGCAGAGGAAGACTCTCAGGGTGTAGTTCCCCTGATCTAGGTGTCTGCCTGTGATGGAAGTGAATCCTCCAGGATCTCCAAGTTGTAGGTATCTGAGTCTGAACATCTGAATGCCATCAATCTTGCTGAAAACCACACAAATCCTACAGCTCCCGGGTATCAGCCAGGTTGTCCTGACCTCCCTCAGTGGATCAGTGATGGGTTTGTCCCGGGGGGGGATCTGCAGTGAATGAGGGTTCTGCTCTTGCTGTCTTGGGTGGGGGTTTTCTCCCTTCCAGGGGAGAAATGGGAGCTGCACATCCCTCATCTGATGGTGGGATTGGTTGGGGGACCCAAGGTGACACCGTCCATATCAAATGCAGCTCTCTGCCCTGACCTGGTTTTCCAGGAATGCTGTGCTCTGGAAAGTGTTGTTGCTGAAATGTCAGCTAGTGGGAATTTCTGGAGGGAAACGTCCTGATATTTGGGATTGTTGTCCTGCAGTGGTGTTTGAAGCCTGAGCCTGTGCTGCAGATGTCCTTCCCTGCAGGCTCTTGGCTGCCCGGGGCAGAGTGCATGTCCTGTCCTGCAAGGCAAAACAGGCAGCTTTCCTGGGAGCTCAGGGAGGCACGGCTCACACAATGTGCTCTCCTCCAAAGTGCAGGCTCCATTCCAGCAGCGAGATGGGGAGCCGGTGAAACATCAGAGTTTGCATCCAAACTAAACACTGAGTTAAAAATAACCCCCAGGAGGCAGTGAAGGGGGAAACAAACTGCTGTTCTTCAGGCAGGTGTTGAACTGGGACCCTTTCCTTCAGAGAAATAGAAGAAGGGAAGAAACATAGAAGTTGACTCATCCTTTTCTCTCTCAGAGAAGCCAGTGTGGTTTCTCCTGGAGTGTTAATAGAGGGTAGATGTTACAGTGGAACCTCTGGGCTGCTGGCCCTAGCACCCAGCTTTCCCTGTTTGCCCAGGCAGTAGCTCTGCTGCCTTGGCAGTGTGCTGTCTTACAGCAATAATGCTCAGCCTCTGCAGGCCAGATTAACACTTAAGGTTGTATTGTGACAGCAAATGTCTGTCTGTCAGTCTGTCTGCCTGTCTGTCTGAACAGAGGTTCCCGCAGCCTCGCATGGGGGCTGTGGATGGGGATCCCTTTTTCTCCTGTGGGCACTCACAGAGCTGTGTCCTTCAGTGTGTTGCAGGTGCCATGTACATCACTGGCTTTGCAGAGTCCATTGCAGGTGTCCTGAGCCTCAGCAATATCTGGGCAGTGCGTGGCATTTCCCTGGCTGTCCTGCTTGGCCTGCTGGGAATCAATCTGGCTGGGGTGAAGTGGATCATCAGGCTCCAGCTCCTGCTGCTCTTCCTGCTGGCTGTCTCAACCCTGGACTTTGTCATTGGGTCCTTTACACATCTTGATCCAGGTAAAACTGGGGGTTCATTGCATTGGGGTCAGCAGGCGTTAGTTCCCTGGGGTTTTCTCCTTAACTGTGTTTGTGAAGTGACACTCACTTGGACTGTGGTGGAGTTTAGAGCTTCCAGATGTGTCCCCTATCCTTTGGTAATGATCTTTAAGAGACAACCCATAATTTTGCAAGGAGTGTTTCCAGAGCATGACTGAAGCTGCCTTATTAATTTCAGTGTTTAACCCCAGGGACTGAGCTCTCAATTTGTGCTCTTGTTATGTTTCACTTGGAGGTTTTCTAACAACCATTTCTTTCTAATGCTCTAAGAGAGCATCTGTGTTTGCAGTGTTCTTTGTAGCCTTCTTCTGCCTAACTTGGCTTTAAGTATTGTGCCCATGAAAATGGAGGATTGTGAATTTGAGGTCACTTAGACCCTGGCTGTGCTGTGCTGCCCACTCTGTTTGGTCTGGTGCCCAGGGCTGTGCTGGGGGTCTGAGGAGGCAGCTGGGTGAGGGCAGGTGACTGCTGGGGTTTCCAGGACCCACAAGTTCTTCTGCTAACTTTTCCCAGACTGAGCTCAGCCTGCAGTGACAGCTCCAGTACAGGCAAGGGGAAGGTTCAGGGCTACCTACAGCCCTGCTCACACCAAATCCTGTTCCCTTTCTTCTGTCTGTTTGCTGGGAAACACATCTCAGGATGCCGCAGCCACTCCAGCAATAATGAAGTGTAATTAGCTGAGTAAACAGAAGGTGTCACCTTTTTCTTGGCTTCCTCTGTGTCCAGCAGCACCTTGTGGGGTTGCAAGTGAGCTACTAAAGTGAGTTTAAGGAAAGATCTTCAGTTTTCATTGACAGCTGTGATACAGCTGCTGGGCTGGGTGGCAGGAGGGTCATGTGGGTACTCGTAGCACCGATGGCACAAGTGTCATTCATGCTTCTGTTTTATTTTGTGCTGCTGCTGTGGTGTGCAAGGATGGTGGCATGGGGACAGAAGCAGCTGATTCACTGTCAGACAGAGCCTTATGGAAAGGCATTTACACTTTATATTTAGCATGTAGGAAATGCCTTAAATGAGAGCCTGTGAAAGTTTCAGCAACATTTGTAAATGAGAATGAAACAAGGACAGTTTTGTTGCTGTGGTGTGTCTTGCAGATAAAGCAGGTGACCTGCTCCAAACAGCTGTGTTTTATAGGAAGTTGTTTTCTAGAGGAAATGGGGCTGGGGGACAGTGTGTTTTATTTTTGTTGCTTGTAGTAGACCTTTCTAATAGTAGAGAAAAACAATTTTTCAAGGTGACACCTCATTGTAGGAAAGTGAGCATAGGACCAGGGAGGCAAGAATTAAAGGAATACAAATGTCAACAGGAAACATGCCCAAGTGGAGGCCAACATAGTTGTCTTTGATTTCTTCCACTGCCGAGCACTGTCATTTTCTTCTGACAGAAAATAGGGGAAGGAAGGGAAATGAGGTGGCTGAGCATTGCAGATGCTGCTGTTTAGCCATGGCTGGCTAAAGAGGGGAGGGCTTCCAGTGCATGGAAGGACATCGGGCTGATGTTGGCCGGACCAAGCCCCAAACGCCAATACCCCAGAGCAGCGCTGCCTTAGGGTGGGACAGCTGGCAGGGGAGAGCTGTGGGTTTCTCTGCTTCCACAGACGCTTCCCTGTGAGAGTGTGGTTTCCCTCCAGCTGGGCGGGGGGATGCTCCCAGGTCCTGCATTTCCCCAGAAGGCCTCTGAGTGGTGTGTCAGCACCAAGGGTGAGCGCTGGGCTCCAAGGAGCCTCCTCACGCTGTGCTGCCCGCTTTCTGCGCGGCATGGATGGATGGATGGATGCCTGTCTCTTGGGATTGCACCCACCAGCAAAGCATCCCTCCTGCAAGGAGCCTGCAGGTGGGACATGGAGGTGGCGGTGCAGCTCCAGCTTCCAGAGCCAGCTGATGACAATGGCAGGGTGCAGTGTGTCAAAGCCCAGCACCGGGGGAAGCATTTGAGACCCCTTTGGGGTGGGCATTCCACTGATCAGCTCTCCACAGCACTCTGGAGTGTGCAGTTGTTTCCAGTTTGATTCTGTGGCTGCAGCAGGAACTGAGATGCAGAGGCAGCGTGCAGGGAGAGGTGGGTTATGAGGCTGGAGCTGGATTGGAGCTGACAGCTTGTCTGGGTCGTGTCCTTGTTTTATGGCAGGTTTATAGGGTTTCAGTTCACAGTCCTAGGTCTCAGTCTCTGACCCTGTAAAATGGGCCTTGTGCAGTCATCCTGCCTTTTCTGCCATGGCAGCCTTTTCCCTCACTTAACATTTCCAAGTGCTGTGCACATACCAAAGGACTGCACATCTGCCAAGCAGCAGTTACTTGAATTTAAATAATCTCCAGGAATGCCTGTCCATCTTGAAGGTCTTAACTGGCTGCTTTTGTGTGGTTGCGCTGGGTGGAGTCCCCTGCTCTTCTCCCCATTCCCGCAGCTCACACCCAGGCACACACCAAATCGGATATTGTCCAAGCACTCACTCCCTTCCTGTGGTTTGCCTTTATTTTTAGTCTGAGGACGAAGCATGTTTACACAAAAGGGGGCTTCTCAGCAGGGCTTCCTGCTGTTCTTTTTCCTTTTTTTTCCTCTCTCTTGCTGTGGTTCGCTCCTGCTCCAAGAGCCAGCCGGGCTCCTGCAGCCGGGATCTGGGACTGGAGGAGCTGAGTGGCTCCAGCAGAGAGGGAGGCTCTGGTCACTTGTCCAGATGCTGCTGACCCCTCCGGGCCTGCCAGCCTGCTTGCTACCAGGCTACCCTGTCCCTCTGCCTGGCCCCCAGGGCTTTTGCTCCTTTTCACAGGCTGCCTGCAGGGTGGGGTGGGGCTTGCTGATTTTTTGGAGTTAATCCTAAATCCTCCCTTGGCTTCAACTGGCATTTCCCCTGGGGCCTGGTCACAGTCCCAGGCTGGGATCTCTGCCAAGGGTGGGTAGGGAGGAGAGGGGCTCCCTGCTCTTTCTGAAAACCAGCCTCGTTGAGTTGTCTCTAACCACTCAGCTTAAAATTCAGTCCCCCATGCTCCTTCCTTCAGGCAGGAGACAGCCCTAGTCCCTTTCTCCCTAGGCACAGGTTAGTGCTTTTAGCAAACCTAACACAGGTGAATTGAAATCAGTCAGTGCTCAACTTCTCAACCCATCACCAAGTCCCAGCACAAGCACAAGTTTTCAAAGTAGCAATGCAGGATTGTTTTGGCTTGTGTATTTTAATGATGGAGGTCCATACCTCAAAATCAGCCTGAGTTATTTTGGGAGGAGCAGTGAAAGTAGAGGAGAGGATGCTCCTCTCCCCAACCAGCTTCTCAGAACAGTATGTGAAACTTTTTGGCCTTTTCACATCCTGAACATTAGAGTCATGGAAAAAAGAAGATAAGCCATCCGTTAATGCCCACAATTTTATTTTCCTAGCATATCTCTGCTAATTTTTGTGTAGGGTGACTCCCAAATACTCCCTTTCAATTAGGCGCCTGCTTTCCTGTTTTGGTAGCGGCTCCCAGGTGCCCTGTGAGAGCAGAGAGGCTGTGGGAGCTCATGGGGGGGTATCACTGGGAGGAGGGCTGGTATTAATTTGGTTGTGCTTTGATGGGGAGATGAAAGGAATCACAATGTGAGCAGAAGGGGCCCAAAAACAGCCTCTTAAATCCTGGTGGGGGGAAAAATAAATTACCTTGTTAGTAATTCCGTAATTGTGTCCCCTTGGGCTGGGATTCCCCTATCCTGCAGTAGATGGTACCACATGGCTGGGGTAAGCGTGGAGTTTGGCTAAATCCCTCTCCTCAGGCTGGGATATCTGGGTAGTTAATTTCTCAGGGATGCAGGCAGGTTTGAAAGGCATATTGTTGTCAGGGTGCTTCTGCTTGGGATTGTTTTCCATGCAAACCACATCCTTCATGTCACTCGCTTGGGTTTCAGCTTCCCAAAGCTGCTCACACAGAGCCCAGAAAACTCATTTATCATCTTCATTTATTCCTCTGAGGACAAGTGCTTTGGAGGATTCATCCCCCTCCAATGTTCCATGGCCAAGCTGGGGAGCTGATGCTCTTCTGTGAGTACCACTGGTGAGGATCTCTGGGAGATGAGTTTTGCCTGGAGCTGCTCCAGCAGACAGGGAACCTGCAGTTGTTGAAGTGATTTATGTATATAGACACTCTGGTGTTGTAAAGATCCTTCAAATGCTGCCTCTGGGGCTTCAGTGGACTGAGTTAATTAAAAATATTCCCACAGACTGAATATGAAAGTGATCAAAGCATTCTGATCAGGGGCTTCTGCTTGCCTCTGGGTTGTTTTATTTTATTTTTGGGCACAAGGGGTGTGCCCCAATATCATAAGAGAGGGTGCAGGAAGGATGTGTGTGTCAGAAGATGATCTGCAGCAAATCCCAGAGGCTTTATCCAGGCTGATTGCTGACTTCCTGGCCTGAGACACATCTGGAAACTGGCATCAAATCCCAAGTAGAAATCACTGTGCAAGCGGCAGCAGAAAAAAATAAAATCCCACTTTGCTACTGAATAAGGTACACACCTTGTGGCGAATAAAGGCAGAAGGCTGCTAATACACTCTTTATTTATTAAAAAACATGGCATTGCTTTTCCCAGGTTTTTCCAATTATAGTGCATTGAATGGCCCTGACATCACTCTTGAGTCGGGGCCAGCCTATTCAACAGTCTGGCGAAGACATTTATTAACTGGTTACCTGCCAATTGTCTGGGCTAGGAGCTGCGGGACAGATGTGTTTTGGAAAGTGATAACATTGTTAGAGGCCTTATTTAGATAGTGAGAGGAAAGCTACCCCACTCTCTCTCCAGGTTCCCTGAAGCAGGTATTTAAAACAGTTTATTCAGAACTAAAAAACAAATCAGTTGGGTTTTGAGATGTAATTCTGTTGGTAGGTAGATTTTCACGGTGTTTCCTTGCTGGAGGACATCCAGCAGTAGGACTGCGTTGAGGAGCAGCAGTCTCGATTGCCGGCAATGCTCAGGTGTCAGCACAGCAGCTGCACCCCGGGGCTGGGACTGGCATCCCTGTGTCCCTGACCAGGCAGGATCCCCGAGCCTACCGCCCTGACGCATCTCCTAGGAGGTGGGTAAAGAGGGGAGGAGGGCTCAGGGTCTGCGGGTCCCGCCCCCTGCACCTACTGGGCTGCACTGGGGATGGATGCCGTGTGCATCCAATCTACTCCTTAAAATTTCCGGTGATGGATCCTCTGCTGCATCCTTGAGGACCCTGCTCTAGTCACAGCTATCCCAGGCTAATCCCCTCTTCCTGCAGCCTAAACCCACTGTTTTGGGTCTCTTGAGGACTCGGCACAATCTGGTGTCCTTCCTTTTTGCGTTAAACCACCTTGCTTGGAAGACCTCTGGTGCTTTTCTTCAGTCTTCTCTGGGCTGCTGCACCTGAACGGCAATGGGAGTGAGCAGCCCTCTGCCACGTGCTGCTGAGGATGAGGAGGGTCCTAGCCTCCCCTGAAACCCTGAAATGTGCCACTGAATGGTGCTGTCAGGGCTGGCTGGCCCAGGTCCATTCCTGGAGCCAGGAGAGGGTTTGCTAAGGTTGTTACAGGTTAAACTTGCTCACTAGGTAATAGAGTTCCTGATGTACACAGGAGGTTTTGTACACATTGATTTAACCTTTAGTTTCTTCGCTGTTTCCCTGTGAAGCAATGCTAAGCTCATCTTCTTAGAACTTGTAAATAAATCCTGAAATACCTTGGCTGGCTTTGTTCCCTGCTAGATTTTGCCTTCATGTGGGCTTTCCCTATCCATTCCTCCCATAAAACCTCCTGTGCAGGCTCTCCTTCAGTAGCAACTTGTTTAAGGCTAGAGAACTAATAAAACTAACTGGTTTCAAGAGGATATATATCATCCCACAATCACTCCCTCTCTCCCCATTGCTGTGTTTAGATGGGACAGCTTTATCTAATTGGATTGATATTTTTTCTCTTTTTTTGGTGCCACCATATAATAGTTTTCAAATGATGGAGATATTTTGCCTCCTCTTTTTTTTCATACCCCCAGTGTTTAATTCCAGTCACAGTTCAGCTGTGCCCCAAATCAGCTTTCCTTATTTAGGGATTTAATTTATTAAGATGATTTCTAGATATTAGATTCTTCCTCCAGCCACATCACTTCTAGTTTGCATTCCTCTCCTAGGCTAAAGAGAAAACTTTGTGTGGGAAATAGGTCCTTATCTACTGTTCATCCTCTCTCTTGGCTTGTGTTAACATTTTTTGGCCCTTTTTGTCTGTAAGTGATTTTATCCTGGTTGTACCTTTGCTAACCTGGATGGTGGCTCAGTGCTTCTTTCTGGTTTTCTTTTTTATTCAAAGGGCGAAAAATCATTGAATTTCATCCATTGAAAAATTGATTTTTGTAGGGAAAATGTATTCTATGACTTACACAGAATTCAATTAGTAGTTTCAAACAAGCAAACAAAAAAATCCTTTTAGGTGACAGCATCTTGGTCAACCTTTCCAAAATCAAACACTGTTTGGTTTGATTTGCATTCTGAAGCCAGGCTTAAGGCTATAGCTATGTGTGTGTTGTGTATAGTGGATAATGAAAACCTTCCAAAAAAAAAAAAAAAAAAAACCTATCAGTTTAGACACAAAATCAAAAAGTAAACAAAAGGAATAGCTTTCTTTGGAAGTACCACTGTCATACAGATAATATCTCCATAATTTATTATGGGAAGCTGGGAGTATGGGATACTGTAGTCATGAGGATGGCAGAAGAATCATGGCAGGATCTGGCTGATTAATTTGTATCATCTTTCCTTTGAAAGATGGGGATTTGCTCAGCATGGATTGTCCCAAACAGTACACGGAGTAGCTCTGAGGTGGAGGGGAGGTCACTCTGCCGAGTCCAAAGGATGTGTGTCATCACCACTGAACTGCCACTCATTTTCCTCCAATTGTTGTGCCTTGACTGAGCCTAAATTCTGGTCTCTCGAGCCCAGAGCTTTTCACTGGAGAAGTTCTTCAGGGCCTCCCACAGCTGGGCACTCTGGGCATGACTTCCAAGAAATACCATTCTGTAGTTGATATGATACCCCATTGATGAAAACTATTTTCCTAGAAGGAGAGAGCAAGGGACACTACATCTTGTCCTCTTTGCAATGAATGAAATAATTTTCGCCATCTGGTTTGAATACCAATGAACAAGCCAGGCTGAAAGTACCACATCAAAAAATCAAATAATAATGGAAGGATTTATATATTACAGCAAGTCTAGTGCTTAGCATTAAATAATGCAAAACATAAGAAGAATTTAAAAAGTTGAAACATCTGTGTTAAAACCTCTTACTTCTTTCCTCCTAACCATAATTTCTGGGTTTCTAAATAAATTAAATGTTTTTTTTTTTTTTTTTTTTTTTTTTTTTTTTTTAATTATCAAACCCCACCAACCTGTAGAGACAGAGTAAGTGCTAAACAGCTCGACTAGCTACTTCTACGGGCACATTCCTAAGTTTTCCTTTATTTAAGCAGCACTTTTGTGTTGAAGAGCTGCCTGTGCAGGCTCAGAGTGTGCTCTTGTGTACGTTAGTGGTTTTCCACTTTCCCGAGAAGCTGAGGCAGAGATAAAGCAGGCACATGGGGAGTTGGGCAGAAATTAGCTTTTCCTTTCACCCTGTCCAGTCCTGCAGGAGATGAGTGGGGCTGGGGGGAGCCTGGGGGGAGCCGTAGGCTACCTCCTGATCTGAGAGAGGTTGACAGCATCCTGCAAATTAAAATTGCTCTATTAGCTAAAGACAAACATCAGAGACAGATTTAAGCAGCTCCCTTTGTTTATTCTGCCTTTTATGCTATTTTTAGCTGTTGGCTAGCACCCAGTACTGCAGGTCCACTGGCTTTAGGGAGAGAAGGTGCTTGTGATCTCATGGCTGGGTTGCTCCACGAAGAGTTGGAGGTGCAGTTACCAAAAAGATTAAATACGTAAAGGGATGACGACCCCGAGCAGGTTTTTTTCGGGTTTCCTCCAGCAGATCGGCCCTGGCTCTTCTGCTCCAGTTCTTGCTCACCTGAGGGTATTCAGTGCAGAGATCCCACATCCCCCCATGCCTCCTCCAACACAGCAGACCATTGCACTGATGGTTGATGTCAAACCTCTTTCCAAGAAGCATCCTGCAGCAGGCTGAGCTGCAGGAAGCGCTGCCGAAACCCTGAGCAACTGAGGAAGAGGTCGCCCAGAGTGCTTTCCCTCGACAGCGCTGTCAGTCTCCTCGCTTGCTAATTTGTCTGCTCAACCGAGCGCTGTTTATGCGTGGGGCTGATTCATCGCCCTGCAGCAAGAGCGCTGGCAGCTGCCCGTCCCTCTGCTGCTGCTGCTGCTGCTGCTGCTGCTCCAAGTGACATCTAAACACCCCGGGATTGTCCCTGCCGCTGCTGCAGGGGGTACAAGTGCGATGGAGGGCGGGTTTTGGGAGAGGGTTAATGGTGGGATCCCCCAGAGCCCAAAGCAGCAGGAAGCCGTATTGTGTGTTGACTTTAAACAGGAGGTTTGGGAGATCAGCTCTGGAGCAGAAAACAGGGACTCGGGAGGAACAAACACTCGCTGCTTCAGAAGGGCGGCAATTTCCTTTCGGGTAAACACGTCATTAATCTCAGGGAGCACATTCTTTTCCATCAAAAGATAAGGGATTCCAGTTGCCTTTCTCAGGGCTTGGCCTTTTTAGATTGTTTTAACTGTGGCTTTCGCTCCTTCAATTACAGACTGTACATACTCTCTCTTTTTAGGTTTACCGGCTTTATTGTGGGTGCAGAGAAAGTATTGGGCAAGGGAACTCCTTCCTTGCTTTCTTTATTCTAATCCGTCCTCCCCACCACCCTCTTGGCAAACTTTTTCCCCACTAAAACCTATCTATTTTTTGTGACTTGCAGCTCTGACGAATTTGAAACGTAAGTGTGGTGTTTGTCCTGATTTGTGATACCATCTCCCAACTGCTGATGATAAAATAGGAGCTTATTTGTTCACAAGTGGAAAAATAGCAATGAGCTTCTCTCCCCACCCTCGGCTGCCTCTTGCTGCTAAGCTTTGGTTTGGCCCTTTTGAGGGCATCACTTACTGGTGATGCTGGCTGTGGCAATTTTCAGCTGGTCCTGACATACAGGGTCACAGCAGTGGCAGAGGTGCTGCTTTTTCTTCTGCTTCCTGTGGCTTAGGGTTTGTGGTCACTATGAGCTCTTTTGAGCATTAATGTGTTTAATTGGCATTTAGGGGTGAAATTACAGAGGGAATTGAGTCCCTTTGCATTCTTACCTCCTCTTCCCAATACTTTCTGCTAACGGCTGCCAACAGCAGCATGGGTTGTTGTGGGGTAGAGCAATGGCTGAGGAGCTCCCACATCCTGCATGTGCAGGATGCATCCACTGCATCTCTCAGTGCCCTGGCAGCTCAGGCTCTACAGCCTTTCTGTACTGTCAGTGTGGCCACATGCTGATGCATTAATTGCATAATAACTTCATTTTTATCACTGCATAATCATTGACCTGCATGTGTTCAATACAAAATTTCATCTCTGTTTTTTTCCCTTGCCTAGTTTAAGATTCTTAAAGCAGAAATACTGAGACTGAGGAGCTGCCCGCAGGCAGGATGTGGCCCTGAGGACAGAGATGAGGCAAAGTTGTGGCATCATTTGTGACATATGGAGAGGGAATGATCCTGTGTTTGCTCTTCTCCATCTGGGCTGGGCTGCTCATGCCCCAGCTCCAGGTATGGAGCTGTGCTGCTGCCCACAAATCCAACATGGTGATGATGTGCATCTGGCTTGCAGGAAATGTGCAGTGCTCCATGCTGACTCACATGGCTCAGGTGTTGCAATGGAACTGCAGAAAAGGGCTACCTGGGTTTGGTGCATGTGGTCCCCTGGGTAGATGAGTCCAGTGGTAGCTGACAGAAGACAAGAGCATCAGTCTCATCAGTTTGTCGCATCTCATCAAGATCTGCTCCCCTGCAGCTCTTCTCTTTTCCTTCTGCTTCTTCCCAGTCTTCCAGCCAAAACCTGCCTATCCAAAGGTCCAACAGGAGATGTTCTGAAAGATGTCAAAACATTTTTGTATTCCTGTAAAAGTTCAGCAAAGGTCATGTTTATTCTCTGTTCTTGTCAACACGGCTCTGCTGCTCAACGCCCTCTGCTTCCATGACTCATCAGTTTCCTCACCATTCTCTTGGAGAACTGGAACTTTCTGGTGAAAATCTGTTCATGTATCCTGCAGGTTGAGTGTCAGCTCACTGCAAGTTGAGCAGTGGACTGGTAGCATGGTAAAACCACCACACTGTCCTCTCTCCACCTCCAGTATTACTGCCCTCTGCCTGTCTTCCTTCCCAACCCTTCCACATTTTTCTCATGTATGTCTGCCTGCACCTGACCTGTACCAGGCTGGCAGCAGTGGGGCAGTGCCTGGGATCAGCTGTGGTAGTGTGGAACTTGCCTGGGAAAAAAGAATTGTGATGACCTCAGGAGCTGGAGCTGGGTAGTTGTGAAAGCATGGCTGCAGAAACAGCCCAGCCTTGGAAAAGCTTGGGAATGTGATTTTTAATGCTGGTGTTAAATGAGCCCAAACACAGGAAGCTAGGTGTGTGCATGGAGGGATGCAGAGGCTTGTGACTGCACTGCTTTGATTGATTTATTTTTCATCCTGTTGGGAAAGGTGCTTCAAGTGTTATTCGTGACCATGGTGCTCTCTTCATGTCTCTGATTATGCCAAGCCACTGGAGAGGTGCACCATTTTCAGTGCCCATTGCTGGGTGTGCTGTATGGCACTGCAGGGCTGTGGTTGTGGTCAGCTGGACCCATGTAATTTTCTGGCACATCCAGCACTTTACTGAGGAAATCCAGTGCCACACAGAAAATGGCTGTGTTGGTACACAGCATCTTTCAGAGCTGTTGCATCAAATGATCCTGTGGTGCTTGTTGCCTGAAATTAAATGTCAGTGTTGGCATAGAGTGGAGGGGGAACACAAAGATAAAGTCCTTGGGGTTTTGGCAACATTCATGGCTTTGCACCCATCTCTGCACATCCACAGTTCCTATGTGGATGGTTAATCCTGTGCATCTGCAATTCCACACTGAGATGCTGAAAAACCTATTGCTGGGAGTGCTTTGGCATCCAAATTTTACTTCATTTCAGCCAGGCATGCCTAACTTTCCTTTGGCAGGCGAAGATGCTTCTCTCATGTGATAAGCTATGGGTAGTATGTGTGTTTGGGGGAGTTTGGTCATCACCAGACTATGGGTGAGCTTATTCTGCAGGCAGGAGAAGAATTTGTATTTCAGGGGCTTTTTCTGGGGGGGAATTTTGCTCCTGCCCTGCTGTAGAGTGTGTCTGTCACAGTATAATTCCCAAAGTAGAGCACTCCAACCTATGTAGGAATCAATTTGGTTTAGGATACCCAACAGTCAGATAGACCACAGCCTCTGAGAGTCATCAGCCTGACAGGGCTTGACTTGCCCTTGAGGGAGTCAACAGCTCAGAAGTTCTGGGCTTGTACCTTGCCCTTGGCAAGCATGTGGTTGGTGAGGAGTGAAACTTTATCTTACTGCAGAGATGTGTGTTCAGATGAGGATTGCAGCTGTGGGACCAGGCTCTGAGGACCATTCCTGTTTTCTCCACAGTGGTGTGCCTGGATATCTCCAGCACCCACACCAGGACCTTGTTCTGGGTGTGCGCTTGGACTGGCATCCAAGGCGAACAACTGAATTTCAGAACTTATGCCAGAAGGGTTTAGTGGTGGAAGAAGAAATGGGAAAAAGATAGAGAGCAGAGATAATTATGCCAAGGATATATAATTATTCTTTGGCACTCCATGTCTTACACATCACACAGGATCCTGAAAATGCTGAGGTCAGACCTGGGAAATGTGCTGCAAGACAAACACTTCCAGCTGTTCCTCTGAAAGCAAATCTCAGCAAGTACCTTCCAGGAGGGAGTGTGTGGGCTCACTTATTTTGGAAAAGAAAAAAATCTCACCATTTCAAGCCTTCAGCATTCACCTTTGTAATTAAAATCTCTAATCACAAGCAGAGTGCAATATGGGACTGTCTTCAGGGAGCTGTTTCTTAAGGTGGTTTTCCATTTTTGCACTATTTAGCCCCTGCCTCGGTGCCAGGCTTTACTTAACCTTAAGCTTGTGAACAGGCTTATTGAATTTGGCCAAGGCTTAACTAATCTGTAATGAGCTCCAGGTTGCCTGGAACTTGGCAGCACTGCTGTGCTCTGTGCTGTTGCATAATGGCCTGACCCTGTGTAACCACAGCTTTGCCTTGAGCCCCTTCTCCAACCTCTCTGAGTTCTGATTCTGGAACCCTGGGCTCATGGAGGGGCTGCCCTCATAAGGGGAGCCATGAGTGCCAAAAACCTCATGCTTTCATGCTCTTCCACAGGGTGAGAGGTGGGAGAAAGTACAAGAAGAGGCCACACCTACTGGGGAAAAGAGGGGATGCAGCAGTGGCAGCCAGATGAAAGCCGGTGCCTCCACCCAGGCATCTGTGATGGCTGGAAAGACACCAGAGTTCTGACCATCTTCCTTCTCCTCTGGCTACATCAGGCTGGTGTACAGCCTCCTTTGGTCCCCCTACACATGTGAATGGAGGATGGTCATCCTGAAAGCTCTTCCATTTCAAACTTGCTGGGTGGTTTTTACTAAAGTAAAAAGGACTTGATTTGTGAAGAATCTCAGGAATAATTCAGATGTTGTGCTAAGTAATTTTTTTTCTGCATTGTTTACTTAGATCAGCTCAACCACTTGAGAAATGCATTATTTGCTTTCTACTTATTGAGGATCTAATGATGAAAATAAATTGTTACTGCTTTTTATTGTGCATTTCCCATAAGGCTGACACGGCACAGAGAAGGAACCGGATTCTTTTCTTCTAACACGACACAAGGAAGATTGTTTATAGCACTTCAGCTCCAGCCCTCTGCAAGCCAGCTGAGAGCAGGATCATTAAAGGCAGGATTTAGAGGCTGTGGGGTTGCATAAATTGATTGAGAGCAAAATTTTTCAGACAAATATTTTGTAATGAGCAAGGAGGGAGGAATCTGCTTTGGATCTTTTACCCAGCAGTAAGCTGGAGAAAAAGATCTCCTTACAAGAAAAATGTATAAAATGATCTTGCCTTGTTTGAAGATCAGAGTGCCAAATATAGACCCTATCACATTTCCTTCCCTCCTCCTTCCGAAGCTTGTCCTTTTGAAGTGCACTTTCAATGGGATGTGGATAATTGACTTCGTGAACAACTGACCGAGGGCTCTGCTCATTTCACCGATCAGTCCTTTGCTGATTCCTGTTTTGTTTTGGATGATTTTCAGCCCAATTGCCCTGTCAGCTACAATTAGTTGCATTAATATGACAGCTGAAAGGTCACAGATGGCTTGCACTGGTCTCAGGCAGGAGATGCTCCCAGCATGTTGTCCTCAGCCCCATGCTCATGTGCTCCTAAATTGATGGTGACTGCAGATCCTACTCTGATCAAAAGGGAGTTGAGGTTTGCTTCACAGGAGGGTGATTGAGTGAGAAATGAGGGTACAATGACAACTAACATTCAGATGAACTTCTCTTTAGTCAAGAAGGTTCCTGACTCTGTATACAGGGGAAATGTGGAATGGCCTCTCACCTGCCAGAGCTGTGAGGAGAGGAAGCAGAAGTGGGATAGAGTTGTAGCACATCCTGTGGCTCTTTCAACAAATTCATGGCTGTTGTTTTCTGGAGTTCCAGTGACATCTGTCATGGCTTCAGGCTTTTGTCTCTTCCACTGAAGATTTCCACTCAGGGGAGTAAAATAGGAAAGAGAACAGCATACAAATGAATGGAGCACTAGGGGATCATGTAATTTCTTAAGATTGATAGGGATCAGATGCACACAGGTGCAGGTCAGACATTGGACTCATGGGTTTCATGGTCAGTGTGTTGCCAAAACAGTACCACAGAAAATGTAGTCTGCTTATCCATTGGTCTGTACACTTGGCCTTTTGTATGAGTAAGGAAACAGAAGGCACCCAAAGTGACTCATTTGAATTACAGAGCCCCAAAACACCTCTGGAAGACCCTAGCTGGAGATGGTTTACTTACGAAGCAGGACGCTGTGCCTGGTGAGGTTCTGCAACAGTGTGGTTTTGGTTTGATGTTATTTGTTATTTTTCTTAACTTCCTGGATGATGGAAAAGGGATGTGCAGATTCAATCTGACGCCCAGCTGGGAAGAGCTCGCAGCAGCATGGCAGAGTGCACCAGGATTTCAGATGACCTCCACAAACTAGGCAAGTGGTATGAAGTGGACACTATTTTAAGATTAGGGAAAACCTGAATGATAGGAATATGTAAGAGTAAACTGTCAAGAGAGGCTATAGTTCACTTCACAGGAGATTTTTATGAATCAGTGAGGCAAACTTGTCAAGTGACATAGGTGTATTTGATGCTGCTGCTTCAAAGCTCTGGTCAGAGAAGGTCTGAAGATCTTTGTGGGGTGAGATGAGTATTTTGTTCACTTTTTAAATAAAAAATTAACATTTCTATGAGGAGCACATACTTGGTGAAAAATCCCTTGGCCAAGGACCAACATTTCCCTCGAGCAGTTTGGTGGGAGCTCTGCAGACAGCTCATATACTGTGCTGCCATGAGCATCAATTCTGGTTGAAGCCACACAGGTCTGGAGTTACAGGAACAATGGCCTACTCAAATTCCCCCTCTATTTCTCCAGAAACTGCACTCTCTGCAGACATCTGTGAGGTCCAGAGGTCAGTGTGTTGCACTGAGACTGTTCCCTGTAAATCTCATCTGGGACTTGTTCCTAGTGAAGAGAGCTGGTGCTTTGACAAAGCCTAGCAGCAGGAGACCTCTTCTATCAGTGTGTTTCCATCCATGTTTGGGCAACACAATGAATGCAGATGTAGTAGGAAACTTTTGATTATCTATAGGGTTTTTCTGTGAAAACTTCAAAGCTCTGTGGTTAGTTATATTCTGAGACTTTAAATGGATATGTCTTGTGCTCAGAGCACTGATTTAATATTCTGGTTTAATCTATTGTCCAAACATCATTAATGTTGTCTTTGAGGCATGGGACAGCTTTGATGGAGTCCTTTTTTGATTTCTGGACATCACCCTGTGCAGTCATAAACAACATCCTGCCTGCTAAGAGAAAATTTAAGTTATTGGAGTCACATGTCTTGTGGAAATAGATTGTAGTGGCAGGAGAAAAAAAGGAACCAACTTTGCTCACCTTCCACCCCAGCTGGCATGGGTATTTAGATTACTGATAGGGAGGAGAAATTTCCATAGATTAAGATACTCTATTTAAAAGCAGTGTTGCCTGTTAAAAATGAAATTATTATGTAATACTCACACCCATTAATTCCTTAACCCGCTTTTGTGAGTTATCTTTTCTGTCCATAAGCATCTAAACCCTTTCCTAATTAATGCCTTGCACACCAGCTGTCAGACTTAACCTTTCCTAACAAATTGAGGTTTGTGGAAGAATTTGAGCCATCCTTCAAGTGTGTAGTGAGGGAGTAGGATCCTCCATTACATACCAAATAAGCCAGGTGCATGACAATTGGTATCCCACCCATTGCTTTCCCCTCTCCCCTGTCTTCTCTAAAACTTGTTTGGAAAGTGAAACTTGTGTGTGTGTGACCTCAGAAAGACGGGGCAGAACCACCTCTGGTGGTTCCTGAGGCTCTCTTTTCACCCTCCATATCTCCACAGAGCACGGCTTCGTTGGCTACACCCAAGAGCTGATGTTCAACAACACACTGCCAGACTACAGCCAGGGGGAGTCCTTCTTCACTGTTTTTGGAGTGTTTTTCCCAGCTGCCACAGGTACAGTTAAATTTTATCCTCACCCTTTATTCTTGCACAGGAACATCTCGGAGATGAGCAGAAGCAAGGGGAGCTCCTCTGGGCTGTAAGGCGAAATGAGCCGGACTGCACTTGGCCATAGCAGACTCAAGTGGTCAGTTCAAATGTTCAGGCTTCCCTCCAGCACCTCAATTTTTTTGCACTCCTGTCTTGTTTGCTTGAACTTGCTCTTCTGTTTCTGGTTAGAAACTGTTGGTGAACTCTGTGGGTTGATGTGGTCCTGTAAACCCTTCCCTGCCAAGGACAAGGCTCAGGCACTGATTGGCCAATGCTATCAGGACAGAAGGTATCAAGCCTATTTAAAAGGCCTGATCACGATTTTTCATATCAGATGAGCCTTATGTCTTTATTGCACTGTGAGAGTGGGAAGAGCACAGGAGGGCATTCTCTCCATCCTTACCTCAGCAGGTGGCTGAGCTGGGCTGATGCCATTGCCCACCATGGACCCACCACTTGCTGCATGGCATCACGGGTTCATCCTTGTATATCAGCAGAGCTCATATTTATGAGCTTAATTAGATACCTTCACATTATTCATTCCCTTAAACTACCAGGAAGATGCATGTCCTCTTTCTACAGCTGACAATCTCCAGTGGGAATACAGCAACTATCCGTTGAAGTTATAATACCTTTTGTTGATACTGAGTGTTTTAAGCTATAAAAAGTACTGATTATAAGCAGTTTCCATAGTAATGAATCCTTGGATTATAGAACGAATTTTCAGAGTATTAGCTCTAAGCAACTCACTGGAAGTTGCAGAATTGCTGCAGTACAAGGAGACAAACGAAAGTGTTTTATGAAACAGATGGGACCGGAGGAATGGTCTAGTAGCAGAATTCACTTTGTCAGGTGCACCTAATGCAGGACTTAAAATTTTTCTTTGAAATCCTCTCCCACTTTATTAGGCTGGCTATTGCTTCTGTAGACTTCCTCCTGGAAAACTTACCTTCCTGGACTATTGGCACCATGGAGAAGATATCTTCTGTCCTCTTTTTTGTTGTCATTTTTGATTGGTACAAGTGAGTTCCCAAGAGAAAAAGATCTTTCTTGTGAGCTCTGCCACTGGTGTAGGAAAGTGATTTTTTTTCAGTTCCTTGGTTATAAAAGAAGGAACAGTTATGACAAAACTGCAGAAAATTACTGTGATTAACCATATTAAATAATTTTTTGTCACTGCTAATGCTTGGCTACTAGGAAGAATGCCAAAGCTAATAGATGCAATTTGTTTAAAGCCCTGGCAGCCTGTTGCTCTGTTTAGTTAGCAGTAGTAATGCCAGTAGTAATGTGAAACATTCTCTGAAAATGCAGGTTGCGATGGTGTATAATTAATTCAGTTGTTAACACAGCTTTTTCATGTGTTCTTTTTAATTGTTTGGTTATTTACAGGATTTAAATTATTCCTTCCAAGTAGCAGTGCCAGTGGTACCATATAGCATCACTATCACTCCTGTCATTGCTGTTCATCCTGTCAAGCATGGTGGAGTTCAGGAGCCTCATAAAAGGCAGGGCTGTGTTTGGTGCTCTGCATCAAAGCTCATTTGGAAGAGCTCGTGGTCTGATTAAGCAATTTCTAGGATGGGAGTCAAGACTTCTCTGCTGCCAGCGCTGCTGCTTCAGGGCAGGCAGCGTGATGCAGAGGGTGAACAAGTGGCACTGAGGAATGACAGGGACAGGTTAGCACTGCTCCCAGGCTGTCCTCTCCAGCCTGAGGTCCTCCCCACCACCATCCCCCAGTGACCTGGCTGAAGCACTGGAAGCAAAATCCTTTGCCTTAAGATACAACAGAAATTTGGGGAGAGTTTCAGCAAAACAATATGCTGTTTAGTTTTGAGGGATTACATTGAGCCAGTTTGAAACAGTTCTTTGACCCACAGCAATGTTCTGTTTATGTTTAATTATTAAATGTTGTGTTTACTATTTTTAATTTTTAGCATATGCTAGCTTACAATTTAAGATTCTATTTTGGTAACAAAGTTTTAAAAAAGAATATTTCGGAAATTGTGAAACAAATTGTTTGGGCCTTTCGAGATGAAATGTTCCTCTTTGAAGTGAAATTATTTTGATCTCTTCAGGATAGGCTTCTTCCTCTCTCTCTCTGAGATGGCTATCTGAATTCAACCAGTATAAGTTTGGTCTCTTGGATATGAAATGATGTTTTAAGTTCCTTCATTTCCACCAGAGCAGTGAGACAGAAATGTCTGAAATGCAGGCTGGTAGCTGTATCAGAAAAGAGGGGCACCACTTCAGGAAGGGGGAGTAGGACCTGTGGGGAGACCCTTGCCAGGACCAAACAGGCAGGAGGAGCAGCTGGGGACATGCTTCAACTGACAGGATGGTCAGGATGGTCATCCCAGCCTTTTGCAGACCAGTAGCATCATGCTGCCTCCTGACAGCATCCTCCTTGGATTGTTTTGCTCCAGATCAGGTTGTTTTCTCTGTTCCTCTGTGTTTTATTGGTACAACTCCAGCAATGCAAGTGAAGTTGCCCCAGTTTTATAGTTGACTGCTGGTAAGCAGGGGCTGATCTATTTGCTACTTGTGCAATAGCAGTTTAAACCATTTCAGCTGGCATTATCCCCCAAGTTTGCCATTTAATCATAGGGAAGTAGCCAAGAGATACAAAATATACATCTAGAGCTGGCATAAATGAGAGGGTATGGAAGACTCAGATTTGCTGGCTTCAGTCAAAAGACTGAAATACATGGTGTGGAAGATGTGAGCGTGCCCCTCTAGAGATGCTGTGCATTAACCAGCTGTTCTTCTGCATGTTTGTAAATGTCTTCTCAATGCAGACATTTTGCTGCTGTGCTGTGATAGATGAACACTTGGATTCCCACCCAACAAGGGCTTTTCAACAGGGAGGGAGTCTCGGGGGCTGCCTACCCTCAGCCATCTCCCAGCAGCAGCCACACAGACATAAGTGCAGTTTTAAAATTAAAATAAATGCAGTCTCTTTTGTGCAAAAAAATGTTTTTTTACTAAATCCCCGAGGTTTTCTGTCTAATGAAAGAAGTGTGTTGTCTTGTGATACAAGAAAATAAGATGTCATTTGAAGCAGCGTTAGTGGAAAATATCACTGCACAGAAACCAGTTCTGAAATAAACCATATCTGGCATTTGCAAAATGACAGCAAATAGATTCAGAAGTTTTGGGCTAAGTTATCAGATGATGTAAACTGGCACAACTCCATTGAAGACTATGGCTAGGTGCCAGCTTACATCAGTGGAGAAGTTGGCCCTCAAAAAAAATTAGCTACAAGCCTTATCTAAGATTTTCCATTCTTCACCTCCTGGGTGAAGGGAAAAAACCCACCTTTTATATTTCATAGTGTGTTCACTGAAAAATGCACTGGGTGTTTGCAAAAGAGCAATCATATCTGCAGTTACAAACCATGGCTGGTAGGGCTGGTGGCTGTGTCTGACACACACTGTAGGTGGTCCCCTCATGCACGTATCCACTGCCTGGATGATGCCCAGAACCAGATTACACTGGGAATAGCAGCAACATACAGACTGTCTCAGCCATAATTTCCTGGCTGGGTTGACTGTGTTTTCATGCTTCTTTGTCCAGAAGCTTTGTCACTATCTGCTGCTCTCTAAGATAATAGCCAGTGTGGAAAATCCAGCCTGCTATCTCATTGAAACAGAGAGGTGGATAATTTTCTCCATGGACAATCTGCAGATATGATTGCTTGAGTTCAGAAGGGATTGGCCATTTCCCTAGGGATAGGCCTGTGTCTGAAGGAAGGAACATCCTGATTTCTCTGTGTTGGTGAGTTTTAGATGCAAGTGTGGAGTTTTTCCTCAGTTGAGCAGCCGGAATCTCTGACAAGGCTTTTTTGGCTTGCAAGCCAGATCAGTTCTATGGCAGGGGGTAACTGAGGCTATCAATAGTGCAGATTGTTTGGGATCTTACTTTTTTTAATTAGGTTGTCCTTTCATTGAAAAGTGGGTTGTTTAGCCAGCTGCTTACAAAAGACCCTCTCAGAACTGCTCTTTGGCAGCTGTCATCCTGTCTGGAAAATTACTTTTTGAGTGGTGGGGGAGAGGTGGCTCTGGCATTGTCCATACATCTGTACTACCAGATTGTCCATACCTTTGCACTGGTGGTGTCAGAGTCATAATTACAGCACAGAGGAATTGGCTTTGGCCTGAGTGGCTGAGAATATCTGAGCTGATTCCCTCTATGGTGGCCTTGACCTTTGGTTGTGGAACCCATGAAACTCTGGTGACCTCCTGGGAGCCCTGACAGAAGCAAGTAATGTGCAGTGGCCTGGGTGTGACCCCTGGTTATTGCCGGGCAGGAGGTCAATCATCAACCTCAAGATCCTCTTTATGTGGGCTCTGGGAGGTCATCTCCTGGCTGCTCCTGGGCGTGCGTGGGTCTGTGGGAGGGAGGCAACGAGGCAGCCCAGGCTGTGCAGTCATCTCCGTGCTGATGACTCATGTCTTCAATTTTTTTATGTTCAGTCCAGAAAATGCCATTTTGGTGTTTCCCCAGTGCTTTGCTGAGGCAGGAGTTTGGATGAGGAAGAGGTGACTCAAGCTGGAAGATTTAAAGGTGGTGCCAGATGTTTGAGAAACTTGGCCAAGAAGCACATGAGATTAACAGCTGTCCTCCTGACAATAGTTTTTTCCCTTTGGAAGAAAAATTCAGAGAATTCTAAGTTGTCTGCTTTGTCTCTGAATTACAAAGTAGCATGTCATCAAAGAGTGCTTCATAGAGACTTTATTTAGCATATTTGTGACCATTTCCATGGATTTCTGCCTTCTTAACTTCTCTCACCTCTAGCTAAACCTGTTGTGTAGCTGTTTGAAAGGAGCAGGGCTTGAACACTGCATGGAAGTGTTATCTAGAGAAAACCAGAGCAGCTGACAGGCTTTTAGCAGTGCTGTTCAGAAGTATATCCACAAAACAGTCTTCCAGGAGAAAATTAAGAACTTGATCTGTAATGCTTTCAGTATGGTGTCAAGGATTCAAATCTGGTCTGAATTTGGAGGAGAAGCTCTTCCAGGAGCTGAGGAATGCCAGGATTCTGTGGGGACCAGGGAATGGTTGTCAGGGCTCTGGCTCCATGGGGGAGATGACAGAAAAAGATGGCTGGTGAGTAGACTGATCAAGGGCGGGGGAAAAAAGAGATGATCAAGGAAAAAGCATTAATAATGAATAAATAAAGCTCTGGATGTGTTTGGCAGCATGAGAGTGCCTTGTGCTCATTTATGTGCTGTCCTCATGGCAGGGACAGAGCAGAGCAGAGTTTGAGTTCATGATTAGCAACACAGCCATTGCTGACAGACCATCAAAGGCCAAGGTCTGCAGGGAATAGGGAGCACATCTATCTGGCCGATTTGGGTTTGTCCCCTCTACCCTGAGGTTGGTCCCATGGCTCTTGTCTATCCTCCATCTTGGGAAAAAAACCTTCCAAGCAACAATCAGTGTTTGAGCTTTAAACTGCAATGGGCTGTTGCTGATTTAGAGCTGTAGTCACTCAGATTTGCAGCTGCAGAGGCTGACTTTGTCATTCTTATGCCCTCTAAACACGAGGAATGGCTGCTGGGCTTGGCAGCCATGGTGGACTGGTGTGCGGTCGGTCCCCTGCTGCCAGGGCTGCCAGATGCTGTGAGTGCCATGGTGCTGGCATCCTCCTTCCCATTGTTCTGTGGTGATCTCACCCTGGCCCCAGGGACCCTGCTACCAGCACTGCTGGCTGGCTCCTGGCCCACGGGCCTTATGAAGACATTAGTCTGACATCCCGGGACAAGGGGGTGGGACAGTGATGGGCAGAAGTGAGCATCCTAGTCTTTGGTCTTGCCTTCAAATTGTCCAAATTCTCAGTAGGATCTTAAATCACAGATTTTAATTTATTCATTTTTATTTATAGCACATACCTGATGTCTTCTAAGAAAACTTTTGGCATAATGTGGCAAGGGAATCTCTGGTATGACTCTTCCCTTCAACTATGGAGAAAGCCCCTTAACCAATCTGTACCTTGCCTTTCTAGTCTTAATGTAGCGACTCTAATCCTCTGCTTCATCCTGTTTCCCTCTCTTTCATCTTTAGATGGTAATTTTTTAGGCTAAGGACTGTCCCTGATTGTATAATACCCTGTACTCTGGCCTAAAATAACAGTTCAGTGTTTTATTCTTAGTCCTACCATGTGTTTTCTACGTGACACTGGGACAATCACTTGCCCTCTCAGTGTTTCTGTTTTCCTATCTGCAAGGCAGAGATAATGCCTACTTCCAAAGCAGATCCCTTGGCTGGAAGGTGCCACCTACGTGCTGAGAGCACTGTTATTCCCTCTGCTAATGTGATCATCATTTAATATGGACAGGACAGTCTGTTTTGTAGCAGTGGCTGTCCCCTGTGAATGCAGGGACCTGTAATGGATCTGGTCTGGGGGTTGTAGCACCTGCTGTATGTGCTGCCCTGATGAACAGTGGCATTTCTCTTTTCAACAATCAGGCAGCATTGTCTCCTGTTAGGTTTGTATGAAGATAAGATGGGTTTTGTTCACTTACTGTTTTCCCCCCAGCATTGTTCAAACCAGACAGAGGCTTCTTTGACATAGTGGTGACTTCTGAAAGACATGAACAGTTTTTGACCAAGCAATTGATGGGAGCCAGTATTTTTCTGTGTGGCAGTGCAATGAAGTGATATAGTTACTGTACTAAAACAATCCATGAGCTGATTGATTAAATTATATTGCATATTGCAATGTGTATTATGTATACTGTAACTTAGATTGACTCTGAATTGCACTTGTGTCTGCCAAATACAGGTGTGATGGCTGGGTTCAATATGAGTGGAGATCTCCAGAAGCCTTCTTCCAACATCCCTCTGGGGTCTCTGGCTGCTATTGGCACCTCGTAAGTCATTGATTGGGGAAAATTTGCTCTGGAGACTGCCCTGAGTGTGACCAATCCATTTCATATTCCCATCAGCCTTTTATTTCTCAGCCATCTGGAAAATTAAAGTATGGTTCTTATTCCAATTGTCATCCGTTGCCACCACATACTGTGGGTGGGTTGGAGATGTTTGTCAGTGCTGCTGCACTCAGTCCTTCCACTGCTGGGTGGGATCTGTGCTGGTGCTGGGGTGCCTGTGCTACTGCAGCCTGGCTGTCCTCGAGTGAGATGCAGAGCTGTCCAAGGCTTGGGAAAAGGATGATTTTGTCATCATTCACTGCAGCTGATTTCAAAGAAGAGGGTTTATTGGGTTTTTTCCCCCTTGTGTTCTTTTTCTATATAAATAGAAAAGAAGTATCAAAATTTTATATTTTTTATTACTGGGAAAATGAGGCCAAGAGAAGTGAGATGACCTACCCACCTGCAAGACAGGGAAAACAGAGGCCCTGCATCACCAAATTGTGCTCTTCCCAAGGAAATACTACCTTCCATGAGAACTTTCTACTGCTGCTTATTAAAAAAAAAAGCCCTCAGTAGGTTTTCCTTCCTGCTTTTATTGCCACCTAAATTGCCTTTGAAATAATTTCTTTTAATTGTGTACCAATGTTCAGTCAGGAAGGAAGATTCTTCACAATTTGTAGGGATTCCTTGTTTTAAGAGGGGGGGATTACACAGGACACAGAAGTATTACATGAACCCTTCTGTCCAAGGCTGTGGTCGTTCCCTTCTCTGCTGTCTGGGCTTTACAGACAAAACTGTCCTCCAGCTGGAGTATGGAAAGGCCAGAACTCCAGAAGAGGATCCTGTCTGAGGCTGCAGAGCAGGCTGGCTGTGCTGTTAATGTTCCTGCCAGATGGGGGGACCTGTGTACCTGCAGAGCCACAGAATCATGGAATAGTTTGGGCTGGAAGGGACCTTTCAAGGCCATCCAGTCCAACCCCCTGCAAAGAGCAGAGACTTTCTCAGCCAGATCAGGTTGCTCAGAGCCCCGTCCACCCTGACCTTGAATGCTTCCAGAGATGGGGCATCCACCATCTCTTTGGGCAGACTATTCCTGTGTTTTGCCACCCTTATTGTAGAAAATTTGTTCCTTGCTGCTAGTCTGAATTGACCCTCTTTTAGTTCATACCATTGCCCACTGGCATTTTGCTACAAATAGCCTACCAAATAGCCTGTCCCTAGGACTGGGATATTTCCCCCCTGCACACCTAAAGGGTGTACCCTCAGGGGTACCTGCAGTCATGCTGCAGCTGTCCCTGGCATGTCATAGTGGGAAAGTAAAATGGATTGGTGCCAAATTTATCCCTGAAACTAAATCATTCAGGAACCATGCAGTGGGTGGGTCTCCTGGCTCTCCTGGTGGCAGAATTCTCAATGGTCTTGTCTTGCTGTGAAGAAATTGGTTTATTTTTGTTATTTGCAGATGGTTTCTGTACATGGTCTTTGTTTTTTTGCTGGGAGCCATTTGCACCCGCCAGTCACTCCGCTATGACTTCATGATAGCAGAGAAGGTAACGTGTGGTTTTATATAATGGTGCTTCCAGGTTGCCATCTGCCTTACTGAATGCTTGAGTTTTCCAAAAGCCTAAGGAATTTGGGTACGCATCCCTCATTAAAATTCAGGGGGATTTCCCTGTTGCAAATCCCAGTGTACAATTGGTTTGAATAGCCTTGCATTCACCAGCATATCCCCTAGTGCCAAATCTTGGCATAATCACCCAGCAATAGCTTTAAGAGCTAAAGTATGGTAATGTGGTCTAATGATAAGTGCTGTATTTTATTCGAAGTATCCTTTCTCTTCAGTGAAACCTTAGACCAAATGGAAATCTCTAAAGACACCCCTACCCCCTTTCCTGCTTATCTTTACTAAGTCAAGCAAAGCTCACATTTCCATATCTAGCAGGCTGTAATTGCGGGGTTAGCAATAGGATTATTAAACTCAAGACATTCCAGGCAGAGTATTTGCATGGAGGGGTGTGGTGTGTGCAGTGTAACACACAATGAACCTTGCCTCTGCAGGCCTCTAAAAAGAGAGCAAGAGATTTTGGTGTGTGCCATTGTCTTTCTTTGGATGGGATACAGAAGGGCTAATTTTCTGTTATTCAGTATTATCCAAAATCATGGGTTCACTGGATTTGACACTATTTTTGTGATTTATTTGAAGCTGAGAAGATTACATAATTTGATCTGTAACATGGTTTTAGTCTAAAATATCCATTTAAAACTCTGACTTTGTTTCTTAAGTAATTGCAGCTCTAAATTTCATCCACCCCCCAAATAAACTTGCCATTATTGGTGGGGCTCTGCCACTTCCTGCTGAGATAAAAAAATCCACCTTTGTTTCAGGGAAAAAAACAATGAACCTGCCTTCTCTAAGACAACCTCTTTCTATGTCAATGAGTAGGCAAAAAGTGCAGTAACCAAAAGAATCAACTTTAAATGACTGCTGAAGAGAAAGAGATTGTTAAAGCTGTGTTTTATCTACAGAACCCTCAGGGGGAAAATGAAAAATCTCCTAGAAATGAATGAGAAGATACTTAATAATGTCACATACAAAAATAGACAAGCAAACACCCCCCAAAAAAAGCAAATTCAATTTTCTTTCCCCCTAATACAAAACAAACAAATGGTGCAATATTCATGTTCTTTGAGTTTTTACAAGATGCTTTAGATTTTAATGACTTTGGAGAGAGGAAGGGGGGGAGTGATCATTACTCCTCCAAACTCTCCCTTTCTATCACAGGTGAGTGAGTGCTTGGCTGCTTTTCTCTGTTACAATATTTGTTTGGCTTTTTAAACATAAAAATGAGATTCAGTAATTTCACTTCTAATGAGCTCCAACTGCCAATTCCTTGCAATGTATTCACACTCTCTATGTTCAAAACACATAGCGAAACCTTTCATCAGTCTCAGTGAAAGGGACTCTTCCCCTCTAACCCTGATTTGAATGTCAAGTAGCACATTTAAATGCAAGCATTTTTGGCAGCTAAAATAATATATGATGTCTGGCACAACTGTTTGTTTCTTCTGAGTATTTCTCAGAGCAGGGTAGGATTAGAGAAGAGGGAAGAGAGGGTTCCCCACTGCGTGTCTGGTGGGCTAATGAGAGCTGGTATCTGCTCATCTTTGCCTCAGGTTCCTTCTGTCCCACAAGACACAATTCATAAGGCCAAGTGGATTTTCATGGGGAATTGTTGTGGTAGGAAGTTTGAACAGTTCTGGATCATGACACTAATTTCACATGCCTTTCCCAACAGCAAGATTTTTATGGCTTTTTACCCAATCTCCTTTTTGCTGCCTGCAGATTTCATAGACAAGAAAAGCCAGATGTAGCTTGAATGATCTTTAGCCATGTAAATTTTTGTAATTCCTCCTCATAGAGCATGTGCCACCTGACTTCAATGGGGGAAGAAGCTGGGAGGATCTGTGTTCATTTAGACCCTCTTTTCCATGGAAGGAGGTGTGGGAGCAAAGGATATGTGGGATGCAGGCGACCTACATTTGGTGACATCCTCTGCCACAGATATTTGCACCTCCAGCACTCGTTTCAGAGGAACATGGGCATGTTGGATTTGGACCAAAATTGGAGTTTTTGTCTCTGCTTGGCCTTTGTGCTGGCGTTTTACCCCCATGCCTTGCCATTCTCTGTGCCTGGCTGCTGGCTGTAAGACCCCTATGGTCTTGCAGGACTTGGGGGTGTCTCAGGTGACCCTAGACCTTGTTTTCCTTATTTTTTCTGTCCATGTCCTTACACTGCAGTGCCAGGAGCATTCCCATTTCAAAGCTTCTTGCACAATGTTTATATTGTGGGGTTTTGTGTATTTGGGTGGGGTTTTTTAGATATGCTGTCTGTGTTTGCAGCTCTCAACAGTGGGGACCTGCTTAGGGGGATCCAAGTCCTCACTTCTATGTGACAGACCAGGAGCTGTCCTTCCTTTCCCTCCACACCTGCAGGAGATGCTCCCAGCTTGAAAGGGTGCTTCAGAAAACAGTTCTAAAACCAGCCTTGTTAGCACTATGGCTTTAATTTTTTTTTTTTAATGTTTCATGTGGGCCAAAGGAAATTCTTTTCTCATTGAAGACAGGAAAATAAGGTCATTGTATTATATCCTTTGGAGCATGTTTTTTGAGATGCCATTTACTTAAGTGGCAATTTTGATTTGGTTTTACTGTGGGTTTTCTTTCAGGATTGGTTTTCCCCTCTGAAACACAGGGGTTAGTCTTCCTGTTTTGGATGGTGGGAAGCCTGGGCAGCTTTTCCTGTATGATGTGCTCTGTATATAAGTGATCTTGCCTGAAATAAACTCACTTCCAGTTACTTAAGGGGAATCTAATAGCTGCTGCTTTGCTGCAATTGCTCCAAGTGACAAAGAATTTCTTGGATATGAGCTTGTAAAATGGTTCTGTCGGTACAGGATGTTCAGTATTAAATTACATTTATGGGATAATTTTCCTGTATTAATTGCTGGTACTTTATACCATGGACCAATTAAATTGCTGCTTTCCCAGGGCTTGCTCTGTTCATTTAACAATGTTAGAAAATAAATGTGATCTCTTAAAATACATGTGCTTAAGACTGCTTGGGTGTCTTTAAGGCATAACATAATGAACTTTGCATTTTCTCTGCTCCCTCCAGGTATCCTTGGTGGGTTTTTTGTTTTTGCTAGGGCTGTACATCTCATCCCTGGCCTCCTGCATGGGAGGGCTGTATGGAGCACCCAGGATCCTGCAGTGCATCGCCCAGGAGAACGTGATCCCCATGCTCGCCTTCCTTGGACATGGGGTTAGTCATCCTTTCTCTGGGATTGTTGTCAAACCTTCACCTGAGCTTGAGAAGCCAAGATTTCTATGTGTCAGTAAAATGAGATGGGGGATGTGTGAAATGCAGGGAGGGGAAGGCTCAGGATCTGGTATCCCATGCATAGGCAGAAAAGCCAGGAAATGGATGGTTTTATGAAAAAAAAACAAGCATCCAGCTGCCTGTGGTCCTTTTTCCTGCCTGTCCCCTGTGTGCACTGCCTCTGCTTTGAGCCCTCCCATGGGGTTTGGCACTGAGCAGGAACAGCCCCTGCTTCACCATCCTGGAATCTTGCTTGCCCACCTCTGCACCCTGGCCTGGGGCTCTCTTGTTTTAAGAGGGGGATCTCTCTGTCCTGTCCCATGTACACACAGCCCTTCCTGGGCTGTCATTAGTCCCCTCCCTCCTTCTGACACACTTCTTCAAGATGTCCCCATCAGGACAGGCACTTATGATATAACTTTAGCTGTGGGGTTTTTTTGCAAACACCTTATCTGTGCTGGTGCTGATCCAGCCATGACCAAAGAAAGAACCTCCTTCTCCTCTGCCCTTTTGTCCAGGGCAGAAGCCTGAAGATTTTGTCCCAGCACTTGGTGAAATAGATGGTAACTGTCTCTTTACCTTTTATCTGTTTTCTTTCTTATTCTTTTTTCCTGTACATTTTCTTTGATCTGTTCCTATCCTGTGTGGTAACCTCAGAGCTGAGTACGTGACCAGTTGTGGTGCTGTGGATTCAGTCTGTGTGCAGTGGAGAAGAGGACACTTCTTTGTAAGATAAGGTGCCTTCGGGACACTATTATGTAAAAACAAAGAATAAATTTGAAAGGTTAAGTTGGGGCTCTTCTAAGCTTTAGATATGCATTGAAACAAAGTCCTTCTTGGAATATGACAAGCAGCTTTTTCCTTGCTTTGTGAATAGTCTGTATGACTATGAGTCATTGACTGGTATCAGTCACCAAGGACTCTGTAGTCTTGGGCTAGATACATCCATGTGTGATTTTCCCTTTTAATGAATAGGGGGGAAATAATTATATCACTCGCAATAATCTGCAGTACCTAAATGTCTGTACAGAGTGTCTGAAAAAAGCCTTATGATGCTTTGCTCCTTCAGAGTGGCTTAAAAATACAGAAGAATATTTTTCAGTATTGATATTTATGAATGTTTAAAAATATTTAAATATTTTATAAGCATAATAATTCTTATCTGTTGTTTTATGTTTTTCAAAAAAGTTTTCTAAACTAGAAGTTATATTAAGAAAAATAATATTAATAATCATAGGGAAATCAGGAACAATAATGACTGCAAAAACTTCCAGCTCTTGAAGGCAGTTTTCAGGTGATCCCGGAATAAACTGTTCTCTACTTGGCAACCTTTGTGAAATTATCAGTGGTTTTACAAAGTTGATTCCCTCTCTTCTCTGATAGTTTTCTGTCTTTCTGTCATATTTTCTGCTCTGAACTCCAGGCAGAGTGCCCTGAATGGAAGGGCTCAAAAAGAGGTGGGAAATCGAAGGCAGATCACTTTTCCCCCTTCCTTCTCTCTGCCATCTTAGGAATTGTTTAGATTTGGTTTATGGAAAGTAAATACATTTAATTTGTCCTTACCAATCTACTCCACATCAGTTCTTCTTTTTCATGGTTGAAAAAGGTGGTGTGGTCACCGTAATCCCAGCTGATGGGAGGGACACAAATGTTCTTTGTGGAGTTAAATCCACTCTAGATGTATCCTGAGATCATCCCATCTGTTCCCCATCTCAATACATCTTTCTGATACTGAAGAGGCTTTCTGAGATCAGTGTTCCTTTGTCCCTGAGATGTATTTTCGTTCATTCTGAAAAGATGTAATGATCCAGAACTTGTCCCCTTTTCTATTAATAAATAAGAGTGGAGGAAACAGAAATAGTTTCCATTTGAGCTGTGTGTTTATTAAAGAAGCAGTTAAGTGAAAACTTAAGATATTTTGTAAGATATCTTGTAAGATACTTTTTACAAAGTCTTTACAGAGCACTTTACAAGTGACAAAATAGCAAGATGGTGTCTGGTCTAAGGAAGGGTATGTTAGACCTGGGATTAAAGTTAATGAGCTGAAGGCTCTGGTATTTCCACTCCCAAAGCTCTTAGTTTTGTGCCTCTTTTCCTTCTCCTTTTCCTGCCTTCCCCCAGTCCCAAAGGACAGGAGCAGGCAATGTTTCTCCTGGATTCCTGCCCTCCTGACACATGCCTGGCATTGCTGGGGCTGCCTGCCATCCCCAGCCTCCTCACCTGCCCAACCTCACTGCTGCTTTCCAGCTGCTTCTGGGCTGGATTGAAGGAGAGGAACCCCTCATGCAGAAGCTTGGCAGACCATGTTTCAGCTCAGCTGCCTGGCAGGGCAGGGCCAGAAGCTGCTGATGTGCAGGTGGCACTGCTTCATGCAGAGCTTTTCCAAGAGCAGCATCAGGGAGCCCTCTGGATAGGCAGTGGTTTGGAGTTCTGTAGAATAATTAGAGATGAACAGTTAACTCTAATTAACACATCTTATTGCCAGACTTCCCATAAGCCCCACAAATCTCTCTGAAGAGATATTTTGCTGCTTTAATGACATTGTTTTACCGTGGAGATATGAGTTAGAGTGGATGAATTTACCAAAGACAAAGCTTGAATAAGGCTTAAGGATGAAGTGGGAGCTCTACAGCTTTTGGCTTCTAGTCTGTTCTTTAATTTATTAGGCCTATAAGCCTCTGTTTGCACATGCATGCATGTATTTCATGACTGGGGGGATACTGCAGGCAACCCAGGTAACCACATAAGGCAGCTGAGCAAGTGGGGAATCCTCGTGGCAAGGTTCATGGTTATTAATTTAAATATAATTTTGTTTTATTTATGAACTAGAAAGGCCCCAACAAGACTCCAGTGGCTGCGATTTGCTTAACAAGTCTCATCACCATGGCTTTTGTTTTCATTGGGAAAGTGAATGTTCTTGCTCCCATAGTCACCATCAACTTCATGTTGACATATATTGCTGTGGACTATTCCTATTTCTCACTATCCTTGAGCTACAACATTCAGCAGAAACCTGAAGAGACCCAGGTGGGAACTGCTGGACTGGCTCACTCTTCCCAGCCTTTAACTTTCAACAAGCCCCCCGGCCGTGCTGCAGATGGGGTAATTCAAAGCAGATCAAATGGCACCTTGCTGGAATTCAAAAAAGACATGGACCAGATTTTTAAACCATTTTTTAGTGAGCCAAGTACTTGCAAAAGAGAAGGAGCTGAGAATTTAACCCAAAAGGTCAAACAAAAGAAGGCAAAGAAGCCAGCCAAGCAGACACTCCAAGACAGCTTTCTCCTGGATCTCCACCATGATGCTCCCCTGGCTCAGTATGGCTGGGATGAGACCAGGGAGCCCCATGAGAGGCAGCAGGATGTGGATGAGCAGGGTGGTCAGTGGGATGCAGGTCTGTGCTCATCACCTGCTGGGGGTGCCCAGCACACACCCAGGACACTGGAGCAGAGGGAACAGCTCTGCAGTGGAGTGATGATGCTCCCTGGCCCAAGGGGAGAAGGTAAGGGCTGCAGGAGATGGACATCTCCATGTTCAGAGGAAATTGTTTTTAACCTTGGTTCTCCCAGTGCTTTCCTGAAGGGAGGCATGAAATGAGCTTTATATGGGGCTGTCATTCATTGATTCATGGCGATAATATCATTTATTCCAGGTGAGGGTAGAGTTCATTGCAATGCATCACAGGAGAAGTTCCAATGCAATTTCCTACAGAAGATTAATCTCAGGAAAGCAGGCAGGACTAAATTTAGTGTTGGGTTGTTTACGATACACTCATAATTCTTCACAGGCATGCTGAATGCTGTACATTAAAAAGGGTTTAGGTGTATCTTGGGATTTACTTCATCCTGGTGTGGGGTAGGATGGTTGGAGCTGTGTAACTCTAAAACTCAGGCTATCAAAATGCAGTGGTCCCCACAACACAGGTGGAGTCTGTGAGTCAACATCCATAGCTAAAGATCTCAATTTGTGCTGTTGGTGATGTGGGTATTTGATACAGCACGTGTGCATGGAGTTTGTCATTCCCAGTGCTTAGTGTTTCATCAGCATTAACCAGTTAAGCTTCCTAGACCTCTCTGAGGGAGGAAAGTATTATTTTTCTTATTTCACAAATTGTGAAATTGAGGCAGAGATAAATAGATGCAGCTTTCAAATGAACTTAGTAGCAGAGCTAGCAACTTTTTGGCTTTTTTCTTGCACTTTTCAGTTTTCATTTCAGAGGTTTTGATTTAACTCTGTCATACACAGGTGTCAGCTATAATTTTTTATTTGGTTCTTGGAATCTGATAATGTCAAGTAGAAAAAAAACCTGCATTATAGCTCCTTTCTAATTTTTTTTTCATTTTCTTTAGAATCATCTATAAAGCAACAAAATCCAGAACTGGGAATTCAGCAAATACCAGAATCCTTCTACTCCAGATTTTTCAGTCACTGGATTTCCTTTGCTGGTGTAAGTAATTTTCTTTTATTTTGAGCAGAGGTTTGGGATTGTAGAAAACAGAAGGCATCATCACATACTGCAGTGTAAATACTCCAGTACCTCAAATAATGGCTTTTGATTCTCATATTCCAGGTCACCTCAACTAAATACTCTAGGTACCGTGCATCCAGCAGTTCAAATTCAGGGAAAGCCCAATGGCATATTAAATTAAAAAACAGCAGGAAACCCCCAAACAAAAAACCAAACTTCAACCCAACTCAAAAGTATAAATTCAAAGTCTGGAGTCTTAGGACTTAAAAGATGAATGGCTGCATGGGGAAAAAAAATCAATGTCCATCTTCTCACTGTGTGCTTGTCTGCTTTTTCTTGCTTTGTAATGGACTGAGACAGCATCTTCAAAGCTGTGTTGCTCTTATTAATGGGCCAGTTTCTGCAAGCTTGGGGTGGGGTTTCATTAGTGCTGATTTCCTGATACCAGCAGCCTGGCTATGAAATTCCATCTTTTGAGGAGGAAAGGAGAGCATTCCAACATCATATTATTTTAAATAACTTTTAAATAGCTTCTGCATCAAGCTGCTGAGTTTACGACACTTAAATTCGTCTTGGGAAGATGGATTATTGGGCAGATGATAGGGAAAGGGTCAGATATGCATAATGAATGAGCCATATGGCTTTGCTGCATGGATGAGGATTTCATAGCTGTGCATCAAACGTAACAAATGCACTCAAACAACCCACCAGACCCTGTTAGTTTAATCCTCAGATGGAGTTGGACACCTGCTTTTCAAATTCGCTGCTGCCAGCAGCCAGCTCCTGGTGAGAGGTCCCACTGGGCTGCAGCACCAGGGGTGGGCTGGGAGTGGTGGCCCCTCTTTAGGATGACATCTTCAGGAGGTTGTCTCTCTCTCTGGGCTCATATCTAACGTTGCTCCCAAGTGTATGTCATGGCAGAGCCATCAGCTCTCTGCCTTTGCAGGAGAATTTGCTTAGGGAGATGATGGATAAGCTGTTAAAGCAAATTTGGTTTCCTGTCAATAATCAGGCTTGGGAGGAGGTTGCAACAGAGCTGGGATGGGACTGACAATGCAAAATAAAATCACAAGAGCAAAAATTGGATGTGTTTATTCATCCTGCCTCTTCCGCCCTCTTCCCTTTCTCTTTAGCTTCACCTATTGTTTCAGCTGGGACCATTTTAGCTCTTCCTTTGTGTGCTGTCCCTTGCTTTTCCAAACATCTCCCATGGAGATGCTACCTCTGCCCCTGTTTGCATGCAACTTGAGCCAAATCTCCTCCTGAGCTTTTGTGTCTCTGGATACATCTCTTGGAGAAGCCCAGGCAGAGACCCACACTGCCTCTAGGATTCAGGGAAGCTCACTGGAAATACCTCCATGCTGCTCAAGGTGACACTGTAAACCTGTGTTGTCCCTCCTTTTAAGAGTGAGACCAAATGAGGCTCCCTGTAACATGGAAACAGTTTTGGCTGTCAACATGGTCTTACCTCCCAGACTCTGGGGTAACCCCAAACCATGTCTTTCCAACAGGCAATTGTGTCCCTCATCATAATGTTTGTCATTCAGTGGATCTACACCCTTGTCAGCCTGGGAGCAGCAGTTATTCTGTATTTCTACATTGGCCAAGTGAGCCCAGGACTCCCTCTTGGTGAGTTTTTTTCCTGTATTATTAAAACTGCTGAAAAATTCATTAAACTTTAATTTAACTTAATTAGGAATTGAGACTCTTGTGTTTAATATGCAGGTGACACAGTGAACGATGACAATTTGTTTCATTGCTCATTTTAATATATTTTCTCTCTGAGTCTTTAATTTTCTGTTAGATTCTAACTGTAACTAGCATTAGTTTGATAGTTTGAACATGATGCTTGTTCCTTTATTATATCATACTTTAGATGGCAAAACCAGATAGGAAGATTGGATAGGGATGGCAGTTTGTAAATGTATGCAATCAATGAGAAAAATCTGCCATAAATAAGTTTTATTAAACCTAATCAATCTAAACCCACCTGAGAGAAGCTTAAGGAAAATGGGAATTATGATGACTGTCTCATCAAATCTCAGCATTCATAACTGTGGAACAAGAGAACCTTTTGATTCCAGAGCTAAACATGTTGAATACGTTGGGAACATAATCTGGGAAAATACTTTTAGGCAGAGGGCATTAGAAAGATCTGTGCACATGATCGGCTTAAACAAGTTCAAAATTAAACAGTGAAGCACATTCAGCAAGCAGCTTATGAGAGCCCACAGCTCCTTGGCAAGGCCACTGGGGGAGTTTGCAGTGCTCTGTGTCTCTGAAGGGACATGGTGTGGGCATCCTCACCAGCTCATGAGTATATCCATCCATCCATCCATCCATCCATCCATCCATCCATCCATCCATCCATCCATCCATCCATCCATCCATCCATCCATCCATCCATCCATCCATCGGAAGGTGTGTGAGGGCCATAGCTGAGTGCATGCCTGGATGTGCAGTTTTTTGTCCAGGATGAGGAAAATCAAGAACCTGAGTTCATATGCAATATGTGCAGAAATAGCTACCAGAGTTTATTTAGGTGAAAGATTATTAGACGTATTAGGTAAGTATGTACTAGATTTCAGAAATGCAAATGATGAGAAACCAAAAACTTACCACCTTCCAAACATTGCTCAGCTGTTCGTTTTCTACTCTTGAGTGACTTCTTTTCTATGTATCTGTAGGGGATAGTTGAAAAGAGCTGAGATTGTGGATAGTAGTTGCTAATTTGTATATTTTGAAATATAACAAAGTTGTTTATGGCCTCTATATATATCAAACAAAACACAAATAATGTTTTCAGGTGTTGGAGTCTTTTTTGCCTTTGCATACTGACTGTATTATATCTCTGTAATCTGCTTTTGAAATAGTCACTAAAAATTACTTTAATAGGAATTTCTCTGTCAGTGTGTAGAGGGCTTTGGCAGCTGATCTGAGAAATATCTTCACGATTAGACTTTTTTTTCTTGGTTTCTTTTGCACGTGCATTCTCATGCATACAGTAAAACAGTGCATGCCATTGAAAATGTTAGAAGTGAATGCTCAAAATTTGGCCTGATTTTTACTTGTCTGTGAGGGAATGTTTTAGGGTTGCAAGGCTCCTGATGATCTGTGAGTTTGTTTTTCAAAGGATCAAAAAACCCTTCTGTCTGGAAAGGTTGGCAGACACTGGCCTGAGACATACTGTGGATTAGGGGTTAGATGAAGACCTTGGGAGAAGAAATGCCCTGTGTTTGACACCTCCCTTCTCTCTCTTCCTCTCCAGCAGCCTAAGATAAATCCAGCAGGTGCTGTCAGGGCTCAGTTCTCCCTGTCCCTCACCATAAACTTTACTGCTGCATTTGCTTCCAGCTCTGGCACTTCCTTGCCCCTGCAGGGACCCAGTACAGGAAAATAACTCTGCTGAGAAATCAGAAAAGAAATCAGTGTTGGTGTAATAAGCTAAACCAGCTCTCCATGGGGTCAGACAAGAGGGAATGAATGGTGTGACCACAGCCACCCTGGCTGAGGTTGGCTGAATGGCCCCTCGTGTCTCCCTATCCCTGCAGTGGGAATGGTTTTTGCAGTCCAGGGAGTGATAGGTACTGTGGTGGGTGTCTGTCCTTTGCTCATGCTTTACTGGGGTTTAACAAGCTGTTGGGTGGGGAGCACATAACTGTTCTCCATAGGAAATTTGGGTTCATTTCTGGACAGTTTTTTAAAAGCCACAGTATATAAGAAGACTGCAGGAATGTTCTCACTATCACGAGATCTTTGGGTACTGCAGGCTAATAACAAGCGTGTTAGTTTGAGATTTTATGCAAAAATTCAGTGGAGTAATGCTATTATGAGAGAATTAGCAGCACACTGACTTCTTGTGCCTTTTCTCCATAGGAGCAGCAGCAAATTTCAGTTTCTTTGGCTGGATTAAGTCGGTTTTGATCACTTCATGCAGGTTGGTACCAGTCACTTGGCAGTGACCAACCCACTGCTCGTTGTTCCCCTGACCTACTAATGAGCATAGAGAGGGCTGGAAGATTTGACTGGCTTATTACCTTAAGCAGTCTTTCTGCCCCTTCTTGTATACTCATACTTCTTGCTTAATGGTAAAAAGAGCTGTTTGCTCCCATTAGCCTAGCATATGGTTGGCTGTGTATGTGGGGAAGCAGGAGTCTCCTCTGCTTTGTGTGTGGAAATGTCAGCTGATAACCATATCTTGGTGCCTTTGAGCTTTATCTTACCCCAAAGGTCTGTGCTCGAAATTTATGGCTCAGGTTGAACTGACAAATCTGAGGGGAAATGAGAAACTGGAGACTCCTTTTCTTCCACCCATCATTCACCGAAAGCAAATTCCTCTGGTAGTGGTGGAACAGGCACTCATGGCAGCTGTGTTCAAGCTGTTTCAGAGAGGAAATCTGGGGTGGAGGAACTGCAATAACTTCAGAGAAAATATGATAAACAGGGTCTTTAGTGAAAGAACCATTCGGTATTGAGTTTGCATGGGGCTGCAGTAGCATTGTCTTAGGGTTTTGATTTCCAGAAGACCTTGAGGGTTTTTTTTTGGTTGGTTATTAACTAGTTTTGTTAAACTTATTTGATGCTATTAATTATTAATTCCATCATGTTGGGTTTCCTATAGCAGCATATGAGCACCTCTGCCTCTGAGCAGTGGGCTTTGAGTTTCTCAGTCTGCTGAGTTTCTTTTTGTTGGGGTGAGTGAATGCTGTAGCAAGGACTGTGCAACATGAGCTGCCATGCATTATATGTGTCAATTGTCTCTCTCCTTCAAAATAAATGAAAATCCAGGAAATTAAGCACATTGATCTGTCTTGCCAGGTCCTGTCTCTGCCCACAGTTCCTTACATGCCCACAGTTCATAACATGACCACAAGCTTTTAGGTAGCAGAGGTGGCTGGGGAGAGAAGCCAGGGGTGAGGGATCTCTCTGAGGTCCCCATGGTAGGTCTTAGACATAACAGCACTTAATTTGTACTTTAATTGAAACCATTAAACAAAAGAGTCCTATGGAATTATGATGCCTTTGCATCTTCTCAACAGGTGAAGGGTTGGACCTTGAGGACATTCCTTGGGGGAATCAGCCCAGGCTCTATCATCAGCGTTTGGTGATGGTCCTCCAAATATAGCAAACTTGAGAGTTCACTGCTCTGAGAGGCCCCACTCAGAGGGAGGTGCTGGTCTCAGCCCACTGTGGGCCAGGAGAGCTCAAAGGGTCTTGCTCTGGACTGCTGCTTACAGTGTAGTGAGAGATTTGGCTTTGGTCACAGTAAATTTCCATCCTGGCCAGAATTTTTGTCAGTAACTTTCTTTGAATGCTCTATAACAAAAATATTTTTCTACTTGGGTTGTTCCTCATGCGAGAAAAAGAAGTTTCCAAGGATATTAACTAAAACCCAGAAGCTCTTAGCATTGGTTCCCTGGAGCAGACAGTGTTTCTGATAAGCTCAAGAGGAGTGAGCCCAGGTGCTGTTTGTCACGTCTGAGGCCTAACAAGCATTTCTCAGCTCATAGTGCAGCCCGATGGGCAGAGGGAGTGGGATGCACCATCACCACCACCACACATTTCTGCATATCTCATTTGAAGAGAGGGATTGTTCCCTGTCCCCTTGCACAGCATCTGCTGGACTGGTGACACGAGCCCAAGCCAAGGGTGAGGAGTTGGGACTGTGAACAGGGTTAGTGGGGCCATGCTGAAATGCTGCCAGAATTACTCATGGCACAGTGAGCCAGACCCTGCTGCTTCATATCACGGGCAGTTCTGTCTGCTTCCACCCTAGGCAGATTTGTGGCTGGTCTTTTTAGCTCAGTGCCTCTGTGATGATAGAACAACATTTTCCTCTCAGCTGTCCTCTGGTGCATCTCAGCTGTGTCTCCTGCCTGTTGTCAGAAATCCCTATGGGAGTCTGGTTGAGGTGTGAGGCTTCAGGGAGAATGACCAGCTGTGGAAAGGAGAAACTATCCCTGCCTCTGTGTGGAGAGGTGCTGCTGTCACAGGGGGGTTTTATCTTTGGGTTATCAGACCAATAAAGTCCTTGGTTCTTCAGTCAGTGCAATCAATGAGCAAAGACCCTGCCTAGGAAGGCTGAAGGGAGCTCTGGTGAGTGCCCAAGGCAGACTCTGATCCTGTTTTTTTCCCCTCAAAGAGTGTAATCTCTGGGTCAGCCAGCCAGCTTGGTCACCTTATCTTAGTGCCAGGGCTCCTGCTCTGACTGGCACAAAGACACCTTGGGCTCTGCTTGGGAGTTGGGTTGGTCATTTTGAAACCCATCTATGTTGTGCTGCAAGAAATTGCATTGAAGTAATTTAGAGTTTTTTCCTAAGCCCTGTTTTCCTGAAATCCAGTCAAGATACTTAATTGAATTGGAGAAAAAAAATAAATCCCATTCGACTGCAAGGGAGTTGGAGACAGCCAAGGGTTCTTGACACCTCTAAGGCTCTTAGGTGCTTGATGAGGTCTTAGTGCTATATTAGTCCTACAGTTTTGATTTTAAAACGCCAATAAGGTTTTCTTAAAATCGGCTTCTGGGATGAAGAGATTGCAGGAAAGTCTCCTGTTTTATTTAAAAGATACAAAAATTATTGCAATTTTTTAATTGCTTAGGAAAGCATAAAAACGATATTTTTCTTTAGAAATGGTTGGTGCTGTTTCTTCTTTTGCTCAGTGCGGAAGGTGTTGATATAGCCAATATCCAAAGAGGAAACCCATTTTTAATGAAAACTTTTATTTTGCAATGTTTATTTGGGGAAAGGGAGTACATTTTTGTGTGCCTTCTAAGAAAAATGCTTTCCTTTTAACTCTGTGCCTCCAAAGGGTACCGAGAAGGATTTAGCCTCTTCTGGAATCACCCTGCCTTGTTGGCACAGCCGAGAGCATGGCTGGTAATGGATAACAAACAAGGGGTGATGCAGGTACCTCTGCTTCTCTGTTTGTAGGAGAAGGCCAACTCCAAAGGAGCAGATTGTGGTGACACCATCCTTTGCAACAGTTGGCATGGAGACCAGGCAGCTCACGGAGGAGAACGCAGACTTCGCCTCACGGGACCGCTACCACCAGTCCTCGCTCATCAGCAGAGAGGAATTTGGGAGCCAGTTCCAGTGAAGGACACACACACACACCAAAAAAAAAAAAAAAATCAATCATTACTTCAGAAAGCACTTAGAAGTGCTATCGGCTGCCACGGGTGCCTTTTGAAATACTTGAATATACGCACAAAGGATGTGAATAGCTGTTTATGTATTTGAGGCTTGTTTGTTTATGCAAACTACAACATTGCTGGACTTCAAACCTTACCCAAACTGAGGGGAAAGAAAGGAAATGAAAGGGTCAGTCCAGGGAAGTGATAAGTTACTGAAGACAATATAACCCTTTAAAGAATTCAGTTATAAGCCCTATTGAGTTCTAAAAATGGTTGCTGCTCTAAAAGCTTACAACTCCCCATTTCAGATGTCCTCTGGGTGACTGGGGACACTCAGCCTGGGAGCAGTGATGTTGACAGCAGGAGCTGGTGCCCCACTCCCAGCTGTGCCATGGATGGATGTGACCTTCCAGGTCAATTCACTTCTCCTCTAGGCGTGAATTTCTCTGCTTGTAATACAGTAATTTTCTACCTCAGCATTTCAATTACCAAGGTCTTAAAAAGTATTTTAAGACATTAGACAATAGGCCAGAATCAGTGGCAAGTATAAGAAGATTATGAAGTATATTCAGAACTGAAATCGCACATTTAAATGGAGTGATGCAGGATAATGACCTCTTCTATAAAACTGTGAAATTATGTCTTAGAAGATTTTGATAGTTATTTCCCACATCCTTTCTGATGTGAGAGTTGAGACCTGAAGAAATAGCTGGGCCCACTTAGAGCATCTCCTGGCTGAAGGGACAGATGGTTCAGAATTGCTTTAGCAAAGTAAGTTTAGCCCCAGCATCACACATCAGTTCTCACATTATGAGGAGGGGGAAATCACTGCCCTTCACTTTGTTTCATCTCTGATAATTTCAGCCTTTAGATTATTTATTTCTCCTTCTGTGCAATAAAAGCCTGAGACACCAGGAACTCCTCTCTGTCTTTTCTGTGGGAATGCTCAATGCCTTTGGGCACCATTCCACACGCCAGGGCTAAGTGCCATGGTGTTACTGAGTGGGATGGGTCCCATCCAGCTGCAGCTTTGGTTCTTTCCATTTTCTTATAGAGGGAGGCACAGGAGGCTTTCTGCTGACATGGAGAAATGAGCCACCTTGGCACACTGCAGAAACTGTATTCATTTTTCAAGGTTGCAGGTTTTTGACTAAGTGCTTTTAACCTTAATTATCTAAGTAGAGGAAAGAGGGAAGTTGTGTTTGTATGACCAGCTCTGAGCCACCTCAAATCAGTTACTCAGTGTTGGAAACACCTTTCCAGGATTCCTTCCTGCCTGCCTCTTGCTGTTGGTTTCCAAAGAATCTGAATCCACTGTGTGGATTTGGGGTCTGTGGTGAAGCTTCCCCTGGGTTCCCTGGGCCCGTGGCTCCAGAGAGCCCTCCCTCTGCTTGCAGCATCTTTAACCTTGGCAGATATCCCTGCTGTACAAACTTCAACACTCCTTGGGGCTGCTCCACTGCTGGCAAGCTGCTTGGTGCTATGTTACAGTTTCATACCCAACCATAATGCCATTACTGTAAAATCTTGTATTTCACAATGTCCAGTCACATGCATGGTCCCTTTCCTCCTGAATCAAGGACTGCTCAGCCCACGTTTCTCTGTTCTTCTGCTTGAACAAGAGAAAACCCCAGAGCATGGCAGGAAGAGATTAATAGGCATAAATTCCTAGGTAGCTTCTTTGTTGGCTACTAAACAATATAATTCCCCTCTTAAAATAAGACATGAGTTACGAGATCCAGAGAGGGAAGGTGGGGAAGGTCCTTGGCTGTGTATCTTGCTTGCTGAGGAGTTGCACTGGTTGAAACCAGATTATTTGGTGGAGAGTGTTTGCCTCTTCAACACTGTGGCCCCTGCTTGTCACCAAAACTGGGATGTGACGGGCCCTCGGTCCCCCTTGGTCTAGCAGCACTGGGAGGAGGTCCCACAGCTTAGTTTTCAGCTAGGGGTGCAGCAGCTGTCCCCTTCTCCTGCCACCACCGTCCAGCAACCCTTTGCACCTGAGCATCCTCTGGAAACACCCCAGTTGTGTTTGTGTGCTGGCTGCCAGGGAAAGGCACCATGCCATGCCATGCAGGGGCTTGGGGAGTGGACGTGTGGAGAACTCTGGGGTGTGGGGATGGGTTGCACCTTGGCATGTCTGGAAAAAGGCAGCAGTGGTTCTGGCATCAGCGCTGGATGGCTATTGCTGCTCTTGAGTCCTGGCAGTGGAGGAAATGCTCTGCAGAGCACACTGTTCCAAGGGTTCCTGGTCTTTGGGCTCCACGTGCTGCTGCTGGAGAAAATCTACCACCTCCTTCACTGACGCCTCGACCTCCACAGCAGGATGCAGCTCTTTCCATCACCTGGTCCTTCCCTTGTAGCTGCAGGGAGAAAGGCATTGGACAAGGCTGATTTCCTTGCTCCTTACAGGTCAAGAGTACAACAACCTCTCTGGATAATGCTTGGAAAAGGGACATGCTGATCTTCCCTGGAGTGTTAGCTCTGGAGTAGTTAGTGGTAAGAGTGGAAGAAGCCTTGTTTTAGCACCAGTAGTCCTGCAGTCTGGGTAGCATTGGAGACCTCTTATGTTCAAACACTACAGGAACACAGGGCTTTGCACATCACAGAAATGTTTCCAACAGAAAAGAAAGCAAGTAAGCAGTTGTACAGCTAAAGATCATGATCCAAAATGGTTGTAGCTTTGGTAGCACTCTAAAAAATATTGGGTGAAATTAGGTGGGCAGGAATTTATCATCTTCATATTTAGTGGCTGAAGGGAAGAAATGTGGGTGGGGATTGCTCCTGTGAGTGGTAATATGCTGCTTTCATCCCGTGAGAGCCAAGCTGTGCCTCCATATGCTGGGGCTTTCATGCAGCTTCAGGTTCCTTGAAGGTCAGTTTGGGATCCAGCTCTCAGCATCAGATGCCTTGTTGTATATCAAGGCTGCAGCTTGGCTAATGTCGTTTTGGAAAGGCCTTACTGTTTTTTAAACCATGTGAGCTTTTTTATCATCAATAATTATTTTCTCTTTAGTTTGAAATTTAATTAAAAAATGACGACAACGATGATGATGATGACACAAGAAATGAAAATGTTCTGCGATGGGTCAAGGTGTGAAAATGTTTGTTTTTGAGAGAGATATGGGTATGGCACATGGTTTTGTTCCTTTTGAAGACTCCAGGTGTAAATTGGTGGCTCTGCTTTCACTGGTTTCCCTTGCAGAGCATACAAGCGCAGAAGGCAGTTGATGATAAATATTTCATTACTTGCCTTGCAGTACTGCCTGGAAGTTCATGCTGCACTTATGATCCCTTAGCACTAAGTAGGTCCAGAAATTGGAATTTTCTGCCTCAACAAACTTCCAGCACAAATAGTCAGGACTAAGAATGGGCAGAAGAAAAGTAAAGTTTTGTTGTGCTCCTGCCATTAAGAGACAGTTTCTCAGTTGGTGTAAATCATCATCCACCTGGATCTGTGTCCCATTAGAAGTCTGCACAGGGAGAATCAAGCTCATTAAATCCATATCTTAGCTCAAACTTGATGATTAAAAAGCTTTTGATTAACGCTTGACCAGCTTTGAGTTTCCTTGGACGGTTATTGCTCTGTATCGTGGCCAAAATATCACACACCTGCCATGGTCGCTTCTTCACAGCAGATAGTTGTGACCACAGCGTTGAAGCAGCACAGAAGGGTGACAGAATATGAAATGATGCTTGTGTACATGCCTGAATTAAAGCACAGGGGTCTCTCTGTACCTTATGAGGTGGTTTGCTCTCACCTATGTGCCTCTGATTTAGATTCAGACAGGCAGAGTTTCTTAAACAACATCATACTTACATCTGCAAGGTCAGAAGAGATTTGCTAAAGCACAGGAGCCAGCCTAGGATTAACATTTAGGTTAGTGGGAAATGGAGGTTATTTGAATTATTGCCCTTGCCTGGTGAATTTTAGAGAAGGTAATTACAGGGATAAAAGAGAGGAGATTTTGTAGACAACCTATAAATTTGTTAGCTCTGTATGAAAGTGGAATATAATGCACTTGTTATGTTCTGCAGTGGTGTCTTGCTGCAACCCAGATTTAGCACAGCATCCCTTAAACCTAAGACAAGGTGAGACCTCAGCAGTAACAGCCTTAAAAGCTACGGATGAGAGGCTCTAGCAGCAAACTGCAGGCTAAAAATAAATCACTTTAAAGCCCATACAGCACAGGAGAGGCTCCTTTCCTCTCTGCCTTCTGCTCTTCGTCACTTTTTTTCCCATGATTTTTATGTTTATATCCCCCCAATACCTGAGATTTGCTCTCCTTGTGCAAGAGCAAACAGAACCATGGGTGCTCCCAGAAACTAAGTGATAGAGAAGCACACCTGTAATTTTATTGGATCCAAGTATCCCTTCTCCATTTCACTGGGGGCTTCTTTCCAGATTTAAGGGCACGGCTCTGAAGTGTTTAACTCAGCTCCAGAATGTCTGGGTATGCTCCAAACCAGAGCTGGCTGAAAAAGGTCCTAAAAGAAATAAATAAGAAATTTAGAATTGCTTCTTCCCAGATAGATTTGGATGGCTGATTGATTTATTTTCCCCCCAGAAAATAAGGGATTTTTTTTTCCAGTGACAGGATTCAAAATGCGACAGTATTTCAAGTTGTGCACTTTTCTGTGAGGGATGAAGAGAGATCACAAGACCCGTATCCATCCTGACCTCCAAATGTCAAATATCTGGAACAAGCTGCTTCCAGTGGAGGTACAAAGCAAGCACTTCTTTAAAAATAAATCAATAAAATACCACCACCCCCAAAATTTCAAGAAAAATGGTCACGTATTAAGTGCCTTTTGGATGATTGATATCCATTAATGGATGACTTGCGGCATCAAGAGGAGAGGCAAAGGTAACTAATTACTCAGTTAGGAACTATTTGTCCACTTTGGAAACTCTGGGCTTTTAATAACAAATTCCAGGAGGAGAAAATATTCACTTTGTACCTTAATTCATCATCAGCATAAAACTTGTCTGAGGTTTATGAGCCTGATCCAAGTTTTGGACAGATCTGGGATGAGTTTCAAGGGAGCTGCAGGAGTTTCATGACATTGGCTGTGCCGCAAAAGGTTCCTCTGGAACCAGAGAGAAGGGACCCATCACTGTAATCCTCACAAAGTGCTACAGAGATGCCTCTTCTGCACACACTCTTGTAGTTTTTAGTGATTTCAGACCAAAACAATGCAGAACCCAGAAAATTTCATCACATGTCTCTAGTTCCTCAATCTGGAAAATGGAGATCAAGGTGAAATAAAAACACACTGTGTTTTTCCTCCCCCAAAACAAGGCGGTGGGCAGTTTTCAATTAATCAGTATCAATCATGTTTTATATATAGCTTTGTTAGAGGCTTCCTTTGTTGATGAGGTTGTTTATGAGGTTGTTTGTTTTTATCTCCTTTGCTGTGTGTAGAATGTGCTGTTAGCTTGCAGACAGAAGTGCTAAACGTGTTTTGTACGTAATTTGGGGAGGCGTTAGAGGTCACAGCCTCTTTCAGGAGGATGCTGTGGCATTACTTGACATCAGGCTTTGCCTGGCCCATCTGCCTCCTCAGACACGATTTCATGCATTTAAATCTCCTATTAGTTTGGGCTCCCAAGGAGGGAGGGGAGCAGCCCTCGGCCTGGAGCTGCCCTGGAACCAGCATCAGCAGGATGTGGCAGCAGAGCATGCCGTTGTGCCATGGGAATAAACAACTCCAGCACCACATGGGGAAAAGCCAAGTGCCAGTGGCCTTCACTGAGTGCTTGGCTCCACACAGCCACCTTCATCCTGCTGCAGTTCTTCCTTCTCCCACCACTGAATCTTCTTTCCCAATCCCCAGGGAGGGTGTCAAACTCATTACATGGATGGCAGGGTTAGTATCCCCTCCACACTACCCTCTGCAGCTCCAATGGGTAAAACAGTATTTTTGGAATAAAAACCAACAAAGTGAGGGTTCTTTCTCTGTTGTTTTCATGTGGCTGTTGAAACTGGAGCTTAAAAACATCAGCCAGAAATTGACTACTTCAATGCAATGATATTCCTTATGAAACCCTGAAGGTAGGAATAAAAAATTAGATGGCAGGAAAACACAGTAGCTTTAAATTTACAGGCACTAAACCTTGGCAAATCAGACACCTGTGGGGGAAGGGACTGCATTTGGGAAGTCTGAAACTGCCTGAATATCGGTGTTTCCTTTCCAGGTGCTTTGTAAATAATATGCAGCTCATGGAACCATGATGGAGAGAGCAGAGAGATTATTTTCTGATGGTGAGAACTGGTTTAGGCCCACAGGTTCACACCTGTGGGGCCTTTGCTGGGGCTGGTGAAGGCAGCAGCCTCATCACTGCCATGGGCTTCAGAGCCTGCAACAGCATTCCTGTCCCACCTATACTAAGCCCTGCCAGGATGTGGCTCATCCAAGGGCAGCACGGGGCCCTTTGGCCTGTGTTTCCTGCTGCTGGCTCTGCACTCGGGCACACGGTCCTCATGGTCACCCCTGCCATGGTCACAAATGCCCTGTTTGGTTCAGCAATGCAGCAGGTCAGGCAGGTTTAATGGCAGTTTTTGGGAGGACATCAGCTACCCCCTTCCCCCCACACCCAGAGGGGGTTAATTCAGCCTTCCCTGCTCTCCTAGCTAGTGGCACTGCATGGTGAGCTGTGCTCTGGGGGCACCACGGGGGAATGGTGAGACAGAGCCATTCAATACCGACACGGTTGTTCTTGCAGCACTGTTTGTTTTGCATTTGTCTGTGTCTGCTACGGCTCTCAATGGGCCTGTTGAGTGAAACAGTAGGAAGAATTTATTGAGACCTTTTTGGAAAAGCATTTGATACTGTGCTTCCTGCTTGTTGGATTTACAGCTTGGAAGGATGCAGTAAGAGTGGGGAGCTGCTGTGTGGCTAAGATGTTAGGGAAGTCTCTTGGGAGAGGTGGGGGGAAAAGGGTGTGAGGTCCAGACTTGGTAATAGGGTCCTCAGGCTTGAGAGTGAGTGCACAGGAGAGCATCCATTTCATGTCAGGGCAAAGTTTGGCTTTCATTTTCCCCCTGCAGCCCTGAGGATGCATCCTTGACCTCAGAGAGATTTCCATGCCCCTGCTGCCTTTCCTGTATTGCACAGTTAAAAGTGTCAGATTTGCTGGTTGGCAAGGCTTTCTTTCCAGGGCTAACAAAACTTTCTAAAGAACCATATTTATTATGGACATTACTTACTATCTTAGGAATTGGTAGCATGGAGTCCTGCATTTCATGTATAAAGATATCCCCAAGTGTTTGAGCTGCTGCATTGCACTCCCTGTGCCATGTCCCAAAGTATCAAAATACTTCATTGCTCTTCCCCTGAGCTTTAGTTGTGTATTGGTCTCTCTGTCTTATCAAGATAGATAAGGTTCATGAGTTTTTCACAGCTATTCCACAGATAATGTGTAAATACCTGGACACAGAATTAAGGAGCCTAAAAATGTCTTCTGTAGACCAGGCACCTTGGTGCTGTCTGTGGCTTCTGGGTCACTCAGGTTACTCCATTTGCCAGGAGTGGGGTGCTTACTTGCATGACTAAAGCATAATCATGATGGGTTTGTTCTTCATGTCCAAACTGACATGGCTTGACTTGTTCCTTGGGTTTAGGCAAATTTGAAGCAAGAAAATGACAAAAGCGGTAGGGAGTAGGCTAGAGCATGGATTGATAGAGGGATGCCTCAGTGGTGGCTTTTCCTAGGGCTTTCATCCATGATTATTCAAGTACCAGAACGAGGATTTCTGAGCGTGCTTCATGGTGAAATGGTGAGGGAAAACACCTTTGCACGTGGAGAGAAAAGTCCAGGAGCAGCAGAGAAGTCCTGTCAGGGTAAAGCCAGGGCCATTAACGTGCTGGTGTGGGCTCATCAGTGCCACCTCTTGGGTGGAAAAAGGCTTCCAGGAGAGTTTCTGTACATCAGCTACCGACCTATTCGTTCGGTGAAGAGCGAAACGGGCAGTGGGGGGCAGTGGAGCAGACCCCGGCTTTGTTCGAGGCTGCAGCCGTCTGGACGCGGTGTGTTGTCACCAATCACCCTCCCTTTTGGAAGGTAGGGTTCTGCTTGGTTTGTGGAAATTGTCCGATTCAGAAGCAGCTCGAGGGAAAAGCAGAGGGCCCAGGAGCGACTCGAGGGGAGAGATTGGCCAGGACGGGTTTGTATTCGCCGGAGATTGAGAGCTCAGCCGGGACCCTAACCCGGCGCATCGGGATGCCGGCAGCTCCGGCAAAGCCCAACCCACTGCTCTGCGGCGTGCTCTCTCCCAGAACTAGGAGCATGAAATTATAAAGGGGAATTTCAGAACAATGAAGGGAAATCCTTTGCCTCCCGTACAGCCCGGCCTGGGAAATTCACCACTGCAAGAAGTTGCAGCCTCAAACGCTGCTGCTGGCGTTTAAAACGAAGTCAGCTTTATAACCAAGAAAAGAGCCGAAGTTATTTGTCAAGGATTTGATTTCGATGGGAATTAAATTCGGGGCTATACAGTGCAGGAGTGGGGGATGACTCTGCCGTAGCGGGGGCGGCCGTGCCCGCATTTGAAGGCGGGACCGGGGCACCTCCGCGACGGCTGCGGGCGGTGGGCAGGGGGGTCCTGCTCGCCCGGTGCGGCTGGGAGATGCAGCAGGAAAAAATAAAGTGAAAGCGAAGAGAAGCATTATTATTGTTATTATTGCTATTACTGTTATTATTATTACTACTACTACAACTCCTACTGATGCCGCAGCCAGCCGGGCGGGAGAGCGGGCGGCCCGACGGCTGCGAGGGGCGGGAGGGGGCGGCCGCTGGGGGCCGGGCCGGGCCGGGGTGGGGGGGGCCGTGGGGAGTCGGGCCATGCCGAGCCGAGCCGAGCCGCTGCTGGGTGATGTCAGGCTCGAGGAGGAGCCTCCGCCGCCTGCCCTTTTACTTTCGGGCGCCGGCACTTGGCCGCAGGCTGCTGCCGCTGCTAGCCGGGCCCCCCCCTCGCCCCCTACGCTATGGGCACCCCGCACTTTTAAGGCGCCGCCCCGAGGGGGGGGGGGCACGGAGAATTCATTAAAAATCGGTATTTACGTGGTTATTCATTGCCCCGCTCCGGGTATGTGAACAACCACCCCCTTGCCCCCCCCCGCCTCCCCTTCCATCCACCCCCAGCGCCATGCCGGCAGCCTGCACCCTGCTGCTGCTGCTGGGCTTGGGGCTGGTCCCGGTCCCACCGGCCGGGTCGCTGCCCCTCGCTTCCCCACGGCGTCTTCCTCCACCTCCCCCTCCTCCTCCTCCGTCCCGAAACCGTCTCGGCCGCCCTCCCTCGCTTCCCGCCGCGGGACACGCCGGCAGCCCGGGTGAGTGCCCTGCGATGGGGATGAGGATGGGGATAAGGGTAGGGACGGGGTTTCGTCCCGGTTGCGGTCGTGGTGCGGCGGAGAGTGCGCTGGGTCCACATCGTGCGGGTCTCTGGAGCCGTGGGACCCCGCGCACTCCCCACAGCATCGCGACTGTGTGTTGCTGAGCATCCCGACATCACCCAGAGCTGATTCAGTTGAGGAGTGTAACACTCACTCCCCCAGTTCCTTTCCCTTTTTAACCTTGCCCAGCTCATCGTGCTACAGGCAACTGCTTCAGTGGGTGAAGGTTTGAGATGGGAATGGTGGGTGGGAAAGTGTAAACACGCTGTAGCTGTGTGGACTGACTGGAAGGCAAGCGGTGGAAACTTCACAGAGGAACTTGAGAAAGGTTTTGGGGGGCACCAGGAGTACTGTCCACATGTGTCTGCTCATCCAGGTGGGAAATTGGGGGGCTCCTGTAGGTGGTCTTCAGGGTCTGGGTTGCCTCCTGCTTATCTCTAGAAATGCTCTCATCTCACCTTAGGTACTGACCCCTATCAGGTGTGGGGAGAGATGCTATCAGCTCTCTATAAATACCCTTTCTATGTTGCCTACGGACTGTCAGATTAGTCATGTATAAAGTCACATTTTTCCTTACATGCCACATCTACAGTGCTATTATCACGAGCAATGCCTAGTTTTGTGCCTTACAGATTGTGCTGAATTCAGTTTCAGCACAGGATAAACCTTATTTTTTCCCAGAACAAGCAGGGATGTTTCAAGTGCCATTCAGTAAACGGGCTCACTTACTCACCAAAGAAGGCACATAGCTCTAAGGATGACTAATTCTCAATAAGTTTGGAAAGCACTGGGTGTCTGCAGGTGGTATAAGGAATCCAATATGTCAAATTAGTCCTGCGTAGGTTTTAAGTGGGTTTTAGGATTCATTGCCTGCCTGAGCTGGACTGTCAAATTTTATCTTTTAATTTCTGATGTGGAGAGAATATTGTGCTTTGGAACTTGGGGTTAAGTTTAGTTGCGTGGAGCTATAAAATTTCAGAAAATGTGGCAAAATTTATAACATTTTAATTTTCTTCACAAACCCAAGGCATACCTTGTAAGGATATATCCATACTAGACCAAATGTATAGCTGGGGATATCAGCTGGAATGTAGCCTGCAGTGGATTAGAAAGCTCCTAACTAGCAGTGCTTGTGAGAGCAGCTTTGTGACTAGGATACTGCATGGAAATGAAGGAGATTTGGGTCTGTTCCCAGCTCAGCTATTTCTTTGTGCCACTCCAAGTATCAGTTTGCCCTCCAAACTGAGAGAGAATAATGCCATCTTACCTGCTACCAACCTTGTGAAGATAAAATCTGCAACTTGCCAGTGAACTGCTCATCTATTATTTGATGAAAACTGTGCAAATTTTTCAGTGGACAGAAAAGAATATTAAATTTCATCTCAGCTTTCCATTTGGTGTCTTTTCCTGTGACCTTGATGACTCCTGAGAGTCAGTAGAGGAATGCATTTCCTTTGTTAAGAGTCTGAAAAGCTCAAACTATCTGTCCACATGCTGGAAAAGCCATTTGTCAGGCCACCAGTGCCTGGCTGTCCAGCTCAGTGGTGAAGGTTTGGCTCCGTGCAGCCAGTGCTCAGCAGCTACAGGTGCTTGTGAATTATGTCAGCCTCAGCCAGAAGGAACAGGGGATGCATCGTGGAGTGATAAATAGCCCAGCAGTAGCTTGCTCCCCAGCAAACAGCATCATGAATTACACTGGGTCCTGACAGCTGTGATTCACTCGCTGTTAGCTCCAGCTCTATGCCTGTCAGTCAAGGAAATTGTCTGGTGTTATGGGAGCAGGCTGGGGGGACCTCCTGAATCACTCTCAGGTTGAGTTGTAGACTCCTGAGAAATCCCTGTTTGTGTCACTACTGCTCCTGCCCCTGGGAGGCACTTCCCACCTGGGAAAATACTTGTTTGAAGCAGCGGGATCATTTCTTGTGAACCCATCACCCTGGTACTACCAGGAAATGAAGATTACATCTGCCTTTGCAACAGTCTGAGGCTGGGCGGCAAAAGCCCTTTCTGAGGCAGGGCTTAGTGAGCAGATGGTGAGGCGGTGGGTATAGAAATGGGGTTTTTGAGTCTCTCACAAAGCGTGGGGCAAGGGAGAGGGATGGGAGCAGGGCTGCCCTCACAGTCTCACTGCCTTCCTGGCCAGCTTGTGCCTCAGCCTGCATCTGCCACCCTCCCTGCCAGAGCCTCCATGGGCTTCTCTTCTGGAGAGATGAGGACAGATGGCTTTAGCCTGTGTTTAAAATATGGTTTGAACCCAAGGAGAGTAACACAGGAAAGAAAAAATAGGTGAAGTAGGAAGCAAGAAAGCTGGTGACAGTAAAGTTACAGCATTATCAAACCCCTCCATGAAATCTCTTCTGACAGCTACTTCTCCTGGACGCTGAGTGAGCTGGAGGGCACTCTCTGCTGGGGTCAGGGTTTGGTTACAAGCTCTGTCCCCCTGCAGGTCTCAGTATTTCAGGTTTTCCATTTGTGAAATGGGAATAATTCCAGTGACACCACAGGGACAGCAGAGGTAACACTGTCACTATGGCTGGGGTCTCCCTGTTCCTGCCATGTCCCTTTTCCTGCTGCTTCTGCCCATACAGGTGCCCTGCCACAGTGCCCAGCACAGCATGGAGCCACTGATCTGCTTTTCTGCCATCTGTGTCTGTCCTTCTGTCCCTGCTCCCTCTCTCCCATGGCAGGTGCCACCTTTCTATGCAGCTTCCCTGGTGGGAGCCCTGGCAATGAGGTGCAAAATCACCTGAGAAGGAACCAGCTTTAGTTTTCAAAGAGATTTAGGCTGGCTGCTGGGAGAAACTTTCCAAAACTCTTAGAAGGGGTAAACAGTATTTCTGTATTTATTTATGTATATTTTTAACTTTCTGTCTGAAACTTTCTGTGTGAGGAAGAAGTTGGTGAAAGTGTTTGTTTGCACAAAGGTATGGTGTTGCCTCCAAACCTGCTTCACATTTTACAATACGTATTTTGTGGCTCCTGGGGGCAGAATCCCAGCTCTCCTTGTGGCCACACTGATGCAGAGAGGTGTAAGATGCTGCTATCTAGCTCTGATGCAATTCCAGGTGACCGTGGGTGGTGCAGGAAGGATGCTTCCTCCCCCTGTGGTGCAGGGACAAGGAAGGATTGCCTCCTGTGCCTCTGCGTCACTATCAAAGGGCTGCAGGGTTTTCCTGTCTTGGGCATCTTTGCTGCTCCTCTGTGAGCTCTAAGTGGATTTGGTTGCTGTGCTGTGATCATGAACTCCCTGGGGTTGTATGGATTTAGCTCTACTCCTTTGGGGTACATAATTTAAAGCAAAAAAGAAAAGTGAAGGAAGAAAAGGAGGAAAATTGGAGATCAGCTTTCCTGCCTGTTCCCCATCTCAAGCCCTGGAAGGTAGCAGGGGTCGTCCACTGGGTTCGCATCAATTTGTGGAAACACTTTATGTGATATTTAAGTGCTAAATGAGTACAGTCTGGGAGATAATTGTGTGACCTGGCTGGCAGGGAGCACACAGTGATGTGTATTGATTGACACCACCGTGCACAGTGATGGTGTGTGAGCAGGGCAGTGGGTAAGGGGAGAGCTGCTGTAGCTGAGGCCCATTCCTGGGCTCTCCACAGGGTCTGATTTCCCAGTTCCAAACCACCAGTGCCAGAACATGGCAGCATGTTCTGCTCCAGTAGCCATCACCACTTCAGAGGGATAATTTAACTTGCTTTATGTTTTTCTCATAGCTGGGGAGATGGGCTTTTGCTGCCATGGTTGCAGGGGCCAGTGCCAGCCTTACTGGTGCATGGGTATGTTCCTTAACAAATATTCTTCACATATCAGAAGCTGCAGATACTGATCTGTTTAGAGGAGTGTGGAGTTTCTGGGACAACTCGTTCACCTGTTCTTACAGATACTAATTTTTGGGCTGCCAGTCAGAAACATGACTGAACTCTCAAGTTGTGTGTGCTCCATCCTCCTTCCATTCTCCCCATCCTGCTCATCTGCAGGGAGCATGTCACAGCTGCTGAAACTGACAGCTCCATCACCATCACATCTCTTGGAGGTGGCAGAGGATTTTGCTCATTTAGCAGAGAGGTTATGATGCCAAGTTCGAAAGGCCTCATGTTAGTTTTGGTGGTCATAGTGAAGATGAATGGATTCTGCTGACCTTAGCTGTTCCCTCAAAATGTAAAACGTGACACTTTGTAGCATCAGTCTGGTTGTGTTGGTTTTAATGAAGCATTCATCCATGCTAATAAAATCACCCAAACAAATACAGAACTATTTCAATTAACAAGCTAATCAAGCCAATAAAACCTGTCAGTACAGCAACAGTGTTTCAGTGCTGTGGTGTAGAGATTAAGGAACCACCAACGTCCACAGCTCTTCTGGAGCTGCAGCTGGAGGGAACTCCTGGCTGGTGCTGTGGGCTCCCCATTGATGCCATTTCCAAAACAAGGATAGCTACAGAGTAGCAAGATTCAGCTGTGGCTGAGACTGCTGACTTTTTGCAGCACAGAAATGCTGTCTTCCTGCCTCAGCCAGTGCCATTTCAGCCACCTGGGTGCTCCAGGCAGGGCTGCAACTCCTGAAATACCCCTGGAACGGTCTGGAGCTGGATAGATTGTAGATAGCCAGTGTAAACACTCTGGATTCTGGCTTTCCTTTCTCACATAATTTCAAAAGAGTTTCTCTGGTATGGAGGGGTGAGGAGTCTCTGGAGGTGTCAGGATATTTCTAGGCAGACAAACAGCACTGCTCAAACCTGGGCTGATCCTCTCAGATGTTCACAGAGCTCCTCTGGAAAGAGGCAGGGCCAGATCCTGGCCCCTGCTTTGGTATCTTCTGCTGTTGAAATGGTGCAAAGCAGCACTGGGGCAGTTTGACCAGCCAGAGTATCAGAAGGTGCTCCAAGAGAATCAAAGGTTGGTAGTTCGGAATATTCTCTTGAAAATGCTCAATACAAAATCCATAGTCTGTAGCTTGTGAGCAAGCTAGTCACGAGGCTTGAATACCCCAACCACAGGCCCTGTTATTTACATTCAATTGAAGATGTAGGTCATACAATAGGTTTTTTCTCTTTCCTGAATGGCTGAACATAGAAGGCAGAATCCAATTTTCAGTGGCAGCAGACCTGATTACAAATCCAAATTTTTATTTCTTTGTGCAGTTTTTGCAACATTTGCATTGTAATTTGCTGTTTCTATAAATATGAGAAGTTCATTTGCTGGGATATTCATCCAGAGGAGATGCAAGAGGACTACAAGCACAGGCGTGGTGAAAGAATGAAGTCTGTGGGTGCCTCTCAGGAGAAAATGGTTTTGTCACATCTGGCAGCTCTTCTCTCTCATCATTTTCTGCATACATGCAGCTGATGCGTGTGCACCCATCACCATGTATTTTTTCATGCCCAGCTGTTATATATATAACATCCTGCTGCTTCAGCAAGGAGCACAGTTCATGCAGAGTCCGCGTTCATCCTTTCAGGCTGAAATCATTCACATCTGAGGACAAGGAGAGAATTTTCCCACCCAAAAGGGAAATGATGTTGCATTACTGAGCGACCAGCCCAAGTAATAATATAATCTTAGAAAAATGCAGTTCCCTTGAGTAAAGGAAGCTCTGTAAACTTCAGCTCCTCCAAGCTGTTAGTGTAGCTGTTGCCTGTGCTGTAGTAATGCTGCTGTCAGACCCAGTTTACTGAACTGCTCTGGAGATAATGGGGGAAAAGGGGATAGGAACCAGATCCTATATAAAATGAGGACCTTTTCTAGGATCTGAATATTGTAAGGTATATAATACAGATTTTAGGACCCTGGGTTACATCCCTTATTTGCTGTTATTTTTTTTTAATCTTGGCTGGGTGCTGGAGAGGATGATGGCAACTCATAGCCATGAAGAACTGGAGAAGGGGCAGGCAGATTCAGGTTGAGCACAGGGATCAGCTAGAGGAAGGTAAAAGGATGCAAGGTTTCCACTCACTGGGGTCAAAAGCCTGGCTGTATCAAATCAGGTGAGAAAGAGGCTCATTTTTAGAGCTGTCAGTGAATGGGAAAAGCCATGGTAGAGAGGGACATTTGAGAAAGTCACTCTGTGAGCAGTACCTGTGGTTTGTTCTCTTCTGCTTGCAACAGGATGGGTGGCATTAGTCTCTTCTGTGGTTTGTCTTGGGCTCTGTGGGTGCTGAGTGTGTACAGGTCCTAGGGCCAGGGCATGGACTAAACCATGGGGATCCCCCTTGTTCTGAGGACAGCAGCTCCCCAAGCTGGGCTCACTGGAAACTTTTCTGCTACAGTGCTGGTCTTCACGAAGCCTGTAGGAACCTGCTGTCTTTAAGGTCTCTGCCTTCCAGGCTAATTTGTTTTAATGCATGAGGACAAAACAACGCTGTCTCAGGAGCTTCATTCCCTTCAGAAAGCATTATGAAATGCATGAGATATAAAGATATTATTTTAAAAGTGCCTGAAATGCAAAACCAGGGTGTAATAACCTACAAACTGTTGCTGCTCCCTTGCTGCTGCCCCCATCCCTCTGTGGCTGTGGATGGAGTTATTTCCAGTTGTCTGTCTTCTGTGCAGGCAGGGCTGTTAAGGAGGGTTAGTTATATCTGCTTTTGGATCTGCTGTGCCCTTGACTTGGAGTCATTTGATAAATAGGTTTGCAGTTGGTTACTTAAGCATCTCCCAAGCTGCAGTCAGCATCTCAGCTGTGGGCGAGGAAGCACTGCTGCCAAAAGTCAGGATCTGTGTCAAGAGGCTCCTAAGATTTGGCTGGCTTTCCTTAAAACCCCAACTCCTGGAGTTGTCATTACAGGAGAATCACTTAGAGGGGTAGAAAAAGAGCATCTGCCTGTTGAGGTGGTATATAGAAAAGCCTGGAAAACATTAGCTGCAAAGCTAGGAGTCACAGAAGAAGCCCAAGCTGGGTGTATTTAAAAATACTGCTAGCTCAAAGCTGGTCTCCAGAAGCTTTTGTGTCTGGACAGAAGGGTTGTTTCAGACAGCCCTGCTTGGCTGAGCTCTGCCACTGCATGAGCAGGAGAAGTGCAGCCCTCTGCACTGTCCTGCTTTGCTCTGGGAAGAGGGGAAACATGGAGATAACACAACAGGAGTAACACAGCAGGAAGGTTGAGGGCAAACCCAGTTGCTCTCTGTCCTGCTGTCCAAATACCTTGTGCAAGTGCCTTGACCTTGGTAGATTGACTCTCCACTGGGCTCCAAAAACAAGCTCCATCTGCCTTTTCACTCTTTGTATGGACATGAAGCTGGGAGGACTTTTAAAACGGCTTCTGCAGCACTTTGACTGTGGTCTGGCTGAGGGTGATCATGTCACTTGCACTGTGACCAAATGCTGCAGGTCCTTCCCTTTGCCTTGCAGTGAGGACACTCCATCTGGGGCTTCCAGTTTGGTGCTTGGAAAATGTCCTCTGGAAGTGCCATGACCTTTGCAACTCTTTTGCCAGGGCAAATATGGAGATGTTTGAGGGATTTTTTACACAGGGGTTTGATGGCAACAAAACTGAAATTTGGGAGAAAAAAACCTTTTCTTTTTAAACTCTGAGATGAAGTCAATGGGAAAGGAGTGAGGAGGAATTTTAAGTGGTTTGATAGAAAGGCATGCAAACAGTGCTCAAAGGGTTAAGTCAGCAGAGTTAGCTGTTGTCCCAGGGGTACAGCCCAGGCTGCATTTCCCAGAAGACATCGAGTTGCATACACACACATTTAGGGCGTTTTTCTCAGCATTTTTCAGCACACTGTGATGGCAGAGGTTTTGAAGGCTGTTACAGGATCAGTCTGACCTCTTGCCTCTATAACCAGGCAGACACTGTGGTAATTTCTGCTACCAGAACCACCCTTAGATTCCTGTGAGATCTCCAGAGTATGGAAGAAACCCTGTGCAGGCATTTTGGCTGATGGACAGGCTTCTTTGATTACCAGTAGCAAAGGAGGGCTCTCTTTTTCCTTGAACAACATGCTAAAAGGCACTTCTGCATCTGGATGACAAGAGGAATTTAGATCTATGGAGCACAGTTATTCACGTCACTGCTTGTTAGGATGCTGGTGTTAACACCCTTCCTCTTGTGGAAAATCTCTTAAGCCCTGAGGACTGATGTGAAACGTCAGTGAACTCTGCTCTGGTGAACTTTGCTGAAGCAGGGATGAATCACGCTAAGTTTGGCTTCAATGTATTATCCAAAAGATACCTTCTCTGATAGCCTAGCAGGAGGGTACTGCTGCCCACCCAGCCAGCGTGTCAGGATCTATTTTGGGGGAGGACAGCACTTTCTGGAATATGCATAAATTGGGGGGTTTCATGTGGGAGTTTGGATATTTGAGAGGTTTTTCATTTGGCTTTGGTTTTGAGTGTTCTATAAAAGCAAAAGGCTTTAAGGCTGTAAGGGATCACAAGGCATTTCCCAAGGGATCTTGATATGTCTCCCCTTGCAGGATCACCCAGAATGGTGGATAAATATGCCACTTTTTTAAAAATGAGAAAGGTTTCACTGCATCTCTGAATAATTGTCCTGCTACATCCATGCCACTATAGGTAAGAAAACACCTTCTTATCAGGGAAACTGTAGCAGCTGGTAGTTAAACCTTCTGCAAAGAAATATCCCAGACAAGTGTTGGCGAGGTTTGACCCTGCATTACTTGTAAGATCTCACAAACTGACAAGGTAATTTAGCAATCTGGGGAGGAAATGCAAAAGGTAACCCTGTCTATTGAACCCATTTCTGTCCTGTGATGGGAATGATTTCCAGGAGTGGAAGCATCCACAGACCAACTGCGCATGATTTGAGTTCCTTGTCAATTGGAATCAAGGACCCTGATTGTGGAGCATAATGCTGCTCTTGTAATTCAGCCTTTATCTTTGTGCTGGAGCTGGGTATAATTGTATCTGTGTCTGGAGGGACAAGGAGAAAGGTTTCAGTGGCTGGTGCTCACAAAGGCATCTTTAGAAACCTCCTCACCCCTGGTACAAGCTTGGTAGGGCTTAAATGAAAATACCCCTGAGTAGCTTTAGACATTTGAACAGTCATCATTGTTTGATTCAGATTTGGTTACAGGACTAACATCTAAATGTTAATTCTTTTTAGGACATTATCAGCTCTTTCAGCAAATGCAGAATGGGGATGCAGTATTAGACCGTCAGCCGACCCTGCAGATAAAGGCCCTTTGAAAGGATGTTTCTTAGGAGGGAAACATAATCAGAGAATGCAGAAAATCATGAAGACAGTCTCTTCTTAGGAACAGGTAGCAAATACAATGCATGAAGAAAGCTAAATGAACCAGGAAGCATTTAAACTGGGGAATGGGAGTAACAGAAATTTTGTGACCTCTGAGGATGGTCCCCATCTTACAGTCAGAGATCCTCATAATCCTGCAAAGTGGTGGTACAGCTGGAGATTGTAGGGTGTTGGATAAGCTGTGTCACATGCTGGGTTAAGACTGAATTTGGTGTTCACTTGATGGCATGGATGTGCCAAGGCAGTTGATGTGCAGCAGCAGCTCTGTGCTGGGTAATCTGTACCTCTGTGTGGGCAGGTGGGTTTTGGGTACAGACTTCTCTCCTCTCTAGTCCTCTGTGCTGCCTTGCTCACCACACCATGCTCGATTGCATCGAGGTAGGATGAGACCTGACCACAACTCCCTCTGAGCCCTCAGTGACAGCTCAGAGGGTGACAGCCCAGCCCTGCCCTTCTCCAGCACCCACTCCCACTGCTCCCCACATCTGAAAGCAGGTATCTGTTTTTTTCCCCGAAACACGTGCAGAAAGGCACTAGAAGTGGTAAATCCCTCCCCCCCGTTCTCAGAAAGGAAACGTGCGTGCAGAAGCAGTGGCAGAGAGGTGCAGTGTGTCGGGCAGGACCTCTGTTCCAGCTGCCCCTGGGCAGTGCTGCCCCTCTGCTGGTCCGTGCCGACCGCTCTGCCGGTGCCAGCAGGGAAAGACCCGGCTCATCCCTTGGAAGAAGCAGGTCCGGCGCCATCCTGAGCGCTCTCTCCTCTGCTTCCGGCGGCAGATCGGCGCGGTGTCATCTAGGAAATGCGATTTCGATCATCATCCTTTGGCAACAGATGGGGGAAGGGAGGTGGGGGCCCTTATCTCTTCTGGGGATTCATTTCTTTTTAAGCTGCTGTAATTTTTGGCCCGTTTGCCTTTTTCTCCATCCCTTCACAAGTCTCACTGCTCCTTGTTGAAGGGTAGGAACCACGAGAGCATCCATGGTTCCTGCTGCCCTGACATCGTGTCTTGCATTCTACCCTTCGGCTGGGTGTCAGGCTTGGGCTACCTTCACTTTTCACCTGGGATGGGGCTGCATTTCTCTGGTCTACATGGAGGGAAGAATCCACTGAGCCTTGCATCTGCATGTCACCAAATGGCATCTACCACCTGGCAGTCTGAGGATTTTCCTGCATCCAAGAGGGCTCCTTATCCTTCTCATCCCCACAATGTCCTTGAGAAGTTGCGCAGTTCCCAGGTTGGTCATCATCCCTAGTGTGACTGCCAGCCCGAAAAGCTCTTTGGCATGTGCTTAATGCTAAGCACGGGGAGCAGTTCCCTGGGGAGCTCTTCTTAAGTACATTGCTGGAGTGAGGCTCTGGTCAATTCATCTGGACCAAAACCCACCTGCATCAGTGAGCAGCATGCCTTGGCCCCCATTGACTCATGGCAGCCCCTGGCTGCTCCCAGCATCATCTCTCAGCATTGCAGCACCCTTTTCCTACTCCTTCCTGCACCTTCCCAGTATTTATTGTTCTTTCCTGGGTGTGGGAAGCAGCTCCTGGGCTCAGACCGCTTTGGAGCATGGACTTGTGGTTTTGTTTCCAGAGTGGGACATGAAAATACAGTCTTGTCTGCAAAGGGCTGAGTCCTCAGCCCCTGGGGCAGATGTCTTTTGCCACACAGCTGCTTGGTACTGCCTGGCATCACTTTTTCGTAGGCACTGAGGTTTCGTGCAGAAAAATCTGTGCTTGAGCTCATAGTCCTTGTGGCTTTGAGTACATACCCAGGTAATCACAAATACCAGTAGACTGGGTGGGTTTTTTTCCCCCTGCAAGATCTGTTTAAGTCAAATACAAGTCACTAAACTTATATCGGGAGTAAATAAACTACATGGAATTGCTTTGGTTATCATGAGGTCGCACAGAATGAGCTTATGCTCTCTTCTGGCCTGGAAATTAGACTTTTCAGCCAGCAAAATTCCATCCTGCAGGTTCTAAGCCTGTAGCACCTTTCCTTACAGGGGAGCCCAAGCCCCAGGTCAGTGCTCAGCCCCTCATAGAGATTCTCACCCTTTATCATCAAAACACAGCCCTGCTTGGGGGCAGGGTTCTTATATGTCCATATGAACGTGGGCAGCTGCTGGGGGGTGGAAGCCATCCAGTGGATTGTGATGCCTGGCTGACAGGCAAATCTCTCCATAACAGCAGTGAACTTGCTGCCCTGGAAATATTGACCCCTGAGAGATTTTCACTAGCTGCAAACCTTGCAGACAAATTCCAGATTTCTGGAACTATTTGTGTGAGAGGTCTGGAGAAAGAGCCATGTTGGAAATAAAGTTGTGTGCTTGCAGAAGCTGACAGCAGCATGGTCCTGCTCCCTCCAGCCTCACCAGCCTGTGTCTTTCCACTTCACCAGCAATGTACACACCACCATGGATTTTTTTTTTTTAAATTTTTTTCCCCACCTTTTTTGCAGCCAGGATGTTTTTTCTTGCCTTTTTATTGTTCCAGTGACCTAGCAACTCCACTTTGGTGGAGTCCTGCCAGGAGACTTCCTCCCCAAGCCGTCTGATAGTCTCCAGCAGCACTGCCCTTGGATGGGAGCAGAAGTTAAAATGACACCAGGCTGGGTCCCTGTATGGCTTTTGCTCTGGCCTCATGAGTGCTGGTAGGGCAGTGTTGCCTTCCCGACTAGAAAAGCTTCCAGGGGACTTAAAAAAAAACAGAAAAAAAGAAGGGGAAGTGATGCTTGAGTGATATTTTCTGTAGTTTTTCTGCAGGACATTATAGAAAGCCTGAGGGAGGTTAAAAGTGAATTTGCTGATGCTGGGATTTAGCATGTGGGATCTATGGTGCAGGCAGGGTAGCTGAGGACATTTCAGCACTGTAGGGTTGCAAGAGAGGGGATGGAGAGGAGGTGTGAGTGCTCAGAGAACTGTGCAGTTAGGGAGATTTATTTTGGCTTAGTTTTATTGATGTTTACTAAAAACAGTAAGAAAGAAATCCCTTTGGTAAGTGCTTCTGGGACCTGTCAGCTGGTGCTGCCTTCACTCTGCCCTGGGCCTGCGGGGGCTTTTCCCACATTAAGGCTGGAGAGGCCCTTCTAGGGCAGAACATAAACGAGCTGTCAAGCAAGAAAATACGGCTGAGTTTGGCTTTCTGCTCAAGAAAGGCTGTCAGGACATGGGGCATGGGGCACTGGACATTCAATCTCCACTGGTGGATGGAGATTCTACTGGAACCTCGGCATGGTTATGGTTAGCATGGTTTTTAGCAGTATTGTAAGTCATGGCTTATCCCTGTTGGAAGTGGAATTTTATATAAATGTGTTTTTCAAAGGCTTGATCTCTTGTTTATAAAAAAAAAAGTTTATGAAGAGAGGTTGAAGGAGCTGCCCTGAGCCTAGGGCTGATGGGTTTCAGGCAGCACAGGTGGTCCCATGGAACCGTGTGGTTTCAGGGATCTGTGGATTGAACCAAACTGCCCAAGAAAGATGAGTAAGAAGCTTAGGATTTCATGGGCTTGAGCTGGTGATCTGGGAGCCTGCACCTCCCCAAGGAAATGTTTAGGACACCAAAACTAAGAGGCTGTAAACCTCTTGATAAGCAGACCAATATCCTGTCCCTGCACTGTACAGGTTTTATCCCAGTTGTGGGCACTCCATATGCATATATCCTGTGCTATTGGAAAGGATCACAGATTTTTGTGTACTCTTTATTCTGGAGAACCTGTTTCCTTGCTTTAGGTTACTGCTTTTAAGAGTAGTATTTGGGTCCTTTTTTTTTTCCTAATGGCATCTCTGAACATCAGGCTCTGGGACAGTGAAAAAAGGTGTAGGGGGCAAAAATGGCCTTTAGCACCCTCTGAGGTTTTATAGGTCCTAGAGGGGAGGTGGTGTGGAAGTACAGAATGGTTTTGTGTCATAAAGCAGAACTGCAAGCAAGGTGCTATGGCATGGCACTGGAGTGTCTGAGGATGATGCTGATGTCCCCAGCCCCATGGACACCCATCACTGGGAGTGGCCAGGTGGGATTAACCATGTGGACCTTGGCATTCCGAGCTTCCAGGGGCTGCTGCTGGCACTAAACCCCCATCACTTTTCTTGAACTGACATATTAAAGCTCTAGGCACCTTTGTTGCCTGCATAAATCCTTCCTATTATGGCTAAAATTACTGAATTTTAGTCCTGTGAATTCCTCTCCTGCTCTGCTTGGGGCCCAGTGGAGAGAGGACAAGGAGCTGAAGGACCAGAGCAAGACACTGCCAGGGCATATGTCTATAGGGTATTGCATCCAAACCAAGCCCCATAAAAGGGTGAGAGGCTCTGGCAAGGTTTCTGCACCTCTTCTCTTCCCCATACAACCTCTCTTGCCACCTTTCTTAATCGAGATGGAATAATTCCTTGTACTGATATTAAAAAGTTAGCAGAACAGGGTTGACTGCGTGTGGTTAAAAAACCTCTTGGATTTTTCCCGCACTTAGTGCACACGAGGGACCTTCCCCAAGCAGTATCATCAGCGTGTTTACGCTCAACTGACCCATCTCAAGTATGAAATTTATTTTTTTTTTTAAACTCCATTTCAGCTCCCCCCGCTCCCCCTCCCCGCCTTGAACTTCTTCTTTCAGAGCAAGAACAAGGAAGGAAATTGAAAATCCCAGAGAGCCCTGGACGGTCCAGATTTAGGGCTTTAGCTTTTGTTCGCACAAACTCACTTGGCTCCTAACCGGCCTCCACCCATGATCCCGACATCCGCAGCAGCAGTTCAAAACAGAGCCCAGCGCCCGCCCCGCCAGGGACCGACCGGAGCCGCCCCCAGCCGCCGCTGCCCCGGCTCTGCTCCCCGCTTCTTCTCCCGCACAGCCTGCCTGGCTGCCCAACCTTTTCCTACAGCCAGCGAGGAGTTTTCTGAAGTCGAGATGAGATTTTTCTCCCCTCCGCGAGCCTCGGATGATGTTAAGATTATGCAACGTTAACAGATGTGGGGTTTATAATTATAGCTGCCCGTCCAGGGAGGAGCCTGCTTTAGCTCCACGCGCGCTCCGCTCGGCATGGGATGCTCCCGGGGTGGCCCGCAGCCCTGGCAAAACAACCGCTGCATGGGCGGTTCCATTCCCATTCTACCGGGAATGCTCCCCAGGGAATGCCCACCCTCCCGAGGAGCGACTGATCCGAGTGAAGGGCCACTCTGGACAGCCAGTCGACTGCTCTTGGCTTTCCTTCTGCGAGATCTCAGATTAAGTTTGTGTTCCCCAGTCAAGAAAGTATTTTTCTGCTCCTCGAGGGGAAAAAATCCCATCTGCAGGGAAGTAGTGGGGCTGGGATAACTTGTGGCGTGCCTTGTCTGGCTGCAATCTCCTGACAAATGCTGCCTGTGGGGATGCTGCTCTCCTGGCATTAGCAGGATACATCCCTCCACCCTCCCTGCCCTAAGATGTCTGTGTGTGATCACAGCCACTGCAGAAAACTTGTGTTGTTGTGCTTTTTGGTGTTGCGCTGACCCATGGTTGAGTGGTGAGCATCCCCTAAATGCTGCCTTTGTAGCAGCCATCTCTGAAACAGGGCAATGCCTGTGCTGTGTCAGGGATGGAGACGGAAAATTGTTGTCCCAAAAGAGATTTTTCAGGAGTCTCACAAGGTAGATATCCAACTGGGCCGACAGGAGCAAGCACAAAGCCTCGAGAAATCAGCTGGAACTTGATCTGTTTGTCCTGGCTGAGCTAAAAAACTCGGCTCACAGCAAGCCATGGACTTGTTATGCTTGCAAAGAAAAAGTAACTCTGAGCCTCGACCTGTCTGGTGAGCATCACTGCTAGTTTTAACTGGGAAGGAAAACACTGATCCGGTGGGTGGCAGGGTTTTGTGCTGGAAGTCAAATATTTTTCAGTGGCTGTGGTTATGTGAAGTTAAACCATGCAAAGCTGTTGGCAGCTTAGGATGTGACAAAATTGTTAGTGACAGATTGGTTCCTCAGCTAAAGGGCCACTCTGCTTTAAGCCTTTAATGCATCAGGGGAGGCCAGATGGTCCTGTGGGGATTTTTTTGGAAGAAGTTTGATCTGGTCCATCCGTTCCAGAGGAGGGTCGTCTTTGAAGTCTTAATTTCTGCAGGCAAATCAAAGAGGATATTGTGGTTATCTTGCATTTCCGGCAGGCTTGATGGATGTGAGATTTCATGTCTATTTTGTTAACAACACACTTTTTTGGGGTTTCCTTGCTACAAGCTGTGGGCTGGACTTTCCAGTGTAGCCTATGTTCTGCACCTACCAATCTGGGGACCTGAGCCCTTGCTAGCACGAGATTTTCCTCCTTGCACCAGGACCTGGCATATCTTGCAGGGCAGAGTTAAAAATGCCAGATGACTCTAAAAAGCATGTGTAAATAATACCTTCTTATTCAGCCCCTCCACTGCCTGGCTGCACTCAAAGCCAGGTTTGCTGGCACCCACAATAAGGGGAAGGGTTTTGCTTCCCAGTTTATTCCCAGCAGCTCTCCAGAGCCAAAAGAGGATAGAGAAAACACTGAGGTGGATTTTCAGGGCAAACAACCACCAGATAAGCAAACAGCAATGTTTTATTTTTGAACTGGTCTCATTCAATCAAGGAAAATAGCTGAAGGCACTGCTTGCTGGCATTTCCAGGGTTACTTTTTAAGAAGTGGCAATGAAATGCCTGCTGCAGTGTCATGCTGTATATTTTAGTCTGCCTGTCCAGAGCCCTTGTTGACAAATGAGTTGGCCTGAGAAAGCAGATTTCCCTACGTCTATCCTCATACCCCAAAGGTTTCTTTAAGCATCTGCTGCTTTGCCTTCTCTCCATGCAGCAAAGCTGGCCACAGGTTTTCCAGTCAGCACAGCTGAAAGCTTTTAGTGAGAGGGGGATGGAGAGAAATTCAGTGCACTGCCCTCCAGCACAGCCACATCTTTCGGGCTGCTATAAATGGACTTGTGAGTTACAATTACAGGCTGGGTATTGGCTTGCAAATGAGCATAGCAAGTGTTCCCTGCCATTTCCCATCCCCTTATCCAGCTGGTGAGGACCAGAACCTTGTCCCATGAGACAGGAGGTGGCTCACAGTGGGCTCTGGGTGGCAGTGGCTATGATGCTAAGCAGCCATTGTGGGGGTTGCCAGTATAGGTATTCTGGGGGCTCTGCTCCACCACAGCCCTTGTCTCCTTGGCCCACATCACTCCCAGGATGAAATACAGACTGTCCTACCTACCCCTCTATTTTTTTGTGAGTTCCCACTGGAGCTATTGCAGATGGATAGAGGACACCAGTTCTGAAATTGCCACCTCTGTTGTGGCGGGTACAGCAACTCCAAAGAAGACGTACAAGACAAGGAAGAGGTGTCTCATAAATGTTTCTTTTGAACACACAATTTTCTTACAGAAAATGTTTGGAGGCCCAGAACAGGTTTAACCTTCAAAATCAGAGCTTTTGGGCAGAGACTGACTGTCTTTAGCTGCTGCCTGTGGCTGTCATGCACAAGACAAAGACTGCATTTTGGTTGTAAAGAAGATGGACAAAATGGGGACCTTGCCCTTTTGGATTTGCTTTGACTTCTTGTGGGCTTTGAAGGTCATTTGAGGCTGCAGTGCCAGCCAAGCCTTGGGACTGTAACATAGATGGTGGCTGCTGGTTTTTGTGTGAACTGATACACAGGGAAATCCTTACAGCCCTGAGTGGTACCATAAGCTGTAACCCCTGATTCCCTGGACCACCGCTCATGCACAGTCTTCTCCTTCATCTTGTTTCTTATATTCTGGTAGACATTAATGTTAGAAATGCCATATAATACACGCCATACATTGATCTCCTTTGTCCCCAGTGCCTCATGGTGGCTGAATGGGTTGTACTGACCCTCCTGATTGACCTTCAGCTCTCAGCCAGCTTCATGCCAGCTCTCTGGAGGTGATAGGATTTGGAATCTGGCCAGCAAGCACTGGCCAAGTGGAGAGAGGGGAAGAGCTGTGGGGCCCTCTCCCCTCCCATCTTACATTCAGAAAAGGGCACATGGACTGGGCTGGGCTGTCAGTCCAGAGACCTTCACACTCCTCCCATGGACTCTACACTGCGGGTATTTCCATCAGTTATTTGCTTAAGACTTTCTTTTTGCTCCTTATGGAATTTATTTCACCTAACACAAAAAATCCTGAGGGTGCTGAATTGAATTATTCTTTTGCACAGAGGTGGGTTTTGGTATTTAGTCCCACAGACCAATCTAGTTTCCACTGGTGCAAATCCAAAAATAAATTTCATGTCTGTGTTTTGATTATGCAAAATTTTTCTCTAGTGCAAGTAAATGAGCTCAGAGCTTGGCCTTGGTGAGCTGAGCCGACACATCAGTGGTGATGGGATCTAAGTGTTTTTCTTGTTTTCCTTTTAGTCATTGAAAGCAGCCATCAGGAGAGAAGTTCAAGCACAGAGATAAGGACTCCTGATGCTCCTGCTGAGCTGGTGATGATGCTGCCTGGGAGCAGGGAGTGGGAATCGCTGCCTGCCAGTCACAGGGCAGTGCCAGCAGCAAGCAGGGTCATGAGGCACACTGGCTCCCCTTCCAGTGATGGGGATGTCACCCCTCCACGAACAGGATTCCCAGAGAACCCATCTGCTGAGACAGTCACCCACCTGCTCACCCACAGCCATCCTCCTGGTGAGTTTTATGGATGTGAGAGTCTCTGTTAGCTGTTCCCAGCCCATGGACTGAGCCCAGCCACTGGGTTAGGAAGTATTCCTGCCCCACAGCTTAGAAATGCAGATTTTTGAGAGAAATCCAATCTCAGGAAAGCTGGTCATTGTTTTTTAACATTATAATGAAGATGGTTCTCAGGAGCTGCCACTGTTTTTCACCACCCAGCAGTACCCTGGGAGTCCTGTCCATCCACTGAGCTCAGGGGTTGTGCAAAGAGCAGAGAGCCCACAGCCTCCTCCCAGAAGGAACTGAACCCCATCACAAGCCCAGCCGAGGTTATAAGAACTCAGGTTAAGGTTTCCTGACCAGCTGTGGTGATGATTTGTGGCTGAGGTCCTTACGTGGAAATCCTGAAAGTGAACACTTACTTTTGGGCTTGTTCATAATCTTCAATCATTAATAAACCAGTGTACTCTTTTAAGTGTGAACTTAAATCAAGGCCTGTTTCCCACAGCAGCAAGACAAAGTTGTGCTGATTGCCCTGTCTCCACCTCATTTTTTTTCTTAAGATCCCCAGCTGAAGTAAGATATAAGCGTAGAGGTTTTCTTTCTTTTTTTTTTTTTTTTTATTTCTTGGGTTTTTTTCTACTTAGGGACTAGAATGTGGAGCTGGCATGCCCAGGCTGCCAGCTGTGGGCTGTTCTGGCACCAGCTCCTTACTGCCTTCTGCATTTTTAATGTCTCTAAAAAAATCTGTTTCTTTTGCCATGCACAAATGAAGACAATATTTAAAATGTTATTATTTTTTGGCGACAGAAACCCTCTGTTCCCATCAATCCCTCCTACAGTTAAACTGTGCTCTGTTAAGCAGAGGAAACATGAGGGATGCAGCTGTGACCCTTCCTATTGCATGTGGTAGGGCTGGGTACCACTGCAGGTGATGCAGCTGCCATCCAGCTGAGACAAAAGAATTTCCCAGGTGAACATAACCCTCTTCCTGTTACCTTCCAGACCCTGGAAGCCATCACCATGCTGCAGGCAGGCAGAAGAGAGTCAAGAGGGCTCTGGATTCTCCCAACACCCCTGCAGCTGTTGAAGGGACAGCACCAGGCTCGGAAGCCGTCAGCACCGATTTGGCTGAGGGGATGCAGGGAGGGCACCATGGGGTCTGGAACGTGTCAGGGTTTAGCAACAACCTGAGCACAGTGCTGCTGCCTTCATCTTCAGAATCTCACACAGGTGAGCCATCTCAGTTCAGCCTAGGAACACTGGGGAACACAAAGTTTCTGTAGGCACAGTGCAGACAGGGTGCTGAGGGGCAGGGGCAGAGTGGCAGTGTGAAATGGTGTGTGGGCAGCTAAGCCCATCTCTGGGTTCTCATCTGCTTTCCCCCATTGCCTTGCAGGCACTGACAGTCTCTCTCAACCGCTGAGCAGCTGGGTGGGCACAGAGCTGGGCAGCAGCCCTGCCATGGGCTCTGCAGCTGCTTCACCCAGCCCCTGGGGGAGCAGCCCCAGCTCTGCCCTCCCTGGCCCTCTGGGACAGCCCCAGGCCTCCTCCCAAGCTTCAAGTACCCAGACTGGTGCAGAGCACATCATGCTACACCCCAGGGGTGTCACAGGGAACTCCACCAGCCCTTTGCTGTCAGCATCACCTCCCACGGACAATGCTTTCAGAGGTGAGCTTTGCTGGCCTTTGTTTCATAGTTTTAAAAAGCCATTTTATAGTATTTGCTTTCTTGAAGCAGAAGAGATGCTCTTTTTGCATATGCTCTGTTTTTTATTATTTGGATGGTTAGCTGAAATTCCCTGCTGAAAGCAGGAAAAAGCAATGGAAAAAATAATTTGATCCAACCCCCCCAGCATTTTCCACTTAAAAAAAAAATAAGAGTTCTTTGGATATTATCAGAGTGTTTTCTGCAGGGTGGATGCCTGCAGCTGTGAAGTATCTTCACTGGGCCAGTGCCAGCTGCAGAACAAGAGCAGCTCTGAGCCCCATCTGTCCTGTGCACAAGTGGTGACAGAGTGGGGTGGGAGGTTGGGAGCCCACACTTGTGGCCACACAGAGTGGGTTTGCCCTCAGCTAGACAGGGTGAAATGCCTGTGCTTAACAGCTTGCTCAGGGGACCAAATCTGAGATCCCTGGGCTCCATGGCTTCCTCTTGCTTGCTGTGCAGCTGCCAGTTTCTGGGGTTCCCAAAAACAGAGACTTTGCCCAGCTCCATGTGAATACTGAAAACCTCTGCGTTGCTGAATCCTTATCCTGTGTCCAGGAATTTTCAGGAGCAAACACATCTCCAGGGTTCTCACACTGACACATGCCTTCCCTCTGTCACAGCTGTTGGGAGCACCACTGGGGCTGCAGGAAACCTGAGATCCAGTGTCTGAAGGACAGTGCCCTGCTAAGCCCTGGGATGTGTAGTGAGCTGCAGGCTCATACGGGAATGTGACTGTGCTTAGGTTTCCTCCCTTTGCTGTTTGATGCTGTGCTAAAGCCACAAAAGAAAAAAAACAAAAACAAAAACCCAGAAAAGAAAAAAGCCTGAGCCTGTTTCCAGCAATATTAGAGTAAAGGTGGGATTTAAAGGCAAATCCCCACAGTCCTTGTCCTGTGGGGTTTCCTGCTGTCTGGGCCACGTCACTCTCACAAAGCCTGGCAGCAAGCCCTGGGTTTTGTGCGAGGTCTTCCTGCGGTGAGGGGAGTCATGCCTTTCCAAAAGAGCACTTTGTCCAGATTGAAAACTTCCTATGCTTAATATCTGCTTGTGCGCTGTAAGCATCTGGGAAGAAAATGGATCCATCTGTTTATAATTTCATATATATAAATCCATTTTTTATTGTACCATAGCCATTGGAAGCAGCTACCAGCCATCCAACAACTCAGCTACGGAGAGGTTCAGTTCGGATTTCCCCACCACCAGCGCCTCCATTGCCATAACAGCCACCAAGGGTGGAGGGAGAACATTAAGGTCTCTGCCGGCCAGCACCAGACTGGTTTCCATGGCAGAGGTTTCCATCTCTGGGACTGAAATCACCAGCTCTTCAGCCCAGAGCCAGAGCCCTGGGATGTCTGTGGGTGCCCAGGGTGATGGAGGCAGAGGTGCTACAGACCCATTGCTCACAGGCTTGCCATCTGCTTCAGAAGGTGCTTCCACAAGTGAGTTTTGATAGATAGCTGTATACCTCAGAACTCTTATTTAAAGACTCTTTATTAACAAAATACATCCTTTTTATTTTAAAGAAAGGAGAAATAATATTGTATTTGGCACATTCTGTACATTTAAAAACATTTCACAGAAATGAAAGTATGGATAAATATTATTCTTGTTGGAAGGGGAGCATAGATTTTCCTTGAAAACTTCCAGTTGAATTTTGCAAGCAATAACTTCAGCAGTTCATATTTAGAGACCACTTCCCCCCATCTTAATGATTTCCCAGTATTAAATATTTCCATATTGAATATTCACACATACATTGTCTACATCTACTGACAGTAGGATGAAACCTAACCTGCAGTTTTTATTTCTGTTTATGCACTGTTGTCTTTCTCTTCTCTTCTCTTTTTTAAGTTTTTAGCAGCAATTATGAAGCCCCTAAGAGCATCCCAGGTGCAGAAGAGGTGACGCAGCACTTGGATATCCAGGGTGCTGTTGTGTCCAGCACAGCAGTGGGGACACTGATGTCCTCAGAAAATGGCCACACAGCTGGGGTGACAAAGGACTCTGCCGCCAGCACCAACCCCACAAGCTCTTTGGGCGGGACTGCCTCTTCCTTGAGGACTAGGACACATCATCCCAACAGCTCACAGGAAGCCACTGATCTCCCAGGCCCTCCTGGGGGTCCATTGCTCACAAGCTCCTCCTCTGCCTCTGAAGATCCTTTCCGAGGTAAATTGTTACTCTGGAAGCTGTCTGCCTTGGGGCTGGGTGAGATTTCACATCCCTGAGCTGTTTTTCTTCAGATATGATCATCAGTCATTATTGGACGCATGGATGTTTTTATTACTGGCTGCGCTGAGCTGGCAGTAGGACAGGTGGGAAGGGGGAGAGTGGAGTTCAGCTTTTGGGTGAAAAAGTGGAAAACATTGATGGCCTTGTTACTAATGAAACTCTTGTCCTGGGAAGAACATTGGTAATAAATGTGTGCACACGCTTTTCATGACACTTGCTGGGGTCTTGCAGCTGTCACCTGGTGCTATATCTGCCGTGCAGGCTGGTCTGTAGGATAAGGGTTTGAGATTTTTTTGTGGTTTTTTGTAGGGCACGTGTGTCTGTACTTGAGATTCACCTCTTCCCAGAGAAACACTTTCAGTTTCTCAATGGGCAGTGTAGAAACAGATGCTGAGCAAACAGTCCTATGTATAGCTCTGTATGCATAAATCAAACCTGGTTATGTTGTATCCCAGGTGTCAGAAGCAGCCACCGACCAATGGCAGAGAAAACATCCCTCACTTCCTCTGCCTCCAACGCTCCCATTTCAGCCACATCCAGTGGTGGTGGGAGGCCGCCCAGGTCTGCCTCAGGCAGCAGCCACTGGACAGCAGCCAAGGGCTCCACATCCAGCAGTGCCATGGACAGGACCATGGGCACAACCCAGTCCTTGTCCACATCTTCTGTGAGAGACACCTCCAGAGCTCAGGGGTCCACAGGAATGGCACATTTCACTGAGGTGGCAGACTCTTCCCTGACACACTCTCGCTCTCCTTCAGAAGATCCTTCCCCAGGTGAGCTTACTTTAGAATTGAAATATCATTTTTCTTACAAGCCAAAGAAGGATTTTCTGCAGCTTGCACTTGCCTGACTCTTTCCTGCTATGTAGAATATGCTGTTTGGAAGGATGCAATGTGATTTTGTCTGAAATTTTTCAGCTCTTGACCAAAAAAATGTGCTTTAGATTTTTTACAGAAATGGCATATGTATGGAAAGTTTCATAATGCCAAGAAAAATAATTAACTTTCAAATCACAGTCCTTTTTTTACTATCTCCAATTGCTATCTCCATGTTACAGACAAGAAAACTAAGCAAGTGAGGATTAGATCATGTCTCTGTGGTCCCAGGGATCAGACTTCAGTACTTACCTTCTGTCCTACTTCTTGGATCATGCTGCTTCCCAGAATTTGAACCAGCTCAACAAATTTAAAGCAACGTTGAATTGGTCTCTAAGGTCCTTCATGCTGCTGTTTGGTCATAGTCCCTACTGTGGTTCTGAAGGGGTCTGATGCCCCTAATCCTGTTTCTTCAGACTTCTCTAAGACCTTCACACTGCTCAGGGTAGTGCCTTGTCTGAACGGATTTCCAGGCTTTTCTAGGTCATCACGATATTTGTTCTAGCAGAATGGAGTGCACTCAGGCACATAATGGTGAAATCAAGTGCACAGCATTAGTATTTCAACTGCTTTTACATAATAACACTTTTGTCAGCGTCACACTGTTTTTTAGGAGACAAATTTTTATAGGAAGGATTTATGTCTTTGGAAATTGACATAATCTAGTATTTTCTACTTGTGTTTGTGTATTTGCTGCCTCTGGGTGCTGTTGGAAGAAAGCTCATTTTTATTTATAGTTTCATATGTGTAAAAATGTGACGTGTTTCTTTATCACATTTTAGCTACTGGAAGCAGCCGTGTGTCATTCAGCTTCCTGTCAACAGAGAGAAGAATCCCCACCACCAGCACCTCTGTTTCCACAACAGGAATCAAGGATGGAGGGAGGACGTTAAGGTCTCTGCCAGCCAGCACCACACTGGCCCAAACAACAGAGATTTCCACCACTGGTACTGAAAACATCAGCTTGCCAGGCTATTCCCAGTCTTTGGGGACCCATGGTAGTGGTGGCAGAGGTGCCACCCTGTCGTCCATGAATCCATTGCTCACAGGCTCACAAGCTGCTTCAGAAAGCACTTCCCCAGGTGAGCTCTGACCACACATCAGACACCCCCCTGCATGGAGAGTGAGGGCATGCTAAAAGATCGTGGATGATGGCATTGAACATTATGGATGAAAATTTCAACTTCCAGAGAAAAACACATTTAGCCACCAGGAAAAGCCAGCCTTACTGCTAGAGCAGTCTGGCCTTGAGATTTTCTGTGTTCTCAGGGACAGCACAATTTCAAGACTGCCCCATTGGCTGTGTTTATAGCAGCAGAAGCAGCAGCAGTCCTTCCTGACTCCCACCCTGGTCTGCAAAGATAGTATTTACTGATCCCATACGAACCTGCATGCTTTCTTTCCAGGGATCTGGGTGCTGTGTGACCTCCCTCTCACTCATTGTGGGTGCAGAGGTGACAGTGTGGGTCTCTGGTGTCCAGGTCAGACCTGTGGCACGGAGAGCAGCACTGAAGGGAAGCAAACCCACAAGTGCTCCCATAACTTGTTCCTAGTGCCCTCTCCAGGGTGCCCCACTGTGAGCAGCACTTCCTAGCACAGGAGAGAGCTGTGCCTTCACAGCATTTTCCCCAGGATTGGATTTTCTGCCATGCTCCCTCTGTGCCCTCAGCCTGAGGTTGGTGATGAAAGAGAGAACACCTGCTTATTTTTAGTGTAGGGTGGATAAATCATTTTGCTTTGCTCTTTCTCAGCAGACAAGACCTCAGCAACAGGAGGACACCTGCCCCTCACCAGCACACCCGGTGTAGTGACAACTACTGCCAGTGAGGAGAGCAGCACAGTGCCTGTGTTGGATACCCGTGGAGCTTCCAGTGCCACAGGGAGCTCTGCTCTCTCTCCCCCCCACACCAGCACCCTGGACATGGTCATGCTGTCCTCAGCAGCAGCAGAGGCTGGCAAGCAGAATAATGTTTCACAGAGCGATGCTGGACTCGGAGAGCTTCCAACAAAACGGCTGCCTGCGTTTCCTCCTAGCGTTTCAGTGCCTTCACCTTCAGCCACACTCTTCATCCACAAGGAAGGGACATCTCAAGCCTCAAGTAGCATGTGGAGCACAAAAGCAGAAAGCCTCACATCTCAGCTAGACACAGCTGGGGACATGCACACTGGCCCCATCCTGTCCTCCACGGCACAGCCTCGAGTGAGACACGTGTCATCTGGCCGAGCAGAGTCCCCAGAGACCAAGGTCACCCTTTCATCCAAGGTCTTCACCTACTTCTCAGCTGCTGCTGAACCTTCCAGTGAGTTTTTCTGAACTCTGGGTTAATGTTTGACTGCCTCTCCCTTCCCCTCCTCTGTAGGATTGGTATGGCACAGCTGCTGTAGGTATTATGGGCAGCATTTATAAGTGGTTGTGGTTCTGCCTAGTGGTGCTGTACATCTGCAGCTGCTGATGCTTAACAAGAAGGGTCTCAATCTTGAGATATGTAGCTTGTTGCTGTAGAACACATCGTCTGGGTTGGGGTGATAATTATAAATAACACAAACATACCATTATGACTCCAATGGTACTGATTCCTTGGTATTTGGACAGTCCTGTCTGCCCTGAGATGATTGAGAAGCAGGTATCTGATTTTATCCTTTTCCAGCTATTGGCAGCAGCTCCCTAAGCAGCTCAAGTGCTGAGAAGAGGATGTCCAGCCCCATCACTGACCCCGTGCACAGTTCATCCACACCTGCGGGTGCTGAGGAGAGGATGCTGCACTCAGTGACAGATGGCACATTGGCCAGTGGCATGGAGAGCTCTTCTTTCCAAGCTTCCAGCTCTCCAGGGCTGTCTGAGCCAGCACTGGTAGAGCAGGGCAGGACAGCCAATGCCTCCACCAGCAGCAGGGGTTTCACGGGTGTTGTTACGGAGACGGTCTTTGTACGTTCTGCCAAGATACCCACTTACTCTTCCTTCCAAAATGATCTCACAAGTAAGTTGATGTCTCCTGGTGTACAGCTGGGGGAGTTCACAATGTCCTGTTTTTTAGTATGTTCTACATGAAGTTCTTGTTCATTAATACATTCAGTACCACCTGTGGGTTCACTCAGGAGGATGCTTCCATCAAAGGACTCAATACCAGACCCCACACAGATGGTGAATTATTCCAGAAGTGGCACCATAAACCCTCCTGTTTTGATGACTGCATTACATTTTTATGCATCCTAACTGGTTTCCTTTGGCTGATGCTTTCAGAAGTGTTTCATGATGACCTAAGTCAGCGGTAAAATTAAAACAAAATTTCAATACCATTTTTTATTTTTAAAGTTGACTGAACTTAGCTGTACATCCTAAAGTTGGTATTATGAGATTGATTGCACCTTTTATGCTAAATAATTTGAATTTTTTGCAGGCTGATGTGCTGTTCATTTAGGTTTTCCTGGCTGCAAAGTTTTGGATCACTGGGTTCATGATAAGCTGCAAATTAACATAATGTAATAATTTCATCTTGCAGAGGCATGAATTTCACTGTCTCTAAAAACAGTTTGACTGAACAAGATGGATATTCTGTAGATGGGAATGGAGGATAAGAGAGAGAGGATAGGAGTTTTGTAAATTATGAGTGATAAAGAGAACAGTTGGATTTTCCTGCTTAGCTTCCCACAAATATCATGGAATGTTAAGAGCTCAATCACTTTAGGAAAGTAATATGTGAAGAACAGTGATTTGGAAACCTACACATTTAATGGAAGTCTGGTGTCTGTCAGGGTTCACCATTTTAGAATCAATTAAGGAGTGCATAAGACTCCTAATCCCATAACCATGCTTGAATGGTGCATGAAATTTTTAGAAAATTGTGGACTGGTTCACAGACAAGAATATCTTATTTAGAAAGCAGTTTTAATATGACATCAAAATGCTTTCATATTACTCTGTCTTTCTAATATTTTTTTGTCCTTTTACTCCAGATTTTTCAGGTAGCCATCAGCCAGTCAGTAGCATTGATGCTGAGAAAAGGGCCTCGGTTTCTCACACAGACGGCACATATATTTCAACCACATATACCAGGGGAGGAGAAAGGACCCTCCTGTCTATCTCCAACAGCAGCACCTCTGCTGACTCCTCAGAAAGTTCTACCTTTTTTTCTGAAATTTCCATCCCTTTTGATGCCTCACAATCATCTGTGGCTCATGACAGACAGACAAATGCATCAAACAGAAGCAGTTTTGTTGAACCATCTACAGAGCCCTTACTGGTGCACCCTTCCAAACTGTCAACATCTGCTTCTACAGGCAGCATAGAAAATACAACTCCATTCAACACTGACTCCGAGTTGTTGACCACTGACAGATCATCTCTGTCTTCATCAGCATTTCCAGCCTCTTCCTCACTGTCATCACTGCAGCACTCACTCTCATCAACACCACCACCAACTCATCTGTTTACACCGTCAGAATCACCTGAGCTACATTCACCCTCTGTGATGGCATCTTCACCTCCTCTATCGTCCTCCTTGCCCACTTCCTCCTTGCCCTCCCCATCTTACTCATTGGCATCTTTATTGTCTGTGTTTTCATCACCCTCATCCATCTCGCAGTCCAGTGAGAGTGACCAAGCAAGCACCACTTTGGCTACAAGTGTGGTCAGGCAGGTGCCCTCCGCAGCTGCCACAGCCAAGAGCTCACCCAGAGAGACCAACAAGCCCAGTGTCACACACCAGCCCCAAAAGAGCACCACTTTCACTCCCACCAGATCGCCTCTCCCTACTGCACCCATGGAGCTGCTTGGTGGACGTGTTGTCTCTGTGTCTGCTCCTGTGACAGTAACAGAGACTGCCTCACCTAGAGAGGCCACCACCCACGGGGACAGCTTTGGGAAGGCAACACCATTACTCACCACAGCCAGTATTGCTCCACAGGCTGGTCCAACAGATGCACCCCTTAGTCCCTCACCAAGTACAACAAATCACAGCAGCATTGTCCCTGCAGTGGCAGTGACCACGGTGAAACCTCCTGTGCTGACAACGCCGGCCGGCCGCCGGCCCACCCCAGGTGAGACCAGCACCATGAAGGACCACAGGGCCCAGACACCCGCTGCCACTAAGCACAGTTACACCACTGGTAAAAGCACAGAAGCCATGGGTCCCACCACTGCAAAGCCTGGCAAAGTCACTGAGGAAAACATCCCTGTTACAAGTCCTTCTGAAGCCCCTCCAACCATCAAGACCACTGCAAGCATTGCAACTACTTTGGCTGCTACCAAACCAACCACTGTTCCTCCGTCAAGCAGCACGGTTGGGCTGAGGACGTCACCTCCAGCAACAGGTAATGTGTACAATGGATCTCACCTGTGTGGGGCCAGCAGCAGGCAGGGCAGGAATACCTGGGTGCCACTTCAAAGTTTTCAAAGTGTTGTGTGTGCATGTTTGTGCGACAAATCTGTTGTCAGCCGGATTTGAGGGAAATAACTCATCTCCGTGTTGGTTTTTTAAGCTAAGGATTTAGCAATCAAGTTGAATGGGTGAAATAAGGGTGAGCACTTCAGTGAACATTTCTGATAGAAAGATTAAGCTGAAATGTGACAGTTTCAAGAAAATAAAGCTGATTAGCCTTACAGGGAAGCACAGGATGTACTTTGTATTTGTTGCTAGGTTAACAATAACTATCAATAGTGATTGATACCTGTCTTATTAATGAGAAAGTACACTTGGCCAGCACTTGGTATTTATGTTGAAACTGCTTCTTATATTCCAACCTATGGTTGTTTTCTCCCCATCTCACTAAATATTAATCTCCTGCTTGGGGGCCTGATGCTTCTTCTGGTAGGCTGTGTACCATAGTCTTGCTGAGCGTGTTAAAATAAGGAGAATGGCAGTGGTAATAAATTATCTTCTCAAGTAAATGGATTTGCTGAAGTCTTATATGAAAGGAAATTGACTCTGTGTTTGAAGTTCAGAGCCCAGCCATCATGCCACTGTAGGATATTGCGTGTTCTAAAGGCATTAATCTCAGTGAAATACTGGAAATAATATATATTCCATCCAGTAATTAAGTTTTTAGAGGTTATTTCTCAGGCTGATTGGTTTTAATTATAGTAATAGCTTCATGCAAAAAAAAAAAAATCACTTTATTGGAATGATTTTTTTTTTAATTGAAAAATTAAGATAATTCATCCTGTTTAACAACTGATTCACACTTTTGCCAAATTATTCTTTCCTTTGAAAACTAAGATTTGCCATTTACCAGAATGCAAAAGCTCTTTCTTCTGTCTTGGACATAGTGCTTTTTGCATGGATAATGACTGCCCTGAGAGAAGATGCTCTGGTCTCTGCTGTACAAAGCACAAACTGAAGGATGGCAAAGTGAAAGCCATGGTTTTAAATTACACCCCCTTATTTCTGGCTGCTTAGATTAGAGTCCCCAAATCTACTTCTCACTGATGCTGAGGTAGCTGTGCCACGCTAGCCCAGGCATGAGATTGCATCAAGTGGTGTGTCAGTGCAGAGGCTGGCTCAGAGCTGTCAGGTCTGTGTGGTGCTGTGGGTTATTGCAGTGCAACCAGAAATGCTCACACAGCTCTTCATGCTTTAACCACAGAGCCTGTCCTTCCTGCCTCTGCTGCAGCACTCAGCAGCAGCCACAAGATAGGTACAAGTGGTGTGTAAAATATCTTGCTGCTCTTGTAGGGCCTTGTCACTGACAAGTCCACAGCCCTGCCTATAGTCTGTCCTTGTGGGAGTGTGCAATGTGTGTTTGTGCTCATGCGAGTCACAGTTGAAGCAAGAGGAGCTTTTTTGACTAGGATATCTTTTTTCCCTTTTTTTTTTTTTTCAAGAGGAAATATTGAATATATTCTTCAGAATTTGCAGTATGAGTTTTGTAATCTATGAAGCATCTCAGATTAGTCCTTAGTCCCCTGAAACACCATATTATCACAGTGGTGTCTGCTCCCCAAACTCTTGCTCACCCAGCAGGAAGGGCACTGTGAGTGACGGCACAAGCAGGAATCACTGCTGTGGCCATCCCCAGGCTGGCATGCAGGAGCTCTGCAAAAGGAGTTGATTGCAGCCAGAGCTGCCTCCACTGTTACTGGGTAATCTACAGATGGGATCAGTGCTCAAGCACTACCTTTGGAGCAGAGAAACAGGGCTTGGAGGAAAAGGGCAGGACTTTGGTGAAGCAGCCCATGCTCACATGTCTAACTTGGGCTGTTGAGGTTCCTTCTTTGGTCTTCTCACGCACAAACTCTTGAGTTGTTTGTCTTTGGAAGGAATCATGAGATCTTCTGGTGAGCAGTGCTGTAGATCAGTTGGATGTTCATATTAACGTGGATCCATGGCCGTGTTAATATGAACATCCAACTGTTAATATGACCTTGGGGTCCTAGACCCCAAGGGCTTTTGAATGAATATTCAAGTGGTTTATATTTATTCTTTCAGCTCCAAGAGAATAATTAGGAACAGCATAAATAGTAAGTGCAAATGATGCAATGAAGCATCTGATACTGCTCAAAAAGTCACAGATGGGGAGCCAAGTTCATCTCTTTTAGCCCAACAGTTGATGATTTTTATGATTCTGTAAGTATAATCTAGTGGGTTTTGGTTTTTCTTTTACTTTTATAGAGGTGGATAAATGTCTTTCCAACCCTTGTCCTGCTCTGGCCACCTGCAACAACACCCATGACTCCTATATCTGTCAATGTCCTCTTGGATATGAGCTGGAAAAAGGAAAGTGCAATTTAGGTAAGAAAACAAAAGTGAAAAAACAGGCATGGAAATAATTATTTTTAATCTTCTAAAATAAATTGATTTATGCTCAGACTAGTTCAGGACCTTAATGTTCCGCCCAACCACCATTGTGTTGGGCTGCCTGGGGAGCAGGCAGAGATATCTGAGTGCTTCTTAAAAATGCAGCAATGGAGTGGTGGGCTCAGGCTTGTTAGTAAGGACAGATGTGCCCCTTCTGTTCCTGACGTGTTTTAAAACTCCCCAAAAGCACTCAGCAGCTTATCAGCCCTGCAGACTCTGGTGAAGGCACTTGGCTTGGGAGAAGTGAGTGGGGCCATTGTGTAACCTGGCTTCAGTGGGATCAGCCATGTGTGGAAAGTTAAGCAGCCGTGAAAGTCTTTGTAAGATCAAGGTCTTGTTTCATACCTTTAGCATTTTTTGAGCAGCACAGTTATTAGCTGGAATTCAGGTTCTGACCCCTTCCTTTCCATTAGAGGACTCTCAGTCTTAAGGACTTAAAATATTCCATTGTAAAGGGGAATTTGTTTTCATAGATTTTCTTCTGACCCTTAATCAACGAGGATTAAAGGCATGGAAATTTTGCTAAGGAGACATGGGTGAGGTGTCCCTGAAGAGTGTTTTAAAACATTTCTTCAAACTGGAATATGTCAGCTTCTAATTTAGAGACTTGTTTTGATTATGCCTTGAACTTGAGTATGGGCAGATTATATAAACACTGTGAAGGTGATTCTTATCATAATTTTTGTCTGGAGTTGTTGCATTAGAGATGTCTGATATACTGTTTGTGGTGAAGATAGGTTCAGTGGATGTGAAAAAAAATGAGAAAGGATTGGAGACTTTATAATCTTATCTGCAACTGTATTTGTTTTTCTGGTGGAACATAAAGCTGGAGTTCTGAGTTCTCATTTCCACTGAGTATCTCATGACACTTAATACAAGATTTAGGGGTATTATCTCTACAAGTCTGGACAACTCAGATTATTGCATTCTGCTGTTGTGAATCAAACATGAATCTAAGCACAGAAAAATGCATCTTTTGGACCTCTTTTCAAATGTCATTGCTCATTCTCTCCAGCAGCTTGAAAAATGAAAATGTCCTTTCTACAGTGCTTTATTTTGACTTGCTGGTTTGATTTCCTTCCATTGCAGGGAAGAGTAAGAGAGTTGACATAATTTGACCCCAAATTATCATAAATAGCTTTGGTACCTGACACTATCTTCTTACTAAATTTACCCATCTCTGTGTTTGGGGGTCTATTTGAGTTAGTCTGTACTTCTGCATTGAATGTATGAACACTGAAGTGAAATGCTGTCTGTTCAGCAGCACTGAGCTCTGGAATTTGACTGGGTCTGTGGGAACATTGCAGCAACCCTTGGGGAAAAAAACCTCAAGGCTGTGACTTTGCTTTATTGGGGCAGTGACTCTCAGGATCTGAGTTTTCTGTATGCCATGTAAAGGGATTTTCCATGCAAGCAGCCTCTCATGCAAGGCAGGTGAAAGCACATCTACATGTGACACAGAGATGTGTTTCAACTAACTTGTCTTATTCTACTTTTTAGTGAGAATATTTATTGGCCAGGTTCCCCTGAAACTTAATATCACCCACGGAAAGTACACAGAGCTCTTCCATGTTGAGAGGGAGATCCTGGAGATGGTGAGTGTCCTTGCTGGGATTTTGGCAATGCTGGTGGGACAATTTCCCTTCACTCCTCTTATGACTGTCATGTTTCCCAGCCATTCAGATGCTCTCATGTGGCTCTTAGTCAGTTGAGAATTGGTGCTAGACAGGCTGTTGGCTTCCCCATAAGCTGTGCCATCAATAGCTCCAAAAAGACCCATGGGCTGGGGATAGGCACATCTCTGTGTAGTTCTTATCCAGATCACTGTATGCACAAGCTCATCCTGTTAGTGGTTCCTGGGCTAGGTGCACTTTATTCCAGCTCTTTGGAGCAGGTGATTTGGGGATGCTGCCAAAGGAAGGGGGTGCTGGGTGGAGGCACTGTGATGCTGCCTGCACAGCTTGTGCTGGGTCAGGGAGCTGTGTCAGCTACAAACAACTGCACAGGTCCAGGGTCAGGGAAGATCTGCAGTCTCCAAGGGTGCTGCTTTGAGGTCAGCCTTGCACAGGGCTCTCTCCCTGCTGACATCTGGGTCATCCCTGACCTTTGTGGTCATTACACAGTGGGATCATAGGCAGATGCTCATGTCAAAATCCCTGGGGCTTTGTTCTTGTCCAAGGTTGTGCAATGGTGGCTTTGTCTACCTCTTACCAGCAACAGGTAGTGCATCTCTCTTATGGATCAGATGAAATTTTGGGATGCTTAGAGCCCCCTTGGTCTCAGCAGGCATCTCTGGAAACACAGGGAATGGTGTCAGTGACCCAGGAGGATTGTCCCATGCTACATGCTATGGGGCTGCCTCCTTCTATCATCCCTTGGAGCACTAACAGCTGCTTTCTCCCTCCTTGCAGCTCAACGCATCGCTGTCAGGCTTGCCAGGATACCACCACTCCACAGTTAAGGCAAGCAGGTAAGGCTAAGGCTACCAGGAGAAGAATGAGAAACTTGAGCATTTGGGATCTTCAACTTGAGATCCACACTCTCCATTTTTATTCAGTGCTGGATTTGAGCCTAACAGTGGTACAGGGCATGAGGAATGCCTGACCAACTTGCTTGGCTCACCTGGTACTCTCCTGATCTGAGCAACCTGGGGATGGGCTGCCCTGGAGGGATTTATGGCTAGTTCCAAAGTGAGCTACCATCGTCCCTTCCAGCTCCATATCCTCCTCTCTGTGTATTAGCTACTCCTGGTTTTAAGGCCTGTTACAGTGTGTGGCTCTTTCAGTGTACATGTAGTGTCTGTGCTAAGCATCTCTTGTGTTAATAGCAGTCCTATGTATAAGGTGCTAATGATGACATCAGGCTGACCTGTGATACTCAGGGTTGTTTTGTTTTGTTTTTTGTTAGGGAGGCAAATTTTGTGCATGTTTCAGTGCAATCCACGTTCTCTTTAGCATCCAACGTGACTTTCTTCGATGTCATCAGCAGTGTGAAAAGCTACATTCGAGCTTGCAAATCCCCCACTGAAGCCTGCCAGTTCATCTCCAGCCTGAAATCACTCCACAGAGGTAAATAGCATCTGGAAGGACTGTGGCAGGAGGGGAAAGGGATGTTTTATTTGGCTCCTTTTATAAAAGGGGGAGAACGTTTTGTCATTTAGAAAAATCCCTCTGAATCTTTTTATCTTACTTAAATGGGAGTCATCTTAAGAACCTTCCAGTATAAAAGGGATTCAGATACCAAGCCTTATCTTTGCCACATGTGTGAGAAATCTGCCTCTCTGTGAAAATATTATGCAGCACAGGATCACAGGATTAGAGACATTGTAGGGCAGCCTTTCATCTTTGGATGTGACACTGGGCCCAGCCAGATCAAAAAACCGTAAGTCTTAATTTCACACACATGGCCAGGAGCCAGGGAAATGGTGTGAAAGCCAAGAGGCAAAACCCCACCAGTGAACTCGATTAGAGCTGCTGGAGGCTGCACAGTGAGCTCTGCTTTCCTGCCTGCCCAGTTTCAGTGTTGCTGGGTGTAAAGTGGTTCACAATTAAGACCTTTTGATTTCTGTACTGAATCCATTTATCTGCCCAGGAGGAATGTGGAAACAGGACAGAAAGATATGGAGAAGGACACCAGTGTAGTGCATGACCTTCTCCAGGTGGACCCCAGTGCTGTGCCCTGGCATCTCCCAGTTCTCACTTCCTGAGGGAGTGATAGAGGAGATTTATCTATGAGAGGTACCTTGGGATCCCTGAAAGTTTCCTGCAAGGAAACTGCTGCATGTGGTGTTTTGTGACTTTTGGGTTCAAGGCTTTAAGGTTTGGCCTCGAGGAGGTTGAAGGATGGCAACATTTATACTGGGTTTATTGGGAAAACCCCAGTATCATTTTGGCAAAGTAAACATGCAGATGAGAGGTTTAATGTGTGCTTTTATTGCAATGTGCTGTGTTTTAAAACCATACTCTTCCCTTGGATTGCTTTCAATTATTTGGCTAAACCTGCTCAGATTATATCTACCGATTACCTCTGATACTGTGTTTCAGTAAAGTCAACTTCTAACTTGAAATAAGCAGAGTAAGAAACAAGTTATATTCTTGTGTAAGTACCTAAAAGAAAAGATGTCAGATTAAAAAAAAAATTGAATTAGCAAGGAGAGATTTGTAAAAGGAGAGTGCCAAATGAGTGACATATTTTCCATAAAATCTTATTTCTCACGAATATTTATTCATTCCATTTAGTCTGACCTCCCAGTAAAAAATGTAAATTTGATGTCACAATTTCCATCATTTATCCACAGTTTTGCTGAATACTCATTGTAACAAGTCTGGCTTTCTAAATTAAAACACTGCTTCAAAGTAGTGTAAATGGAAGTACAAATTTTTTGTTTGAAAAATGAAAAAATCCAGTGCTTAATACTGAAATGGAAAAGAATTGATTTGGTCTAAGCAAAGCATTTTGCTTGATATAAACTTATAAATTAATTTGTTGAACTGTGTCAGGGGATGAATGTGTTTGAGCTTGAGCCAAACCATAGTTCTCTTTTTCATTTCCCCTTCTGCTTCCGAACTGAAATATTTATTGTTCACCCCCTGTATTTGCTTGTATAAATGATGGTAGATACACAAGAAATGATGACATAGGGTAATGCTGACTCCCTCCTAATGGAACAACTATTACTAAGAAAAAAGAAAAAGAGATTAAAGCAGCACATCAGCTGAATGGGATGCCCAGGTAAAGCAAATTGCATAATGGTGGGTTCAGAGAGAGCCATGCTGATGTTGGCCACCTCTTCTCAACAGCTGGAAGCTTGTGCAGGCAGAAGGACCCTGAATGTGACAAGGAAACTTCAGAATGCACTGACTTTGATGGAGTTGCACTCTGCCAGTGCAAAAGCGGGTACTTCAAATACAACAAGATGGACCACTCCTGCAGAGGTATTGGTCTTTATGTGGTGTATTTTGCCTGAATTTTCCTCAAAGTTTTTGTTCCAGTGGAAATGAGTGTGTGCATGTAGTGCTGTGCATGCAACCCCCTTGATATTATGAATAAATATTAGCAGCTCAAGTTTCTTTTACTTGGTTAGGGGGCTTTTCAGCAGACACTGAAGACACAGACTCTCTCTAGGAATAATATTATCTCTTTCTGGAGCATGCTGTGAGTCACAATGATTGAGGAGAGGGAGAAAGAGGCCTGGCTGCTTTGGGCTCCAGTTCAGTGGCACAGAGCAGAGATGACGTGTGTCTCTGCCTGTTTTGATTTTGTCTGAACTCTCAGTGAACTTAGGGGAAGTGCTTTAAACTCAAAAGCTTATATTAATACATCACCAATATTTTAAAAATTTGTTTCTGAAAATTATTATGAATTTATTTTTCAGCTGGGTTCCAAATAGAAATTTTAAGCTTAAAGATTGCATTACTTTTTTAGGTACTCCTCAGATCAATAGATCTGGTTTTGGTGCATTTTAAACAAAGTCTTTACATGCCAGTGTTCAAAATTACTTCTGGAGGATCAGGGTGTCCATTCCCTAGTTTGTGGTTGCTATAAGGCTTCTTAAGAAATGCAGTTTTCTGATGACATATCAATAACAGTTGCAGTAGTGGTAATATATTACTTCTGGCACTGCCTGCTGGGTTTCTCTTGAAATAGGCGGAGATGTTTTGTCAGTTCCAAATCTGAGAGTAAGAAAAATGTGCCTGGAAATAACTCATGTGCTACAGACTCTGGGAGGGACAGCTCAGAGATGGGCATCGCTGCATGCCAGGTGATGGCCCTGCCTCTCCTTCACTCTGTGGCTCCTCTGTGACAAAACCTTTCCCTTTATGTTTTCCTTCCTTCCCCTCATCTTGCATGTTGGAGGAAGGATTTCTTTTGGGAAATATTGAACATCTCCACCAACCCTCGAGTCAGAGAAGGGCTTATGTAGTGAATGAGGAGCTGAGCTGAAACTTGGGAGGTTTTTATGGAATTCTTGTTCCATCATGGACAGTGGGTACCCAGAGAAAGTTACTCTGTTTTTCTTGTTCTTGTTTTCTTGTCTCTTTCCAAGCAGTGAAGATAAATACCTGAAAGGCTGTGATGCCCTTGGATGTGATAGTTGCAGAGGTCTAAGACATCTAAGACCTCATACATGTGACTACTCCATACTTATGAAAATTATTTGCAGTGGAAAATATAAAAACCTTATGTGTAAACAGTAAGGCCTCAATTCCACCATCATCTCACTGCTGTCAGTAGGAAACATCTTATTGATCAGCTTGAGAGTGTCAGAGGGACAGGGCTGATGTTGGATTTAGGCTGTAGTGCAGAGGCATGAGGGCAGCACTGACTGCATGGTACCACTCTCTGACAAGATGTCAGATTTTCATTATCACTTGTGCCCATCTTGCAAGCCAGGTGGTTGGGATTTTTAAAGGCTTTTCCAAAAGCCAAGCTATGGCCCCCTTTTGATATTTAGGGCTATTTTACTGATAAATATAGCATACAATATACCAGCCTCTTTGAAAATCTCTGCCCTTTTAGTGCCTAAACAGGAACTGAGGTCTCGTGAGCATCCGACCCTCATTGTGGGTTGTGAAATGTGGTGTGGTAGCTCCAATTATAGTATTTGCAAAGAGGGAAATGGCTATTGTGCTGCCCTGTCCGGTCTCCCCCGTGGGAAGGCTGGGAGAATTGGGCTGCCCTGACCCACAGGATTTGTTCTGCCCTCCTTGTAGCATCTGTCCTCAGGGACGTGCTTGGGAAAGCATGCCATGGGCCAGGGAAGGGTTGGGTCTCTGAGCCACAGGAGTTCCAACATGTTTGCCACATCTTGCTGTGCTGTTCAGTGTCTCTGGGTCGCTGCTGGTTTTCCACCTTCTCAGTATCTTCAGGGCTATTTCAGTAACATTGCAACAAACCCGATGTGCTAGCTTTTGAAGGGCATGCTATTTTTACTAGTACAGAGTGTTTCTGGAGTGAAGCAAGGAGCAGAAAAGCAGGTTTCCAAAGAGACCCCTGAGTGTCTTTTGGGAAGGCAAAGGAATCCTAGGTTGAAGAGCACAACTCGATAGCTTTGCTTGGCTCCTGACACGTAAGCCTTTTCTCTGTTCCCTGCTTGTGCTTGGAATCTTGCCAAGTGAGTGTGACAGTGAGAGCTCTCCCGGGAACAGGTTCAAAGGAGCAGGAAAGATGCCAAAGGAGAAAGCAAAGTGGCAGGAAAAGACACAGGGAGGAGAGGAAAATACATAAGCACCAAGTTTTAAAGTAAGACAGAGAAATGCATATTCAGGATCTTGCTTTTCCTCTTTTCTGCTCCTATATCCTCCTGACCAGAGAGCTGTGTGCCAGTGAGGTCCCAGGGCTGCTCCCGCTCTGGCGCAGCTCCAGCTTTGAAACTGCTCAAGGTGTATGTGCCTCACACACATTACTGGGCTAGGGCTGAGCTTAGGGTGGGTTCCAGCACCTGTCTGCCTGCTGCTGCAGGCTTTCCCAGCATGCAGGGGGTGGGCTGGAGCTGTGACTGGGGCTGGGATTCACGGGGCTGCTGTGCTCATTAGAGAAGGCAACTCCAGTGAGCTGTGAGGTGAGGCCTCCCTCCCTTCCACTGCACGTTTTGTTACTGCCTGATCCTGTGCTCCACTTTGGCAGAACATTCACTCCATAATGTTTTCAGTCTGCTTTTGTTAGCAAGTGAAAGGAGCAACCCCTCCAGTCTTCTTTTGCTAATGCCCCAGTGAGATGAATGAGCCAGGCAAGGATCCTTTGGGATTTACTATCCTTGCCCTGGCTGTGTGTTGACTGAGGCTCTTAACTCATTCACAGTTACCTCTGTTCTTTTCCTTTACTTCAAAAAAGTCATCTTAGAGGGAGAAAAATATATCTAGTACAAAAAAAGCATCACAGTGTGATGCAACTGGGGGGCTGTGTAATGAGATTCATCTTCCCCATCCTCAGCTCTGGAAAAATAAATTTAGTGATTGAGGTGGTGAAGGAGTAGTGGGGCTATATAGGGCAAAGAAAGGTGTGCAAGACCAGGTATTGTGGACATCAGCCCCCCACCATCATTGGTGCCTGTTGCTACAGCAAGTCTGTGTCTACAGCCACAGAAGTGATGTGAGTGCTGCAGTCTTCCATGTCCACACATCCTGAGGACGTGAGGTACACAGAAGATGGGAATTTTTGTTATTCTTGGGCTAGCAATGTCTATTTCGGAGAACTAGAAATCAAAAGGGTCAAAGAAAACCCGTGAGTGTTCAGAGAAAAGCTGCAATAATCAGGGAGACTCAAAGATCTCACTGGCCTTGGCTTTATTAAAGATAAAGGAGTGATTTGGTGGTAAGAAGGAGAAATCTGATCATATAACCTTTTCCAATCTAATAAGTAAACATCCAGAGTCTGGAATTTGACACTGGGGTAATTCAGACCAGAAAGAAGGTGAATGTTTTTAATGGCTGAGGAAAATTAACTTCATGAGATTCTGACTCAGTGCTGTGGTTGGTTGTCACTGAAAATATTAAAATCAGTCTTGGGTGTTTCTCTAAAATGTAGCTCCAGTTCAGCTATTTTATTTGAAATTGGAATTAAATTGAGGGACATTCTGTGACAGTTTTAAGCAAATAGTTTTTTGGGGGGAGAGGAAGGGTAGGGGATAGAAATCCATGAGCATTTTTGTTTTCCTTGAACAGTTCCATGTGGAATGTGCTATGGGGGTTTTCCAGATCCTTGGGTGATGCCTTGCAGACCCTCAAGGGCTGCTGCCTGTGCTAGCCCTGGCTTGTCCCTCTGCCCAAAGTGACTTTCTGTGTCACTCCTGCCCAGTCCTTTGGGTGGCCACCTTCAGTGCCTCTGTGAAAGGCAGCAGATCTGCCAGAACTTTGCTGGGATTATTGCTGAGAAAAGCAGTGATTTTATCAGTAATTTGAACCTTATAGTTATGTGTCCAATGTATCATCCTCTTTGCTGTTCATCAGAGTAGTATAATTTCCTCAGATAATTTAGGATAGCTGTCCGTAAGTATGGAAATTATTTTATTTTGAAATGATGGTTCCAGTTTTTCACCAATATTTTGCACATAGCAGTTTTCTGGATTATTTAGACCTAATACGTTCAATTTTATTGTAAAATTTAATTTAGTTGCAAATTTGAAAGATCAGAAAAGAAGGTGACATGAGAAAAAAACCCATTAGCATCCCACTTTGGGTTACTCTGACTGTGTTTGCATAACATCTTGTTGCAGTACTAACATTTAAAAATAATTAATGACATGCACCAATGCTAAAGTAGCATAGTTCAAATGGGCTCTCAAAATGAAAACTGGAGGCACTTTCAGATTTTTTTACATTGCTGTTTTGCGTGAAGCAGTACAAGTGTGCAGTGAGTTTTCGTTTGGGCTAGAAGGAGCTCTGCTGGGAATTACATTGCCGGCAGCCCTCCCTGTGCCAGGCACCAAACTGGCTCTGCTTGGGAGCCCTGAAATGGTTCCATCAAAGGCAGCGGGAGGTGAATTTAAGTGCACGATGTTTTCGCCAAAGCAGAGGACACCCAGCACACCATCCCAGTGCATCCCCTGCCTGCTGTGCAGCCGGGGGCGGTCGGGTCCCGGGGCAGGGGAGTGAGGCTGCCGTGGGAAGCGGCGCTGGGAAATCCCTCCCGGCTCCACTGCGCGGTGCTCACGGCCCTTCTCTCTGGTTTCAGCCTGTGAAGATGGATACAAGCTGGAAAACGAGACCTGTGTGAGGTATGGTGACTGTTCTGCCCTCCTCCTACCCCGCCATCCTTGCTCTGGTGATGTGTTAGCACAACTGAGCTGCTGAAACTCCCTGTTGTTCTCTGTTCCCAGCTGCCCCTTTGGCTTGGGTGGATTCAACTGTGGAAACCGTGAGTACCAAATTTAATTCCTTTTATTTTTTACAGCGTCAGAAATAGGGGAGCTGAAACAAGTAATTGCAAGTGACTGTGTCTAAAATGCAGTAGGTACACACTACTTTTTTTCAGTGCCTTTTGTTTCTTCATTTTCTGTTGAAAGTCATTTTGTCAAAGTTGACTCAGTGTCATCTCCTAAAGAAAGGAGATCTCCTTTCCCTGTACAGTCTGTCAGGATAGCACATGTAGTGGGCACTCTTGAAGCAAGATATTTGAAGGTGAATTCATTTGAGCAACTCTGATCTATCAGTGAAGGGAACATTTTCCTTAGGGAAACAAGAACTTGTTTCTATTTCATTTGAATACTTAAGGCTATATTGCTTACAGGGTGGGGAGGGGGGTAGGGGGAAGTTGGGAAATAAACAGCTAATCCCTTTGCATGGGGACTGTGGCTGTGTTACTCTGGGGTTTAAAACCACACTGCTGTTTCTCAGCCGCTGTCTCTCCCGTCTGTAGCGTACCAGCTCATCACGGTGGTGATTGCAGCTGCAGGAGGGGGACTGCTGCTGGTCATGGGCATAGCACTGATTGTCACCTGCTGCCGGTAGGTACCACTGCCAGGCCTGGCTCAGACAGGGTATCCTCCCACTGGAGTGCACCACACTCAGAGCTCCACGTGTGAACTCCTAAGGACTAAAACATGGGATAGCTAAGGACCAAAACAGAGGTGAAAACATAAGCTAAGCAGGAGGAGTTAATCAGAGTTAATGAGGTATCTCTATTGTGCTTTCACATGGAGAATTTTTAATTTTTTACTTTTTTTTCCCCCCCAGCAGCCAGGCTAAACAATGGACTGGGTGTCTCTTAAAGGTATGCCTGGAACTCAGGTCCTCTAAGGATGGAGAGGCAGGGAAGTCCTTCCCACACAAAGCTATAAGGCTCTGAAGCTGGGAAGCAGACTCTAAAAGTGCAAGCTAAGTAGAAAGGAGCAGTTTAGGCAACAGGAGAGGTTACTTGCCATTGCTCAAGTGGTGTTAGAGCATATTTAAGGCTGTTTTCATTAATCTTTATGGACAAGTCCTGCATGTGCTCTCACTCTGTGTGTCTCTCCCTCACACACAACAACTCACACACATACACACCTCATTCCCATACCAGCAGGTGGCTTTGGACAAGAGACGCTTGCCTAGAAAGCTCTGTGTTGTGATTTATGTAATCTGAAAAGGGATGCCTTGCAGTAACACCCTCTCCCCACCATTCCAGTCCACAAATCTAGGATTTCAAAGTGCTCTGATGAAATTGGCAACTGGATTTGTCAGTAATATAGACATGGCAGTGGTTTGGTTGGCATGGTGGGGTGTCCCTATAATCCCATAATTTGAGCAGAGGGACACCACCAAACCCCAGCCAGGAGATGAAGTGGTCCAGAGGGCAGATCTCCATAGGGATGGACTGATGTTCTCATGAACCCTGGCCTTGTGCAGCTTATGTGACTTCCTGGAGGATACTCTGCTTTGAACTGGAAGTGCCATCAAAGTCTACTCATATACCATTATAGTCCTGGAGAGACATTTGTTCTCACTCAGGCCGGATCCTTGCAGGTCTTCCTTCTTAGGAATTAGCATAGTGTCTACAAGTGCTCTAGTTAATAGCATGGGGGATCCTATATGCTTTTCTTCCTCAATATCCATGATTTTTTCATTGTCTTAGATGAACATATATCTTTTTAAGAGACAAGGGGCATAGCTGGAAGAAGCCAGAACAGGAGGGGTTCAAACGGAATGTAAGGAAAAATTATTTTACCAAGGGAACAGTAAGGCAGTGTAACAGGTTGCTCAGGGAGGTTGCCAAGTAACTTTGGAGATTTCAAATCCCACCAGATAATGCCCTGTGTTGCATGATCTGATTTCATATCTGACTTGGCCTCAGAGCAGATGATTGGACCATAGTCCTTCCAAGGTGATCTTTGTTCTCAGTCAAGATTCATAACATCAAGTAATGATCTCTCCTGAGATCATGTCAGAAGTGTACACAAGACAGCAGGATAAGTTCTAAGTTTTCACTCTCCCTCATTCTTTTATGAACAGGAAGAATAAAAATGACATAAGTAAACTGATTTTCAAGAGTGGGGATTTCCAGATGTCACCTTATGCTGAATATCCGAAGAATCCCCGGGCACAGGAGTGGGGCAGAGAGACCATCGAGATGCAGGAGAATGGAAGCACCAAGAACCTGTTGCAGATGACAGATGTGTATTATTCGGTATCTATCCATAGCTTAACTTTTAACCCTTTATGCCTCATACAGGAAAGAGATATTCCTTTATTTTTGGAAGTGCAGACCCTTTCCTGCAAGATAAAAGGGCAAAGCAAATATCTTCCATAGCCAGCAAGGCATCAGGAGTCCTATGGGCTCTAGCTATTACCTGTGGTGAATATCACAAAGATATGTCTTTAGGAAGAATGCTTAGGAAATGTCTAGGAATATTTTGGTAAAAATGCCCCAAAATCCCAATGCTAGAGCAGAGAAGGACAGTTAAAAGTTTTGGATAAACTGCTAGGGTTCCCTGTTAGTTAGTTAGACAGCAGTTTTCTCCTGTCCACCCTCACAGATGAAGTGGAAGGTTGAAACCTCTGTCTGAGGAACTTTGCCCCAAAATAGGAAGATGCTGGTCACTGAGGATCTCTCTTTTCCTCCATTCCTGCCCTCTTCAGGGTACATAAGGAGCACCCCTTCATCTCTGAGGGAATAAGGAGTAGTAGTCTGTGTAGGGCGCAGAAAGACACAAGCACAATATGTTATGTCATGGTTGGTACCATCCAATAATGGCTGTATCCAGAGATGTGGTGCTGCTGTATCATCTGTCACTCATTTTCAGCAACATGTACTTAAGGTGTGTGCGGGTTACTCATGAGAGTGAAGGTCTCAGGATTTCACCCAAATCACACATTCTGTCCCCCTTGCTTTCCAGAGCAGAGAACAGAGAGCACTACTTTTTCCTGGCTTATATTTTAAGTTTTTCAGTAAGCAAATTTACTGGGTTGCACAGCATGGAGTCAAATAATCCTCCTTCATGTTTCCACTAAGAATGAGATATTTGAAAATGAAAATGCATTTCCTAAATTTTTTTTAGAGACTCTCATTATGTGGGGAACTAGGAAGGGAAACTTTTTAGCAAGCATTAGGTGATGAGGGCTTTGCATGGATCTGCTCTGTAACAGATAAAACCAAGAGGCTTCATGTTATTCACTGGGTGAAAGGATTTTACAGTCTTGATCTTAGACATCAGTGTTCCTCCACCAAGTGTCCCTAGGAGATTTACTTAGTTACAAAAAGGGAAGAGAAAAAAAGGTCAGATCATTTTGTATTTGACATATAATTCAAGGGCCTGTGTTGGGAGAGGAGGTACCTACGGTAAATGGAGAGAGAAGTGCCCAGGTAATACTCAAAGCAGGAGACTAACTTTGATTTTCTAGAATTATCTTCTTTAAGGATGGCTCTGGGATGATATCCTTCTAATGAGAGTGGTTTCAGTACATGAGCTCAGCAGTAGATTATTTCTTTTAATTAAAAATTAACTGTGGCCACACTTGTCAGAGTCAGGTAAACTTTAAGTCTGTTCATTGGCCAGATGTCGAAATTAGATTTCATCATAATAATCCCTTCAGGCAATACAGCAAAATCGTTCTAGATTATAGAGATCATTAGAGATCATATTGTTCCCTATAGCTACTGAACCAACAGCAATGTGGTAAGGCTGGGCCTAAAGGAGGATTTGAATGTGAGAATAAGACCCGTTTTATTTAATTTTTTGCTAATATAGCCAACCGGACTGAGAAATCCTGAACTGGAAAGAAATGGACTTTATCCTCCCTACACTGGTTTGCCTGGATCTCGACATTCATGCATCTACCCCGGACAATACAATCCGTCCTTCATCAGTGATGAAACCAGAAGAAGAGACTATTTTTAGCAGAGAGTGGAGAGGGAGTGGAAGATTGACACAGTTGTGTGGCTCTTAATCCCCAGGTGCAATCTGTCTCCTGGGTAGTTCAGGCCACATCAATCTTACTCTTCCCATTTAATAGGAAGGACTTTGAACTTCATGCTGAGCATTGCTGCCCTGAGGGACGGTCACAGTTGCTGAGCATCAGAGAGGAGGAGGAAGAGGAGGGAATGGCTCAAGAAGAACATCACTCAAAGACCCAGAGGGAAGCTAACACATGTACTCCTTATCCGTTCTTCACTCTTCGCGCTACATGGGCAAGCATGGATCAGTACAGGCAGATGAACTGTGCCCAGCACTCTGCGTTGAATACCACTAGGGAGTGTCTTGTTTACAGATCTCATTCACTGTTGACTGTGCTTGTCTTCCTAGCCAGCCTTCATGCAAAGATTCACTGTGCAACTGCTTTTGGTGGGGCAAGTTTGTCCGCTCCCTTTTAGATCACTGCCTTGCTGTCAGCTTTGTTCATGACATGGAAGCTGGCTTGTCTTCTGGCCCTCATCTTCTTACTGGCAAAAGTTCTCCAGATTTCTGGGTCCTTGCCAAAGTCCAGTGTCTAGCAATATTGGCTGAATTCGTGGGTTGATTGTCTCCAAGGAGTGCAGGAAGGTTAGTCACAACACTGCAATTTCAACAGAAAAAAGGCACAGTTGTTCCTCTGTGCTTCTTTGAAAACCTTCTGTCTATAGGGAATGTTGTTGTTTTGTCAACCAATGTTCAGAAGTGATGCCACTACATGCCATCATGGTGCTTCCATACGGGATCCTTTGGGGCTCTGTTTCCCCGCAAGGATTTAAATGCACAGCAATACAATATGAAATAATTACTCACAGGGAAGAAGAAGAGGAGCTGTGAATTCAGAATGCTTTTTTATAAGGAATCTGTAAAGGAGTAATAATGCTGTAGCCTTGGCTGGGCAGAGGAATCTGAATTCTGGGTACTGAAGGTGGGATATTTTTTCAAACCTCTATAGTCCACCTTGAATTTGTAGGAGCTGTGGAGGCTTTCAGTGCATTGAAAAAGAGGGCTTACTGCAGTCAGTTGCATTTAAGGAAGAGAAAAACATAATGCTTGCAATCCTAGCATAGCAAAGATCACTTATGTTGAAGTGTTTTTCTTTCTTCCATCCTAGTTTCGAGTTATTCAGACCAGGCAGGTTTCCTCACCCAGGTGTGTTCGTTCATATTAGCAGAAGCTGAGGAATGTAAGTTATTGCATTTCTCACCAAAGATCAGATTGAAACTTATGGACTGTATTCTGACCTAAAGTGAGTGTTGAAAGAGATCTTACTAATCACAGAATCCTGGAGTGGGTTGGAAAGGATCTTAGAGATCCCTTTTTTCCAACTTCTCTTCCATAAGCAGGGACACCTTCCACTAGATCAGGTTTCTCAAAGCCCCACCCAACCTGACTTTGAACACTTGCAGGGACTGGGTAACTTCTCTGGGTAGCCTGTTAGGGTGCCTCACCACTCTCATAATGAAGAATTTCTTTGTTATAACTAATTTAAATCTACTGTCTTTTCTTTAAAATAATTTCCCTTTGTCCTATCCCTACATGCCCTTGTGAAAAGTCCCTCTCCAGATTGCTTGTAGGCTTCTTTTAGTTACTGGAAGGTGCTCTAAGGTCTCCCTGGAGCCTACTCTTCTCCAGACTGAACAGCCTCAGCTTTCTCAGGCTGTCTTCACAGGAGAGGTGCTCCAGGCTCTGACCATCTTAGTGGCTTTCTCTGGCCTCATTTTCTCTTACGGGATCATTGGTCGCAGCCCTGCAGGTGGGGTCTCAGGAGAGCAGAGTAGAGGGAAAGCATGCCTTCCCCACACTGGTTCTGGTGCCACCCAGGACACAACTGGCTATCTGGGCTGTGAGAGCACATTGAGCCTCTTGTCAAACAACACCCTAACTCCTCAGGGCTAGTTTCTATTCTCCAACAGCCTGCATCTGTGCTTGGGATTGCCCCGACTCACATGCGAGAAATACAATTAGAGATAATGAAGTATATTTACCACTTATCTTTATTGCACTGTTAATCTGAATCATCCAATCTCTGTTTAGATACAAGGTCCAGATGCAGTTTTGTTGCTGTTAGTCAAGGAGTGGCACACAATGGCACAGACTCCTTTTCAGAAAGCAAAGGCAAAAAGCAACTTTATTAAAATGGCTCACACTTTTAAAAGCAGATTGGTTAATCTGAGAATGCAAGTCCTGAGAAAAGCTGAGAATTGCTTTTCTCTGATCACAGCTAGTATCCACACAGGTTTTCCTCTTGAATGTGAATGTGCTTTTAATTCAAGGTGGCTGCTTGTATGAGAATAACAGATAGCACGGTTCCTTAGTCACTAACCCACCATATCTGTAGAGTGTACATAAGCTGATATTCCCTTTTCCCCCACCATGCTTTAAAAGACACAGTGCCTACAAGTAAGTTCATTAGGTAGCTCAGCTCACTGAATCACTGAGGATCTTGGGGTGCATCCCCCAAAGTGCCTAACCCCAGTTCATGTGTTGTATGGCTGCTCACTTGTATGGAGGCAAACCTGGGGTGATGAGGAGCTCTCCATCAAGGAGCAGGTACTTCATCTACAGATATTGTGAATTCCCAGATCCTTTTCCAGCACTTTAAACCCTGTTATGTTCCCTATCAAAGGTCATGCCCATAGAGAAGTCAGATAGCAACAGGCAACTATTAGCTGTGTTGGCTTAGAGGTTTTTGATCCCTGTTCACATGTGAGAGCTTCTGTTTTCTGAAAACTTCAAGACAGGAAAGGTGCCACAGATGTGCTTGAGATGGCACAGTTCAGTGCAGCAGCCATAGCACACAAACACAGTGTCTTTTTCTACACCTCAGCTCTTGGCTTCTATGTAGAAGCAGCAGTGTGAGCTTGCAGAAAAACAGAGCTTTATGGACACCTGGGGCAGTATCCTTAGCACTTACATGAACTTTTGGTGACAATGCATGCAACTTCACATCTGATCCATAATCAGCCTTGCAGCTGGTAGTACACAGCTGATCTCAGCTGTAGGGGGAAAGGAATGGATGATTATGGGAAGCTGCCTAAGAAATTGTATTTAAGGAAAGCTCTACTTATAGTGTCCAAAATATTATAACAGGTAAAGCACAAGAATCAGCTGTTCCCTGCCATGCTGATCAGAGTTTTCATCCAGGACAGAAAGGATTGCCTTTTCCCTGGTATGGAGCAGAGGCATGTCTTCGTTACAAAAGAAAAGAGGAAGATGCAGTTCATGCTAAATCTAAATCCAAAGCCTATAGGCAAGCACTAGACTTTGTCCCTTTTTAGTAAAGCAGCTTGTGATAAGGAGGTGTCCCAGCAATGATGAGAATCCCGTGATTGTGTGTGAATGTGCCAGCATTTCCTCAGATGGGGAAGCATTTAGGCCCGTGCTTGTAGGAAGATATGTTTAACTGCTTGGTTAGTTCAAAGACTAAGAGTGAATTTCTGTGTGTCAAGAGCAAAGGACAAAGTATGACACACCAACTCACAACTGCAGATCAGTCCTTCCACATAAAGAGTATATGAACAAAACCTCTGGTCTGTATCTCCCAGCACATTGCAAATTGCAAGGGATTTGAATGGAATTGAGATAGGACTATTTCTAATGAGAGCCCACAAAAATTTGCAAGTAATTAATTTTAATATCATAATGTACTTTTCTTCAAATTCTTCTTAAATTGTACCTGGAGAGAAAGAGTTTCAGTAAATCCACCAGGATTTTCTGAGTGAGAACTTGGAAAACTTGGAATTTTCTGATACAGTGTTATTGCACTGAAATTTTCTCTCTGCCAATGGAGGTAAAACATTGGGGCATTTCTTAGGAGGGTTTATCCATCGCAGCCTGACCTTCTATTTAGCTTGGGTAAGAAAGTCACAGAGCCAATAGGTAGTCCACAGGAGGAGAAGGAAAAGGGTGTCTTCTGACCTGCCACACCTTCTCTGGGTGTTTTAGGAGGCCCTGCCCAGCAGGCAAAAGAGGGATTTGGGCAGGAGGAGTCAGCACTCAGATAAGTGCAGGTGTTTTCCCCCACAGTGTTCCAGGAAGCTTTTGTGAAGGTGACAGAGGCAGCCTGGGGTGATTCAGCCCCTGGGTTTCCCCCAGCCCAGCTGCAACCTGTGCTGCAGTGCTTCTGTCTTCAGCCAGGCACCACCCGTTCCCAGCTCCACTGGGACAGAAGGGGTGGGTGCAGTGCACTGCATTGTGTCACAATTTATGATGGTTATTTTACTGCAACTGTTCCCGGCCTCAGCCCAGCAGTATGGGCTTGCCCAGCCACAGCAGGGATGTGGCCTCTTCCAGTGCAGGTTGTCTGTGTAAAGCTTCCACCCGGATCCTCTCTGTGTCTGCCATAAACAAGGCACCCTTTGGCAGTCGGGTGGGGCTTGTTTCTCCTCTTGGGTAGAAGAAGGGTCTCTATGTGCCCTCAAGCCCATTTTCAAAATCAGACACTTCTTTGTTCACAACCTAACTCCCTGTAGGATGTCTAAATACATGCAGCTTATTTCTCATCTCTCTTTTAGATTGCTTCTAGCTACTCCAAATTGAAAATTTTGAGCTGTTTTTTGGATATTTTTGCCAAGGGGAATCACTCTCCAGTATCTGAGAGTATAAGAGGGAAGTGGCATGTTTTTGGTATGGAGAATGCAAGTAGTTCAGCCAGATGTGGGGAAAGGAAGAAAAACTACACCAACACTGCTCATAAATCTGCTATTGTTCCTAGCTGCTGTGGAAAGTGAGGAGAGCAGTCAGCAAGGACCTATGGCCAGTTGTGTTGGATGTATTTCTAGTTAAATTTGGGAAAAAAAATGCTAATTCTGTCGCTTGACAGGAAAAGTTGTGAGTGGCATGTGTTTGCTGCTATGGTGCTCTGCCAATTATACTGACAAAATGCCTTACCCACAAAAATACCCCTGACAGTCAGCATACGAAAGGCAGTTCCAATGAACTGATCAGCAAAACACAGATTAGAGGAATCCTTCAAAAGGCATCTCAAACATACAGTCTTCCTGTGGTCTGCTGTTTGCCCTGGCCAGTCCTTCCAGCTGCACTGGCAAAATTAGGGTCATTTTTTCATAGTGTTGAAACCTCCAGCACTGAACTAGGCTATAAGTGGAAAAAGCAGGCCAGGTTGATGCCCTTTCCCCTCCCACATTGGAAGTATTAGGTTTTATAGCAGCAATGAATCTCATTGCTCTTGTGGCATTTCCCATAAGATCCACTGGCACAGTGGTAAGTTACATGGCTCATGAACAGCTTTATGTAAATTATTTGCCTCCACGCTGGAGGGTAGTAAAAGGCTTTAAAAATAGCAATAAATTGCAGTTAGAGAGAGGTATTTCTCACTGTGAAATTGTCCGTGCCAATACTTGTACAGGTAGTTTACTGGGACCTGAGTGAGCAGAGGGTGGGTTTGAGCACTGCTGCAGATACGCCAAATTGCTTTCCTGGGACTTGTCTCTGATGATGGTCAATGGCCATATCCATTCCAAATTCAGCTGGAATTTTCATTCCCTAGTAGTAATCTTTAGCTTTCTTCCTTAAATTAACAAGAATAGATGCATTTTAATTAAATGCTCTTCCTATGCTGACTAATGTTTTTTCCTCTTTACACACAGAGGATGTAATCCAGCATCCATTACAGTGACTGGGGTAACTCTCCCATGGATTGTAAAGAAGTTTTTTTTAGGCCTGAATTATTCCACCATCAAGGTCGTCTGTGTGTAGTACATGCTTTCCTATGGCTTTGTGTGCCTATTTCTGTGATACTGTTCCTACCTCTCCATGTCATACCTATCTTATTAAAAGCATACTTATTACTGAACAGGACCTGTGTTATGTGAGAATGAACAAAACAGCTTCAAGATCCAAAACAGCCTCCTGGAAAGAGAATGAATGTGAATTTTGTGTAGTTGTTTTTACTGGTCAGCCAGCCTGTTTCCTATCATGTAATATCTAGGGGGTGTCAAGATGATTCCTGCTGTCACACACATCAACTGCTCTGCAGATCACTCTTACCTGTCCCTTTAGAAATTAAGCAAGATCTCCTAGTTTCAGAAGGAGTATGGTCTATATGCTTGTAAGAGTTTGGGACCTTTTCAGAGTACATTTAATTCTTCATTACCTAGAACTGCTAAAATTGAAAAACAGGAGAGAAATTCATGAAGCAGTAAGAAGTACCAAAATTTAAAAAAAAAGAGAAAAAGAAAAAGAAAAAAAAAAGCTTACTTTTTTTGCTGAAGCGTGGCTTCAGTACTGTGAGGTCATGTGTGGGATGACACCTCTTCTGTGTCTTGTCTGTGTTGCATAATATCCTTGTTGAGGGAACACCTAGAGAGGGTACCTGATGTTCCTCCAAAGTGATATTTAAATGGTAAATTGCTCAGCCTCTATTTCAATGAAATGCTAGAAGGGATGGGAGTTTTTCTTGGGTTAATGACTGTAGCAGGCAGCTCCCAGCTCTGCAAAATCCTCTATGGAAAAGTCCTGTGGAATACAGTAAACACTGATCACTTCTCTTGAAAATGGCTATAGAATTTGCTGGACATAAAATGTTCAATAAAAATCTGCTAGGATGGGTTTACTTCAAAGTAAAGAAAAAAAGCTCAACAGGATATATTCTTATTACCTTTCTTTTTTAAAGGAAATTCTGTTAAACTCAGTCTTTTGCTTTAAACCTATTCAATTCTACAGGACTTTCTCCTAGTGGAAGGTGAAACTTGGTGTGTAAAATCATAATGATTTATTTGAACAACTTTTAGAACTGCAGTAGTAAAGCTCACCTTTTGTGACCTCTCTTTCAAAAGATAAATTTTAAGCATTTGTTTGTGCTTCTTTACAAGCTGAATGTAAACCTGCTTTCTGTTCTTGACATTGCTCCATTTCTTCCCTCTATCTCTGAATGTTTGCTTCCAAGTCTCTGGGGTTCTGAGGATGTTTTCCAAACCAGTATTATTTAAAGTTGTATCATATTTTCAGCCTCCACTAATTATACAGTACTGTAGTAGCAAAATATAATTTTTAAGGATTGGATTATTTTTATACCTTCATCCAATATTATTAAATCTGGCGTTCTAGTCAGTATCATAAAAGGACACAATAAAACAATGAATATTACTATGTCCCTGCTTTTTTATCGTCTTTAACTTTGCCTGGAAAGGGAAACATATGCAATTTTTAAGTGGTTTTAATTATCACTATACATCTAATCCAGAAAATAAGAAATTGCATAGGAAAGAAATTGCTTTTTGTTCTTCTGATGGTGCTTCCTGATCGAATAATTAAATTGAAAAGCAAAGAGGAAATGGGTATGTTCTGTTAGTTGTTCCAGACAAAATTCTGCTCAGCTGAAATATGTGTTGTGTTCTGATATGTTTATCTTGGTGGCACCGAGTAACTCAGTCTAATTTTAATTTTTCCTCAGTTTAAATTTTGATGAACTGGCAAAGTTGTGTGTTGACATGTGTGAGTGCATGTTGGAGGGGAGGAAAACCTCAGGAGAGGCAGGTGCAACAGGGCTGTTTGCAAGGGTGTGAAGGACTGGACCTGGCAACCATGAGATCAGTCCTGTCCCACTAAAAACCACCCGGGACCATGAAGAATCCAGATGAACACCAAGTCCAACTCAGGCTGCTGAGAAGAGACATGATGTGGAAGAGCATCTGGAGCAGTAGCAAGTAGGTTCACTTGGGGTAATTTTTTCCTGTGTTGCTTCAGAGCAGTACAACTGTACAGCAATAAGATGGGACTAAGGTGGGATTCATCTGTTCTATGAAAAGTTAGGTTGCAAATCTGAGCACATCATCTGGCTCATCCACTAGCCATGAAAAGAGATACACATCCACAGAGGGCAGCTCATCCCATGGTAAGAGATTGCTCACCACAACTATTTCATATTATTCTGCTTTCTGTGTTACGTTCTATATGATATCTTTTAGGAAATTGGCAGTGTAAAACCATGGGTCACAACATTTCCATGGGACTAAGTAAAAGATCTTTGGGGTTATGGACAAGCACATGATTTAACAGCCATGCCCACTTCAGATTTGCATGCCAGTGCCTCTGAGACCACTGAATATGAATCCATAGTGTGTGCCCTCAAACTCTTAGGAACCACCTGAAAAGAAATTAAAGAGCATTTGCTTCCCTGATCATATGTGAATCTGTATCCACAGCTAAAACTTTCATTTAGACTTCTGTGGCTTTAACTATTAGCTAATTAAAACCTTTATTTCTACTTATATATGTTATTTATAGTGGAGGAGCCCAATTTACATGAAATAACAAAATGTATAGGAATCTAGTAAGGAAAAAGATTGAAAAATGTGCAGGAGAAAAGTATTGAGTTGATACACATAAAGGGCTGTACAATTTTTCCTACTTTGTTGTCTGACAGCCTGATCGCCTCTTGATTAATACACTTCCTAATAGATAGATAAGACCCTATAAATTTGATATTTCTTTTTCTAGCCATAAACAAGTATTGACAATAGAGCAGCTACTGTTACTAAACATAGCATATTTTTTTATTCCATAGTAATTGGTCAGTGTTCTTGATTGTTATATCTGAGTTTTGACACAGAACAGTTTGATTTTACAGCCTCTGGAAAGTTATTGAGTTGCTTCTGCAAAGGAAGTTTTCTCTGTAGTTCCTTGTGAGACTTATTATTGTCTAAATGTGTGCTTAATGATTTAATTAGTAAGTGCAGCAGAACTTCTATTTCACTGGTATCAGTTCTCCTATTTCGTTAATTCTCTGTCTGTTCTCCTAAACCACAATATTTCTATAAATAATTCCCTCACAAATCACCAAGCAATGGGGCACATAGAGCCTGTCACCCTCCTTCCTGGAGAGAGCCTGTTGTGACCACTGGTGTGTCACAAAATGGACAGGGAAGGGCAAGCAGAGATGAAAACTTCCAGTCCGTGAAGATGTATGTCTGTTTAGTGCATTACTTCCTGGAGGAACTGGAGCCTTTTGCGTTGCAAATGACTCACATTGCTAAAACTGTGATCACAATAAACATAAACAACCAGGTAGGAATGGGAGGAAAGTTTAAAAGTATAGGTAATACACCAGCTCCTGATGTACAGTCACTGTAGAGAACAGTTCTAATGTGCAGGACTGCACATTCAAGCAGTGGTCTCTAGTGTAGACAGAGGAGCTGCACCATTTGCACCTGCAGAAGACCTGGCCCTCATTTTCAATAGTGCCCTGAGAAGTTCTTTTGGTCCCATGCACTTGCTTCACAGCCAACAGGGAGATTTTGAGACCTGGACTAATCTAGCTGCAGCTTGAGGCAGTGTTAGAAAATTGGAGTGTATGATGAAGACTGAAGAGTGTAATCCTTGGAGATGGACATTGCCAGAGGATGGGTGACATACAGCTGTGCCATTCTCCAGCAGCCAGGTTTGTCCTCCTCTGCACACCCATTCCCACCTGAACCACCTGCTGGGCTCGGGGGCTCACAGCACTGAAATATGTTATTCTAACAAGACTTTGGGATTAGTTTTTGACATCCTCTGAAGCCAGGAGTGGGGGGTGGTCTGTGGTGGAGGCTGGACACTGGCTAAGCAGGTAGGGACAGGGCACCAGGCACAAACATTACCCAGGCATTTCCTTCTCTTATTCTATCAACTTCCTGGTAAAGCAGGTTTAAGGAGAGGCCTGAAGGAATTGAGTGATCTGTGATGGGCAATGGGCATGGGAGGAAGCAGCAGCAGGGCAGGAGATGAATCCAGCATGGCCTAAAGAAGCAGACAGAGGAGGAGGGGGGCTGCCAGGGGGTCACTGTGGGGACTAGGGGTAGGTGTGGGAGGCAGTTTGGAGGGACTTCAGGGACAGAGATACAAAGGAAGGCACAGGCAACCCCTCACCCCCACTCCCCATTTCAGGCTCAGCATCCTGAGCTGGTTCACACAGGGACAAGGCCACTCATTCCTTGTGCCAGCAGAGAGGCACACAACCATTTTTGCTGTCTGTGAGCCAGCAGTGTTTCCTGGTTCAGTGCAAGTTAAAAGTTTAAGACAACCCTAAGCTCAGGAATGACTTGAATAATACTTGTGGTCTCTCTCACACTCCTTCATTCAAGGAGATACACCTCAATATTGGAGATTACCCAAGACTGCATTTCTTGTTCTTAAAACAGAAGAGCAAACAAAAGCAGATGAAGGGAGAGGTGTTTACCACACTGAGCTGTTACTTGGCATTCCGTAGGGTGTTCATAACCTGCCTGTGTTGCTGGCAGTGGGGTCTGCCAGAGGAGACCAGATCCATAGCCATTAGAAGTGGCATGGCAGGGAATACGCTGATGGGTGGTTCACCCTTCTTTTGTCTGATAATGATGCCATAACCTGTATTTACTTCAGAGGAAGACTTTACTGGCAGTTGTGGCAGGATACAGTTGCTCAGAACTTCAAAATGAGAGAAATTACACCTTTGCCTGAAAAGGAAGTACTGGAAATCACTGATCTGGCTCAGTTGATCTCAAGCAGTGCATTTTACTGGAGCATAAAGCAGAACAAACACTGGAGAACTTAGGCAGGGGAGGCAGCTAAAAGTAAGAGTCTTTGGGATAATAAAATCCTGCCCACAGAGACCTTTCATCCCATCTTGGTCTCTCACTGGCCATTTCAGAAGCTTTATGGAATGCAATGTTATAAAGAAGTCTCAATCTCCAACCTATTTTCCCCACTTCACAGCAGTGTTACCTGCTTCAAGCTTTCTGGCTTTTTGTGATTTCTAGATCTGCTGCAGGCTTTGTGCTCCAGGGTGAGCATCCTTGGTTACAAATGTCTCCCTGGCAGGAATACACTTCCTCTCAAGAAAGGGAGGCTGCCACTCATACAAAGACAAAAACACCTGCTGGCTGTGCTGCCTACTCCTCCTTCTCTTTGCCCACCACTTCAGTGAGTCTGAAACACACATAAGAGGGTGGTAAACAAAACAGCATGATCACTGTCAGAAGGGCCAACATGAGTCCTGTTTCTTTGTTGGCAAAGGTGCAGGTGTTTTCTGTTTCTTTTTAACCTGTTAAGCAGTAAGAAGTGCTTTAGCATAAGATTTTGCTTATAAGAAAAAAAATAATTGGAGTTTGAGGAATGAAGCTTGTCTGTATTGGTAATTTATTGCAAGGGAAATGAGCATGTGGATCCTCAGGTACTCTTTCCCAAGCGCAAAATTAGCATGCCTTGGGATGTGGTTACCTCTTCCACTTAAAGAACAGATTATACTGCACCTTTCATTTAATTTGCATGGAACGTGTTGGTATGGAAAGATGGCAGGGAATAGCTGGTGCACTGTCAATTCCCATGTCACAAGCTTATTTAGCTTGTGTCAACAGACCTCAAGTATTTATGACTTGAAGGAAGAACGCTGCAGGTCCAGAAATCTCCTCCCAGCCTGAGGAGGAAATAAAACACCGCTTGAATTTATCATTTGCCACTTACCACCATGACGTCAGCTCAGGGCTGAGCTCTCTACCTGTGGCTGGGACCTTAAATGAGCTGACGCCAGAAGAGAAAGGCACTTTCTCTGAGGCTTAGCAGCAAGTGGCAGCAGCACCAGAAGTGGCAATGAGACGCTCTGTGTTCCTGGCTGTGTGGCTCGGCCTGGTGTTGAGCCTTTTGAAAGGTAAGAACTACTATCTTCTGTTTTGTGATTTATCAAGGCAGCTATTGTGGCAGTGAATGGATTTTCTAGTGCTTTCAGCAGCTGTTGAGAAGCCAGTTGTGATACACAATTCAGCATGTCTAGATTTTGATTAATTAATGATGAAAGATGTCACTGCAAGCCAACGGCTTTCCTTGTTCACAGAACAATGGAAAATCACTGGTGCTTATGATTAACCTAATTCAGCCTATTCCAAGAGCACTTTTCTGGACTTTTATAGTAAAACCAGGTAATTCAAGCTCTGTTACAGCCATAACAAAAGGTGCAACTGTTCCACCCCAGTACCCTTTTGACCGGAGGCTCCTTAACCAACCAGTCTGGAAAGCAGCTCCCCCTGAGCAGGCTCACAGAGCTTTTGTTCCTTCCTGTTGAAATAAATTAATGGAAACATCACCACCAGCTTTCAAGAGTATTGCACCATAGTCTGTTAAAACTAAAGATGTCATTCCTTAAGCCACTTAGTACATTTTCTGCTGAAGTTGGTAGTTGCAGGCCAGAGCCTACAGCCAAACTTGCCTTTTCCTGATACTCAGTGAGAGGTAGGAGGGGGTGAAGACATTAGCAGAAGTAAAGCATCTATATGAAAAGTTTTGTAGCAAGCTGTGAGTGGACAGGAACTCCTAGCTAATACAAAAATAAAATTGCAGAGATATCAGCTGAATTAAGACCTGTTAATCTTGCAACGGGTGGCAGACAGTTGTGGGTCTCTATTGACTACTGGGAATGAACAGATGTATTTCCAGCAATATCCACAGTGTGCTACAGACCAATTTTCAGCTGTAAATCATAAGCATAGAAGTCTTCAAGGATGTCAGTTGGTTGGTTTTCTGATTGGACACTTGTAGGTAACATAACAAGAAGATGAGAAAAATCTTGTGCCAAGACTTATTGAAAGCAATACCCATTTTTCGCTTGATCAGACTTTGCATCAGGATAGATCTGCCCAGAAACCTTTTTCATTCTAAGCAAACATTGTAAAAGATTTGCAGGATGTGTCCATTTGGATAGTACTGGCAAAGGCCCTGCCCTGCTCAGCAGCCAGATGTCTCTGCTGTACAACCTTGGTGGTAACATCCATTTCTTTATCACAGTGGTAATGCCCAAGCCCATTAACACATCCTGTTTCCATACATAGAAGGTTAGGTCTCGGCACACAGAGCCATAAATTAGCCACCTTTGCTCAGGTTACCTTTGTCAAGCCCATCCACAAGGTTCAATTGCAGCTCATGCACTCTGCTGGCACCATGGATTCTGTTCTTCCTGAGTCCAAAGGGTACTTTTGGACAACAATTAGCCCGAGCGACCAGCTCTAACAATTGTAAAAAAAGCACTATCTCTGTAACAGGTTGTTGTTCTAACATCTCATGCTTGTGACCAGCAGAGGCTCATATTATCACAGTTATAGGAAAAATATCCATTTACACTAACTGGGGAACAAATAATGTTGTTTATAGAACCCAATGACCAGTGGAGGCAGGAGACCTGGCAAGGAACTGGCACAATTGTTCATGTTTCCTCTTCACCTAGAGGAGGCTAGCGGATTTCATAGTCTTTTCTATGAGATGCACTGACCAGAAAAAAAATGTATATTTTCCTCACTTGGGATTTTCAAAGCCTGATAAAGCTCTAGAAATATGTGGTCTATTTTTCAAAAGTCTGCTGAGTTGTGCAGAATGTGATAGTGACAAGTATTTCAGCCACAAATACATTGTGGCTGAAATCATAGTTGAATCAAATACATAGTCTTTCAGCTACAAGCTTTTAATGCTTTAGATAAAATTATGATTGCAGCAGCATTCACTCAGAGTAAATAAGTTTATTCCTAGCTCATAAATAAATGATTAATTAATAATTAATAAATACTAATTATACATAACTAATTCAGATTAAAGTTAGATTGCATGATCCAAACTAGCATTTGATCACTGTTACACATTAATCAGCAAGGCTGATTAATTATTTGTTCTTCCTGCATTTAGGGAAAATAAAACAAACACAAACACCTAAAACCTGAACTCATGCTTTATATAAAGAGTTAAGAAAGACACATGCCCAGAGGTGTGGCTGCTCAGCCATATGCAGATCCCCCTGCACTTATTTGTGCAT
>CM031863.1:8612993-8626720 GCA_018697195.1 Certhia americana
GCACGGGGAGGGGGGCCGACCCGGACAGACGGTACTCCTCCACGCCACGCCGCTCCGACACGTCCCCCCCTCTCCCTCCCCCTCGTATGCCCACCTTCCCCCCTGTCATCGCTCACCTCCTTCTCCCTCAACCCTCTCCCCCCTCCCCTCACCCTTCCCTTCCCTTTTTCAATATTCACCATAAGTTATTAATTGATACATTTCTTTTTTGCTGTTTTTCCCCCCCAGATAGTGAACTCATCCTTATAATAGTGGGCACAGTGTTTGGAGCCATTATCCTGAGTTTAGTGATAGCAGTCTCTGTTATTTCAGTCAGGTAAGAATATTTCTTAGAGTTGACTAGAAACTGCATTGTTGTGTGTTCATAATAAGGGTATTGCACTAGGTATGCTATAAAAATCTGTTGCATGCTTCAGGATGGGACTGAGCATTTGAAATAAGGTGGTAGTGGACAAATCAGTAAGTTGGACTTAATAAGTAAGGCATGCTAAATAGTCTTTTAAAATCTCCTCTGTTCTTTCATCTTTGAAGAGCAAAGCACAAACAAAATCCAGAGAAGAGGAGCCTGATAAAGCCAGGGTATTATGACATGAATACCTCTGAGGAGAGACCAAGCATGTTCCCCAGAGTCCAGACCACATCTGGCCATGCAAACCCAGGATATCAGCCAAACAACCCCTATGAGATGCGTTCCACAAATAGAGATCGTTTTCCAGAGAGGGATTTTGATGATTTGGTGAGTGTTTCACACGGTCCTGTGGGAATGGAATTCCATTGTGGCTATAGACATTATTGGAACCTAAGCTCATCTATGTACATGCTCCCTTGGTCTAGAAGGCCAAAGTGCACCCAAACAACTGTAGCTGCAGCTGAAAAAAAATTGTCTTAATACAGAAATTTTCCTCAGTGCAGAGATCAGCACTTATAAAGACCTTTCTAGAGCCCTAGTAGTCATCCTTGAGCCACAGGAGGGATATGTGAAAAGCAAGGGTCAAAGCAAGAGCCTGGTTTCCCAGTGGTCTGCTGTGTCGTAGGGTATTTGTCTGCACTGGCCAAACCCATCCCTCAGCACAGGTGTGCCTGCAAGCATCACAGACTGCTAGCACCTTCTTTTAGGCTGCTGTAGAGCCAACAGGTGCTGCAGTGGCACCTCCCAGCTGCAGCCTCATGCAAGATTCAGTCAGTTTAAGCTGGGAGTGATGCCCAGGGGGTTGTGTCCTCCCACCTGGCTGCTGCTGCCTCGTTCACAGCAAGAGCATCTGGATCTGCTGCAGCATTGCAGGGGGGAAAGTGTGAAGTATCATGAATAATACAGAATAGTTCTTGCACTGCTGTGGCCCAGGGGAACCTGGTCAGCAGAGGTCTGTCATTATGTGGAAGGCATGTTCTAAAAAAAAAAAAAAAAATGCCTGTTTTATCTTTGAATTCGGCAGTGGAGCTGTGGAGGAAGCAGAGGCTTGAGATTAACTCAGTTTGGGTTAATAACACCAAGGTTGTGGGATCCAACTCTGTATGGGCCATTCATGCAAGGGTTGGACTTGACGATCTTTGTGAGTTCTTATTTCTCTTCTTTTCTTGTCTAAAAATTCTCTGTAGTATGAAATATCACGGGAGCCTAGGGGCTTTAGGATGCAGAACAGATATTGAGTGACCAGAGCAGTAGAAGAATGGACGACCACCACAACGCTGGGTCAGAGCAGAGTTTCACAGCCTCTCACCAATGCAGTTACTTCAGCAGAAGAGACAACAACATCCTTAACTCCAGATTCTCTCAAGACTTTGTAGAGGAAGACTCCTCCTTGAAAGAGATCACGGACAACTTTGAAATAAGGGAAAAATGATAGAGAGTAGAAAGAAGAAAAGGACTTCTTTAAAAAAAAAACTAATGTGATCCAATAAATATTAGACTTCTTCAGCGAGGCCAGTACATTGGCAAGAGAGTGAATGTACACAAGATACCAGAATTTTAACCCTGCTGGTTTTCAATTCTTCTGGAAGATGGATCAGGCAATATGTGTGATGCCGAAAAGCATCAGTACCCAGAGCTTCACTTGGATTTGTTCTCACTTAATTTGAACTATGGCTTTGGGCAGATGAAAACTGTTTTCCATGAGAACCTGACCTGTTTCACTTTACTGTATTAGATACAGGGTTTTTCACGCTCCTTGACCCCCAATATTTTCCATCTGAAAGCATTCTGTTCAGATCTCTGCTGACATGGGTTGTGTGAGACAATGGCACTTGTCTGACCTTTTCCACAGCCTTCCTTCCCAATACAATGGCAAGATACAATATCTTCAGACAGACACTATTCTTCTTCATCTTGCATAACTGCATCGATTTTACATTTTTAGATCCTGTGGAAAGTATTAGCATTTTTTTTTCTTTTGCAATCTTTATGTTTAAATAATAATTAGCTTGGTGTTTGTTTTGCCTTTTTTTTTTTTTTTTAATTTCTTACATATAGTCACTAAATCTGTCTGTAAAAGAATTATATCTTACTGAGTGTGCATTATCTGCTGACTGGCATTAACATTATAGCTATATAAAATACTTATATGCACACATATGTACATATATTTATAGATCACAATCATTTAAAACATCATTTAGTTCTGTTGTATTTTGTGTTTTGTTTTTTATATATGCAGATTAACTTTTCCTATTAAACATTATTTTTTCTCAGTACCAAGGTTTTCTTATGTTCCTCACAGTGATTTAAACTCCAGAAACTGTATTATGTTAAAATTTGTGCAGAGGCTAGACACAAGTGTGCACAGACTAGTTACATCAGCACCCAGCTTTCACTCAGAAGTTCAGAAATGTTATTAAGTATTAATGAAGTTATAATGTTTATTGTTGTGAGGCTGACACCAATATTCAGTGATTGCTTTTGGTGGGAACTGGGTAATTAGTGCAGCAGGATCCCCTCTGAAAATGCTGTACACTCTCTTCTGTCTGATGACCCAGATGAAAAGAACTGTCTTTCAGCCAAGTTTGGGGGTCAGTGGTGGAGAATACTCTATGTGGCTGCAGAGATTACCAGCATGTCCGTGCAGGTTCTTGTCTCCAGTCTCTCCATGATCAAAACCAGCGCCCACTTGCCAGTTAAGTGTTTGAAAGCTGGGAACTAAGTAGTCCTGATCTTTCTCACGTGGCTTCTGTAGCAAAAGAAGGTAGAAACCTGCTTTCTCAGAAGTAGCCTGGTGAGAAAAGGTGCCATTTTCTCTCTGTTGTTTTTCTGAGGTTTCATTGTTTCTTTCTTCCAGTTCATTCCTGTCCCCTCTGGTGTTGTCACCTGGCTGCACAGCGTCTGCCATTGGCAGGGTCTGTAAGAGACCAGGTTCTGGTGGCCTCAGCCAACCCCACCATCTGTGTGCATCTCTACATGCTCAGCGTGGCTCCATGAGAGCAAGGCTACCTGGATTTAACTAGTCATGATACCTTGTTCCAAGGATGGGAAGGGATTTGATCTTAAGAGTACTGTCCCGTGAGGAGCAAAGCAAGGCACGGTGGCTACACTTTTCACAAGAGGCAGAGAGACCCATTCTTTACCAGCTGGATGAGCTCCCTCCCCCAAAAATTTAATGTGTGGCTCCCCCATGCCTGCTGCCCCCTTCTTTTTTTTTTTTTGAGCTCTGTGTATCTCCATGATAACCTGGGTGAAGGAGGTGCTCCCAGCTTCTAATCTTTCTGCTCAGTCCTTTTCTTTTCCCCTTTTCTCTGACTTTTCAGCAGCAGGAAAAGGTTCTGCTGTGTGCAGCACTCTGTTAACCCCATGCAGACTCCACTCTGGGGAAGTTTGCATGCGGTGAGATGCTGGAAAATGGATGGGATAAAAACTGGCCAAAAATCATGAAGCTCTGCTTCATTCAGCTGGCTATTTTTGTTTGGATATCTCCTCCTCCCAATCTTTGTAGGGCAGACTGAAACTTGGGCTTACATGTAGCTAAATAAAAAGGTTTTTCTGTATCAACAGTAACACCCCACTGGAATGGTCATCATGGTCTTTCACTGAGGTAAATTACCTGGCTCCATGCATAAAATACATGTAACAGTAACCTGCTATAGAGGCATGTGGAATGGCTTTTAAGTGTTATCTCCTATTCTTTTGCAAAGCAACAGAGGTTGGAAATTCAGTTGAATGTTGAACGGGACACTTTAATACAGTAAAACTTTATTGAGGGTGTGACATCCCAACATGTACTGTCACTGGTAATAAAAGCAGCAAGAATAGTCAGGTGTTTGCATCATTTAACTGCAGAGGAATTTTCATTGCTCTAATTCAAAGCTAATTTCTGCAACTGCAACCAGTTCTCATTTAGCCAGTGCTGGGGAGGGGCTATTAGATACCACTGTGAGCCTTTTCCTTTTTAGCATTTCAAAGGCTGCTACAGTTCTTTTATCTGTACTGGAATTCTGTACTGAAAGGGCAAACTCCCAGATATTTCACTTCTGTTTGTTTATTAGCAATGTGTGACTATTCTGGGAAACATGATCATGGAAAATAGCTCTTTGTTGAGTTTTATGACTGCTGCCTCTTGACTCATGCTTTGTTTCAGCTGCTCATCCTTCAAAATCAAAGTAGGTATAGGAAAGGAGCTGAATTGGGTCCTCACTGTCAGTGTGAGTGTGGACATGCCTGCAGGCAGGTTGAGAGGCTCCAGGGATCTGTCACAACTCATTTTGCATCCTGGATTCTCCCATCCATCTCCTCCCTTGAGAAGCAGAGTGTCCTGCTGGCACATGACCAGCAGAGGAGGTGGGAAGAGGCTGCCACTGAAGTCTGCCACCAACTTTTATCCTAGAGCAAAAGTCACTCTGGAGAGTGTAATTGCTTGGCATGTCTGCACAGGCTGTGCTAAACAGCACTAAAGGAGATGGGACAGAGGTTTGCCTGGTTATAACACGTGCTTGGGAATGTTGGGATAGCTTCAGTGAAATGCCATTCTACATTTATTTAGATATATCCAAGCATATTCAAGCAATGTGGGGTGGGAGGGGAGGGGCACGGTAGGTGCAATGGATGGCAGTGGAGTAAGAACCTGGGTCTGGGCATCTGCCTTAGAGGAGCTGTAGCTCAGGAATGTAATGGGATGGCAGGGTAAGAATGGGTGAAACCGTCCTCAAAACTGAGTTAAATATCTGCATCCACATTTACCAGCAAAGCCCAGCATTCAAACTTGCATGTGAAAGCAGCACCTTTCAGGCCTGAAAGCAGGAAGCACTTTGTATTTTTCTGGTTGCCTGTTGGAGGAAGCCACCCCTTGTTAGGAGACTGCTTTTGCACAGGTCCTTTGTGTGATGTGCTAAGCTGGAGACACAAACAAAAGTAAAAGTGAACAATGAAGGTAAGAAAACACTGCAGACCAAGGGGCTTGACTTTTTACTTCTTGTGTACCTTGAGTTTGATGACTGGCTGTTTTCAAGGTGAATTGACAGCACTCCTTCCAACTGGAGGGATAGGGGTAGAGGAAAAGGAGCCTCTCTAGCAAGAAATTTTCACCTCCTTGGTTGGAATGGTTTCCCAATAGAAACTCCTGGTATGGAGAGTGATTGGGGAAACTCAAGCTGAAGGGATTCAGGCAGGTGTCCTGGTCAACATGACTGTTCCTAGCTCATTATGGGGAGACCACCTCAATTTCATCCCAGAAGGTGACTTGGTACAACTCAGAGACAAAGGATTCTGCTGGTAATTTGTGGGTCAATAACCCACAATCTATAGCAAGGCAAGCCTAGCACTGCCTCACCTGTCACTCCTCTAAGAGGAGGACTGTAATTCGTCAAGTTTGGCAACTGCAAAGTCATCAATTGCTATTTTATCCAAATTTCCCAACCTTCAGCCTTTTAGTTTCAGCCCAGTAATGCTCTCTGTTTCAAAGTCATGTTGGGGAGGGGAGGGAGGGAGATGGAGTAGCTTTACTTACTAAGGGTTCCCAGCAGCATTAAATTGGCCTCTCCCCGGTTTTGGGGTGTGAGCTGAAAACACTGATTTTTTTATAGCAATTTAAAAAAAAAAAATAAAAAAAATCCCCAAACCAACACTAAAAGCCCAAAGTGATCTAAGAACAAAAAAACCCATAAAACATGCCATGTCACAATTAAACAGGAAAGAAACAGGGCTAAAAATAAGTTCCATAAATTGCCTTGCCAAGGATGCTCTAGCTGTTGATAAAAGGCTCTTTAAATACACCAAAGCCACAAAGGCAGCTAGGAAATCAGTGGGATTGCTGACAACAAGGTTATAGAAGTGGCAGATGGGGACGATGATGTAGCAGAGAAAATCAGTGATAACTTTGTGGGTCCTTTTACAGCTGAAGCTGTTGAGGAGCTCCCCATGTCTGCCAGTCTGCAGTGGATCAGCTGGAAGAGCTGGAGCAATTGGAAGGAGAAGGGCAACACAGACTAGAGAACTAACAGGAGTAAAAGAAAAGTAAGTGAAGTCACTTCAATTGAAGTAAGAGGAGGGATGAAATCAAATAGAAAAAATGGTTGTTAAAGTGACTGGGACCAGACACTGATCCTGGGGACCCAAAGGTACAGCACAACAAAGGAGCCAGCAGGCATGGGCGCTGTGGTAGCCAGCTGTGTTCCCAGGCACAGCCAGCACATCACACCCTGCAGACTTGTTGACGTGCACTGAGCCATCATTGATGGGTTTCCAAAGCCTTTGACTCAGAATGGCAGCCAAAAACCCACCAGGACCTGGGGGTTCACAATGCTAGGGAAGGTCAGTGTAAAGGAGACAGAAAAAAAACTACAGGCACAGTTGGTGAACTTTTGTCATAGGATGCTGTGGATGCTGTATCTGCAGGTTCAAAAGAGATTAGGCAAATTCAAGGATGCAAATGCATCCTTGAGAGGTGTAACCCCTAAAAAAGGATGAGAAAGTGGGGTGCTGGAGGAAGAAGCTGTAGAAGAAGCTGGGGCCCCAAGACAGTCTGTCTTGTTGCACTCACTGGAGCAGAGTCTGGGGCTGGATGGATATCCTGGACCAGAAGGATATTTCTCAGCTTCTGAATGCATTGACCTGCTTTATTCAACAGCAGCATGGGCTGAAAGGTGATGCCTGTGTCATATGTACATAGTGGATCTTATATGCCCTAATTATACCCAGGCTGTTCATGAAACAGAGGCAGAGTAAGGTTCTGTACATGTGGCTCTGCTGTTTGTGTAAAAATAGCTTCATAAAAGAAACAAAGGGAAAATTTCACAAGCAGATAACTGAAAAAACTCAAAATGCTTCTTGCTTTTGAGTCTGGAAGGTGCTGCCTTTCACACACAGGCTCCAAAGAGCAACCTCTGGAGAGCAAAATCTAGTCCTCTCCAGGAGAAACAAACCAAGACCAACAGCTCCCACTCTCCCTCTCCTGGCAGAAGCAAAACATCATATAAAGGAGTTATGCCTCACCTGCTTCTCACCATTCCCAATCCCCTGGACACTGTCTCCAAGCCCCAGGCAGTACCCCCCAGAGCACCCACTATGGTGGGTGACATCAAGGAGAGCAGAGAGAAAATATGGTGGCCAAAACATGGCAGAGATTTTCCCAGAGGAACTGGGAGACTTGCAGGGTCATATAAAGTAGGAAAAGGGAAATAGGGTACTAAGAAGAATAAAAATGTTGCTCAGGACTCCAGAGAGGTCTGTGGAGGGACCCAAAATTGCTTTTGGTGTGGGTTTTATTTTTTTTTTTTTTCAAAGGTGATATTAACATCTTCCCACAGTAACATCCATCACATCTTGGTGGGTGGAAGGGCAAGGAAAGCCTTCCTTGAGAGGGCTCCTTCTGAGAGAGCTCCCCTTGACCCTCACTGGTGGCACTGCTGCCTGTTCCATGCTAAAAGACATGAGCCTGGTTAAGCATTAGGAAATCTCTGCCTCTCCTTTAGTCATAGATGTCTGGATGTAGCTGAGGAAAGAAAGTCTGCTCCATAAATGAGAACTTGGGGGGGAAAAAGGCTTACTCTCAAGTTTCTTTTATGCATAGAGATCTTTTATAGAGTAAATCAGCCAAAAGTTAAAAGAAGAAATGTTTCATATCTGGAACAGTCAATGAATTCAAGAGGTCATTATGGTGCTAAGGTTCCTAATCCCCTCTCAAGCGGAGGAATGTTTAAATTGGTGAGAAACAGGGGTCAAGTCCAGGCAGGTATTTCAGTGCCTAACTTGTACTGACATTAATGGGAATAGGGGTCTCTGGGGAGGAATTGTGGACCTGTGCCTGTATATCATTCCTATAAATGAAACAGGGCTCGTGTTGCACATGTGTAACAGTACATTATTATTCTTTTCAAAGCAAGGTCTTTCCTTGTAGAGTCTTAAGCATTTCTCAACTGTTTTGTCCTTCCAAGACTGGTGTGAACAGATTCTGCAGCAAGCTCATGCTGGGCAAAACCCACTTGACAGGAGAATAAGCAAAAATCCAGAGTCCGTGATTTATTTCAGATAGTGATTAAATAGCCAGGTGTCAGCTGTGATTTGAAAAAGCTGCATGGGGCATTGTGAGGTCCAAACTGCACAGATCCAGGTGAATTCCTTGGAAACCCATTTGTACATCCAGAGCACTGTGTTCACCAAGGTGCTTAGGACTGGAGCTTTTAGTCTAATCAGTGGGAATTTTGCCAGAGATCTGAGTGGAGCCAAGCCTAGTTGGCTCTACCTGCTGATATTTTAAATTGTATTTAATGATGCTTCCCCTGCATGCAGGCACACAAAGGGAATCTCTTTGGGCTCTCCATTTATAAGAAACCCCCTGCCAGATGCATCCAGAGTTTACTCCTGGCTTTTGTGGCTCTCCCGGAGTGCTAGCCAATGTGGGACCAGTTTATGTGAGGCAAGATGTGCAGGAAGATAGAATATTCTTTCAACTCGCCGTGCAGGGTGGTGAGGACGGACCTTGGGGCTGTCAAACCCTCCTCCCTCTCGTTCCTCTCTGCCACCAGGCTGAGCCCCTGGCCAGCAGATGGAGCTGGCTCTTTGCAGTTGCAGGATCAGGCACAGCAGCGGCAAAACCTTTTAATGAGCGTGCTTTCCTCGGGGCTAACCATTAACAGATACACAGACAGGTTTCCATGGAGCTGCTAATTTTTAACCCTCTGCTGTGTCCCAGCCTTGTACATTTCCACGTCCGTCCCTCTGATGGCGCATTACTTAATTCTGGGGATTGGGACATATTTTTTGGGATGGCTCATGGCTGGAGATATCCATTACTCTTTTCAGTTCAGCACATCAGTGTTGAACAGCCTCTCAGGCTGCCAGGTGCCTCCCAGCCCGCCCCAGGGGCTGTAGGCACTCCAAAACCTAGCCCAGTTTGGTCTGGCTTCATCAGCATCCCTGTCTCAACTTCATGTACCATAGAGGCATGAGGAAAGTCTCCCCCCTTGTATGTCCCTCACTTTCCAGCCCAGCATGGATTAACTCAGAGATTTATTCTGACCTCTGCCTTTTTTTCATCTCTTAGAGGGTCAAAACTTGGCAAAACCACTTTAGGTGCTGTTCTCTGCTTCCCAGAAGTGTTGCAATGCTAATCTTCAGCAGGCCAGGAGTTGTCGGGGGGGGGGGGGGGGAAGTGCTGCTCTTGAGTATCTGAGAACAGAGGTTGGTCCTTAGATGGTAAAAATATCTATTTTTATAGCAGGCAGCAGCAACATGTGCTGCATCTTTAGCCAGAGAATAGAAATAGGATTAAATTTATGATTGTAATTTTTGGCATGTGGTAGTTGCCTATTACTAACAAGCATTTTGTATGAATTGTATTTTTTTTACAGCTTCCTTGGAAAAAGGAGGAGACAGACTTTTTCCATGGGAGTGAAAACTCCAGCAGCCTGGTCTGTGGGCTCACTTGTGGGAGGAGGCAGTGTGGGGATGGCAAAGCTTGTGTCCCTGTTCCCCTATTTCCCATCATGACACAGCCAGGAGGAACCAGAAAACAGCATGGTGAGGACCTGGAAAGGAAAATGAAGTGTTTTCCTAACGCGAGAACTGTTTGTAACAATGTGGAGGTTTCCAAGGTTCAAATCAATTTGCCTTTTATTTCACATCCCTGATCCTACACCCCAGTTTGACCTAGCTCTCCTAAAACTCCTTATTAAAACCATAAATCGGTCAATTTTTTTCACCATCTGAATTCCAGTTTGGCCATCCTTTGTTGTACGGAGAGTTGCTTGGACCAAAGGACTGAGGCTGCTGTGCACCAGTGTTGCCCAAAACCAGGCTGCACCTGGATTCCCCATCCAACCATCTGACTTCTGGAAATAGGCAATCTTAGATGTCTTAGCTGTGTTCCTTGCACACTAGAGAGCTGTGCCTGGGATCCTGAAATTACTGCAAATATGGTGGTTGAATGATTTATACCCAATAATCTGGCTGTAATGAGTTACATCCAGACAGATGATGTTTCTTCCAGCTGGAGCTGCTAAGTACCAAACCTAAACTTATGCCACTGAGTCTAGAAATGGGAGAAAGTCAGAGATGTCCCAGGATTTTGCTGCTGGAGAGTGGAACACTAAGTGTTCCATTTTGTGAAACACTAAGACAGAGGTGGAGCTTCACCCTGAAACAGGCTGTGGCTTTGTACAAGGGCCTGGGAGTGGCTCAGACTGGTGCAGAGAGAGGAAGGAATCACCACTGAAAATCCAGAACATCTTTACTGCCATGGCAGACATCTAGATGTGACTCAGATGCTTTTATCCACTCTTTCTGCAGCAAGGAAGATATGATAATGAAAACCTATCTGTAGAACACCTGGTGTATCTCAGATAAAGGATTTTATTTGCTTTAACTGATGATAAAAGAGCCAAAGAATCAACTTATAATTACATCACTTCCAAATCCATGCCCAGGTCAGATACCCTAGGTTTATGTCCTGCTTTAACCACAGGTTAAAGTATAAGTGATAAGAAAGTGAACATAAACGTCAGGCCTTTCCAGATAGGGATTTTCCTCTCTCTGTCACAGCAAAACTGTGCAATGATACTGAAAACCCAAGTCCAAGGGCCTCTGTGGCATGTAAATACTTGAAGGAGCCTGAGGGATCTCAGTCTCATAGACTATTGTGATCCTCAAGAATTGCATTTTGTAGACGGAAGACATGAAGGTCAAGAGAGAAAAGACCCAAGCTGTGGTGATGGCTGCTCCTGCAGATCAAGGGAGACTTTGTTGTAGGTCATCCTCTCATGATCTCCAAGAGACAGAGTCCTTTCTTCAGTTCTCTTCCCAAAATCTTGTTGCTGCCTCAAACTCATCTACTACTGACTACATAATAATAATCTTATTGAGACATGGGCACTAAAAGCTTTCTCAGTACCTTATTCAGAAAAGGGAATTCCAGGAGGAAGATCAAGTGGTTATCTGGTTTCATACATGAAGGCAATCTTTATATCAGGCATCTACTGCCACCCCATCCCTGACTTCAGAAATAACTCCAGGACACACCGTCACCTGCAAGCAATAAGGTTTTATACCAACACCTTCTCTGTGGATCTCATTTCAGGCCATTACCTCTGCTCATGCCTCATTTCTTGGTCTGTGGCCAGTCTCAGGGACACAAGGCTGCCTGCTTTCTCTGAACTCAACTGCTCACCTCATGTCCATCACGAATCCCTCCTCTTGTGTTACAGCTGCTTGTTTGGCCGCTCGTGCAATTATATCCTCTTTTGCTGCTGCATGTGGGGCAGGAGCACAGCACCAGCTTCAGAGAAGGGTATTAACACTCTTCTCATCAGGGAAGCCACAGCACTTCCCTATGGCTCCAGGGCTCTTTGCCTGTACACACCACACAGTGGTCTGTTGGTCAGTGGTGCTGTACTGGGACACGACTAACCACTGGTGACTCTGTGGGACATTTCAAGGATTTGTCTTGAAAAATGTGATGACTGATAGCAGATGTTGAGCATAGACAATACCTTACTGCTCAAAAAATGCACAGTAGCAGCTCCTGACCTTTCTCCATCCTGTGTAGGTTTCTCGTGGGGTCTGTGGGATGAGGACAGCCTGGGCATGGCGAGCACCAGGTGCTTGTGCCAATGCCACAGGCGCCTGCAGAAAGAGAGAGCTCGGCCTCAGCTGAGCCCAGCTAAATATAGCCAGTGACTGGGGAGCTCCTATGCCTCGCCTGGCTCTGCTCCTGCTGCAATACATTCCTTCTGAAAGTACTGCCTGCTTCCTCAAGCCCTCTTCTTTGCTCCTTGAGATGCCACAGTTGAGCCTCAGAAGGTGGTTTCCTTCCCTCCAACTTGTTTCTATACCCCATGGCCCTGCTTTTCCTTTTTCCCCCTTGCTCATTCACCACTTGCCCCTGGGCATCTGCTCCTGCACCCAATGCTTCCTGAGCAGCATGGCAGGACACAGGGATGAGCATCTCCCTGCTCCTACAACCAGGAATAGTTTCAAGCTCTCAAGCTCATGAGTCTATCCATGGGTATTTTTAGTTGTAGTTGGGGTTCTTGGGCATGGCCAGAAAACCCAAGAAGGGACTTCTAGGTGTACACAAGGCTTCTCTGGGCCGTAATGCTCATATGGGGTATTCTATCTTTGCAAGTGCAGGATGTGCATTTCACTTTTTCTTTTTCTTTTTTTTTTTTTTTTTTCTCTCCACAGGAATATTAAAAATATTCCACAAAGGAAGAACCTGCTTTGAAGTCCCCATAGACCACATCTTGCATGTCCAGGACAGTCCCAACATGGCCAGTATTAGTTTCATTATTAAAAAAAGGAGACAGCATGCACCTTATTGTGCTTTGGAGATAATGGGGAGACCTGATGCTGTCCCTTTCCCCATGCACAGCCAACAGCTCGAGGGCTGCTTGTAGATTACCGCCGGTCCCACATACCACACTCCTATCCTGGCAGAGGTTTTGACGAGACATTTGGAGATACTTTTGCACTGGGTGCAAGCAGTGGGGTTGTGATGCTCCTACAGCCACACCAGGACTTGTTTTGATTTAGAGCACCGGAACAGTTAAAATGTTACAACTTTTGTAGGTGTGTGTTCCCTAAAACAACACACAGTCAATTTAAACCCAAACCTGGTTTCTCTCAGGGGTATGAAGAGGTTGAAGAAATCAACCAGGTTTGTGAAAGCAACGTTGGAAATAAATGCAAGGAAGGGGAAATTTTGGCAGGTTTTGGCAGCATTACAGTTAATCACTTCTGTCTGAGAACATCAACACAACACATGAGTTTTAAGCAAAATCTGGTGGTGAGATCTAGTAGACATGAGGGTGTCATGAAGGACTGTAGGTCATGGGTAAGTTACCTGTTACTATTCAAACTGCTTTGAATCAATGATCAATCAGCTCTAGGGATGATTTATGGTTTAGTTTAAAAGTAGAAGAATACAGAAAGCTCTCCAGCTACCCAAACACGATCATAAATCCGATGCTTCCTTTCGCTCTGAATGCGGGGGGGGGCGTGGACCGTGCCAAGAAGCCATCAGACAGCAAGCGCAGCGCTGCCCGGGTGCCCCGGCTCAAAGAGCCCTTCAGTAAATGGACACGGTGTGTTTGCACAGAGAAAATCCCTGAAGCAGGAAAAACGCCACGTAAGAGCAGGCACTGACCCTTGGGGAATGAGTGCAAACCCTGCTGCGAGCGGGACAGGAGGGCGCGCATTCCTCGTGTGCCTGTGTCCGTGTGTCCGCGCACGCCGCCCGTCCGGCTGTGGCTGCCCGTGTGGGTCTTTCTGCAGGGGCAACCCGTGCGGCTCCATCTGCAGGGGCAGCCCGTGC
>CM031863.1:8626730-8939795 GCA_018697195.1 Certhia americana
TCTGCAGGGGCAGCCCGTGCGGCTCCATCTGCAGGGGCAGCCCGTGCTGCTCCATCTGCAGGGGCAGCTCTTGCGGGGCCGTGTCCCGTGTGCCTGGGCCCGGCCGTGCCCGCGGGTCCCGCTCCGCGCCCGCAGCTGACCGGGATACGCCTCCCTGCGCGGGGCGGGGAGGCGGCAGCGCACCCTCGGGAGCGGGACAGACACACGCACAGACCCCACGGACACACCGAGAGGCGGACGGGCACACGGACAGGGACACCGGCACACCCGCCCCGTCCCGTCCCGCCGCCCCCGGGCAGCTCCGCGGCGCCGCCTCCGCCTCCTCCTCCCGCCGCCGCCGCGGCCGCACAAAAGGCGGCGGGGAGGGCCCGGCCGGGAAGGGCAGCCCGGCCGCCCCGGCCGCCGCACCATGCCCCACCGAGGGGGGCTGCCGGCCCCCGCCGCCGCCCGCCGGCCCCCCCCGCCCCCCCTCCTCCCCCTCCTCCTCCTGGCCGCCCCGCTGCAGCCCGGCAGAGGTAAGGGCCGCTCCGCTCCCTCCGCCCCGGGCCCTGCGAACGCCGCTCCGGAAGGCGGATTGTCCCCCAGACCCGCCTCGGTGCTCTCTGTTACAGTCCGTGTTCTCTGCTCCTCTCGCCGCCCCCTTCCCGGTGCCTCCCCCGGCGCCCGCTTTGCCGTGCGCCCGCAGCCGGAGGGACGCGGATCCCCTCTGTCCCCTCTGTCCCCGCTGTCCCCATGCCCGGGGGTGGCCGCTGCCGGGGCTCTCCGTGCACCCCGCCGGTCCCCGCACTGCCCCGGCCCCCTCCTGCCGTGCCCGAGGTTGCGGGACCCGCGCTCCGGCAGCGCATCCGCGGGGTGTTACACCTTCGCCTTAAAAAGCACGGCTATTTATACACCTCGCTCTATATATATTCTAATGGAAGCGGCTGCAGCCGCTTCTCTTCGGGGATAAGCACTTCCCCGGGATGTTTGCTTGAGCGAGTGTGTTAATCGATGGGATGAGGAGTAGCAGCAGAAAGCCGCGCACAGGCTGTCGCGCTGCTGGTGACCGGTCTCCACGCTCGCACCTCGTACCGTCCCCCCACGTCTCCGTGGTTCCCTGAGAGAGAGGTCCTCGCCCCCTGTGGGGATGCTCTCAGTTTACACACACACGCATGAACTGCAGTGCAGTTCGTAACTCCACTCCAACAGTACTGGAAATAGGGTTTCCCTCCTCTCTGAGCACTTGGGGAAACTTTTGTGTAAGAAGGGAGCCCACAAAATGCCTAAGTCCACCATTCCAATACTTATTCTCAGTGCTTAATATTTTCATGACTAATCTTAAGAAGAGCCTCATCTTGCAGAGTGCTGTGGCACATAACTGCAAAAGCACAGAACAGGTTTTCTTTATTTTTTTACGTGTGCCTGATCCATGAAATTGATGGTTCAGTATTGCAGCAGAGCATCTTGGGTCTATTAAAGTGCTTATTGCAAGCACAGATAAAATGCTCCTTTTTCGTGCTTAGCTGTATGAAGTGCATCACTTTTATTTTTAAATTTTTTTTTCCTCAGTCTTCCCTAAGCAAGCCAGTACATTCACCTCTGTTTGAGGAGCTGCCCAAACTAGGATTTCTTGCAGAACGGGTTTAAAATGAGGCCTGATTGCCTGGAGCATCTTTATGAGTAAATTTGCTGAGTACCTTTCATCAGAATTTCCTATCTTGCTCTCCATCTGTAGTTTGATGTATTAAAATCTCTTCCGTCTAGTGGGATACGCTGTCTTCTTCTGCTTTTTTGGGCTCTCCTGAAGCTCAGTCCAAGGGAAGAATGTCATTTGGAGATGTTTTTTGTGCTTTCTGGACACTACTGTGCAAAATAAATAGGATGCAGGGCTTAGGACTCAGTGGCATCAGTAGGAAGGACTGTATGTGGGCTGTGCAGCTCAGCAATCCAGGGAGTGGATTATTTACCTCCAGCGTAATCCTGGCTAAATCCTGGATGGAATTTTCCCCGTTATAAGAAGTTCCGTTGATTTTTCAGGAGTAGTTTCGTTAAATGTACAGTCCAAAGAGCAGACTGAGTTCCTTCCAGTCTCATTGGGTGACTTGCCCCAGCATCTGCAAGGATCTGGTCCGGTGTGAGCATCATCAGGCCTTGTTCTGCCTGATTCAGGAGAGACTGTGCTGAATCAAGCACAGCAAAGTCTTGCATCTGGAAAATCCTGCGTGTTTCTACTCCAACTCAGAAAGCTCAGGTTTCAGTCTAAAACTGGAGGGCTTGACAAAGCTCTGTTTTCACAACAATGCTGGAAATGGTTTAGTGTTGCTACAGAGTGGAAAGAAAAGCATATTTGGAAACTTCAAAAGCTGCCACCAGGAGGAATGTCACCCCATGGCCGGCCACAGGAGCGTGGGCTGCTTTGGTCATGGCACGTGGTGGAAGGAGGAGACCTTGGTTTTCATTCAGCTATTACTGTGACTAAATAAATTCTCAAAAATCCAGCAGTCGGGAATGGAGGTAAATATTGCCATGCGGATGGGTGAGTGAAGCTGTGGGGGAGCCAAGCCTGGGTAGCCAGGGTATTAGCTAATAAAGCCCATTATTTTTGCTGGGTTACCCTGTGCACAGCTGCCAGAGCAGCAGCTCTCAAGGAGAGGCTTTGGGCCATGTTGTAGGATTTGCAAATGCAAATACTAATTGCTGTCTAAATTTTAACTCAGTTGAACAAGTTACATTTGGCATTATACTACTTATTTATGTTTTGAGCTCTTGTTGTGTCCAGGAGCTGGAATATAACTTCTGAATGTGAACAAGGAATGAAATGCCTGGGGATGTGGTAACAGCCAGCTGGGAAAAAGAACCCACACTCTTAAGAAGGCTCTTGTTTGGTATGAATGAGCCCAAGGAGCCTGTTTGAATAAGAGCCATAGAGAGAGTGCAGGGCTTGGCTCTCTGGGGTTAGAGTTAACCACCTTGTGGGCAGCAGGGGCCCGTCAGTGCAGGGCTCTGGCACGGTCAGGCCTCTGTGATGACTGAGAATGACTGACAGGACCTACTTATCCTCTTTTTGTTTTTAGTCCAGGGCACGCTAGGTTTTCCTCCAGCTGTCCAGTTTGATTCACTGCTTCCTGCACTCCCAGCTCAGCCTCTTATGGGAGCGACGCAGGCAGCCACTGCTTTCCATTTCTTGGTGCAGTATTCTCATGGGTTACAGCAAAAATCCTTCTTCCAAAGCTCTCATGGAAGAAAGTTCTTGGGTCAGGAGAAAACTTTATGGGACTCCTCAGCTGCTACTGGAAAGTCTGTGGAATCTGCAGATTGCCAGTAGCAGCGTGGTGTGCTGGTATCTGCAGACGCAATGACAATGCTTTTATTGACATTTGGGTTGGAAAAAATAGCAGACTGGGAGTTCAAGCCCGAGGCATTTCATTTGGAGTGTGCAGCCTCTGTGCTGAACCTCGGTTGAAGATTTCTTTAATCATTTATTGACAGTGGAAGTTAATGGCTGCACCCGGGGGAACTGGGTCATCAGCGGTATGGAAGGGCACATTCATAGCCACAGGCATGCTTAAACAAGCTGCTGCATTCACAGCCCATACCATTGTCATGTACTTCGACTTTATGTGTGTGGTTCCACTTCGTTTTCAAAGTCAGGATCACAGGCAGGGAGAGCCCTCAGTGCCTTCCACCCCTGATGCCTTGGACATATCCCAGTGCAAACACACTGCAAAGCTTAACCTGGATATCCTGTAGAAATGTCTCTTGTGGTAAAATAAAAGTAATTTTCTGCAACATGAGTCCACTGTGAGAATCACCTTTGTGGGAAGGGGAGATGAGTATGTTTCAAGAGTGCTCTAATATGAAAATTATGGGGAGAACCCCCCATATATTCAGCTAGAAAAAACGAGAAGATATGCCTAAAAATGTGACTATGAAAGTCAGCATCTCAGGGCTGTTGGACAGCCAGCTCCATGTTTCAGACTGGTCAAACAGTTATTGCCTTCTGTCCACAGCAATGGGGGTATTTGATTATGCAGATGAGTAGCTGGTCTCTTTGATTAACCAGACAGCATTGAAAAAAAAGTAAACAAAAATCACCAGATTCAGTCATATTTTAGAGGTTCTCAGCATCCCAAAGCAAGTTTCTGTCCTTTTCATTTACCTTAGGGAAGAAAAACAAAACAAGACCTCCTTACAGGTGAAGGTAGATTTACAGCTTCTGCTTTTTTTTGCTCCTGGGAGATTATTTGCTCTTGTTTGAATGTTCAGTGTGTTTAGCATTAAGAATGTCTCAGAACCTCCCTAAACACTGTTTTGGAGTGGAATAACCATTCAACCCATCCTGTTCTCTCTTGCTGAAGGTCTCAATCTGTGCACCAGTGGAAGCGCCACGTCCTGTGAAGAGTGTCTCCTCATCCATCCCAAGTGTGCCTGGTGCTCCAAGGAGGTAGGTGGGCACACCTTGTTGCCTTTCATGTTTTTTGTAGTGCTGGAAGGGAGCTCTTTTCTAACCTTGCCTGTTCCTGACTCGTGCCACAAGGGGTGAGTGAGGGCAGAGGATGCTGCTCCATGCCAAATGTATTTTGGGTGTATGTGACTCCTCAGCTCTTTGACATCATAGGAAATAAGTCTTTGACCCCACCCTCAACAGAGCAGCACTGTTCCTTCAGTCCTTCTGTCCCTTCAATTACCTTCTTGGTTTTGGTAGATGATGGGTCTCTGCATGGGCTCTGTGTTGCAGGGAGCCTTGCTCCAAAGCTCTCTCCCTAAAAAGCCCCAAACCCCTGGCTAGTGTCCTGCTACGTGTCCCTTGTCATGTGGCCTGGCATGGGCTCTTTGTCTGTAACAAAGATAATTCTCCTCTCTGAATCTATTGTGTCATTTTCGGGGGGGTGACCCATGCCTCTGGCATCAGTGCCATGACTTGCAGAGAGTAACTGAGCACTTCAGAGGGAAAATACATCCTTGTGTTGGTGCTGAAGCTGCTCACCCATAACTCAATTGCACCTCATTCATTGTGAGGAATTGCAGATACCTCCCCCTGCTCCCTAGGGGCTGATCATGAGTTTAGATCTATATGTATAATCCAATATATGTCTTATCAAGCAGACTTAATATTTCTAGAAAACAAAGTGTGTGAAAGACTTAATAATGTTTGATGCATTGAAAGCAGTTGCCTGCTTAGTGTCTGTCCTAGGTTTTCAGCAGAGAAGTATGGATGCCTTCAGATGCATGGAAAAGTCTGAAAAACAGGCTGGCACAGCTGCTGTGTCAGGAACCAGTTTTGGAATGTGAGAACCCCAGAGCAGTGGATGATCTTGAACCTCTCAATGGGCTTGGCCAGTGGTGATGCTGTTCGGTTCCCTGCTGACCCTTATTCCTCTAGTGTGGACATCCCTGTCCCCTTTTGGGCTCTCACTTCACCTTCCAGCTGCAGCTGGTGTTGCTGAGCTGAGGATGCAGGCTCTGTCCTCTCTGCTGTTCCCCTCCCTCCTCCTGCCAGGCTTGTCTGGGGCAACTTCCAGCTCCAGAGCAGAGGATGGGCTTGGGGATGGAGATGGATGTGGGGTGAAGGTGGCTTCCAATCCCTCTGTTTTGGCTGGGTGCCCCAGCCTCTGGCTCTGCAGATCTGGTTCGCTGGATTGTTCACTGGTAAGCCCAGTTGCAGCTCTCCAGGGAAAACCTTGTAATGCTACAAACACCACGCTGCCTGACAGCATAATAGCTTTCCTGGGTTGTTTTTCTCCAGCAAGGCAATTGGTGTGCAGAAGGGAAAGGGTAAAGCAATAGATCTTTCTTCTGAGACATCTTGTAAACAGCTGTAAGGGCTCCTCTTCCAGCCAGCTAATCTCTGGTGGTGAGATTGGATCCAGCAATACTGGCTATTAAGCTATGGGTACCCAATAGCTTGTGCTTTTTTTGTTGTTTTTCTCTTACTTGGCGTCAAAAGACAACTTTCTGCAGAATGCTGCTAGTGGAAATGTTTATCTGGTGGTCACTGTGACCACTAATTGTGCTAATGGCACTGGCAGCCTGACTCTTATGCAAACAGGATAGTTACCAAAAAAAAAGGAAAATTCCTAACTGGAATAGAGGGGCCAGGGAGGAAGATGGGTGTTTACAGGGAAGTCCTGTAACACTTCCTGACCTTTAGCCTGCAGCAGCTATTGAAAAATCTACAGTTCAAGGTGTTTTGTGCCAAGAGCTTTGAGTTTAAAAGCTGCTGTTCCCATTACATGCTACATGCTACAACTTAGGAAGTTCTTATTCTAGTTCTGCATTTTTTTTAGTTCTAGTTCTGTATTTTTTTTTGGAATGTACTGTTTGAAACTATTTCTGTTTAGCTGAGATCATCAGGTGAGGTAATGGGATTTCAAAAGGTACCTGGAGTTTTTCAACTTCAGAAAGTATTAAAGTAATATTATAAGCTCTGTAATATCCTTCTTTTCATATTTATTTCACCACCTAAGTCCCCCTCCCTCTGCTGCAGCCTAGTCAGGTTTATTAAATTTATTAAATACTCTTAATGTGTTTTCCTTAGCTTTTTTCCATTTGCTGTCTGTGTTACCTGGGTGCATATATGCCAGTCAAATTTTATAGCTCTGCTGCTCTTTAAATATCAGGAGAAAGATACTGGAGTGTGTTCCACAGATGGCAGTTGTGTTATGGTAGAACCTCAGTCAGCTGATTTGTGTGTATTTTGTGCTCCATTTGCATTTACTTTACAGGCTTGGGAGCAAATTGGGCCAGCTTTTATTGACCTTGTAAGCAATAATTGATAATTTTGTCAGGAAATAGAATAGAAGTCTATCAGTATATGTAGTGTAATTCTGTATATAATACATACAGTTTGCATGTTTAGAAATGTCTGTTATTTATATATTTTTAATATATATATATATGTACATTGTATAGTTTTATATGTATATAATTGCATTATATAGTTAGTTTTTTATATATATATATATATATAACTGATCTTCCTGTATGCATATACCTTCTTGTATTTCCTTTGGGGAAATATTTTGTTTATAATATCACTTGGTGGTACCATAATAGCAGTTTCTTTGGGAGCCCTATCCCAGTAGATTCCCAGGAGAGATAAGGACTCTTGAATTTACATTGCCTTGAATTGTGATGGTAAGGAGATGTGTACAGATAGATCTTACAGCAGAGCAGTTCAAGGTGCTCTTACTTTGACTGCCACCTCCTAACCTCTTGGTGCAGGGTGCCTCACGTCCCTTGGCTTGTTTGGACGTCTTTCCACTTCTGCTTGTGTTCCCATCTCTGTTCCTATCCAAAGGGGTGATGATGGATGAGCTGATGATAGCAGCTTCTGTTGTGCAGCAGCCCCAGAGCCTCCAGGGGCTGCTGAGCTGACTCAAAAAGCCCAAAAGACCACAAGTCTTTGGGCTCTTGGAAGTTCAGGAGCAGACATCAATTCTGTTGGCTTGTGGAAGAACACCTTGAAAGGCAGGCCTCAAAAGTGGTGATTTCAGTGGTACTGAGAAGAGGAAGTGTAAATATATGGCTTTAACCATGACCTGAACATGCCTTGAAGCAGGGCTCTCTGAGGGAAAATGGCTCTTGGGGTGATGGAGTCTGCTGCGGCCTTTCCATCCATGCTGGAATCTGCAAGGTCTATGAGAAGCTGGAAATGATGAGAAATTGCTGACATGGTGCTGGTAAAATATTCTGACAGGCCACTGTCAAAGTATACAGCACACTGGCCTGTGGGGTTGCAGTATATCTGTGGCAGCCTGGTTTCCATGTGTGGGACTGGAGGATGCTTGTTGGATTTTTTGCAGTGGCACCTGGTTGCCCAGGCTGAGCAGGACTTATCTGATTTGTTGGGGAGAACAGGGAGCTCTGGAAGTGCCTTCACTGCTGTCCTCTGAGCTGCCAGGGCAGCTGTGATAGACAGGTGGGGGTTGTGATTGTGATAAACCTTCCTGGGGTGGTTCCAGGGGGCAAAGCTCTTCAAAAGAGCATTTGGGAGTAGCAGTATGGGGGGAAATTTTGCAATTATGTTTTCTTTGCTGCTTTGGGGAGCAGTGTACCAGTGTGCAGAGGCTCCTCTTGTTTGTTAGATGTGTTTATTAGCTGGATAAACTGTGTTTATCTGTCCTTTACCTATGTGAACGCATTTATGTGTGTACATGGAAACCTGAGATACACTTTAATTAAACTGAAATTCCCTTTTTGAGTAAGCGAACTGAAATTTCCCCAGTGGCACCCTCTGTTTTCCAGCCAGTGCTTTTACCCCATCCTTCCCCATCTCAGAAATGTATGCCTAGAGAATGAGGAAAGAAAATAAAGGATGTTCCTAAAGGGAACATGTCAAGGTTTTGTTTTGTTTTTTTTTTTTTTAATGGGGAAAGCAGGCATGTTTCAGACTGAATTAATGCAGAATTAGACTAGATTAAGGAAAAAATGGTTGAGACCTTCAGCAAAAGAGAACAGGATGGGCTGAATGGTAGGGACATGCTTAGTCAGGAGTTAGATATTAGATACAGTGAGTGCTATTCTCCATTTTTATAGCATGAACGAAGCAATTTGTCTTAAAACTGTCAAACTGATGAGCATGTAATTGTCATGCTGTTGTCTCCATTCATTCTGTCTGCTTGTGTGCATTCGCCTTTGTGAGCTTGTTAGCACCGAGGCTGGACCATGATGTGCCCGGGGGCTGGAGCAGCCAGTTACTGACAGGGGCTGGGGGATCTTCCATAGTGCTCCTCTGTGGCATGAAGCAAAGTTTGGGGTGGTTTCCCCTTGTGAGGGTCATCTGCTGCATTTTTTGCCCAAGCAGGCCTGCAGGCAGATGATTGGCAGATATGTGGGCACCCTGAATTGCTTGACTAACCCCAGGGTGTTCTCTGCTTGGGGAAAGTTGGGGTTTGAACCAGCCTGCTGTGTCTGAGCTGCTGTGGGGTTGCCTTTTGGTGTGGTTTCTGATGAGCTGTCTGGACCTGTGCAATGTCCTTTATTCCCCAGGTCTGCTCATCCCTTTTCCCTTTGCTGAACCTCCGTGAGCAAGTTTATTTTCTCTGTCACAGAAAACCTTGCACTAGAGTAGGATGGTACCTGGTAGCCCCAGTTTTGTCTTTGGGTTTTGACCTGTGGGTGCAGCTTGGGTTTTTGTTTGCAGGGCACAGTGGTGGTGGCTGGGACTTTCCCAAGGCTGCTCTCACTGCCTGCTCAGTGTTACTCTGCCTGCATAAGAAATCAAGACAGAATAGGGGTCAGTTCTGCACCTCTGGGTGCTGAGCTGGACCACCCTCCCCCTGAGCATTTGCACCCCTGAGGGTGGGTATTTTCTTCCACCTCAGGTAATATGGCTTTTCACAGAACAAGAAAATAGCTGGATTTGATTGGAGCTGCAGGTTAGCAATTGCTGCCCTTTGGCAAGTCCTCTGTACCCATTTTAAAAGAAAGGTTAGAGAAAATAGCTGGGTCAAGCAAGGGGGACTTGGGGACAGGAGGAGTGCAAAGGTACTGCTGACCTAAGAATTGTGTAGGCACTTTCCTCTGACCTCCTGGACTTCTTTGGAATCTTTGGAGCAGACCCAGGGAAGGCTTGGAAACACCTGATAGAAGCTGCAGTTAATGTGAGCAGCCCTAAATATTGTCCTATTTAGATGCTTCTCTCCAATGTTAATTACTTGAGAGTAACTAAAAGTTCCCAGCTGCACTCCTGGGCTATTTGTATTGCTTTCTGCAACATCTTTTTTGAGTGTCCTTTCTAATAGGTGGCAGCAGAAATGAGCTGGCAGAGGTGTTCACCTGGAGCTGTGGTCTGGGTACTGGGAGAGTAGGAGAGCATCTTCCCATGGGTGCTCTGCTGCTGGGTGGATAGGCCCAAGAGAACACCTGGACCCCACCAGCTTTTTGCTGATTTCAGGTAAAATCACATCCAAGAGAAACTTTTCTCCAAGACTGCCTGAAATGCGCAGCTCTGAAAGGCTGGGCGTTGTTTTCAGTTTTGTGAGGGATTCTGATTTTTATTTTGTCATACTGGAGATGATTTAAATAGTCCCAGTCCTCCTTTTTTGGAAGTTCATCTGTTTACACGACGCGTTCCAAGAAATTTGTGTTCATATCCATCTGATGTGCCGTCGTCGGTTTCTTGGCTGCACCCTGCTGCTGGATGCTGGAATGCAAATCTCTCATTTTTCAAATAGCATTGGGACCTTGTAGTGAGAAAAATGTAGCTGGAAGTCTCTGTCTGTGTCCCAGGGCCCTGTATCCAGGCTTGTCCTTGAGGGACCCCTGGAGATCACCCCATGAGGATCTGTCAAGAGCCTCTCCCTCCTTGATGTCTCTCCTGTCCTCTGCCATGCTGGAGTTTCAGCAATAAGTGAGGTTTATTCAGCCCCACACTGATTTTGGCTGAACAGCTGAAGGAGGGGCTGGCATGGCTGCAAGCATCTTCTCTGCATTATTTCATGTTGTATTAGTCCCTCAGCCCTGGAGCTTAAGAGGGTTATCTCTATTGTTGCAGTGCAGAAATAAGTAGGAATTGACTGTTGAAAACCCAGTAAGTTTTGGGCATGTGACTTGTTCCCTTTGGCACTTTTGGGGAGAAAAAAAAAAGGCGTTCTAACAAACAGGCTCTTTGCAAAAGGGTGCATTGTGTTCCTGGCTGTTCCTGAGTGCTGCCCTGCACAAGGCTGCTTTGTGTACCACACACAGGGCTCGCAGCAAGGGCTGGAGCTCTGGGATGGGTGTTGGGAGTCTCCTGACTGTCCTTTGGGAGTAGGCTGCTGCCTGCACCTTGCTGCCTGTGCCTAACTGGCTGTGGTGGGCACAGACTGCATTTTCACCAGCTCCTGTGAAGTTTCTCCCACCTCCCTTATTCTCCATGCTGGTGTGGGGATGTGCAATGTTTCACCCAGGGAAGTGGGAATGAACCAGCCTGTCTTCAACTTCACATCTTTACTTGGCCCTCTCTGGGTTGGTGGGTTTTTCCTGCTTCAATCAGTGCCACCTCCTTGTCCTTTCTTCTGTCTTTTGCAAAGCTCCTTTGAGACAATGCATGTGCATAAATAATAGAGATAGCAATGGGCTGTCCCTGCAGCAAACTACGTGCTTTGCCTTGCTCCCTTGTGGCCAGGGCTGGGAACAGGTGCTGCTGCTGTGGCTGGGCTGGAAACTCGGGCTTAGGTTTCTGTGTCAGTGCTCTTTGAGCAAATTCAGTCTTCAAATCTTCATAGAATTTCCTTTTTTGGTTGATCATTTGGAAGAGCTGAAGGCTCAGTGCAGGCTCCTTCCAAGTACAGTCATCACAAAGGACACTAGCTTCTCCTTGTCATTGCCGAGTTGTTGGATACCAGCATGTCAAAACAGAGCCCCTGCTGTGGGGTTGATGTATTCCCCTCCACTTCCTTTTTGTCCCTTCTTCACCCCCCCAGGATTTCGGCAGCACAAAGTCCATCACATCCCGGTGCGACTTCCTGCAGAACCTGATTGCCAACGGCTGTGCTGGAGCCATCGAGAACCCCAGCAGCAGCATCAGCGTGGTGAGGAATGTCCCTCTGAGCAGTAAGGGCTCTGGCCAGACCCACCTGGACGTCACGCAGATCACACCTCAGAAGGTGGCCTTGAATCTTCGTCCTGGTGAGTCCCCAGTGGTCCACGGGGTGTGGGGGGAGAGAGAAAGGGTGGGCAGTACATGCCAAGAGTATGTTGTAGGCCTTGTAGCTCACTAAAGTAGGTGACTGCTGGCCCTTTCCATGCCTTTGAATATTGGTGGTGTGTCACAAACAGGTTTGGAGCTGGGGTATGTGTCCTCCGTGAGAGGACAAAGTCAGCCAAAACCCACCCACAACTGCTACCAGTAATGGTCTTAACACTTGCATGTGTTTAAGAGGAACCTGCTCAGCTTCAAAATGGAATTACTGTGTGGAAGGAGTTAAAATAACTTTGGTTCCTCTACGAAGCTGACAGGGCATGACTCTAAACTGAGACAGCTCCTTCTATAAATTGGAAACAAACCCACGTATCTGTTTTCTGTCGGTATGCAAAAGAGTTATGGGATCAAGGCAGAAGATGGAGATTTGAACTTGTGACTCAGGCCTTGGACTGTAGCCAGGTCCCTCTTTCATTCTCCTGAGCCATCACTTTTCTTCAATCTCTTCCCTTTAATTAAAAATTAGAAGGGAATGGCTCATCTGAGCTATGCGAGCATGCTTGTTATCAAAAGTTTTAGCATGGTGGGGGGAGGCTTTCATGTGGGTTTAGAATTCTTGCAAAAATTTGGCAGCTGGCATTTTTGAAGAGGGGAAAAAAGCTCTTTATTGCAAAGATAAGAAGCAAATATAAAAGCTTGATTCATTATAAGCAATTGGTGTGGGTTTCTAAGGCTTACAGTTTTGTGACAGCTCTCACAAGCATACAGAAAAGAAAAATATTGATGTTTTGCCTGAGAAAAACGGGGGTTTGAGCTGGTGCTTATGCTATCAGTGCTCTCCCAGAGCCTACCAGTTGCTGCAGGAGTTTTTGTTTTAGTTGTGTAAGTTAGAAGTTGTAATCTTTTTCAGTTAACTTCCTCAGCTGTCATTGGTCAGACCTTCAAATCTAAAAAAAATTTCTACAAAGCCTTTAAATCAGATACCTGAGAGCAGTCACTGCTGTACATATGTCTGGGTGCTTGGCTTCTGCCACTGAATATTGTGCTAAAAAAGGGAGTTGTTGTTACTGCTGTTTCTTGAGGCAATTCCTGACGGAAAGGGCTGGCTCAGCTTCCACACCTCACCTCCTGTACATCCACCCCCAAGGGCTCAGTGAATTCTGCTTTCCCAATCCCCGACAGTTTTGCCCATTCAATGTTCACTGCTTCAGCCCAGGGCAGGGTCTGGGCATCCATCTCCCTGTGGCCTCCTGGGGTCTGTGCTCTTGGAAACCTTGGGCTGCACAGGGCTGGTGTGCTGCTTCTGCCCACCCCTGTGGAGACCACACTCCCATCCCCAGTTCTTTGTGATGGAGGAGCCCTCCAGGTCTGGGCTGAGCTGCAGGAATCACCCTGAAGACCCCTGCAGCAATTCCCACGCTGAGCCAGTGAACTGCTCTCCCTGTGCTCCTCTTGCAGAACATCAGAGTCATTGCAGGAGAAGGGACAAACCTAGATGTTTGTAGTAGTATCTCCCTTTTTTATTCTCTTTTTGATGTTGGGCAGCACTTCACCTTCAGGCTGATGACTTCCTAAACCCTTGCATTAGCAGGCACAGTTTAAATTATCCATTAATCCTTGAGCTTGGGAGAACAGGTTTCACCCTGTGAACCCAAGACAAAAAAGGAGACAATGTTGATTTAATTTTGGGCATGAGGGGTGTACTATTTCAAAGATGAATTCACGCGGCGGTCTGTGGCAATGGTGATCTTTTATTCTTAGACTGCTAAGCAGAAGCAGAAGGGAGTGGATTGTCAATTGTTTGCTGTTCCCACCCAGGCAGTTTGATCTCATTATCCTGTGGCAGAAGTCACATCCCCAAATCTGTGTCCTCAGCTAAACTCCAAGGCCTTAAATTGGTGTTCTTACAGGGTAGCTTTTGGATTGAGCATTTCGTTTTTAGAGTATTGCTTTCTAATCTTGAATCCTGCTATAAAGCAGTGTGTCATAGTTAAATGAAGTAGAAATAGTGTGAAAGGACTTGAAAAATTAATAGATGCAAGCTGAGTTGCCCATCAAGCCATGAGCCTCACCTCAAGGCTTAAACTGGATAAGCATGATCGTCGAGTTTGTGTTCTTGAATTGACGAAAATCAATGTTTCCAGTTTCTGCACTGCCTCTGCATGATAGTATCCAAGAAAAATTTCTGAATTAAGCTCTGAGTTTAAAAGTTTTAAGTAAAAGCCCTAAGGAGGGGATGGTGGCAACAGTACTTGCAGAAGGAGGCGGCTGGATTATCTCTAGAAGTGTGAGAGTAATACTGTCCATAGAGAATAATAAATTCTTCTGCACTTACATCTACATACATTAGTGATACTTTCTCTGACATAATTGGTTTGTGCAGTTAGGAATGAAAGAAGAACCAGCCACAGGATCCTGTTGGTTTTGGTGCTTCTCTGGGACTAATAAATTCGTAACTATTAAGAGAAGCATGTTTGATCACAGCATCCCAAATACCCTTTCTGGCAGGAAGAACAGTGTTTTGGAAATGAAAATGTTGCAAAATGCAGAGGACACATCACCTTTTCCAGTGGGAAGAATATGTAGGAATGAAAAACATGGGCATGGGAAAGAATTTTCCCAGGTTTAAACACATTTTTGCAACGCTGATATAAAGTCAAGCTTGCAATCACAGTCTTTTACCCTGCAATCAGTCCCAACAGGTTTTGTGCTACATGAGTTATGTTCTTCTTTGTTCCCCCACAAAATGCATGCCATGTGAGGCACCTGCTGCACTCCATGTCCCAGCCCTGTGCCAGGAAAGTCCTGCTCCTGCTGGACAAGAAAGCTGAGGAGAGTAAGGAGGAATATTTATGGCATGAGCTTCTTTCTTCCTACAGCTGGGCACTATCTACATGTGCATGTTAGCACACGGTGTCTCCTGCAGCCCTGCCTTTTCCAGGTGGGGTTGTAGCAAATGGCAGGCACATGCTGAAAAAGAAGGAGTGTGTTGTTTGAGGAGCTCTGGCTTGGTGCAGCCTGACCCCAGGTGCCAGGCAGGGCTCTGCCAGCCAGGCTGCAGAGCCCCTTGTGCTGTGCATTGCCAGCATGGCAGTTTTGGGATGTTGTTGCTGCTGTTGGGCTGGAAGTAAGTGGGAGCAGCTGTGCTGCTGTGCACAAGGAGAAGAACAATAAAGTGGTCAGGGGAATGTTTCCACAATACTAAAAAATGTGAGTTCCATTTCTGGGGAAGAAGAGAGGAAGCCAGAAGGGTTTTGCAGAACCTGCCACTGCCCCAAGTTCAACTTTGCCCTTGAAGGACTGGGAGAGGGCAGAACTGGGAGCTTGGTTTTGAAAGGGTCCAATTCCATGGGCCTGAGACCCCAGTGAGCTGGGAAAGGGTCTAAGGTGGAAGCTGGGGACAAGGGATCTCCAAACCAGCCCAGCTTCTGAAGTTGGGATTTGCGGTTTTATTTAGACCCCTCCCTTAGCAAAGTGAAAGACAAACTTTAGCCACCTCCAAAGTCCATCTGGTGTGAAGTTGAGTTCACTTTGAAGCCACTTCAGCTTTTTAGAGGCTGAACTGTTGCCTGTGGTGGCCTTCCCTGGCACCCTTTCCAGAGGGCATCTCTAGTGGAAGCAGTATGACAGAGAAGGTCAGGGACAGGCTTTTCTCTGCTTCTATTCACATCTGCTCAGCCTGTGACTCAGTCCTGTCAGCTCCTTCCGTTGTGTTCTTCACTTCAGGAAGTTTCACCTCTGCCTCAGTGCTTCCCTGGGTGACCCTAACAACATTCTTTTCCACTTCCCTTTTGCCCTGATTTCTCCAGCTCCATTTTTGGGGGAGCTCCTTTTTGAAGGTGTTTCTTCTGTGTCTGCTTCACCTTGACTTCCCTGTGCAGCTCAGAGGACATCTTGCATTGACCTCATGCTGGCTATTTTCTCCTGATCCTCTTCCTTCTCCTGCTCTACCTCCTTCTCTCTTTTGTGCAGGACTTCTTGGATTGCTCCTGGTTTGCTTTGAAAATATACTCAAGTAAGTGTGGGCAGGGTCCCTGTTTCAGTAGTCCATGAAATATCTATTTAAGGTTCATTCTGCTTTTCTTTCCTGTTTTCTGGGAAAACATCCCTGGACTGCACACAGGGCAACAGTGTTTTTCATGTGTCCCTCCCTAAGATGTTCTCTCAGATGAGATGGAAAGACCATTTCAGATACCTCCAAAGAGCTAAAATAGAGACATGAACTCCATGTCATTTTCGTGCCAGCCAGTACACTACATAGCTTAAGAGGACCCAAAGTCAATACCTGTTTTCCTGTTAGTCTCCTAAGGGATGTATTTGGAAAAGCTTATTGCCCTCACCCTCTTATTTTGGAAAGTGATCTGTCTGCTCTGCAGGGAAAAAAAATAAGTGTGCAATTTGGATTTTAGTGTGTGCTGGGAGTTTCCTTTTCACCGCTGAACCCAATCCCTGTGTGTGTGCAGGTGACCGGACCTCGTTCCGAGTTCAGGTGCGCCAAGTGGAGGACTATCCCGTGGACCTTTACTACCTGATGGATCTCTCCCTGTCCATGAACGACGACCTGGATAATATCCGCAATCTGGGGACCAAGCTGGCTGAAGAGATGCGAAAGCTCACAAGCAACTTCCGTCTGGGTTTTGGCTCTTTTGTGGACAAAAACATTTCTCCTTTCTCCTACACTGCACCAAGATACCAAAACAATCCCTGCATTGGGTAAGTGGTAGGTGCACCCTGAAGGGGCAAAGCCTGTGTTTGCACAGAGCCTGGCTGCAGTCTCTATGTGTCTTTTTGCTTTAAATAATGAACCGCACTTCAGGCCTGGGTTTTGGGAATGATGATTAGCCGTGGCTGTCACTGTGATACTTGACCAATTCAAAATAGGACAGCTTCTAATTTTGCTGTGGCTGTTGGGAGATCTCATGGCATCTAGATACGGGAAACTGTTGTACCGGGGAGCCTGGAAGCTATTTTTAAGTACCTGAAAAGGATGCAGACATAGCAGGCTTTTTTACAGCCTTTAAGGAAAAGGAGCCAGAGCCAGAAATTCCTGATTTCTGATCCTAGCTCTGAGTCATAGTTTGGCAGTTGAGTAAATCAATTAAGTTTTTTGTCTGCATTTTACAGATAAGGAGACCAAGGCAATGTAAATCTTTCTCAACTAAAGTGTTTGGAACTGAGATTTGTGATGGCCTATAGTGCTGATTAATGAGGTTTTGTAGAGTGTTTTTAAGGTGGCAGGCAGGTTTTTTCATCTTTATTGCTGTGGAAGGAAAGCAAGCTGGCAGTTACAAAAGACACAAATGATGTGGTTTACTTTGTGGTGACACCAGAGCCTTCATCCCTTTATTTCTCTTTTTTTTTTTTTTTTTTTTGCTTGTGTCTTTGCAAGAGTCTTTGTGTTTGCCTATTAACCATCAGAGTTGGAATCAAATCCATTGAATTGAGGATTATGCCAGAGCAAAATTGGGTGTAGAGAAGGGTGTCCAGGCTCAGACAGGTTTGGGTGTTGGATTTGAGGGATGGATACAGCAGCAAGTGCTCCCCTGGGAGAGTGTCACCACTGACAGCTTTGTAATCCACATCCTCACCTCATCCATCAGTGGGTGCTTCCTGGTCATGTAAGGGCAGTGAGAACAGCCTTTTACTTTGAGCCATTTGTGGATGGTTACATTGTAAGATCACCTAATGCATGGATGCCAAGCTCTGTGCATGCTCTGAGAGGCAGATAAAGGCAGCTTGCATCAGCTGTGAGTTTCTAGGTCAGCTTTTGATACTGACCAAGCATTGGCATCTCACTACATATTGCTTGTTGACCAGACAAAAACTACCTGTATTCTCTTTTCACTAGTTCTGTCCAGAGTGGAAAGTCAAATGGATTTTAACACTGAAAACTCTTGCTTTAAATATGAGGTGAAAGTGACCACACTGAGCCAGGAAGGTGTCTCTGCCACAACAGCATTGCACACCACATTCTTCATAGTGCTTCTCCCAGAAATTTGGCATAGCCTCTGAGGGATCCTCTCAGTCATCTCTGTCAGTCTCTGACACCTGCCCTCAGGCTGGAAGCAGGCTCCAGCTGGAGACATCTTGGAAACTTTGTTTGACTGGTGTGTGATTTAATTGGAGTGATGTGGCTTTTGCTAAGAGAAACATGCAGGAGGAGATGGGTGCAAAAGGAGGAGAGGGTGAAACTGCACAACTCAACAACAAGGCTTACCTGAAACTTACAATGACCTTTTATCAAGAACATCCAGAGCTGTCACCTCAGCTTTTCCCACCATGATCAGGCTATCTGTGTGTTTCTTTGGCTTTACCCAGGTGGTTGCTGTTCTTTCTGTGGGTTACTTTAGGCCAGCCTGGTGTTGGGAAAACATTTAGGAAGGATTGCCCATGGCAGCTCGTCTGGTAGGTGCTCCCTTCAGTTGCCATGTGTCTCCTGTTCATCCAGACCAGGGGTGCTGGCTCCCTGCTCTCTGATGGAATCTCCTTCCCCAGCCTGCTCTGTGCAGGGGCTCTGGCTGCTGCCATGTGTTGCTGGTGCAGCGAGGTGGGTTGTCAGGCATGGTTTTGTTTGCAGCTATTTCTGGTGTCAAAACAAACCATTCAGCATCTAAGAGAAGCTTTGAGTAAACACAAGCTGCAATGGGTGCTTCTTGCCCCTGGTCCAGGCTCTCCTCTTCCTCCTGGAAGAATAACTGACTTACCGGTCTGGGTGGGGTGCAGTCTTGTTTCCCTTATCTCCTTCATCACCTCTGCTCCTGACTCAGCATCCTGATGGGCTAGGGGCAGCCTGCTGAGGCTCTGCAGTGCAGAGGTTTCAGACATGGCAGACTCCTTGCTTTGCCCTGCAAGCATGATGCAAGTCTGGACATGGATCATGGATCAAAAGGGATGGCTCTAATTGCCAACCAAGCCCAGGGGAATGAGACCTGCCCCGTGGTTAGGTATGTGTTGTGGCTGTGTGGATGGGAATCCCTGCTCTGGAGTCCCTTGTGAGGGATTTGAGTTCTCAGTGGTGGTAAATTTTAAACACTCCTTTGTGTAAAAAGCCCCTTGCAACTTACCCATAGTGGGTCATGTGTCAGCACAGGCTTTTAGTTGTACTTTGGGTTATATGTTTTAAGATAAGAGTGAATTAGTGCCAGGCCAACTCCTTTTTAACCCTTTCCATCCCTCTCTCCTGCACACACTCTCTGTTTTCCCATACCACAGGAGCTGCTCTGCTGAGCTCTCCAGGTGAGCACCAAAACTGCCTTCGCATGGTTTTGTATGGGAAAAAAATAGGTTTCCTGGTAGCCTGCCAAGATATTTCTCTGCCTTAGGGTGCCCCTCTTACCTTTCTGCTCCAGTGGCGCCCTGGGAAGAAGCAGAGATGGTGTTTGCTCACCATCATGCAGGGAGAGTGGGAGGAAGTTCGAGCTGGTGTTGGTTATTATTCCATCTTGTCCTGGGTAATTGCCAGGTGCCTGGTGATGTGCAGTAGGTGTAGGGTGGCTTGTACTGGCAAGAAAACTGGATGACACGGTGAAAATCTGTACTGCAGAAGAAGGGAGAGGTAGCTCTTGGCAGTGATGCTCCTGCTGTTTGACAGCAGCCCACTGGCTCTGCAGGTATGGGACACAGCTCCCATGGCCCTCCTGGGCTGCTGGGGAGGGTGGATCCCCAGCCTATCACTGGGTTGCATCCCTGGCTGCAGATTCCCAGTGCAAACCACTTCATGAGTGCTGAAACTGCAGAGCTGCAGGGTGAGCTGGTGTGCAGTGTCTCTGCTCACACCATACGTGGAGAGAGATGCTCAGTTCCTGGTGGGATCTCTGGAAACTTCAGCTTCTGAAACCCCCTGAGGGAAAACAAAATAATATGGGCTCTGCTGTAGGGTTTTGTAGAAAAATAGCCAGCAATTGAAGTGTCCAAAAGACGAAGCACTGCAAAAGTATTCCAAACCCCTGAACAGAATTTCAGAGACCAACCTGGTATAGCTGGGAGCTTCTGCAGTTCTTGGCTGCGGGTGTGGTTCCTCCCAGCTGACCACTCTTCTGCCCTTCCCACAGTTATAAGCTGTTCCCCAGCTGTGTCCCATCCTTTGGCTTCCGCCACCTCCTGTCCCTGACGGATAAAGTCGACCGTTTCAACGAAGAAGTGCGGAAACAGAAGGTTTCCCGCAACCGAGATGCTCCAGAGGGCGGCTTCGATGCCATTTTGCAGGCTGCTGTGTGCAAGGTGAGTTGCTCTGATTTCTGAAGATTTCTTCTGCTCTGTTCTTGAACTAAGGCAAAGCTTCAGTTTGCCATTTCTTGGAAGTAACTACTAAATTTTTTTTTGAGAAATGGAAAAATGCTTTGAAAAGTAGCGGCTTTTGTATTTATGTGCTTTTGTAGATAAACAGGCAAAGGAAAAATGGTTAATGCTTTTTCTAGTTTAAAGAGATAAAACCGGAGCTTTTGCAAATGCCAATTTAGGGCTGAGATTTCATTACACAGTTACACTGAGCACCTGGGACAGAATCCTTTAAGATTCACGTGCACTTGTGTGCAGCAGCACTGCATGTCAGCTCAATGTCTTTTTCAAGGGTATGTCAAACACATCTTGCAGCAGTTGACCCACGTTGAGGGTAGGAGCTGCTTCCTACTGCTCATACTTTCCCTCTTTGTGTGTGGAAGGATGATCTCATCTCTGGGTGCTGATAACCTGCTCTCCCTCTTTGTCAGCAGAACTGGAGCAGAGTTCATTAGCTTGGTGCTGTGTTAGCCATGTCCTTAGGGTTTTTAGCAAGGTTTTTTCAAGCAAAAAACCTTGTTTGAAGATCTTTCTGGAACAAGTAGTTGGATTGCTCCGCATCCCTTTGTCATGAATGAAAGTGTTTGCTCCACTCTGACATGAGTCTGAGCTTCCATGCTCACCAGGAATGGCTCTGTTTGCTGTTTCCCTTATTGCTGTAATTTGTTTGGTGTTTGCTCCAGCCTTGTGTAGTCCTTTGGTTGGGCATGTTTTCTTCTGAGTCTGAATTTTGGGAGCGGGGAGATAGGTGTGGTCTGTGGGAGTGATGGGATGCAGGCATGTGGGAAACCAGATCTTTCCTTGCCTGGGTTGGCTTCACTGTGCTTCATGGTCTTGGCAAGACTGAACCTGCCCCACTGGGGCATCTTCCCACAGATATTGTTGTTGGCACAACTACAGTGCTGCTCCCAATAATTGTCTGGATATATAGTGCTTCTTAGTTTTGGAGACATGGCTCTCATGGTTAGAGCAGAGATGGCTCAGGATGATGACTCAGTTGTGCCATTCACCATGTGGGTTTTTGCACTCCTTTCCACAATGTTACTGCAAAACCAGGCAAATATTTCTCTATGGTGCAGCAGTACTTCAGTGTGTGTCATAAGGGCTCATTTCTGAAGTGTTGGTGGAAGGCAGGAGACCTGCAAGATATTTCCTCTATATCTGTGCCAGTCTCAGACTCTTGGTAAGGACCAAAATCTTCAACTGTCCTTGAATGCACAGCCTGGTCTCTTCTAAATTTAAAAGATGGTTTTAGATGCTGGTACCATCTAAATTCAGGAATGAGCACCCTCTAGGAAGGGTGAGCAAAGGTGAGCATGTGCACATGAGTGACTGTTGGCATGATGTGGCAGGTCATGACAGCGAATTTCTGCAGCCACAGCAGTTAATTAATTACTGGAGCTTGGGTGTGGGAAAGGAAGTCCATGGGACTGGTGTGCAAGGCAGGAGAACTGGCTGTGCTGTGACTCGTGCTGTCTTGGCAGTCCCTTGCTCTGGACAGAGCAGCTGCCTCTCATCACAGCCATGAGCAGCAAAGACTCAATCTATCCAGAGTTAAAAAAAGCAAAATTTCAGGGCAGCTGATTGACATTAGGATGTTTGGTCTCATAGTCAAAATGGGAACTGATTGCTTAACTTCCTTTGTGGTCCCTAAGCGATGGTCAGGGGCTGTGGGATGTGGTGAGGCTCAACACCACTGAGATGGGTGAGGGTGGCAGACATCTGGTGTGGCAATGAAGTGCAGCTTGCTGATGAGGATGTTCTTGGCATGGAGTTTTTCATTCTGCAGTGACTAATGGAGTATCATGGGGATGAGAACTTGAGAAACAGGCAGGGTGTCTCTTAACTCAGGAGCTTACCCCCCTTGCCCACCATGCAAGAAGAGCAGCATATGGGTACCTTGGTGACTTCTGGGGTGGGTTTCCTGATCACTGCTGTGGCACCCCATTGCATTTCACTGGCATGCTCCAGCTTTTTCCAGGGTAGTTATCACCTTAGAAAGTCCCCTCTACCTTGGGGACATGCAGTGTGTTGCCCATGAAGCATCTTTGCTCAGCATCAAGGGGAGAGCAGGTCATGGCATAGCACAACCTTGCTGTCTCCAAGCCATGGTGTCTAAACAAGGTCTTCCCCTTCCCTTCTGAGGTGTCAGAAACAATACAAACAATACCTCCTGTGCTGACTAGATGTTTTTACACTGGAATGCATAGCAAGTGTTTCTTTTGCATGTGCTTCCTCAGGGCTCTGTGACACTCGAGTCACTTTTTGGCCTGGTTTTCAACCCAAGGAAAGTTTGTACAGCTAATAGAGACTAAGGAGCAGGCTGAGAGTTTGGCTTCTTTCTGAAAGATGAATATATGGTAAATGTTATTCTGGAGGCAATGAAAGAGCCAGAGACAATAAGCCTTTATTCTGATGCTAAAATAGTATGCCAGGAATATTAATCAGCTTTCCATAATTACATTTTCCATTTGCAGAATTTTAGTTTTTTGCCATTCTCTAAGTGCAAGCCTCATATGGCTCAGTGGTATGTGTAAGTTTCAGATCTTATATGCTAGGATGCAGTGAGGAGATAATAGATCGGAAAATAAAGCATCTTTTGGAATGGTTTTGGTTGGTGCTTACTAGAAACTGGTATGTGGAGATAGCCAAGACATCTGGGAGGCACTGAGGTACCTTTCAGAGCAATACCAAGTGAAGGAGGTTTTGGCTTTTGATCCCTAAGGCGTACTTGCCTTGCACCTGTGTCTGTTTCTTGCTTCCAAAAAGGTCTGCACCTGAGAAACTGGTGATATTTTAGACAAATTGATGAATCCAGGGGGGTCTCCTGGCAACTGAGTCTTGGAAATTGAATGGCTTTTATTCAGTGCCTTAAGTATAAATGCAGGTATTTATTCAGGCTTTGCAGCCTTTTCAATAGTATTTGGAGAGCTGTGCTGAGGCAGCTGTGGCAGTTTTGCCAGTCACTATTGGCTGTATGGAGTGAGAAGCTGGTTTTTGGGGTACAGATGGCAACTGCAGCTGGTCGTAGGAGTAGGTGCAAGATCTGTATCACTGTCAGCTCTGTGGAAACATGTTACTCTCCTTTGGTCCAGTCTCACCTCTGCTTTAAAAATCCTTCTCATCCCATAAGGATCAAAAACCAGATGAGGGGGTAGGCATCAGTGCAGGGCTTTTTGTTCAGCAATCCTAGTCCAATAAAAATAAATGAAATTCTCCTTGGCTATTTGCTTTAAGTGGAGCAGAGTGCTGCTCTGGGTTTCTCAGTGGAAACTGCATGCTGAAGAGCTGTATTTTCCAGTGTCTGGGAGCTGCTGGCAGAGGCAGTGTGAGATGCTCCTTGGCATATCAGGCTCCTTGGGGGCTTTTTTTGTAGGTCTATAGCTTTTTTTTGTGTGGGATCAACACTGGCTCAGACAGCCCATCCAAGGCACCCTGGTTTGATGCTCTGAGGCAATCACATACTTTCAGTGCCTGGATATTGGCACTGAGACTGTGGGTGCTCATAGCATTTTGGGAGTGAGTTCCTGAACTGAGCAGCCACAGCAGTTTCGATATTGTTTATGTGGGAAATTGTGTCAGAGTCATGGAGAGATTGTCTGCAAAGGAATGCTTAACCCATGTTTTAAAAGTGGGCTTAGCAGGCAGGTGACCAGCACCAGCACCCCTGAAATGACTTTGTAACTGCTGCTTGAATGCAGCTCCTTTTCTTTGTGTGCAGCACATTTCTAAGGAAATGAAACTCAGATTAATTCTTCTAATCTCTTTGGGAGTTTCTTGGCCTTAATCATTTAAAAAGAAATGAGCTTTGGATACTCAAAGAAAAGTGAATTGGATGGGCTTCTGTCCGGTGGCTGAGTAGACTGAAAACTGCCTTTTGCATTATTAGAGCTGTAATCACTTTTGGGTTGAGTTCTTAAGAAGTTACATTTTGGCATGAAGTTTTAGCCTTTTATCCAGTGGGGTAACTTCAGTGGAATGAATCCTGCTTCCTAGAGCAAAAAAGTCCTCATTGCTTCCTGAGCTGGACTGTAACGTGCTGGTGCATGGTAAAGGATGTGTGTTGCCAAAAATTTCTTCCTATGGCCTTATATGCATCATGGGGGTCATTAAAACGTCAGTAAAGAAAATAAACTTTCTGTAATTGGGAGACTCTGGAATAGTGTCCCTGAAGCAAGAGTTATATTTATTGGAAAGATCAGCAGGCTTTGGGCTATGACTCACATTTGGAGGTGAAAATTGCACTGGCACATGTGGTTCTGCACCCTTCTGCTTGCTCTGCTCTCCTACCCTGCCCACGCCAGTGCTTTCCATAGGAAGGGCCAGCACTTTCCTGTAAACAGGGCAGAGTTTGGGTTTTGCTAAATAAGCTGAGCAGTAGTGACTCTGGAGGAATTGGGTATCTCCATCTGTACCATATTCCCATCAGTGACCTTCTACTAGCTTTTCCCTTGTGCCTTCCCAAATGGTTTGTGTGGTGGTACTCTGAGCCACGGTCTAGAGGGAGGGGATGCTGGAAGTGTGTGGGCAGGGAAGGCATGGGGCTGTGTCTTTGCTGGGAGATGGGCAGTGTGGCCAGCCCAAGGGGAAGGTCTGGATGATGGGACTTTCTGCCTTCAGTCTATGCCGTGACAGAATCTCCCTGCCACGGTCAGCAGCAAGAACCCTGCCCACTTGGGAGTGACCTGTCAGCAGGAGCAGCTACTGAGCAGAGGGTTTGCTGCAGCAAAAATTTGCTTTGGGCAAAACCTCTGTTTCCTTCAGTGTGCTGTTATAAGTGCAGATCTGCTGCTCGGGCTGATGAAAACTTGGAAACCTGGGGAAGCTCCATGAGAGAGAAATGTTTGTAATCTAGATCTTATCCCTTTACTTGAAAAAATCTGTCCTTGCATCTCTCTTCATGTAAAGGCAGGGATAATGTTTGGTCCTTGCGCAGAGGGACCAAGGAGGGGGTCGGAGGACACTTCATGTGCTGTGCTTGACACCTCAGTGCTTTCGTAGGGATCACTACAGCATGTGCTGACAGTACCATGTTTTTGAAAAGGCAGAAGTTTCTCAGAGCAGCACTGTGTAGGCTGGTTGTGTGGGATTAGTGCCAGCACCAATGCCAAAGGTCCCTGCTCTGCTCTGGCTGTGTGTACTCCTGCCCTTCTGGGCTGTGGTGCAAGGGGATGGAGCTGCTTGGGTCATGGGAAGAGTTGTACAATGAGATAGCAGACACCATGGCTTCCAGGGGATGTGTGCAGAAAGGGATCAGGGCAGAGTGCCTGGGCATTATGTGGGTGCACCAAAGCCAGTCCCCTCAGGCAGAGACCTCACTTTGTCCATCACAGCTCAGAAATAGACTTTATGAGCGGGCAGTAATGAAAATGCTGAGCAGGGATATTGCAGCTCTTGCTGTTGTGTTGGCTTCTCCACAGAGCTGAAGAAACAAGGTCAGATTAAATGTGTGTGGAGGAAGTTGGCAGGTCTCCTTTGGCTGTAAAAGCAGCTGAAATTCTTACTCTTGGATCTGGGTAGAGAAGGTCTGGTGGACAGTCCGCATACCTCCTCATGCCTTTTAAATTAAATGTGTTGGAAGGAGATGCTGGGAAATGCTGGATGGGTTCCTGACATTTTGTTTTGGTACCAGGGATGGATGGACAGGAGCATGGTACTCTCCTAATTAATGTTAATGGGTCTGCTGCTGGCCAGGCACGTGGCTGGGACCATGTGTGGGGTGAGGGGTGAAGCGTGGGCTTGGCAGGGGCAGGCTGCTGTCTCACGGGGTTTGCTTTCCCCCAGGAGAAGATCGGGTGGCGTAAGGAGGCGTCTCACCTGCTGGTCTTCACCACGGACGATGTGCCCCACATAGCCCTGGATGGGAAGCTGGGGGGGCTGGTGCAGCCCCACGATGGCCAGTGCCACCTGAATGAGGCCAACGAGTACAGCGCATCCAGCCAGCTGGTGAGTGGGGCACGGGGCCCAGCCCTCAGAGACCTCGAGGGTTGGTGGATCTCTCTGGAGACCAGACAACCCCTACTCCAGCTGCTTTTGGCAAATGCAGTGCCTGGTTTAACCCAGCTTCTGCAACTTGCAAATAAAATTTGCTCTTCCCTTAGGCATTCCCCCGTAGTGAATGCTTCTGTGATGTTCAAAATTTAGTGAGTTCCTTCAAAGCTCATTGCAAGGGATGGAAAAGTAACTTGGTGTCCTGAGGAGCATTACTTATATTTGTGCAAAGTGTAGAGGAAATCTAGAATATGTCATCCCTTTTCTAAAAATTGTCTGAGGACTGTGCAGAGGACTCTTCCTGAGGAGGGTGTATCTACCTTGATGTGGCTGCACTAGCAAGTACCACAGAATGCTCCTTTTATTCACAGCCTTTGAGCACAACGTTAACATAAATCTTAGTAATAAACAGGCAAACTAGCCCTTTTTAAAAATTGAACTCCGTGGAGGAAACTCCTGGGATGAATGAGCACTTGGCTGCCGCTTCATTACCCCATCCTTCTGCAGAATGGTGCTTTATTCAGCAGATCACATACTAATTATGATTTTTGTTCCTGAATGTTACCCTGTGAGGGGAGGGGAATCTTGGTGGCTGTGTTAACATCAGAAGCTGGGCTCTCCAGTGGAACCTCCTGTGCAATCCTACCAAGTGGGTGTATATGCAAGGGAGCACAGTCCCTGCACTGGCTCCCTTATGTGGAGTTAATGCTGAGGAGCTGGCTTGGGGATGCTGCCTTGGTGTTTCCATGTTTGAATCTCAGAGGCTCTCAATCAGCCTTCCAGTCTTCAAGTAAATGAGATGGTTTTTTCCAAGGACAGCACTTCAGAAGCAGGCAGGAGTTTTAAACTTAAGCTGGTCTCTTGAACTGAACCCTGGTTCCTTATTTTGTTGCTAGACTGGTGTCTTCCTGCCATCCTCTCTGCCTGGGAAATCTGCAGAATTAAAGAGTTTATTGTAATCCCTTTATGGTCCCAGTATGCAGAAGGAATACAATGGATGCTTCTGCTTTGGGAGAAAAAAACTGATACATTTCCACTTTCTGTGGTTCTAAATCTGCCTGCCTCACACCCATTGAGGTAGCAGCCATTTGGCACATGTGCATCTGCTGATGGCAAAATAGAAAGGGGAAAGAAATAAACCCAGTGTTTTGGGTATTGCTGTGGCTAGTGGTGTTGTCAGTCATATAATCTACTAAGGACTGCAGTAGAAATATTTAATAGATTTCTACTATTTCAGTTGGGATTGTGCTTGTACGTGAGGGACTTCATCCCATAACAAAACGCGCCATGTGTCTGGAATGAATTTTACTGTTGGGAAGAGAAGAGCAATGAAATTAGCCTTTATTTCTGTGTTACCCACCAGTCTTTCTGCCCTTTTTTTCCCCCTAGGATTATCCTTCCCTGGCACTTCTTGGGGAGAAACTTGCTGAAAACAATATCCACCTGATTTTCGCTGTTACAAAAAGTCATTACATCCTGTACAAGGTAAGTGCTGCGGAGTTTCCTGGGCTGGAGGGAGATTGAGATGCCTCATGAGGCCTTTGGGAGTGGAGGCAGCTGCAAACATGTGTGTGTGCAATGGTAAACTTGTGTGCAGTGATAAGGGTGCATGTATGTGGCCACAGGCTGCCTGGTGCAGGCAGGCAAGGCTCAGCCCTGCTAGTCCTTTCAGCAGAAAGCGCTAAAGCTTCTTAGAGCAAACAGATATATATGTGTTAGTGAGCATGTGAAGAGCTAAAATAGACTCCATGTTAATCTGGATGTTCGGATGGCTGCCAGCGTGCAGCGTGCCAGAGAGCAGAAACCTGCTCAGCCCATTCTGCAGTGACTCAATCCCATTACCTAATCATGCACAGCGTTTCTGCCCGGCTGTGTTTTTCCATCACAGAGTCCAGGGCTCTGACATGCCACACACAATTTGAACTCTCCTGCCATTCCTGCTCTCCCCTCCAAAAGGAAAGTTGACCCAAGGCACAAAGACGAACGTGTGTCTAGAGCTGCCCTGAGGCGTTTTGCTGCTCTGTGGATGCAGGGGTGGTGTTTCAGGCGGGGCTGCTTTTGGAATCCTCTGCCGAGGCCCTCGAGGCTCAAGCAGGAACAACAAGCAGCCGTGTTGCTATGGTCGGGATGCTGTTCGCCCATGGGGAGTGGGAGGGCTGAGCTTGTTCTCCACCCCCTCTCCTGGGGATGCTCAGGGTTATAGGGAAGTCAGTCGGGACAGCTGCTTCTCCTTCCCTGCAGTGCCAGTTTCAGCTGGGTCTTGCCCCCTTCAATAGCAGAGCCAGGTATGTTTGTCCCTGTCCCATGGCCATGAGCTGTGTTTAATATTTGATGTACTTCATTAGCAATTTACTTTTTAAAAACACTGCTTTACTTTTAAAAGCTCCACATTAATGGGAGCCAAACCATACCATGTACAGCACTGGGTGATAGGGCAGTGTGTGTGGCCTGTGTCCCTGGCATGGGGTCAGTCCCTCCTCACCCTCTGCTTTCCTCTCTGCACCTCAACATTTTAATTTTTCTTGGTTTTTTTTGTTTTTTTTTTTGTTTTTTTTTAAAGAACTTTACCACTTTGATCCCTGGAACAACAGTGGAGATTTTGCACAAAGATTCCAAGAATATCATTGAGCTGATCGTCAAAGCCTACAACGTAAGTGCATTTTAATTCCACAGCTGCTGAAATGAGAAGTGCTAAGAGCTTGGCCAGCTCAGCTACCCCCAGTGAGCTCCACCCAGCTTGGCTGCCTCCCTCCTCTGTCCTCTCCACACTGCTGGAGCTGGGATGTCCACCCTGGGAATGGAAACAAGGTGTGTGAGTAGGACAAGAAGAATGGATACCCAAGAGAGCCTGTAGGACAGCTCTCTGTCCTTATGCCTCTCATGTGCAGAATTACCCACAAAACAGAGCCCCCCCATCTAACAGATCTCTCTCAGAGCACCCTACCAGTAGATAAATAGATTATTTCTTTGTTATTTGATATTCAGAGGCCTCTCAAGGATGGGACAAGGTCCAGATAAGGTTGCATCCTTGAGTTGCTCTCTGTGCAGCCCACACTGGTTTTCAGCACCCTGTGGGTATCACCCATGCTCCCAGAGGAGTCCTGCCTATGTGGCATTGCCAGTGCAGCCTGCCCTGGCACAGTGATGAGGACAGCAAAGGACCTGGAGTTGTACTGCTGACCTGATGTTGTCCATCTCTATGGAGATCAGGGGAACAGATCTGTTAGAAGCAGCTAAATTGCATGTTCATGGCATAGTTAGTGTCAACATTTATGTTGACTTCTCCCTGAAATCTTATGGGTCGGGTGTTCATGATCCTGCAAGGATATCACAGGGTGTTGGGTATGGAGATCTGACCCCATGACAGGTCAGCCCTCAGGTGGAGTTGTTCATGCATGGGACCTTCTGGGCACAGCTTTCAATGGCTGCAAGCTCTTCTTGGTACTAGGTTTATTAGTGCAGGGAGTTAGTAAGAACTTCTTTGGAGGAGTTTGCATATCCAGAATCCGTGTAGGGTTGTGGTGTGCTTCGCATGATCTGTAAAGCTCTTTATTCCTTTCCCCCAGCTCCCTGTAGTTAAAGCAGGGTTCGGTTATGCCTTTGGGAAGAGTGCTTCCCAAAGCTTCACCCTCTGAGAAAGGCAAGAACACGAGCAGTTAATGCTGCTAATGGGGCCCAGGAGATACTGCTGATCAGAAGTCCAGTTGTCCTAGTTTGTTCCCTTGAGGTAGGAGGGTCTTGTGGCTGAGATGCTTGGCTGTGGAGAAAGAAATGAATAATTATTCCACATTGACTTTGCATGTGGCCTCAGTGCCATCACGTGGAAACCTGCCTTTGCCTTGCTTTTGCAGCTGTAATATGCATCCATGCCTCCATTTCACCATCCCTTAAGCCTTTTCAGATCAATATAAGCTGATGAAAACCATTAGGAATCCTGTGGCTGCACCACTGCTCCCTCCTTCTCTTTGCTTGTGAGCTTTCCAGCACAGCTGGCTGGAAACCACGTGGGTGCTTAGAGCAAGGTGCCCCAAGGAATGAGCTCTGTGGGTTGATTGACTGCTGAGACTGGGGTTAGTTTCTTGCCTGTTCAGCTGGGTGAACGATGGATGTGGGCTGGGAACCCCAGGAGTGTTGTTGGGAGCTGGCAGCTCCCACCTGTGCCATGGTCAGCCTGAGGCCACTGGAAACCTGGCACCTGCCCAGCCTGTCTCCTCTTGGAAGCTTTGTTTTATCCTGAAATGACAAAGGAAATTCTCACTGAAGGAGATGGTTAAAACTCTGTTCCCAAATGGGAGTGAACCATTTTTTATGCCCCGTGTAAAGGAAAGTCTGAGCCTGGAGAAGTCCTTCATCTTCAACAGGGACTGTCTGTGGCAGGCAGTGGCTGATTGTTCTGAGGGCTCAGTCCCTCCCCTTCAGTGTTTTCCTGACCTCTGGTCCTCCCTCATCTGCTTCCCCTCACCGATGCACACATCAGACTTGCTCAGGGCTTACATTACCCTCAAGATTGCTTTTCCCCATCTCCTTATCTTCCATCTCCCTTTTCATCTGCCCAGCGTGCTGTCTCCTCTCCCTCATCCCACCAGGTGTAAAGCAAAAGGGAACAGGCACTGCTTTCTCCCTGCCCTTTCCCCAAATCTCAACATACCTGGGAGATGGGATGCACATGTGAGGTTATGCCCAGCACAGGGCTGGGTTTGGGCTGATGAGAGCAAATGAGATCTTGGTTTCAGAAGCACTTTTCTAATCCAGGCAGGTCATGGGAGTGTTTCTTGTTGCAGCCACCAGTTGCCCTCTGTGGTGGCTGTGGTGTTGTCAGAAGACATGGGTGTGTAACATTGCCAAGGAGCTGGTAATAATGGCACTGCATTTAGGGTAATAAGAGGACTTGGTCTGAGTAGGAACATAGGATGAGCCTGTGAAAGGTCATACTGAGGCCTGGCCTGGTGTTCTGTTCTCTCCCATGCTATCAATAGGATACTCTGGGGATGAAGACAGGGGAGCATAAAAGTGTAGCAGCTAATTTCTACAGGATGATTTGGGGCAGAGCAGTATCCATAGATTAATTGGCAATTGGCACACTCAGTGTTTAGCCCACAGGCAATGGATGCTCGGTATGGTCCCAGTTGCTACCCCATGCATGACTTCTCTGTTACAGTTGAGAGATGGGAAATTATTCCTTTCTTTCCTCAAGGACTGTTTAGATTCACCCGGCCAAAACTCATTTATTTCCTGTTCATTTCTAGAAGTACTGGCTCTTTGCTGGCGTGTGAACCCCGCTTTTGCCATCACATGTACTGGCTAGAGGTCTTAATTAGCATTTTTCCTTAATCTGGCCTCCGTGGTGAGGGCTGGGGACAAGGGGAATAGGGATGGAGCTGGAAGCTGGCTTTGGATAATAAGCATATTTGTACAAAAAGCTCCATTTTGAAAAACTTTGTTGATTTTGGACACAACTGGTATAAAAATCAGTTCCAGCCATTGGAAGACTTAAACAAAACAATGTCATTCTGAATTAATATTTATAAACTTCATTTTGTTGTGACTTAAAAAATCTGTGTATGCAGTCCGGCAGAGAGCTGAGAAGCAGAAGAAAGGGGTAGAAGCACACCAAAACCTCACAGATGGAAAATGCTCTTTACTTGGAAAAGTTTTTTCAAAGAAAGAGATTCTTCATTAATTTTTTCCCATGGTGCTGTTTCCAGCTGACACTTATGAAAGGGTGCTTTTTGTTCAGCTTTTTCTTCTAAGAGGGAGAATACATTTTTCTGGCCAGTTGGGTGAAATAAAGAAAGCAGGGCAGAGTAGTGTGGTTTCATGTCTTCTCTGTGCTGCACGACAGACATTGTAGGACAGCTGCCTGTGGGGAATCAGGCTTTGCACTTTGCTCAGGTGGTTGCTTGGTTTATGGGGAGGAGAAAATGCAGATAGCTCTGACCTTCAATTCAGAGCTATTCTGTTTGTGGTTAAGATGGTTTTCTTCTTTTATTGTGAACCCATATGTTTCCAGTACTGGCTGCAGTGTTCATTACACCTAGAGGGCATATGCCACCTGTAGGGGTGGTAGGCAGCTCCCTGTGAATCTAGTTGTGATCATCAGAAGTCTTCTGGGATGGTTGAATCAAACTCAAATGTCAGTGTGTGTGAGGGGTGATTTTTTTTTTCATACAGGTGCAGAGATGTCCTACCCGCCCTCAAGAAACACTACAAGAAGAGACTAAAGCAGAAGAAACCCTTCTGTCTTAGAGAGCTTGATGGTTTGCTTTCCCATTGTATTTCCAGAGTATTCGGTCCAAGGTGGAGCTCACAGTCTGGGACAGCCCTGAGGACATTGGTTTGACCTTCACTGCCACGTGCCAGGATGGGTTGTCCTATCCTGGGCTCAGGAAGTGTGGGGATCTCAAAATTGGAGATACGGTGAGTTCTGCCTTGCAGCTTGTTCCCCGGAGAAGTTGTTTCACCCACTTCCCCCAGATGATGAGTGGTCCTGGGCAGTAAAACACAGTTTTGCTCATTTTCCTCTGCTTTCCTCATGATGATATAGAAAAACCCACAGAGAATGGCTCTGCTAGAAGTAGTTCTGAGTGGTGCAGGTCAGTTCAAGGTGAGCTGTGAGGAAAGAGGGAATACAGGTATCTTGTCTACAGTATTGAGCTAAAGGTCGTGATCAGGCAGCAGGATGCAATGTCAAAAATAGTCTTTCTTCCCTTAATCACAGATATTCTCATCACACTCTTACTTGTGAAATTCTATGGGCAGGCACCCTCTTCTTCTGTGTTCAGTTCCTAGGTTATTGGATGGCAGCATAGACTGAAATAAATGTTAACATGACATAATCCATCCTGTGCTTTTTACAAAGCAATGAAGCTAAGCTTTGCGTGTTTAAATTAAGTATTGATACAGATAAATGAGTTGCTGAACTGCAGGGCTAGGGCAGGAAGGCTCAGGTCAGTGGGAAACCTCCTTCCTTTCTTCAGACTTCGGCTGTCTGAGACCATGGGTGTGGGTTCATTAGCAGACTGCCTTATTTGAGAAGAGTGATTCTGCAAACATACCAGAGCTCTCAGTGCTGTGGCATATAAAAATAGTTTGAAAGAGTCAACAGTAGCTGGAGTTTTGCCCTGCCAAACAAGGATCATGTGAGGTGTTAAACAGGGAGGTGGCCCTGCTTTTTAAACTGAATTTACTGCGTCTTGGATAGGTAGGTAAAAGCAATCCTTGTAGCTCCTTGTTCCTGCAGCCAAACTTGAACCCCCAAGGAAGCAGAGTCAATCTGGTGGTTGATCCTGGGCTCCTAGCTTTGGCAGCAGTAGAGGGATTGCTCCACCTGCTGCAGCTTGTGCCACAAAGGGTTTGGCTGTGAGTGCAGCAGGGAGCTGGTACTGGCACCGCTCCATTTTAGGGGCACCCTGAGTGTCAAGGTGCCTGCACAGGCAGAGATGCCACAGGATTGTGGGGTCATGTACCTCCATCCCCTCTTTTCAGCTGGTTTCTGCCCCATTACCTCCACATGGCTCGAGGTTTGACTCCTGATAAGAAAGTTTCCCCAAAGAGATAATGCTGGCACTGGACCCTAATCTACCAGGGTTTAGTCCTGGGGCTGTGGGTGTCTGCTCGTGAAAGGGAGAAGGATTACCCTGATCCCCTTAGCTTGCTTTCTAATCTCCTCCTCTGTAATTTGAGCTTCTATCCTAATTGCTTCAGGCCTTGGGAATGGGAGGGGGTCAAGGGAGGTTTCCTGGGGTTGCAGCTTTCCTGCCAGGGGTGGCTGCTGTGTCTTCGTCTGCACATCACCCCTTGACCTGTGGGACAGTGAAGTCAGTGAGAGCTTGAGGTGACCCCCAAATGTCCCCAGAGAGAAAGCATTCCTTCCTGAGGCCTAGGAAAGGGTCTCATTTCCTTGGAATAAGGTTAATCCTCCTTGCTAGCTGGCAGCTCTGGGCAGTGCTGGTCAGCCCTAACAAAGAGCAGGATTAAATCAGGGACCGAGCTAGCAACCAAAGTATGGTCTTGGTTTTCTCAAGGAGAAAATCCCTGATGCTGGATTGTAGCAACATAAAATGAGTAGGAGTGTGATGTATAACCATTTAATGATGTATACAATCCTTCTGAAGCCAGGCTTGATAGAAGCATCCATTAAAAATGGCCTGTGAGCAGCATGCCAAGAGCTTGGGGCTGTGGGGCTGATGCACATTTCTGTATGCAAATCAGGAGTCCCATAAAACCTTCTAAATCCATGATCTTACAGGCATTTTGGGTTCTTTGCTGTGCTGGCTAGGTCTTTGATAGTGCTTGTTTTGAGAGTTTTCTATTTTTAATAGCATGAAAAGTGGGCTATTTGCTAGAGTTTTGCCTTGTTTATTTCATGGGAATAGGCAGGTTCCTTCCCACTTCACAGAAACCAGTGGTGCCTGATGGGGAAAATTGCTGTGAACGGCTGACAACAGAGAGTTTTAGAACGCTTTGGTTGCCCAGCCCCTCATGGAGCTGGCAGATGTTGGTGCATTGAGCTGCAGATGCTCTTGCTGCATGTGCAATTGTTCGGGGGTTTTTTTACACACCTGGGAGTGAAGCTCTGACACGCTGAGCAATTCCCATTCCGTGGAATTGCTCCATGGGTTTTCCCCAGGACATTTGCTCTTCTCTGCTGGGGAACACCGTTGACAGCTGCTTTGGGGCCGTGCCTGTTACCTTACATCTCCCTCCAGGTTTCCTTCGAGGTGGCTGTGGAGGCGCGGAGCTGCCCTGCTGAGGACACGTCCCACACCTTCACCATCAAGCCGGCCGGCTTTCGGGACACTCTGGAGGTGGCTGTGACCTACAGCTGCCTGTGTGGCTGCACCGGCCATGCCGCGCCGGCCAGCGGCAAATGCAGCGGCAATGGCACCTACACCTGTGGGCTCTGTGAGTGTGACCCCGGCTACCTGGGGGCTCGCTGCGAGTGTGAGGAGGGGGCCAGCGGGGACCTGCACCATGCTCTGTGCCGTGAGGCCGACGGCAAGCCCCTGTGCAGCGGCAGAGGGGAGTGCAGCTGCAACCAGTGCCTCTGCTACGAGAGCGAGTTCGGCAACATCTACGGGCCCTTCTGCGAGTGCGACGACTTCTCCTGCGCCAGGTACAAGGGAGTCCTCTGCTCAGGTAGGAGCCTTTCCTCCCTTGTGCCCTCCGTGTCGTGGCAGTGCGAAAACTGCCCCAAAATGGGGAAGGTTCCCTGAGTGGAGTGTGCGGCAAATCTGCCCTGTTTCTGGAGGAGTCAATGCTCCCTTTCTTTTCCTTATGGGAACAGGGAGGGAGAGGTTTAGAGGCACCCACAGTTAAGAGCAAAAATTACATTATCCTCATCAAAACTGGGTTATCAGCATTGGAGTAAAAGGCTCTCCCCCTGCAGGCTTGTCTGCTGCCTAGATCCCATGGAGATGAACAGTCTTGGCTTTGGTGTTGTTATTTTGATGTAACTATGCACATCTCTTGCACACTGATGTATTTTCCTAGGAAAGAGTAAACAAGCACTGGCTTGAACCCTCTGGGGCTTTTTTGGTGTTTTCATAGGTTGGATTTTTCCGACGTGTGCCATCCTTCCCTGCCTGGGCAGAAACAATCTTCTTTTAAAGATGAGGTATTTGGCGTAATCCCCTGGTGCGTCACAGGTGAAAAGAAAGATTGTGTTGCAGGCTGTTACTTACTAGAGAAAAGCTGTATTAAAGATTCCTAAAGCTGTTTTATGTATGGATTTTTCTCCCACTGGGAAAACAAGTCATTCACTGGGAAAGCTGCAGCCAGTCAGCTTTGCTTAAACAAAGGTAGAAGAGTTATTTAGCTGTGTTTGCTAAAATGGTTTTAAAACCTCATCAGTCCAAGGCTAAATAATTTACCTTGAACGTAATTGCCTGGATTAGCACTCAGACATAATTCCCTCAGTTGGATAAGGGCAAAGGGTTGTTCTTTAAAATTTGCCAGCTTTCAAGCAAGTAAAATATTTCCGTAGCTGAAAACCTTGGACAAAAATTCCAAAGAAATGTAAGCTTGGAAAAAATAGTTACTTTTTATGTTTTCTCCAAGGAAGTGGTGTATTTTCCGCTGCTGTTTATCTTGCCCTGCATATTTCAGAGTGGAGCAGCTTTGGTTGCAAGTTTCTGGCTGTTTGAGGTGATTGTGATGTTAGGCAGATAGAGGGTGTTTGTTAATTTTCCTGTAGCCTGGCTAGTGATTTTGTCACTAATGAAGATGAGGCAGGCAGTAATCTGGTTTGGAATTGCCCTGGAGATCCCTGCTGCAGAGCAATGGGAAAAGCCAGTTCCACACTGCCCAGATTTGAGGGTCTGTTGGGCTCTCCCTGCTGATGCATGAGTGGAAAGGTGGGTGAGTAAGCACCAAAAAGTGTTTGAAAGTAGATGGAGGGAAAAATTAAACTCAACTGTGAAATAATTAGGAGCACTACTACTGCCTGGGAGTTCTCCTTTGGTTGCTTTGATAGCATCATCCCACCCAAAAGGAGTATATTTAAAAGCAAGCAGGGCAGAAATGCTGTAAAGAGAGGTTGTAAGTTACTGGTGTAGCAGTTGCTGCAAGGGAAGGACCCACCTCTACTCAAATTTCCTTTTCAGCAGGAGGGCCAGAGCTCTGCTGCTCCACAGGAAAGTAAGTTATGTATCTTCTGTTGCACCTGCTTGCTTCTGTCCCCGAGGAGGATGTCTAGTGCTGGGAAGTGCAACACAGCTGGTTTGGGATTTACTGAAGTTTTTTGAAGTAATTTAAAAGTCCTTTTTATAGCTATGAAAGAAAACAAAGGGTAGGCTGAGGCCAAGCAAGCTCTTTGCTTGAGGGATGGGATGGAGTCTGGCATGGCTGTGTGGGGTGGATTGTTGGCTCTTTCTTTTTCTTTTTTTTTTTTTTTCCCATAAATTCCAGCAGTTTTGATGCTAAATCTGAATTGTAGCAAGTGCTGTGCTAGTGACATAACATTTATAGTGGTTTTGTCAGGCCAGGAGGCTTGGGATTTACCAGCTCACCACAAGCTTGCATAGGAGGGCTATGCCCAAAGCAGGGCTATGCCCTCATAAACAGCCCTCTGCTACACAAACATCTCTGGGGGCTTCCAGCAGACCACGCTTTCTCCCCCCTACAGAGGGGGCCTTCTTGAAGAAGACCAAGGGTTTAGCTCAGCACTGAGCATCTGTCCACCAGGACGTGTAGTAGACTTGGCAGTCAGAAGAGTTTGTGTGATGCCTTGGGAGCAGGTTGGTTCCCAGGGCAGTTGCTACAGTGGCTGGTTGCTGGTTTTGTTCCTGCTAGGGAGTGAAATGACACCCTGCCCTCACTATGTCTTTTCCTGGGCACAGTATCTGTCCCTGAAAGGCTCTGACATCCCTGTGCCTGTCACTCTCTGGGGACAGTGCAGGGGGAGACCAACAGGTTTAGCTAATGCACAAACCAAAAAAACGGCATGTCATTTTGCTGCAGATTATTGTCTCTGTCCTTGCTTGGGAGTTTCTTGGCTTGGACTCATGAAGGAAACTAATCACTGCTGTCAAGGGTTTTATTTATACTTTTTGAGTCCTCGGGTTGCATAGGAGGCAGTCGCTGCCTCTCAGTGCATTTCTGATGACTGACTGTACTTTGAACAGGGCAGCCCAACCTCAGCTTTAGCACACAGGCTGTGGTGTCCCCCATCAAATGCATTTACACCTGCCCCAGCTGATGAAGAAGATGATACCAGGAACCATCCCAGACAGAGAGAAATCAGCCAGTCCAACACAAGCTGAGGTTTTGGGGAGCACCAGGAGGAAAGCACAGTTTTCTGAGCTGAGGAGTAAAAATCTACTCAGGCAAACTCCCTTGCACCTACATGGCTGTGGTTTGTGGCATGCCTCTGCTCAGAGGCCCCATGAACCCATTGCTAACCAGCACAGGCATTTCTTCCTTTTATGAACTGTAGTAAAGCTGTCTCCACTGAGTCACTGCCATGGCACAGGGATGGCTGGCATATTATGCTCAGGCATCCTGTATTCCCAGCAAAAGCCACAGTGGGGTTGGAGTACTCTGAAATGGACTTGTTTCTTGTCTCTTGGCATTTGGTCCTTTGGCTAGGAAAAAACACTTTAATTCTTGGGTCCATTTATAAATGTTGGAGCCTCACTTTATCAGCATTTGAGAGGAGAAATGCTTACAGACAGTGCTGCCTATGGCTCCAGTCCTTTTGTAGTCCCCCTCATGAAGTGGACAAGCAGATTTTGGGTGAGAGAGAATAAAGAAGCAGCAAGAATTCAATTTTTGTTAGTGGGAGATTTAAAGTGCCTCCTGCATCTGTGAGGCAGGTGGGAAAAGGGAGTAATTTATAATGTGGAGTAAATGTTGATTCAGCTTACATCCAACTACTAGTCAATGTCACTTAGTCACTAGTAAGTGGCATTTGTTCTGCTGCTCCCCAAGTCCAGTTAACAGCTCCAGAGCAGCTGTTTCAAACCATTAATCCAGCTTCTGGGGAGGCCATAGGGGATGGGTTGCTTGAGTGTTCTGTTCTTCCAAAAGAAATGCAGCTGGGTTATCTGCAGCACTGTGCTCTGACAAAACTGTCAGAGGCTTCCCAAACCTTCAAATACTTTACTCCCAGATTTTCTTTGGGTGGAGAGGTTGCCTTTTTTGCATTGAGATCTTCAACACTCTGAAATGTGGGTGGCTGTGGGAGAGGGTTGAAAGCCCTCGGGCCTGCAGCTGGGCTAGGGAAGGGGCAGCTGGCTGCAAAATCCACAGGCTTTTGAACTCCTTGGCTGCCTGCCAGGCAGTTTGACAAAGGAGGAAACATCTCTGCCCTAATTGCATTCCTGAAGGTCCCATAAAACTAGGTGGCAGGAGGGAGGAGAGGCCCCAGTAAGGGCATCACACATTTGCCTCTAATGAAGAAAGGCTGGCTTGTTGGAGGTCAAGCTTCATTAGCTTCAGTTGCTCCAGACCTATTTTTTCTTGGATGGGGGAACACAGAGTAATATGGTATCATATGGGTCTCTAAAGAAATTTTCCCTTATGCACCATCACTATTCCCCAGGCTCCCTGTGTGTCATTTGTGTGCTCTTCAGCCCAGGACTCTGGTTGTGCACAGGCACATCACTAATTACAGAAGAGCACTTGTCATGCTACAGCCATTCCTCCCCCTAAAACACAAAAAGATCTCATCCCAAAAATCCATACTGCCTGAGCAACACAGCAGCTACTGATGGTGGTCCAGCTTTGGGGAATCAGGTCGTTTGTGGTTTCTCTTAATTTTTATTTTTTTAGAATTGGATGTTGAATCAGATTTATAAACAGTTTTACATCTGTAAATGAAGCCCTTCAATGTCTCTAGCTTGTAAGCAGCTGTGAGCATCTGAACTGGTTAAGGTGACAAAAGGTCATGGCTGACTAAAGCACAGCACAATGATGATGCCTTGGAGCACAGGAGCTGGTCTGGCCTCCCTTACCACCACAGGGCTTCCAGGGACACAGAAAACTCAGATCAACAATGGAGCATTGGGTGTCAAATCTGCAAGTACGTGCAAGTGCCAGAATCACTTCTGAGATGAGATCTTGAAAGAGACAGATCATTAAAAATTCAGGGTTTATTTTGCAGAGAATAGCCAAGCTGATGCGTGATGCGGCTCCAGCTGCCCTGCAGAAACCACTTCAAAAACTGCTGAGTTCATTCATGTCCTCAGTACTTACTTCTGAATGGTTCCTCTCGGTTTTAGTAAATGGGGAAGCTCAGGGAAGTCCTAGCCTGTACTAAGGCCCAGGAAGATAAGGCTTTTTTGTGTTTTGTTTTGTTTTGTTTTAACAGAGCCTCAAATTAGAAACCTCACTCAGGCTTTTGCAATTTGTTTTCACTGTACCTTGTCCATAATGCATTTCACAGCCATGGGATGATGACTCAGTACCAGTGCCCCCAGTTTCTGGTCCTGCATTAGAGCGCCATGCTCTGAGGGTAGTACTTGGGTTTGATTCCCCCACTGGTTATCTCCACCCTGGGTATTTGGATGGGATCTGTTACTATACAAACCACGGTGCCCATTGTCTGGAAATAGACTTTCTTCCACGTGTACTTTTGTAGCTACTATTCACTTACCCTCTCTGAATATAACTACTGTCCTGGGTGGTAATAATAACTACCTCTTGGATGGAGGATGCTGGTGTACATCTGAAAACTCAGATGTGAGAATAAAGGTGATCCACATCTTTCAGACACACAACAACATTTTATTTTTGGCCTTAGTTCTCTTCATTCCTAATGCCTAAATTTTTACCAGGAGCCCCTGTTAAGAAAGAAATTATTAACCTCTGAGGTGCAGGTAATGTTTGAGTGTGGTTTGGGGAGGAAGGAGAGTTTCTTTTGTCCCCATTGTCTGTTGCTGGTGCTGTGGTGGAGGGGGTGGCTTTTGACAACTATACCCCTGCCGGAAGGGAAGAGGGTGGCCTTTGGTGGAAATAAGAGAGGGAACAGAGCCTAAAACACATCTGCAATGTTTCCTTTTAAGTCACGTCAAGTCTCGTTATCTGTAGGTTTTTCTGAGTACTGCCTAGTAAAAGAGAACCTGAAGGGGAGAGACAAAAGGACCATATAAATATGGAAGTTAAAAATAATCCTTTGGCTGTTGCTAAGTGCTAGTGCAGCTGTGAGCCAGGCAGCTGCAGGGAGATGCAGCTCCATCGCTGGGGTGGCTGCCCTGCAGGTCAATCCCTCTCTGCTTCCCATGTGGGAGGAGGATGGGGAGCACACATCTACCAGCATATTTGATACTTATTTTGGTGACAGAGGATGCAGTGTGAGCTCGGGTCAGTGTGCTGTAACCTCACTGTACCAGTTGCTTTGTGAGTAGTCCCAGTCATTAGCAGCAGGTTGGGGGCTCAGGGGTCAGTGGCTGAGGATGCTGTCATGGTGCAGGGCATGGGAGGGTGATTTGGGGTGAACAGAACCAAGTAAAGTCCTCTGAAACAAAACCCTTTATCATTAGGGTGTTGTAGCACTGCGAATGCCCCTTTTTCTATCAAAGAGCAGGGTGGGAGACAGGGAGCAAAAGACAAACTGAGTTTGAGCTAGAAGACACAGCAGTCTGTGTATGTTGTCACACAGTGTGGGGCACAGGGTGCCCATGGCTCCTTGGCAGCCCACAATCATGGTTTCAAGCACCTTGAGGTCTCTTGCCTACAGTGCCACTTGCAGACCCCAGGGGACCTTATGCCCAGAACAGACAGCAAGAAGATGGCACAGCTGTAGCATCTCTCTTTTATAATGTGGTCAAAACTCAGTCAGACTGCATGTTTATCTTCAGCTTTCTAATGACCTTTCTCCTTGGTGCATTCCCATTTGGCCTTTGCTTCTATCATCTGCAGGAGCTGCTCAGCCAAAAGTCCTGTCCTGAGATGTCTGTGTGCCAGAGGATAAATGGATAAAACCAAATAATTCCCCTGAATAAGAAGTAAAAATAAACCTCTGACTTGCTGTGTCCCATAGCTGTGAGGAACTGAGGCACCTGTGCCTGGTGTCACTGCTGAGTGGGCATTCCCTCTTCAGCTTACATCCCTCCTCTACCTGTGAAACAGTTTGGCTCCAGTAAGAATAGACTGCAAACGTTTCATAAGAAACAAATCAAATGGGGCACCTCTGCTGTCCTCTTTCTTTTCTGGGGTAAAACTGCAAAGCTGTTCTATTTACTCTCATCACATGGATTGCTGTTAAGAAATGGAAGGTTTAGGTCAGCTCCATTTAGTCCTGTCCAGTGGGTCAGCTTAAAAAAGAGGTTAGGAGCAGCTCAGCTGGAGCAGGCAGGACTGAGGACTGTGGTGGGGAAGAGCAGGCAACTGAATCCACCTTCATCCTGCTCAGACTGATGCCACTCTTGCCCTGCTTACAAGCTGCCTGCAGATGCTGTTTGGCTGTGTGTATCCTGTGTCATTTTGGGTGCACCATGTCTAAGTCCTAAATCAAGAAAAATGCATTTCTTTTTTTTTTTTTTTTTAACGTGTCTTTCTATAAACCAGTTCTTTTCTGAGGTCAGCTGTTGAACTGTTGGTATTCCTGCATTCCTGCTTGCCCTCCTACAAAGCGTGGGGCTGCCCTGCTGTTGCAACGTTCCGTAGCAGCAGAAGTTGATTGCTCAAGCAGTGATTTAGAAAACATTTCCACAGGTGAGGAAGGAACTGTTGAGGCGCCTGCTGCTGCTGACACATGTGGGATGTTGGCTTTTAGGCCTTGTTCTGGCAACAAGAGCTGGTGTCTGAGCCCTGGGGTCATCCTGGGCTGTTTCCCGTGGTGCCTTGGCTCTGGCCATGCTTTGCCAGACAGCAGTGAGCTCTGAGAGCAACACTTGAAACCTCTCAGCCTTTAGTGTGGAGTGTCATTGAAAAAGTCTGCTCTTCACACAGTGTGAAGAGGAGCAGAAACTACAGGGTCATGTCTGGAACATGCTTACCTAATGCTGTGGGCAGCCTGTGGTGCTTTGTGCTTGCATCATGTGCTTGCTGTGCCAGGTTGGCACCTGCTGTGCAGGGAAGGCTTATTTGAGGGGAGGGACGCCCAGCCCTGAGCTCCCAGGTTATTTGAAAGGCTGTAGAGGGGTTCCACCCTTGAGTTATGTGAATGGCTGGCTGGCAGTAGCAGAACTCTGTAGAAGTGTTTGGTTTTTCCTTGTAGGCAAAGGGTTCCTGAGCATTAGCCAGGACCAAATTCAGCAGGATGTCCCATGGTGGTCTGGGTGTGCTCATCTCCAGGAGCTGTGGCTCGTAGTCCCAATGCAGAGAGGGGCTGAGAGCCATGTGGGAGGTGTGTGCATTCCAAATTTCATCTTCATGAAGTCTGGTTACACAGATCCTCAGTGGCCTTTTGGAGGAGCGTGGGGCTGACTCAGTGCATGTGTTTACTCACATCTCCAGTCTTTGGGTGGCTCCTGAAACCACTTCCTCCCAGGGCATCATTTCCATTTGTCTCCAATCTCTCTCTTCTTCTTCTTCCTCTCCAAAGTTTTTTTTTCCCTTTAACCTGGTTTCTCTTCTCTTTTCAGTTCAATACTGTCATGTGCCACTGTCCTCCAAGAGCACGTGCCTCCCCATCCTCCTCCATGCCTGTTCAAAAAGCTGAAGATCCCAGGGTTCAAATGGCCTCTGGGCTGGGACAAACAGCATGGGGTAACCCTTGTCTGCTGGCTGTGACCCGTGAAAGCATGGCCAGTGCTTGTAGCTGCCATGTAAAAGTGCCTGGTCCCCCCTCTAATTGCACTGCTAACGACCCCCGTGCTGTGCTTCAGGTCAGAGGTGACTGCAGGTCAGTGCAGGTGGATGGTTCTTAGCTAGAATGCTCTGTGCCTTATGGATATGCCCCTCTAGATTTCTTTCACAGCAATTAAATGCAGTATTTGGTATTACACCACCAGGCATTAGCATTATATTGTTGCCTGCTAAATATTATGGATTATTGTGGAGTTGGACTCTGCCTTCCAGCTTGAGATATTTGATGATCTCTGCATGGATTTCTCACAGGAACACAAATGATGATTCCATTTTGGTTTGTGCTCATTGCTGTGTTTATTCCTTTTGTTCCTTGGTGTTCCTGGCAGCAGGCATACCCTGCCTGCCCCACCTTGCTCACACCAGGGGTTTGTGTTGGCTTTTCCTGAAACAGCAACTAGGTTGGACATTCTCTCCCCAGTGTATTGAGTGCAGCTCTCCCAGAGTCTCTATTCCTGGCACGAAAGGGCAAAGCTGCCCTTTGTTATCCCTCCTTTCTCCTTGTCCAGGCTCTTATTGCTGTCCAAGCCTTGCATCTCTCCCCAAATCTGGCAGCAGCTCCTTGAGGGCCAACCCACACAGAGCGCTGCTGTTCCTGCCTCTTTTCACTGCAGTTTCTCCTTGTCCCTGAGCAGACCTTCAGCAAGTGTTAATGCATGCTAATGAGGCATTAAATGCCCGGGAAGAATTAAAGAATACAGGAGTGACGTCTTTGACATCTTTATGGGAGCTAGAGCTCCATCCTTGGGGCTCTGCTCTTAAAGTGGCACAACATGTGGGTTGCAACTGGAGGTGTCATCTCAAGATTCATGCAAGTACCTGAACCCCCCATCCTGTGCATCTGCCCCTTCCCAGGGCCAAAAACCCCATAGAAAGCTCCAAAAGATGCCCTGCCAAGATGCAGAAAATAAAGCTTAGATGGTCTTAGAACAAACTTGCTTTAAATGCTCTGCTGGCCGGTATCCTGGGGTCTGAATTTGGTCTCTCTGGTGATAGTCATTGACAGAAATGCACATTTGGAAATGAATGTTGTATTTGGGGCTTAAAGGGAGATGAAAGCCTCAGACCAGCAGGTGAGTGGAATTCTCGGTCTCTGCATTTCTTGTTGACATGCACTGACAACCTGTGAATTTTGCTCAGTTTAATTTAAAAAATCGAGTTTAAGTAATTGACCTGAAAGGGGAGCACAACACAGCCTGTGTGTTCATTCTTTCTTTTTTTTCTTTTTCCCCTTTGTCTGATTTTGAGTGATATTCTGATTTTCTCCAGGTACTTTGTTAAGGGAGAAATCTGTTACCAAACCATGGACCTTTGGTGAGTGTGCACCAAATGATATGATTGCATCGAGACACAGCACTGGGCAAGGCTCCTAAGGCACTGCATTTTGCAGAGGAAGAATCTCTCTCTGCTCTCCAGAGCCCACTCCTCTCAACAAAGTCCAGCAGATAGGACATTCAACCCACTTGTGCTTCAGCAGGATGGGAATTAAACTGCTTTTTATTTGAAGGATGGGCCTGAACCATAGAATTTGGCCCTGGAGTTTAGGGATTTGGGATCATGCCGCTTTGTTTTTGGAGGCAAGTTTTATGTTAAGAACATACCTGGCGGTTTTTTGGGTGGTAGGAGCTGGGAGGAATCAGCTCAGAGTGGGAGAATGAAGCTTGGAGGCCTCTTATGTTGGTGGAAGGGTTGCAACACTATAGCTTTTCTCAAGCCCTTGCTATGCCTTTCAGCAAGTGCATGGTTGCCATATGTTGTGTTTCCAAATCTTCCAGGGCCTTCATGGTGACTGAAGCTGAAGTGCAGAGTTATATAAACAGATCTGGGCAGAGACAGGCTAGGAAGTGTGTAAGTGGGAGAGAAGCTCCTGGCTCTGAACCTGAGGGTGTTGGTGGTATTTGGGCAGAATTGGGAGGGCCAAGTGGAAAACGTTTCGTTTTTTTTCAAGCAATTTTATTTGTCAGGCTTTTTGGGAAGAAAGGAAACAAATGGAGAGATCTGCATTCAGGAAGGTTTCATCTGTGAGCAAGTCTGGAGAGAGGAGCACTGCTGTGGGAGAGGTGTTGCTGTGTACCATGGGAGACCCAGTGAACAGCTGGAAGTTGATAGGAAGGGACAGTGACCCTTTTTGAGTTAGAGGTTTGGAGGGAGACACAGCAGGGGAAAAACCCCCAGTGGATTCACACACCATCCCCTTCTGATCTGGCTTAAGGAATAATATGAATTGTTAGCAGTTCCTGCAGTGCCTTCCATGTCAGGTACTTAGGAGGTGACAAAGCCAAGGATGAACACGTCCCCAGAGTGGTGGGATGGTATTTGGGCCCACGGCCCAAAGGAAACCAGCACATCCATCCCAGCTGCCCACAGTCGGGATGAAGCTCTGTGCCTCTGGGAGGATCTGGCACCAGCCCTTGCCCCATAGCTCTCCCTGCATCAGTAACAGAGTTGGCAGCAGGACCTGAAAGCTCCAATTCCCAGCTCTGTGTCTCCATCCAAAATGCCACATGTGGCAGGCTTGGCTGAGGTGCTCATGTAAGTAGAAGTCAAGGATTTGTGGAGTGCTGAGCTTACTTGGAAAAAAGAAAAAAAAAAAAAAAAAAGGAAGGCTTTATTTTAAGAAATGCAGCTTTAGATCTCTTTCAGGAAATGACTTCTCACTGCCCTTTTTGGCTTTCTGATGGATCATCAGCTGTTAACTCGTGGTTGTGTTTCAGCACACTTCTTTAGCAGAGAGAAAGAAAATGAGGAAAGGCTGGCCAGGGCTGCCACAGGAAATCCGCCTGCCCCTGCTAGCTTTCAGCTGCCTTCATGGCTTTCATAGCCTTCATCAAACAGCAGTTTCCAAAACTATGTCTTCCTTGGCTAGTGCTCACTGAACCCAGAAATTCCCAAGTGAGTGAAAAACTGAAGTGCTAAGGGGGTTTTTTGTAATGGCAGTGCTGCACTGTGTGGGATGCTGGCAATAATGTCCAGCTGGTGATGGGACTTGTGATACCCATGGCTGGATTAGCAACTCGAGCTTGCATTTATTCCTTTACCTTTGGTTTCATTAGTCTGCATCTCCAGTGCTATTTTTGATGATTGGTGAGCCCAGTGCTGGGATGGAAATCTTGGTTAAACCCTTATGCTTCAGAATATAAATATCCATTGCAATGGGAAGATGCACAGATCCATGGTGTCTGGCGTATATAACATTCAGAAAAGCACTATTTACTTCTTACTAACCTCTTAGTGTTTGTTTTGCTGCTTCAGTATTGCACTGTGGATAAATGAGTGTGGGCAAGCTCTCTCGTGGTGTGAGTAGAGGCAGTCAGATGAATTTCAGGTTACACAGATACCTTGGACCCTTGACATTTGTCTGTCTGTGTTTATGTAGTAGCCTCCTTAGCACAAGGAAGTTGTTATGCTCACTGGGCTCCAGGAGTTGGGGATGCTGTTGCCAGCCTGCCACCCTTGTTTTCCCTGCTGGACTGGCATGGCCCAGGGGGTGGATCCTAAATCCATCCCTGCTGTTTAGAATTTCTGGAGCTCTCCCCAAGTCCCTGTGGCTGCTGACCATCTGGCGGTGCCGTGGGCCTGAGCTGTAGGCAGGCTGCCTGGCCTGGCCTTGCCTGGCCTCTTGATGTGCAGAGCCGGCTGCTTTGAGCCATGGAAAGAAATTACTAGGGAAGTTGATGATTTATTTGCCTAAGCAGACACTGTGTCTTACCCTAGCCCTTTCCCAAATGAAAAGCCCTATGTTTTCTAAGTGTTCCAAGCCTTTTCTGCTGCCCTTCTTCCTCCCACTCAAAATGTGCTGTTCACAGAGCCTCTCCCCCAGACACTGAGCACTTTTGCTGAGAGATTGGATGGTCTGGTACAAAACTGGTGCTCAGGCAGTGCCCTGTGTCAGTAGGGTTTGACTTCTCTCATAAACAGATGTTTTTGATCCATGGTTGTGGAGTGCACTGGGGCTCTCTGGGAAATGGGCACAGCAGCCAGGGCTTGTTAAAGGGATGACACTGGAGAATCTGGAAATTGCTTGTCAGAACTTACTTCTTTTTGTTGTTTTTCCTGTGGTTTTTTTTCTGTTTCAGACCAGTTGTTCAAATAACCAAAAATGAAAAAAGCACATCCTTTCGGAGATCCTGACCCCAAGTCTAGATGTGAGCACAGAGGCACAAAAATAAGTGGCTTGATTTAATGGGAACAAAATACAGTATGATCTTTCTCCTCCTGAGTGCTCAGAAACCACTAAACTGGCTTAAAAATCATGACTTGTTTTTCTTGTCTGTTAGGAGCATCAGTTTAATGTTCTAGAAGATGGGGAAAAAAGGAGTGTTGGGGGAGGCTTGTTAACAAACCTGTACCTCTACCTGTTTTCTACCTCTCCATTAAAGCTAGGATCATGTTTTTTTCTTTCAAAAGAAAGCTGGTAATTTTTGCATGACTTTGTCACCCGCAGAAGTAGGAGGCTTTAAGAAAATCACCTTCTGTGAAAAGCCCTAGTGTCAGAGATTGCAGTGCACTGAGATTCAGACCTCTTGGTGCCGTTCCTAAAAGGCGTGCAGTTATCGCGGAGGGTGGAGGGGCTGTCCCACTGAGCAGGGTCACAGCCTGCTGTCAGGAAGCCTGGGATGAAGTCAGGGTCAGAGGCTGGAAGCTTCTGCCAGAATCTGCTACCCCAGTTCGGGAATGACCCTGCTTGGGAACAACGAGAACAGCACTGATGTGGGGGTGCTGAGCCAGGTTTGTGCAGTGCCAGGCTGAGGGCAGGGAGCATTTGGCCTGTGGCTGCCATCCTGGGGGGACAGGCAGAGGCAGCTGGGGTGAAATGAGGATGGTTGGATGTCCTGTCAAAAGCTGCCTGAGTGACAGTGAGATGTGCAGCCCAGCTGGGGCACAGCAGTGGGATGGGGATGTGTTTTGGGATGAGGAAGGAGATGGAAACACCAGCTGGGCTGTGAGCCTTGGCCCACTGTGGTGGCCTCCTTGGGAAGAATGTGTCTCCAAGCAGCAGTGCACCCCTGTTGGATCCCAGACTAGTCAAGCTTAGTCTGGGGATGGCGCTCCCCTGACAAAAACATTGCCTTCCTCTGCACACCCTCCCAGAGGTGTCTGCAGCCTCCTGACATGTGTTTTGTGTTAGCCCCCCCCGCAAAGGTCAGGAGCTGGCTGGAAAGTATGTTATCAAATTCAGAGGGAGCTTTTCATTTTCTAGTTAGATTTGAATCTTTTAAACTTCTAAGCTTGTCTTGTTTCAAAGATGGGAACAGAAGAAAACATCTCTTATTATGTTTGGAGAACATAATGAATGTATTTTGGCTTCACAAACCAGCTTTAGCAGAGAATGTACAAATTCAAAGGATTCAAGGGGGTTAAAGTCCAGGGTGATATCCTGTACCATGAGACTGCTGCTGGTGCAGAAGTATCTTGAAACACACCCTCCTTGAGGACACATTGCCATGGAAATGAAACTGGGAAGTGAAACTGGGTTCATCATGGGCACAGTGGTGGAAGGTTTCCTGCAGGCACGATGGCACAGAGGCTGCTTAGCCACATCAGCACTGTGTGTGACCGTGGGAGAACTGGGACTGGGAACAGGCAGCACACTGTGCTGCAAAATGTGAGCACTGGGTAACACTCTGCAAACCACAGCTCTGGGTTACTGTCACCAAAACCCTCACTGCCACATTGCTTTGAGACTCCTCTCAGGTTGTGTCCCAAGCGAGAGGATGGAGTGTATTTCCACCTCTGGTGCTCCAGGTGGATGTTCAGAAGTAGAACGACTCTTACTGTGCCCATATGAAAAACAAATGTTTCTCATTCACTGAGTTTCTCCAGTCTTCAGGCTATGTGGGAGATGGATGGCACCAGAACTGTAGCTCATGGTGCTTGCAGGGTTGGCCACTCTTTCAAGCTGATGGAAGCAGCGAAGATTGTGACATCTTTGCCATTGAAGGTCAAGATGGAAATTCCTGCTCTTGGCACATTGACTGTGATGAGTTTCAGCCAGTGACTTCTTGCACACTAAGCCAGTGTGGCCAAGGCAGGAAACACATGTCAACGTGTTTTGACATTTTAAGCTCACACCCCTCACTTAGTCACCCTCATACAGAATGGCTTTTTCTTCATCCCTGTCAATAAGCAAAACCACATGTTTCTTAAGTTTTCCAATCACAGTGGTTTAATAGGATGCGTTATTTGCAAATGGCCATTTTCCTACTCCAGAACAGTAATTTCAGACTCCACCTCCAGCCTGCCAGGGCTGGAAGGGATGTGCAGTCTTTCTAGCCTCCTATGACCTAGCTCTGATGCCTTTAAAAACTGAACTATTTTATGGTCCAGAGACAGATTTCACATCTGGAGTCACATCTTGTGCTGCATTCTGTGGTGTCCTAGGAGAACTGAGGGGTGATATGAATACCATCATCTTGCTTCTCTTGGCCCTCACAGTTCAAATTCAGCCCTGAGCACGTTTACTAATTGCCAGCTGCTTTGGAGCCCTTGAAATAGTGCCATTTAAGAAAACCATAGTTTATAGCTTTGCCATGGAGGCACCAAACCTGCTGTGTGTGAGAGCCCAATCACCTGAATTAATTATGAATAAAAAGCCAGACACCCCAAAACTTTCATTTGCTTATGAAGTGGTGGTCCTGGGAGTCCCCACTCTGCAGCTGTCCCCCAAACAGCAGCAGCTGTGGATGTAGCTGAGCCCATGGGCTCAAACCCAGAGTTTTCTGTCTGGGGAAAGGGCAAGGCTGTCATTGTGAAGGCAAGCAGAGCAAAGGATTTTAATCTCTGTCAGATGTAGTCACAGAAGGAGGTCACCTCTAGAGATCTTGTAAACATAATCTCCTTTGTCCAGTAATGTTTGAATATGCAAGCTGGATCCAAAGCAAACGGTGGGAGTGCAGAAGAGGCTGTAGGAGGACAACTTGTGATGTGCTGGGATATATGAGATGCCTAGTAAAACAGAAGGTGCTCCCGTGACTTTTGGCAAGGGATATAGCTTGGCAATCCACAGCCTCTGGAAATCTTGGCACAGTGGGAGAGGCAGGGAGATCCACGGGTTTGTGTCGATGAAAGGAGCGTGTGTATAATTTATCAAGTCTGGGGTGCTCGAGGCTCTTTCCAGTGGAAAAGCTGAGCTGTAATTGGATTGCTGATGAGCCTTGTATACAAACCCTTCAACTCTATAAACTGTGCTTGCAAAGGCATCCCTTCTCCTAGTGACTGGCCATGGAAGAATTAGAGCAGTGTCCAGCAGATGGATGCCTCTCTGAAACCAGCTGCTCAGTGGACAGCCTTGGAGCCTGTTGACTTTCTCATGATTTATTAAAATATGAATATGGATCTAATATCGATACCCAACTGTGACGGACAAAAGACTCTCTAACAGTTAAGTTAGAAAGTGTATGTTTATTGACAGCCGGGCAGCTGCGTGGGATAGCTCTCCAATACACATTGCAGAGATCACAGGTAATTACAAAACCTTTTATCCACAAAAATGTTGAATACACAAAATACAAATGCATATTCATATCTCTGTCACCTCCTCTTCTCCGTTTCATATGCTAATTGACAAAAAGGCTATTAAGCATGTGTAGTTTGTTCTCTGAAATGAGTCAGGGGTCTTATGTGGGGAGTGGTCACCAAAAGGAGGAAGTAAAACTAGTCTTCCTCGTTCAACCTTTGATGGATATGTGATAAATGACTCTGGAAAAACCTTGTAGTTTCCTGTTCCCAAGACTGTTTCTAGAGGTAGAGGGTCTGCAATCATCTTGTGGTTTTGGGGTCTATTGATCAATTTCCTTGTTTTTTGTTACAAACCTAGCTTACACAAACATAAACTTGACAGGCAAGGAGTTATTAGATCCAGGATAGCTTATCTAAAATCCAGCCTCTCTTAACCATCGTCTGAATTTTAACTGATTTCAGCAAAGCTTATTTTTCCCAGTAAAATAAGCATTTTATGTTGGGGTTTTTTTTTTGGTTTTTTTTTTTTTTGGGGGGGGGGTGGGGGTGTTTCTTTTTTTTTTTTTTTAAGGTCTTAAAAATTAGTGTCTCACTCAGCCCTTCACTAAACCCTGTAGCTCCAAGGGGATACTTCAGTGGAGGAGAGCCCATACTGGATTGGTTTCTTCATCTATTTCTGCTGTGACCTACTCCCTGGGGAGGACTCAGCTGATCCCAGCAACCTTCGTGGCTCTGGCTGGGAAACAGGGATCTTTTTTGGACACAGGAAATAGTGATTGTTGATACTTTTTTTTTCCAAGGTTTTAAGAGAACTTCTTAAGTAAAACCGTTAAGAAGAAAGGGAAGTAAATGCTTTGTGAGGCGGGCGACCTGCTAGGTTTTTTGCTGCTAAACTCTGGGCTCAAAACCAGCAAGGAAGCACTACTCCATTCCCATCTTAATATCTCTTGATGTAGACAGAGAAAGATTATTTCATACACAAGCAGGAGGGGGGAGGTGCCCATTTGTCTTGAGCAACTATAGAGGGAGGCTGGAAGAGCAGTAAGTATTTTTTGCTGCTAAGTGTTGATGTTAATTTGATATTTAGATGTTTCCAATCAGTATCTGTCTGTTGCCCTGCCAAGTAAGGTCCCTGTGGCAGCTCTTCCTGCTGGGCTGCTGGTCCCTCCCAACCAAAGCACCTGTCAGTGGCCCCAAATTCTGCTGACACCTCTCCCCTGCTCTCACCTTCAGGTCACGGGGAGTGTCACTGCGGGGAGTGCAAGTGCCACGCCGGGTACATAGGGGACAACTGCAACTGCTCCACGGAGATGGACAGCTGTGTTTCCAGTGATGGGCAGATGTGCAGCGGCCGGGGAGCCTGCGTCTGCGGGAAGTGTCAGTGCACCGAGCCAGGGGCTTTCGGAGAGACCTGTGAGAAGTGTCCCACCTGCCCAGGTGTCTGTAGCACTAAAAGGTACTCACAGGCAGTTCAGGAGGGATTTCTTGCTGGTGAGAAGGGCAGCTTTTTGGTTCCCGGGAGACTTTTCTGCTGAGGTTTAAAGCTTTTAAGCTTTTCAGCTTAACATGTACTTTGTTAAATGTGTGATCAGCCCCAGGCAAGCCTGGGAGCCCTTGCTAAGCAACCTGACAGTATTCCAGGTAGAGCAGCAACAAGTCTTGTTGCCCTAGTGCTCACGGAGATTCAATGTTCATTTCCAATGCTGTCTTACTCTGCAGGAAAGGGTGGCAACCCCAGTTTTGCTGCAGATGTCTGTGTGCAAACAGCTGTGAGCTGCAGAGGAGGGGAGGACTGGAATCAGAATCACAGCCCCTGCCTTACAGCAATGAAGCTGTCCCAGGCATCAGCCTCAGACTAGCACAGAGCAGCAGGACTGCCTGCCTTGATCTCAGGCAGGATGGGTTTTCCAGTAGCGGGAATGCAGCTCCTGACATCCAAAGGGCAAACAAACCCCAAACCTACCAGCTGCTTTGCACCTTCATTGAATCCTAGAATAAATCCATCGTTGTGATGGAGATGCTTGGCCCTGAAGCTGCTTCTTCCTTGTGGTGGAGATGTGCAGCCTCCAGACCAGCACCCAGGGAGTCCCTTCCCAAGGGCTGAATCCCTATGTTCATGCAATTACTGACACGTGCCTAATCTTCCCCTCTGTGTATATTCCTGCAGGGATTGTATTGAATGCAAGCTGTTTAACTCAGGAAGACTGGCTGATAACCAAACCTGCCAAAAGCACTGCAAGGATGAGATCATCACCACTGTGGATGTTCTTGGTAAGTTGGCAGCAGCAGGACTGCGGGTGGTGGGAGCCAGTCACTCTGGCACTGAACTCTTCTTAACCAGACTAAGACATATCTGTAAAGAAAACTTCAGGGAACACCTGGTATTTAGAAATGTATGTGTTTAGGTAGTATGTATATGTGTGTGTGTGTGGTATATGTGATGCTCTCTCTGGGCTATAATCCATACTGAAGTAAAAAATCCTTTGATTTTAAATAACATCTTACCACATCTAACCACTACTGCCAGTGCAGGGAGCAAAGAGAGTGGGATGAGGTCCCATGAGACAGATGAGGTGAGTCGTGAGTGCAAAAAGGACAGAATATCTCCCCCAAAAAAGGCATTTCTAGTCTTCTGAGGTTTCATCTTAGAAGAAGTGATCTTGTAAGAGAAAGCAAAGCTGTTTTGAAAATGTGTTCTACTTTGGTGAAACTGACTGCTACAATCCCCATGCAATCTCCTGCCCTTTGTGTCCTCTTCTAGAGGTCACCCCACATGTGCATCTCTCAGCAGATGACTTTCTCCACGGTCTTTTTAAGATATGTTCTGGGAGTCCCTGGTTGCTATTTAGGGGAGTAGAAGGAATCCTGACTTGTGACAGATTTAATCACAATCCTGACCTTAGCCTTAGCAATACTCCTTGGAGAGAGAGATGGAGATCAGGCAGGGATGAGTTACCGTCTGCATCTGGCATTTCCTCCTCTTCCTTAGTTTATAGAGGTGGGAGTCCCGCACCTTGCTCAGCCTTTCACTCACTTCCTCCTAAGCTGTCTGCAGGTGATGTTTTCTCCATTGACTCCTCTCACTTCCAGTGCCTAGCTTTTAAATTATGACCAGTGGAGTTTCCTACCCTTCCCTTTGGGATATTTGCTCTCATTCTCTCCACTCACCCTGCAGTTTAGCAGGGAGTGCACCTGCACCATCACCCTGTGAGAGGTTTGGAAATTCAAAACACACAAAAAACACTCCTTTCTGATGCCTGTCTGGCCAGCAAGTATTGGGAATCAATGCTCATCCCTCCTGCCTGGTTAGTGTCCTGTGCCAAGATTTTGTTCTGCCTGCTCCCTGGAAGATGAGGCTGGGCTGCAGTTTGTCAGCCCCCTGCATGGCTTTCAGAGAAAAAACAGCCAAATTTCTGCTTTAAGACATTTTTGGGGATTACTCTTATGCTTCTGATGAACTGTTGCAGTCAGGTTACACATAATGCTGAGATCTTGGGAGCTCAAGGCACTTTGTAGCTTGGAGATCTGGGCTTCTAGAGAAAGAGGTAAAGCAGAATATTCCTGAAGAAAGTTACTGCGGACTATGGACTTCTTCCCAGGCAGACTTGGCCAAATCCTGGTTTTCAAGTGCTGTTGTATAATTTAGCACATATTACAAGTCCCTGGTGAAAAGCAGAATGCTGGTATTTGTCACAGAATATATAGGTCTGTATTGTCCTGGAAGAGGAGGATGGGACCTTCTTAAATATCAAATTTTAATGAATACAGCCTTGAACATCCCAGCTGCCTTTTGACTCTGGATATGACACAGTCAGGGAGGGCTTCAAAGCTTTGTAGAGCAGAGGACTCTGTCATTGGACTCATGACCAGAATGCTGCCTCGTGGGAGGATTGTATGACTTGCTTTGGACTCTGCAGGATCTCTGCAGTATTACCTTTGCATTCCTGACAGTTCCAGAGAGGAGCTTTCAGTGCAAGAGGAGCATGACAGGTTCTGCTCTCAGCTGAACCTCATCAGTGGACCTGAAAACTCAGTGGAGCCTTCACACCTCTCTCTGTTAACACATGATCTCTGGAAACTAGTGAAGATCAACAGAAATCGTTGCTATTGAGACTTTAATCACTGTATCTTTTACCGAAATAATGGTGCAAGGATGGGAGTGAAAGCAGCTAGACCTACAGGAACAAAGATCTGCTGCTCAACTCTAAAGGGCATTAGTCTAGAAACATGGAAGTATTATTGATATTAATCTAATTAGTACTTTGCTTTGTAACAATAAGCATTTTTCCAGCCCATGCTTTGCTACCACTGTGTAGATAGAGCAGATTTTCTGGTCCCAGGGTAGGAACAGCTGAGGTTTGTCCACACCAGGAATATGTCAGGACTCGCCAGAGGGGCAGCTGCATCTGAGCTCAGCTGTTGAAATGGAGGGTATTAATCTTTTAACTGGATGCAGGTCAAAGGCATTGAAAGGAAAAACAAACAGACAGGAGAGAGCTAAGGGACTGGTACAGGAGTGGTCATTAATGCAGTCATTTTTCAGCCTGACAGACATGCATGGATATGACAGCTGTGGAAAGCTCTTTTCAGGTGTCTAAGACAAGGTCATGCATGTCTTTGCCAGCCAACACCACTGGGTCCCCAAATTCCTCTCCCATTAAACTCTCAGCCCTTGCAGGCTTGCAGAGCTATGCTCCTGTCACACCCAGAGATGCTTCCCCATCTCTCTCCAGTCACTGTCCCTGCAACAGGGGTATCCAACGAGCTGTGACTGTGCAGGGCAGTGGCTCTACTGAAATCACCCCTTCAGCTGCAAACCTTATGTGATGGCTTTGCTCAAATTGTTTTTCTGAAGCAGCCTTCCACAGGCAGCACCTCACAGTGACCAGGCTCTGTCTGGTGCTGTGGTGTATCAATCACAAACACACAGCTCGCGTGGCCCTGGGAATGAAGTCCTCTCATTTTTTTGCAACTCCCACATCTACACCATCTCCTCCCTTCCCCCTCCCTCCCTCCTCCCTTTCCCATTTTCCTTTTCTATTTCACTCCTTAAAAACAAACTTCTCAGCCGTTTCCGGAGCTGGAGCCATTCGGCACAGCTGGAGCACGAGCTGGCCATGGGCTGGCTGCTGCTGCTGCTGCTGCTGGCCCTGTCTGAGTCAGTGCCCCTTGTTTTCCCTTCACCTTCCACTCTTCAAGAAATTTAGCAAATTAAGAAGAAAACAGCATTTATTGCCAAAGCAGACTTGCATGAAGGAAGAATGTGTTTGTGAGGTTGAGTCTGTTTGCTATGTGATGTTTGCCGAGTGCCACATTTTCTCAAGCAGTAAATCTGGACACTGCTCAGTTACAATTTGTATGAGCTGTGATCAAACTGTGCTGCTTTCCAGGCTTGCTCTGCATTCCTCTGCTCCCAGGCATCCCTGGAAAGCTCTGCTTATCTTGCAGGGGAGAGCTGTGCTAATTTCTAATTTTAAACCTGCCAGCTAAATCAACCAAGTGATGCATTGCAGCTTTAGACATAGCCTATTAGACAAGGTGACTAGTTCAGAACCAGGGAACCCATACCATTGCAAGTTGCTAGGGGTGAATTATGTTAAAAAATAGAGGGTGTTGGAAGCATTTCTTTGAAAAATTAGGGTAGAAAAGTTCTGTAGTGTTCAGGATTTTTTTTTCTTTTTTAATGTATAAAAACTTACATAAAATCCTGTGATTCTTGCATCTGGTTCCAGAAACAGATGACCCCAATGTGATCCTCTGTGCCTACCCAGTGAACAACTGCGTCATGAAGTTCACCTACTTGGAGCTTCCCAGTGGGAAATCCAACCTCACCGTCCTCAAGGAGCCAGGTTGGCCCTCCCTTGGGCTTCTTTTTTGACAGGACTGGCAGCCTCAGGGGAGGTGATGGGCTGCTGGGGAACCTGGTGGGTTGCAGAGAGGATGGCTGCATGTGTGAGCAGATAAACCAGGGTGATTTAAACTGAAGTTTATGGTGATGAAACCCAGCTCCAAATGCATCCTAGTTAGTGAAAAAGAACTGTGAGAGTAAACCTTGCACCTGAGCCATCAGCATTGCCCACAAGTGGCTGAAGAGCTTTAGGAGGCTGAATTAAATGGAGCCTATTTAAGTAGCAAAAAGCAAGCTTGATTTGCAGATAAAGCCCCTAGGAGCAAAAACATGAGAAGGGGACACCTGGTGTGGCTGCTGGTTAAGTCAGGATGTGGGGAAAGCCCTGCACCACCTAAGGACTTCCACACTGCCAAAGAGCTCTGATCTTGTGTAAGGTCTGGGTGTCCCTACTCCCCTCTCCCGGCCTTGCTGACAGCTGTGCTTCCTGGCATTATTTTAATCACATGCAATGCAGTTGCTCAAAGAAGACCCCTGTGGTGTTGCAGGACCAGCTGGTGAGCATCCAGTGGTAGCTTCTTGTGATTTGCTCTGGTCCTCTGAGGCACAGGCCAGTATGGTAGACTGAGATTCCTCATGTTTTATTTCAATTGTGCTGCAGCTTGCACTTAATTGAAAGACCAGTTGATTAGCTAACAGTTAATGTCCTTATTTAAAGTCCTTAGTGATCACCTGTCTCTGTGAGGGAGAAGCTGAGCTGGGTTTTGCCAGAGGCACTTTAACACTCTATGTCCCACATGGGTCACCTGGCATTAAAACCCTGTGTCACTGTTGGATAGTGGCTCTGCAGCCCTGCTACATGACATCCCACCTCTGGTGACATCCATGAGAGGTGTTCCTTTGACTTGCCAGAAATTTCTAGCCAGAAATTTATTTGATAAATTTTTTTTAAAATCTGTTTGATTTCAGAGGGGACTGTTGCTCTTTTTAATTTAGCCACTGCTGCTAGTGCTGCCTGGGGTCACTTTCTCAGTGGCTGCAATCCAAGTTATTACATTCCGGTATCTTGATCTGGGATACACTCACACTCGAGCTAATTAGCTTTTCTCCCTTATTGGCAGCCTGCAGCTCAGCCCCCAGTGCTGTGACCATCGTGCTGGCAGTGATTGGCAGCGTGGTGCTGATTGGCATCATCCTGCTGGCACTCTGGAAGCTGCTTGTCACCATTCATGACAGGCGGGAGTTCGACCGATTCCAGAGCGAACGTTCCCGTGCCAGATATGAAATGGTGAGCCTGGCGTGGAGGTGCTGCTGGTGGATGGGGGGGCTGTTGGGATGCACTGGCAGCAAACAGCTCTGCAGTGATGGAGAAGGGTGGCAGGCACGAGGGATACAGGTGTCCATGCCTTGTGGTGCCTTCAGGGTCCAGCACCTTGCACTGCCTTCTCCTAGGCAAGTTATAAATGCTTTGCAAAACTATTCCCGGCCTTTGGTTTCATCATCCATTTCCAAGCAGAGCTGGAGGCAGAAGGAGGTAGGGCAGACTGTGGTGGCAGCCACATTGGCCAGGTCTGTGAGGGAGCCCTTCTGGGAGGCTTTGGGTGGGGATGCTCGGCACTGGAGGGCAGTGCCTCTGCCTGCAGGCAGTATGGAAGGTGGGTCTGATGGACCAGCTCTGGATAAACAACACTGCTTTTGGATCTGAATGTTCAGTTCAATCAAAGCCAAACACAGTGCTGTCTCCAAGCTAAGTTACTGGTATCTTTTTACATGACACAGACTTTTTTCCTCATCTTTGTTCTTTTTGTCTGCTCCTTTCTCCAAAGGCATCCAATCCTCTCTACCGAAAGCCTATTTCCACGCATAACGTAGAGTTCACCTTCAACAAGCTCAACAAGTCTTACAACGGTACAGTTGACTGAAGGGGTCTCAGTGCCTGGCACTGCCATGGACAATTGCTTGAATGGCTGGGCTGCTTCCCCACTTGAAGATGGGATTCTCTTCAGGGACGAGAATTCCTTACGACGGGACTGGTCGACGACCAAAGCCTGTTATTTGCACAGTAAGGAGAAAGGTCTGGTTCATTCTGGAGGCACAGACATGAGGGCAGGGTCCCTGCCTGTGTTGATGGACCCTGAGCCGTGTGCATCTCCATACCCCAGCTTTCCAGATGTATTAAACCTGCCAACTAAGTGAACCAAGTGCCATATTGCAGCTTTAGACATATCCTGTTAGAAAAGGTGACTAGGTCAAAAATCAGGGGAACCCACAACCATCACAAGTTGTTAGGGGGGAATTAGCTTGAAAACAGGGTCTTGGAACTGTATGTGTAAGAAATTAGGATAAAAAAGCTCTGCAGTCTTTAGGATTTTTTTATATATAAACCCTGAAATAAAACAGTTGTGCATATATGATGCTGTGAGTAGAGTTTCTTTGCTGAGCCCCCCACTGAAAATGGGGCTTGCTCCTCCTACCAGCAGCAGTGCTGCCTGATGGATTTATTAATAGAGCCTTATCAGTCAAAGTATGGCTATAAAACATGGAGCTGGAATTGTAGGGAATACCACAGAAGTTGTGTTGTTTTAATGTACAGGTGTTGACCTGGGGCAGGGAGTGCTCAGGGAGCTCCTGCTCTGAGCCAGTGGTGTTAAACAGATTAGAAACTAGGAGCCCAAGGAAAAGGGAGTTTAGTCTGAAGAGAGTGATATAAACACCCATTCCTTACAGTGTGCAAGAAGGTGTCCAGCCTGGGTGGCTACAGGAGGGCAGCTGGGAGCACGCAGCAGCTCATCATCTGACTTAACCAGAGGACTGTTGCTGTGGGGTCCAGTGAAGCCCAGCTGGAAAATCAGGGGAGCCCTGAGCTTTTGGCTGGAAAGGGAGCTGGATAAAGATATATGCTTCACAACATATATTTTGTTTTGCTTTTTTGCTTTTTTTTATTTTTCCCCCCAACTCTTCCCCTGGCCCTGTGTGTTTTCCTCTGGAGCTGGGGTTTGGGTTACCCTGCTGACAGCTGCAGCTTTAAACCCACACAGACGGGGCTGCAGCCACTGCAGGAGAGAGAAGCTGGAGCAATTGCTACTGCCTGGATTTTTTTCCCCTTCTTTTTAATTTCTTTTTTTCTTGTCTCTTCACCCTGAACAGATCATGCAATAGTCAGCTGAAGGAAGCTTGCCAGGGAAAAGCAAAAACAAATGGTGTTCATTGTTTTGACTTGCTCTTCTTGTTGGAAAAGGTCCATGGGCCCATCCTTCCGGATTTATTTTTTTATGTGTTTTTGCCTCTATAAACAGAAGCTCTTATTTGTTCAGTAAAAATAGCTCTCCTTCAACAACTTTATAGCCCCCCTCCTCCTACAAGCAGCACTGAAAAAATGTAGCAGACCATACTAAAAATATCTCAGAACTAGGATTTTTGGTGGGCAGCACCTGATGCATTGGTGGTGTCAGTGCTGATCAGGTGGGGTAAAAAACTCGAAACCTCAAGCAAATGAAATTTATACTTGGTTCCACTAAATCTGCCCTAGCAGGAGAGGAGGGTGCATACATCCATTGTGAAAACAAGTGCAGGGGCAGGCTCTGGTTGAATGCTGCCTTCGTGTAATGTTCCATGGCTGAAAGCCATGCCACCTCTCTGCAGCACCACAAGCAGCAGGACAGGCCTGAATACTGCACAGGGGCAGCTCCTCAGAGCTCCACATCTCCTGCACAATAATGAAGTCCAGGTTAAAGTTTGCAGGCCGAGAAATTGCATTTTGAATACCCAGGACTAACCCTGTGTGGTGGGTCCATTTTCAAAATGCGTGTTCACAAAGGCATACCCATCCCTGTCATTGGTTTAACCATGTGTCAGTATTCAACATTGGCCACTGATTGGGCCCCCTGTCAGGTCCACAGGAAGGTCCCAACAGAGAGTCACTTCCACCAAAAATATAAATTAATGCCAAACCAGGACGCTCTGCTGCATGGAAAGGAGCATCCATGGGGCAAATTTGGGGTTTGTGATTATCTTGCTGTCACGTGACAAGATGGCAAGACAGATTTTATCACTGACACAAAAGAAAAAATAGAAAGCAGTTAGAAAATAATCATCACAAGGAGACAGAGCAAGTTTTAGCTTGGTTCATGTGCTGCCTCACACAAGTCATACTGCCCCAGGCACAGAAAGGGGGAGCAGGAAGGAAAGCTGAGGGAAAGGAAGGGCAGGAATGTTTTAAACCAGCTTTGCCACCCAAAGCAGCAAATGCTGTGAATACAGTTCTGCTTCAGTTCATCTGTGAGGGACCAAGCAGTTTAAAAACAAATCCACCCCTTTGCACTCTGAAAGGAGAGGCACAGGCAGTGCCCCCCTGCCACCCTTTCCCCTGCACTCTTGCAGATTACCTTTGTGCTGTGGCATTTCCCACAACACTGGCTTAGGGCTGAGAGACTGGGCAATCCAGGCAGTTGTAGGGAGCCAAGATTTGACTCATTGCTAAGGGGTGGTTTGGACAGGGAGAGTGGAAAAAAAGCAGAGAAAAGGCTTGGGGACTGGACTGCAAGTGCCCTCCTTCCCCTGCATGTGGAGACAACTCAGCTGTAAAGCAGATGGGTCTGCAGAGTAGGCAGGGAGCAATGTGGGACCAAATAAGCAAGGGAAGGATGCCACAGGCCAGAATACTAAGCCAGTGTGCAAAAAGAAGGGAATAGGGTTGATGCTGTCAGTGCCTCCTGTGGTGTTGCACCAGGTAGGGCAGAGCAGCCCCCCAAATTCATCTTCTCCCCAAGGTTACACCTTAAAAGAAATTAAGGAAACACTGCTAAGGCTTTGCATTACTGAGTAAGCAGATCTGCCTTTGTGCTTGGCACTACTCTTGCAAGGGTAGTCATGGGAGTGGTGTATTTCAGTCAGCAGCAGTTTATTTGTGTCTGTAAATACATGCAGCCTGACCACAGCTAGCATTCCTGAATGAAAGCTCCAGCAGAAGGCAACAACAGGTCAAATGTGATGGAAAAATGTCAGTGCTAGTCTAGCCAAGTTGGAATCCGGATGCCCTTGCAACATCATCTCCTCCAGTTTCTCCAGACACAGCTGATGGCTGCTGCTGCTGCAGGGTTACTGGAGCTGGGACTCACCAGTGCCTTTACCCTGTGCTGCTGGTCTGGGGGAGGAGAGAGCACCATTCCTTGGGAAAAGTCAAAGCCAATAGCAGCATGATTTGTTTTGTTAATTGTGGAGATGCAGTGAAACCATTCTCTGTTGCACAAGCCTGAGTGAGGCATGCCCACCTGCATCCTCACTGCCCTTTACAGTGGACTGAGAAGGTTCTCAGCAGCTGAAGGCAAAGCCCAGGCCCTGGAAGATGAATGCTCCACACTCTTGAACTTATTTAACCTTGCCTCTTTCCAGCCAAGTGGAAAGCCAAGGAGCTACAGTGTTGAGAAAAGAATTACTAAGCTGCCTGCAGGAAATGCCACAGTGAGGTAACTCACTGCATCTGCAGCCCAGCAGCATATCCCAGCACCATCTCCCTACCTGAACACACAAACTGCAATTGACTGCTGTTCTCCTCTCCACTGCCAGCCTGCAAAAGTCAAAATTATACAGCAGAGACACAGGAGTATTTTTCATTCTCTCCCTTTATGCATGCCCACTAGTTTATGCTGGTCTCCACTGGATGCAGCCCATCAGAAACTTACCCATTCAGCTGCCACGACCCAGGATCACCCAATCTGTGTGGGGGCAAAGGTTGCATCCATGGGTTTGCAGGATCATGGGACATGGAGCCTTTATTTCCTAAATTACTTTATTGCATTTTATTACAAGTCACCACTATCAAGGCAAACATACTGATGATTAACAAAACAAGTTTATCTATGCTAGAAATAACTACTGTAAGGCTGTCATGGTTTAACCCCAGCTGGCAACTCAGCCCCTCCAGCCACTCTCTCACTCTGCCACTGTGGGATAGGGCAGAGAATTGGAGGACTGAAAAAGAGAGAAAACGTGGATTGACATAAAAGCAGTCCTGTAAGTAAAGCCACAGCTGCACGCAAGCAAAGCAAAACAAGGAATTCATTCCTTCAGAGTCTGGCTGGCACGTGTTCAGCCAGTCCCAGGAAAAGTGAGCTCCTTCATGACTAATGGTGACTTGAGAAGACAAACGCCGTGACTGTGAACGTGCTGTGACTGTGAACGTGCCCTCCCTTCCTTCTTCTTCCCCCAGTTCTGTGTGCTGAGCATGATGCTATATGCTCTGGGATATTCCTGTGGTCAGTGGGGGTCAGCTGTCCTGGCTGTGTCCCCTCCCAACTCCTTGTGCACCCCCAGCATCCTCACTGGTGGGGTCGGGGGGAGGAGCAGAAAAGGCCTTGAATCTGTGTAAGCTCTGCTGAGCTGTAACTAAAACATCTCTGTATTATCAACACTGTTTCCAGCAAAAATTCAAATTGTGCTAGCTGCTGTGAAAAAAAATTAACTCTATCCTAGCCAAAATCAGTTCAAGCAAATATATATTTCAACAGCAGCAGAAATCAGTATTAGCAGCAATAAATATTAGTAGCAAGTCTATATTTCAGTTTTACAAGTCACCATAAATTACCACTAGTAAAGCAGCAAAAATACTTACCAGTAATTATTATTTAGGACAAGAGGAAATGGCTTCAAGTTGCACCAGGGGAGGTTTAGATTGGATATTAGGAAAAATTTCTTTACAGAAAGGGTTGTCAAGCATTGGAACAGGATGCCCAGGGAAGTGGTTGGAGTCAACAAACCTGGAGGTGTTTAAAACGTAAGTAGATGTAGCACTCTGGGGTATGGATTAGTGGTGGACTTGTCAGTGCTGGGGTAACACTGAGATTTGGTGATCATAAGGATTTTCTCCAACCTAAATGATTCTATGATTTTATTAGTCAAATCTAACACTTTCTTACTTGATGTGAAGAGGTCATGGTTAACTTTGGAGGTGTTTGAACAACATACAGTGCTCAGAAAGGCAGCAATCCATCTTTTGTGCATTCAGCTCCTAGGGTTATTGGATAGCAGCACAGATTAAAAATATATACTTAATGATTCTGAAGGTCTTTCCCAACCTAAATGATTCTGTGATTATATGCTTGCCGTTATATGTGTGTGTGTGTATATATATCTGTGTGTATGTGTGTGTGTGATGTAAAATGCTATATAGATTGTTGCTGGTACCAAGTGCTTGTCAAACCCAGCCCAAAAGTGGGGCCAGCTGGCAATGGGCAAAGTCTCAGTTGGGCAGTGTAGTGGGTCTGACTGAGATGGAGTTCATTTTCCCTTAGCAGCCCTCACAGTGCTGTGCTCTGCAGTGGGAGTTGGAGAGGTGTAGATAACACACCGGTGCTTTGGCTCCTGCTGAGCAGACCTGTCCCTCTGACATTCCCCCCATCAAGGGGCAGGGAGTGGGCAAGGTCCTGGGAGGGCACACAAGCAGGCCAGCTGATCCAAATTAGCCAAAGGGATATTCCATACCATATGATGTCAGCTCAGATATAAAAGCTAAGGGAGGGAGGAGGAACAGGGAGGCATTTGTTACTCTCCAATGTTTGCCTTCTGGAGCAACCACTATGTGTGCTGGAGCCCTGCTTCCCGGGAAGTGCCTGAACATCGCTCGCTGATGGGAAGTAGAGATTGATTTTTCCCTGTGCTTATGCATACACAAACTTTCAATTGTCTATTTTTTTGCTTTAGTAAACTGCCTTATCTCAACTTATGAGTTGTTTTCCATCTTATTCTCTCTTGTGTCCTGCTAGGAAGGGGAGAAATAGAGTGGCTCAGTGGGCACCTGTCATCCAGTCAAACTCAACCCACTCTGCATCCTAGAACCTGGAGTCAGCCTGGTATCCCCAGTGAGGGTCTGCTCTGCCAAGGAAATACCATGGGGAACAAGGATTTGTGCACATTGGGGTGCATCAGAGAAAGAGGCTCCATTGGGGTAGAAAGTAAGTCCTTTTTATGCCACAGAGACATAACCAGGCATAGGACACCAGCACTTGGAGCAGCCAATAGGTGCTGCTGACTTCTATTTTCATCTGGCACAGTCAATAAATGATGATGTAAATAGGACAGAACACAAGCTTGTATTGATTCTGGAAACCTCATGGACCTGTTAGTACAGGGTTAAACACTCTCCCTTGATTACCTACAGGGTAATGGTTGTGTTAGAAGTTAAATGTCAAAACTTGAGATCGGAATGCCCAAGGAGCACGATGTGCTGTAGTACAAGTGTCTATCTTCTGTCATGATAATCTCTTAGTGCCACAAAAACAGAACCATCCAGGGGTTAAAATCTTGGCCACCAGCTTCACTCTGGGTCATTGTAATGTTTGTAGGATGAATTAGAAAAAAATGGTTTAGAAAAAATAATTCAATTTTGTTATAATCACAGTGCCCAAAAGAGGTTATGATCTACACAGCCAGTTGTGTTGCTTAGGTCATAGATGTCCCAATTATCATTAGTACTTAGCTCTGTAGACAGCAGCATGTAGAATTAGGACCGGTGAGATTACAGTATCTTTGACAATTCATGTTATTAACAATTCATGTAAGATGCCAGAGTCCATTAAAACCTCCTTTGTTTGTAATTACTGATTCATTATTTCAGGTCCATGAGGTTTCCAGAATCAATACAAACTTGTGCTTTGTCCCATTTACACCAAAACCATGCTTGGGTGTGATTGTAACACAAAGTGTAATTACAGTTGCTTGTCTTCCTCATCCAAATTGAATCTGTGTCCTGGGGCATTATAAAGGACTATGGAGCCTTAACATATGAATATGCTTTAAAGGTTATTGTTGATAATTTGGTGTATTGGGGAGTAAGTACACCAAATTAGGTTGACACCAAGATACTTCAGAGACAGGTTCTGCTGAGACTCAAATTTGGTATCTAATGATCAAGGGTGGTGTAAGCAATGCCATCAATCCAATTTGTTGCCTGCTTGAGAAATTATATTCATAAATTGTACTATGTGATCACTATTCCATCCTTGACATAAGGAACAGGCAATAACATAATGACAAGATATGGTAAGCTTAATCTAACGATTATAAAAAAGACAAACGCTCATGATGTCATTTCACTTCAAGCCAACTTGCCAAATCAGTATGACATCTGGAGGAGTGGAGGAAGCCCATGGACCCTGAGAGTAGTATCTTGTCTGTTAAAGGACAGGGGACAGTAGTTAATGAGAATGTATAAGTTTCTGTGTTGGTTATAAAGGTGTAGTTTTGAGTTGCAAGCATTGGTAAGAAGGGATTTCAGTAATGAGAAGTAAATACAATTGAATCATATAATGTGTGAAGTGCTGGGCCACACAATTTAAGAAGGATGTTAAGGTCCTTGAATGCATCCAAAAGACTCCAGGTTTATCTAGTTTAGAGAAAAGGAGGCTGAGGCAAGACCTCATTGTGCTCTGCAGCTTCCTGAGGAGGGGGGGTCATGCCTGTCATGCCTATCCCACAGTCTTTGTACGATGACCATGGGAATCTCCTTTAGCCAGCCTACTGTGAGTCCTGTTTCTTGCAGGAGATCCCATAAATGTCTCCATTCCAGATCATGTTCCTGCTTGCAGAGCGACAGTTTGTGTCAGATCAAGTAATTTCAGCATTTCGCGCATCTTGTCTCTTATTCTTATTACCCCCAGCTCCCTTAAGCCTCTGGATGACCCTGACTTGACCTTCCCTTTAGGAGAGCTTTCCTGTCCTTGTTGTCTCCCCATAATGTTTGTTAATTTTCCAGCCCTTAGGCCATTGTGGTGTTTTTGTGCCAGGTTTCATGGCATTACATTAAGGACAGGTGTTTTTGGTCCCTCTGGATGCTGTATTTTGCAAGAATTTTAGTTTCCCTGCTGCTGTTGCTGGCACAACTATCATGTCCCAGGGTGTTGCCTCTGTCCCTCAAGGACATCCTGGGAAGTCAGTCTCATTGTCCAGCCACAAAATCCATCAAGAGTACTCGAGAGAGGGGGAGGGAGACAGCCCCACACTCCTGGCATTTTTCTAGCAGCATTTATTATCGAAGATAACAGAGAGAAGGTTTTCCCTCTGGCCTCTGCATCAGTGTGCAGGAGACATATTGTTCCTGTCAGGAATATCTGTCCAGCCTCAGCCTGATGAAGGATCACTGTTCCAGCCCCCAGCTGGTACCACCCATCGCACCCAGTCCTCAAGAGGCTTTTTGCTGTCCTGCAGGGACAGCTGCCGTAGCTGCTCAGCATGAAAATTCCTAGAAGTAATTGTGACCCTGGGTGGCAGGGGGAGCCTTCCTCTCCAGCAGGAGCCAGGAGGAGTCCCGGGGAAGTTTTAATGTCAGGGTTTTGATGTCAGGGTTCAAGGAGGCTGTGTTATCCAGACAAAGCTTGGGCAGCCAAGAGGGGGAGGGAGGCTCTGTCAAAGTGTCCTCCTTGTTTTCCATTTCCAGTCTGTGTCTTTTAAGTGATCCTGCTCTAAGACCAGGCATGAAAGCTTTTGCTGTAGTTGCCATACATCCAGATGTCTGAGGGCAGTTTTTAACCAACTGGTTTGCAAAAAAGCCATGGGATTCAAAGGCAACTGTTCACACTTCTTCATCCTTAGCTTGCTGCAAAGCTTCCAGTTCCTGCCTAGCAGTCCTAAACAAAGCACCTACAGCTGACACCTCTGTGAGAAGCCGATGAAGGGCCCCTTGCTAATCTCTGCTTTGCATTTGAGTGTTCTGTTACCTCTGAAACTCAGTTTACTGCCTTTCCAAATTCTACCAATTCTTAAACACCTTATTCCTGTCCCACAGAAGGGTTTTCCACAAGTATCTTACCATTTTCACTGCTTTTCTACTGCCTTCTCCCAAGAATCCATGATCTGTTTATCATAGATCCACAGTTCTGACACCAATTAATGCCACAACCCAGCAAGATTACTTGGCTTGTGAGCATGCAAAGATCACAACTGTTTGTAGTATACCTGACTCTGTCACGCACAAAGACACAGAGTATTTATTACCCATTTTCTCTATTCATTACAGTTTACTACTATCAAGGCCAGTATAGTTACAGTTGGCCAAACAAGTACGTCTACTCCACAAGTTACTACAAAGTACTACCAGAAAGCAAACAGGGATTTCCACAGCAGCTGCAATCAATACTAGCATCAAGTCTCTATTTCAGTACTACCCAGCCTATGACATACCACCACCTTATGCACAGTTACAGCCTTACTCAGGCTTCCCCCTGTCCTTTGTCCTGGCCAGTCTTCACCTACAACCCTGCACTTGCACAGCCAGACTACGGCTCACATCAGCTTATGAGAAAATGCTCTGAGGGCCACACGGGTCATGTAGGAACAGAGAAGCAAGACTGAGGACAAAGCCAACCCAGACACATAGGCAGGGTCACCTCTCCAAGCAGGAAAATGATTGCCAAAGATGTTGGAGGAAAACCTGAAGCTGCGACAGGCACCAGGCTGTTTTAATTTCCTGCAGCATTCAAAGCTGTACTTGTCACTGTGGTACAGACTGACCGAGATCCACCAGCATGATTACAAACAAACAAACAAACAAACCATCCAGCATGTCTAGCCAACAGCCCAATCACAAGCCTTCCAAAACAGACCATTCCCTGAGACAGTGACCTCTAAAAGTCAGATCTGAAAACAAACTTCCTCTGGGTGTTTCACATTCCTTTGGTGCTATTCTCTAAATGCAATGTTTGTGTCTCTTACTAAAAAAATCCACAGCAACAGGCTTTCCACATAAACTTAAAGGGAAGTGATTCAGTTATTTTTCTGGGATTAAGTTTCAAGTAAGTTTTCATAGACTAGGCTATGGAAACTATAATATGACCTGTCAGTTAACCAATAATAAAGCAATGTTGATACTGTGGCATACAAATAATACTTTTAAGGATGATGCTGGTTTAAGTTGGCTGGTTTTAATTCAGCATTGGGTTTATCAAGATTTTGCAAGAATTTGAAGTCTGAGTAAATCACTGTACTTACGCAGTTATACTGATTAAAGTGCCCTGACTGGGTTCTCTTGACACAGCACTCTTGGGTTCTCTAGACACAGATACTCACAACTTCCAAGACACAGAGCAGACTTTACACACAAATACCAACAGCTGTGTAACCATTCCTTAGTGGTTCCAACTTCTGCTGGTCTCACAGTTCTCAGGAAATGCTGCTCAGAAATAGCAGCAAGTCATGCAAGTTTCTGCTGCAAGCACTGCAACACTTGGTCAATCTTATTTCACTATGAAAAGAGTGATTTCCTTTCATTCTGTTATAAACCATACTCCAGAGTGGGTAAGGATCACAATTTCATATAAATGCCTAATTGCCACTTAACATTAAACTGAGAAATTTAAATATAACCTTATGGCTCTACCACAGGCTCAATCAGATCACAGAATGAACTGCAAGAGTTTCAGATTCATATATTATGATGCAAATGAGTTTTGTAAATTGTGACCTAGTTCCCATGTTAGGAACAGTTGGGACCAACAGCAGGGACTGTGTGATGAATGCGAGCAGCAGGGGCAAGCAAGGAAATTAACATTTGTTCTTAATTTGAAATGGTTTTTTAATCACTTTCAGGTGCCTCTAAGGAAGTACACACACTTGTTTACTATAATCATTCTGACAGAAGAATGCATATAGGAGGTAACACATTTTTGTTTCACTAATTGAAATGTTTGCGGCACTGGTGTCACATGAAGTGCCAGAACACAGCTCTTTCTGGAGGGCACAAAGAAAGACTGTGAAATGAAGTTTCCCAATTGATCCGTTCTTCAGAATTTGCTTTGTAAAGAAAATGAATTGCACGTACCCTCCAAAAGTGACTGGATATAAGATCACATTCATCTTTCCGAATCCAGTTGCCATTTTTTAAGCTGGATGCCTGATAAACTCGCTCTCCAAAGAGCCTGCTCAGGGATTTAGCTCCACGGCTGTCAGCCACATGCTTAAACACGATTCAGCAGAGTTAGTGGAAAATACTGAACACATGAAATTCTGCTTGTGCTGTAACAGCGAGCCCACAACACCACACTGAGCTTCAGCCTGAGGCAGCTTTCTGATTAACTATTGTTTTAAATGAGTTTTAGAATACTGTTTCAAATGTTTGAATGACATTTAAATGTTTTAAATACACCCAACAGCAAGGGTGTAACTTGTTAAGAACCAGACAGATTGTCATTCTGAGGATTATGTAGAGTTGGAAATTATTTGAAGCTGTAAAAACGGCAGAGCATCAACGCTGCCCAAAAATAGAGTCCCAGCTCCCTCTGGTGGAAAAGGTCATTTTCTGCAAAAAGGTTTAAGAGAGTCTTGATTCTGCTTCAAGCCTCAAGGCCATGAGACACCGAGACAGCAAACAAATCCTCTGCTCACTTTGAAGGATTGGAACTTCTTAGAAGTTGATGTGAACTATCCCATCTCTCTGACCATTGCAGGGTGTCTGAATGGATACCTCATAATCAACAAACTCCATCTTCCACAGGGTGGAGTTCTCCAGGTGCAAATTATGATACATAATCCTACTGAAGCAATTGGTAGCCTCAAGGAGAGTAACACACACAATGTTCTAACATTCTCTCCACAGTATCTTAAGCCCCACAAGCAGTTGAGTCATGAAACAGAGCACTATGTCACTAAAACACAGGCAAAAAGCAAAGCCCTCAGATCCCAAGCTGTGTCCCTTGAACACACTAAACCAATCAAAAACGCTCCCTCTAATCTATTTTCAAAGATCTGGTGAAGAGTCCAGCACTAATGGCAAAAAACCTCACTAAATACAGTTGTTCATACTCTACAGGTAAGAGTATTAAAAAAGGACCCAGCTTTCTGTGTGCTCTGGAAGAGCAACAGTCCAGAACTGCATCACTATTGGTTTTTGACTTCCTGATCAATAAAATTTACATTGCTATTTGCTATTGCAACATACATGATAGATACACTTAAGGTTATTCCATAATCAAAACAAATCATGCAAGGTATTTCTATTTATCCTTATTCACCATGTACAGTGCAGTTACAGACACACCAGAATGACTTTTTATTATACTTCTGCCACAGAACAAAGACATATAGAGCCAGTGAAAAGGAAACTAGTAGCAAAAAAGTATTTATTAAACACCACATAACTCAATTTCACAATGTGGCATTAAAATTTGCACTTGCTCCTTGGAAATGGGAGAGCTGAATAAACCTGTGAAGGCGGGACAGCACATCAAGTGTGCAGGTGAAGTTTATTAAGAATATAACAAAATACCATTACCACAGCCAGAAAAAATTTGAGGGTGGGGAAAAGAGACACGCAACAACAGCCAACAAAATACCCCTGGAGCGTTTTGTGCAATGTTTTTCAAACAAGAAAGCCTACTGAGGCTAAAAAATAGGCATGAAATTCTGAGTTCTTACATCCAAATATCAAAAACAAAAATGGCAAGTAAACTTTGACCTCTGTGTGTCAATTTTGTAATAATTTTTCTCCAAAAGGTCAGTTTTCTACGGGCTGAAGTGTCCATTTATTTAACTGGACCTCTCATGAGGGTTGCAGTTCCATCAGCTTTGCTTACTGGCTAGGACAGTGTCTGATTTTCAATCTTCTGCAGGAACACCAAGCCTGCTCATGTAGCTCTCCCACGCTGCTTTCCTGTACTTCTCTGCTTCTTGCAGACGGTCTGAAACTGCCAAAATGCCACGTCCTACAATAATGATGTCAGAGCCTTTTTCACCAATAACTTCCTTGGGGCTTAGGTACTTCTGTCCAAGGTTATCACCTGAAATACAGACACCGGTTTTTTTTGTTTGTATCAAATGGTATGCACTAAAAAACCTTCAGAGAGGTGCTGGAACACAAAACAGGTCCCCTGTCCCAGCTCTCATCCTAACAATCCACAAACAGAACTAGAATTGGCATTGCCAACCAAAAAACACAGATCAAATTTGACAGCCAGCACCTTCCTTTTTCATGGTTTACCAATCACTATAGATGGAACAGTTACTCAAAGAAGCACCAATTTGGATTGAGAGACCAAAATAGGCCTCAGCCTTCTTGAAACAGGCAAAACCCCCAAACATTAATGTAAAAGTTTGTGATTTCAGTTTTGGTCTCATAAGAATTAAGTATTGCAGAGAAACATATCTCCCCTATCTGCTTCAGTGATAACCTCTTCAGTTAGCACAAGACTTTCAATTCATTGATACTGCATCTGTATCAACACCAAGTGTTTCAGCTGGACTTCTCTATTTTATTTTTTTTTTACTCCTACTAAATAATTTAACATCTAATCTAACACCTATCTGAAGACCTTTTTCATGTTTTCAGGAACGTGGTTTATGGTATGCACAGACCTCAAAACAAGAAAAAAGGTTGCATGCCCTGCTCACTGCCTTCCAGAGCTCCCAAGAAAGGGATCAGCATATCCAGAAATATGGGAGACAGCCATTAGTGGGAAACAGACTCCTCCCAGATGAGAATCAGCATCCAAACCCTCTTCAGAAGCCACTTTTTCACTGGAGACTAGATCACTTCTGTACTTACAGACAGACTAAAAATATTTTAGAAGAAGTTACCTCCAGTTTGCAGCTGCACTCCTGGGGTTAAGTGGAGAAATTCTGGTTTATTACTAACTCTAGATCCAGATATGAATCCAAAAACGAAATCTGAGTTGTCTTCAGCCATCTGTACCTGAAAAAGAACAGTGAACAATTACAAATGATATAGTCAAAACTCAGCTGGCCTAGCAATCTGTTTCTCATCCATCCTCTGATGCATTCAGCTGTGTGAAGCAGGGGTATAAAACACCTCTTCCTTTCCCCATGTAAAGTTACTCCTTCCCTCTGGCAGGAAAGTGAATAGTATGTTTCTTTCTTTGTAATAAATAATACCACAAATAAATTTTAACTAATTAGAAATGTACTGCTTAAAGAAAGAAAGGAAAAAAAACGAGGGGTTGCTAATAGCAAACTTGGCATGTGTACTAGAATTCCAAGTGTGAACTCTGACCACTGGCCTACAACTGCAACCTTTAATCACCACACAGTCATATTCCTGAGTCTCTAAGGAAAAAAACAAACACCTGTAATAGTCAGAGCTGGAGGGCCTTTTGGAAGTGCAAATATTAGAAACATAAAATCTCCCTGTCACACTTTACAAGCTTTGAACCCGACACAAGACTGCTCACTTACTGCAGCTTTTGTGTATTCACCCGTTGCAAGGGACCCTTGGGAACTCATCTGGGCAACCAGGAGACAGCCACGCTGGAGAGGAAGGCCTGCTTCCTTCAGACCATTCACAACTCCAGAGCCTGGAACCACGTGGGCATTGATGATGTCTGCCCAGGATGCGATTCTGAACACACCACCTGAGAACACGGGCAGGAAGACACGGGCAAAGAGTCATCAGAAATGTGTTAAACAGGAGGCACAAGTTAAACAAAAACAGCTGCACACTTAATCACTCACATATTTAAAAGACAGTTTTACTGCTGAAGTTAGACAGTTACAAGTTCAGTCTCATCAGACAGTTCTAAGGTTTGCCTAACCACAAAGTGTAATCTCTCAGTTTACTTTTCACAAACACCTGTCAGTGTCTCACCTCTAATATTTTCTGAGACATTTATGGTAGCCCAGAAATGTGCTGTCACAGGTGGTATATCTTCCCAGACAGCACGCAGATCATATGGGACATAAGGATCAGGAATAGAGAACAGCAGTTCTACAACTGCAGATGGCAGCACCAAAGGAAAGCCATGCTGGGCACACAAGCAGTACAATAATAGCAGGCAGCAGTTTCTCATGGCACACAACTCAGAAGTACTTACTGAGCACAACCACAGATTCATAAAAAGGTTTAGGCTGGAAGGGAGCTCAGGAGGTCATTCCCTCTCAGATGGCTCAGGGTCTTATCCCCTTGAGTATTTCCTAAGGCTGGAGATTCCACACTCTCTCCTGGCAACCTGTGCCAGTGCTGCAGTTACACGCACCAGAGGCAAAGTTATAATAAATCCAGGTTGATGATAATCACCTTCATACTGATGTTTCACTGTGTTTCCAATATCTGCAAACTTCCTGTCTTCAAAGATCAAGAATTCATGTTGATCAGCAAGCTTTCTCAACTCCTTTACTACCTCTTGGGTGAAATCATTCAAGATGTCTATGTGAGTCTTCAGGATACAGATGCTGGGGCCCAGGGTGGCAGCTAGCTGCAGCAGCTCCTTGGAGCTGGTGACATCAGCAGAAAGGCACAAGTTGGTTTGCTTCTTTTCCATGAGTGTGAGAAGCCTGGCAGCAATAGGATGCACTCCTGGCAGCTGGGCACGAGCACTGAAGCTCAGCTCCTTGCAAAGTCTCTTCACAGGAGCAGCACCATTCTGAGCCACTGCCTCAAATACATTTCCCTCAATGAATTTCTTCACCTTTTGAACCATCTCAGCAGCTACTTCTCCCCGCTGCTGGAGAATCTCCAGCACTCCAGACAAGGTGCACACAGAGTGCAGGCGAATTCCATGTTCCTCTAGCCTGGCCTTCCCACCCTGCTCCCTGTCCAACAGCACTACGGCATCTGTGACTTTCAATCCTTCTTTCTGAAGAGCTTCTGCAGTTTCCAGCACACTGGATCCACTTGTTACCACATCCTCAATGATCAGGCATGTCTCTCCTGGATTAATGGTGCCTTCTACCATCCGCTTAGTACCTGAAAAATAAAAAGCAAATGCTCCAGCAAATTAAGAAAGGTTGGACGACCCAAAAAAACCTCTTAGAGTACCAAAATTTTCTCAGATAATACCACTTATCACAGTTCTTACCACAGCTTACTCACTGACCTGTAATTCACTTCATAAAGATATTACTTCTCCAAGCTGATGAAATACTACTTTGTTTCCAGAAGTTATATTCCGTAACAAAACTGACACTGTTAACAGCACAAATTCAAATGTTTCAATAAGATGACTTCAGAAGTTTAGTACTGTCACGACTTGAAAGCTCAGATGTACAAAATTATTCTCTTGTTATTTAAAACATCTTTAAGGCAGTCAAGTTATTGGCACTCTTCAGCATATCCTGTTTTCCACAGGCAGCACCGTGTGCTTAATATGCCTGTTAGAACAATTAGAAGGAGTAAAGCCCCAAGTGCCTTTGTCCTAACTAACAACAGGCACACATCCATGAAATGCCTCCTGGGGGGCAATGACAAAGGATGCCTGGCTTTCCCAGGAGCAGTTAATCGCTGTCACAACTGGCTTGTGCTTCACAAGAAGGAACAGCAAATGTTGCCATGGCTGGCCCACTGCCTGACACAGGAACAGCATTTGGTTTTGACAAGTGTACTTTCTAATTACACACTCTTTGAAGAGGATGTGTAGAAATCCAGTTATATGGCAGGTTAAAGCTTCAGTCTGCTCTCCCTCTTCCTTTATCACAATCAAATAAATGGTTCATTGAATAGAGAAGGGACTGATATTTACCTGGCTCACTGAAATGAAAGAAAAAGGGGAAATGAAAGAAAAAGGGGTTGAGAGATAAATGAAAAAGAGACCAGAAAGGTTCCTTTCAGTGCCAATACACAAAAAAGCTCTGAGAGCAAAATATGGCTCTGGTCTCAGCATGCTGGAGAATCTGAGTTATAAATCCTCATTTCTGGATGAGGCCACTAACTCAGAACCACAGTAAGAGTAACACGGAAAAAAAAAAAAAAAAAAAAAGGAAACAAACACTCACAAACAAAACCAAAGAAACGGAAAACAGCCTTCAAGAGTCTCCAAAATTCCTACATCAGGATTAAAGCTGCAGCCTAAACAGCAACCAGCTGGGAGAAGCTGATCAGGCTGGGATGCTGTGGGAGGTTTGCTCCAGAGAGGAAAGGGCCTGCTTCATAAATTGCAATGGCAACCTCAGACTGGAACGGAGATGCTGCGCCCTTCAAAGGAACCGCAAATTCTATAAAGTCATTTCCCAAACAAGGTAAGTTGCAAACTCTTGATCTGAAGGCTTTACCGTGGTCTTTTCCTTCCTTCCTCCGCATGAGCATCGGGACCTGATTTTCCGCGCAGATGATGGCGGCCAGCGGCAGCGCCGTGTACGGAACGCCGCACACACAGTCGTACTCCAGACCCGCATCTTGGGCTGCTTGGAACAGAAGTCCTGCAACCTGGAAAGGAAAACGCTCTTCAGGCTGGCGCGAACGTGACTAAATCAATGAAAACCTCTCTGCCCGACACGGCCCGAGAGCCGACCCTGCGAGGTCTGGCCCTGCAGAGCGCCGGCAGCGCTGCCATCCCCGCTCCCCCCGAGCCGTGAGGGAGCCGCCACCCCGCCAAGGGCAGGACACACGCGGGGCCCGGCCCGCACCTGCCGGAGGAGGAGCGGGTGGGACACGAGGCCGCGCAGATCGATGTACACGGGGGAGGAGAGGCCGCTCTTCAGCACGAAGTGGCCGAAGCGCAGCGCGCCCGCCCCGCTCAGCGCCGCCGCCGCGGCCCCCACACGCCCCGCCGCCATGGCTGGGCTCGGCGCAGGGAGATGATGCAGAGCGGGAGGGCCGCGGGGCGGGGACACCGTGTGACACACGGCGAATCTGTCCCGCAAACCCTCCCTGCGGCGGGGAACCCGGCTGCGCCATCCCGGGATCCGTGTGCCGCCTCCCGCATCCCCTCCCCTGCGCCATCCTGGGCAGCCCCCTGCGCCATCCCGGCCCTGCTCCCAGAGGTCCGTTCCCCTCTCCACGGTTCCCAGTTCTCTCGTCACCCCATTCCCCCGGGGGGCAGAGGGTTTGATGTGACCCGAGGGTTTCTCCCCGGGTGATTCCCAAAAGGCCGCTCGGTGCATGCAGCCAGGCTGACAGTCCCGCGGGCTGGTTCACTGAGAGATCCCTCCCGAAAACATGAGCTGAATAAAGCCAGCCCCGCGTCTCCAAGGCCTGGCTCAGAAAGATGCCACACGTGTGAAATAAGACTGACTCGGCCTTCTCTGAATAATTTTATTTAATCAAAAAAGCCCAGAAACGGAGTCTTTAGTATACTCTATTTGTGGGAATGCAAGGACAGGAGATGTACAGGTCGAAGCTACATATGTAGATGATCATATATACTGCAGTATAGTAACAACAACATGGGACAGCAAGTAGTCACCTCACAACAGTACACATGAGTGATTAGACTTACAAAGGAAATATTTACAAACCTGCCTTTACAAACCAACATTGTGTGCGTACAAAATGAAATCCGCAATAAAACTGAAGATACATTTAAGGCAGACCAGCAATACACTGAAATAATTAAGGCTGTGGAATTACTTTGCACCTTGAAAATGCTGAGCTGTTAGCAATACTGTTTCTTTTTTCCTCCTTCCGTGGATTGTTGCTAGGATTGAAAAGCATCCGAACATTCCAACTGTTTGCTCTTATCTCGGTGAATAAGTCTGAGATTGATTTTTATTTTTTTTTTTTTTTGCACTTGCTATTGCATTTGCTTTCTGAAAGTTATCAGCAAATTGACCTCAGTGGCAGAGCAGTGTTGAACAGTTTGGTAGAAAGAGAAGTAAAAGCACCAGCATCAGAAGTTGGACATGAAGGTGAAATATGGCTTGAGTAGAAAAGATGTTCTTTTTTCACTAGCTCCATAATAAAGACTACTGTTACAGCAAACATTCAGCATCCTGACGCTATGGAAACACTCAGCACTACACAGATCCCAGAACGAGAGTACATCACTTGATGGCAGTGTGCAGTCAGCCTAGTAAAATGGGATTTGATTTTGTTTCCTTAGGAAAGCACCATTTTCTGATGGGGCATGAGTGAATGAGCTTGAAAATAAACCCAAGCCCTGTGTTAGAGGAGAATCCACCTCTGCTGTGAAAGGAACAAGAACAAAAAAAGGTGGCGAGCCCCTGTGCATGTAAATTTTCTGTTAGACCTTTATGTGCACAGACAAGCCTTTACATTTGTCTCTGAAGTTTACATTATCCTAGGTTACTTGACACAGTCCCCTCGTTACAAGGGCATTAAAATAGGCTTATATATAGTCAGGTTATAATGTGTGGTTCTGCATTCAGCCTGTAAGCACAGTATTTGGCATTGTCAGGAATGCTAATGAACTGTGAAGCCACAGCCTCCGGGTCAGTTGAGGGCACAGACTTTGTCTCAGCATTAACTTAGAAGTAAAAGGATACACGTTACCAAAAAAACCCAATCCATAGTCTTTTAAAAAGAAAGGGCAGTAAGACTAAATGAAACTTGTTAGTATCACTGAGGAGAGACATATTGTAAATTTTAAAGCCTGGCTTGCTTTAAAATACTGAAGCCTCCAACCCTGGACTGGCTGTGTGTCACCCCTGCAGTACCAAGCACAGGGGGCTTGGCAGTTTGGGGGGAGGTGGGGCCTCCCACAGGGCAGAAGTGCCCCAACACCTGATGGGGGCTGGCAATTCACACTGGCCAGCAGAATTCCTGCCCTGGCCTGGCTGCTCCAAGTGGAACAGAGAGAGAGGTGAGTTAATTTCTCATTGCACATCCATTAAATGAAGCCATCTTAAATAAGGAGTCCCCCATGTCACTGTGTCTTCTGGGCTCTGTGTCACCAGCACCTTTGCTGCTGCCCTCCTGTCACCCAGCACCTGTGAGCCACACCTTGATGTCAGAGCAGGCTAAAAGCACTGTGAAGATGTCTGAAGGAGGTGGCTGTGTGTGCAGTACCACTCCACACAGAACTTATGGGGTGCTGTTATCATTCCTGCTGGTCATCCTGGATGTTTGGAAGCTGCTGAAGAAGCTAAAGGGTGCGGCTACCACCACACCTTCAAACCGTCTTGGGAACACCCTGAGTGGTACAGCTGCAGGTGGAAATCTTCCCCTTGGGGTCAGATATTCTCTGGGGACCTTTGCTGAGAACCTGTTTGTTACAGACAGTATTTCACTCCCCAAAAATCCAGTCGCTGGAGAAATCTACACAGGGGGTTGGCTGTGGTGCTTCTTACTCAGTGGGTGCACTCCAGGCCTAGTTACTGAGCTGCTGTAATCTCTTCACAATGCAGTTACAGTTTTCAACAGAGTTACAGGACCTGTTGTATCTGCAGAGGCACCACAGGTTGGCTTAAGAAGACTTTGAGTGAGAAAAGTCAGGATACTTCCTCTGTATTTATCATATGGCAGCATTGCATGTATTGCATTGGTATTACTCAGGCAAAAGCAAGAATGGTTGGTAATCACAAATGTTATATGGAAGTTCTAACTGGTTCAAGTATTCCTGAATGGGCTATAAGAGGAATGGTGTCCAGGAAGAGGTGTTCTAACATGAGTATGGAAAAAGCAAATTCACAAAAGAAAGTAACCCCAGAACACTCAACATGTTCAGAGTTCAGCATCTCCAGCTCTCTCAACAAGGAATCTTTTTTGAATCTAAGCACAAATACCTAATCATATATCCTCTCTCTTTCAGCCTTTTTGGTTCTCTTTTCTGTTAGTTGATAGCAATGAGGGGCTTAAATATTACCTTAAACAGTACAGCTTTTTCCTGCTGTGCATCCAAGGTGTCTGCTGTTGTAATTTGACATATGAATGCAGGATGTAGGAAAACAAAATGCTAAATAACTCCAAATTTCATGTGGTGCATGAGAATTTGTTTGTACTAATGCCAAGCAGAAAGCCTGTGGCTTAAACTGTACCCATGGGCCTAATACAAGCTGTGGGTTTTACAGACCACACTTCCACAAACGTTTTTTAAGGGCAGCACAATCACAGCACAAAGAGCCAGCTTTGACAAATAAGGAAGAATTACAGACAGTACTGTAGTGACAAAGTACCTGAGGCTGGTGGTAATTAGAGACCCCCCCCTTGACTGCTGTCTGTATTCAGTTGCTAAGAAATTGCATACTTTGCACTGCTGCTCAGGATGAGAGTTTGGTCTTTTATCTAAGAGGTGCTGCTGGATTGCTTAGAAAATGAGCAGCTGCTCTAGAGAGGAACTGAGATAGGTTCTAGATGATTCAAAAGGCTTAACCTTCTATGAACACTTGTCTCTCAAACCTTTCTCCATTCCCTCCCTGTATTAGATCTCTCACAGAACCACTTCTGACTCTGCTGAGGCACCTGGGCTCACCTTTCTGCCTGTGGCTTCCCAATCTCAAGGGCTGTTCTTTGTTGCACACACTCAGTAGTGCCAAGTGCTGAGAGTTTTTGCTGTGCCTCTTCTCCACTAACAAAATACTGACCACTCTGGCGTAGTGAAAGAGCAAGCACAAAGAGGAGTCCAGGTCTCCTCCCTGCTGTGAGAGGGAGCTTGGAGGTGGATGAAAGAAGGGCTATCAGAGCCCTGAGAGTTTAACAGTACTTGCAGGTTATCTCTACCACCCACTGGCAGAGACAGTGCTTGCTCCTGTCCTGCAGGCTCACAGTGCAGTTACTTGGATGATAAATGAGCTTTGATTCTCGCCCTTACAAGAGTCTGTATGAGCACACATGGTCAGATCAAGTCCTTTTCCTTAGGGAAACCTTTGGTCACAACTGCCATTTCCCATTACAGGCACACAAATGGTACTCAGCACCGAGACAAAGTCCCCACATGCCAGGGGAAAAAAAATCTCTTTGACTGTAACCTCTCAAGGCTGTTGAGTTTTGTGGCATGGCAGTAGGATGGGGAAGCCCCAGCTGGTTTCCCCTTCCAGTCCCATTCTGGAAAGGAAGATTTGGCCAACCTACAAACTGCTGATTTGTCACTGCAGACCCCCTATGTTGGTTCTACCTAAGGCTGGCTCCATCACTGTAACATCAATATGATGATGTTGCAACTTGGCTTGCAAAAGAGAAGTGTTTTAATTATGAATATTATTTTTTTATTACAAATTAGGCTTTGGACATAAAAATATCCTCATGAATGCTTTGGTTATGAGGTGCTAATGGGGACTGAGAGATATTTACAAGTTTGGAAATGAAACAAATTACATACTTTAAACACTGAAAACGATTTTCAAGCTGTAAGCACAAGAATGAACTTACCACTCCTACTTCACTCTGAAAGGCTTAGATGGACTTTGGGCCAAGCAATTCTGAAGCTAGAAATGGAACAGGATCCTGTATATTTATATATATTTATATCTATGATACAATATATATATACTGAAAACCTGTGATAGAAAAAAATGTCTTCATCACCATCGTCATCTAGTTTACAGATACTGCAAAAATTGGACTCTGCCTTTTCTCAATGCACAGGTTTTGCAAAAGATTTCTGTACAATGTGTATAAAATGCTTAAAAAACCCCACCATAGTCCCATTGTGCTTAATCAGAACCAGCTGTATGCTCCAATGAATTCATTGCCTTAATCATAGCTCTGAAAGGTGCTGCACGTTGACTTAACACAGCAGAAAGCCCAAAGTGGGGCTTAATGGAGGATTTTGGTCTGAGCACTACCACGCAACATGAGTGTACCTAAGCCACGCCACCATGGGAGCCGATCCAGCAGTGACTGGAGCCTGATCTTGCATGTCCTATGCAGTCAAAGTCCCCACTGAAATCATGGCAGACCTGGGCATATGGGGCATGAGAAATCTGACTGATAACCTGGAGCAGGCTTGCAATGATTTCAGCAAAAAACTGACTGGTCCAGTTCTGCAGTATGTGTTAAGGTCAGCCTGGTCCCACTCCCCCCCCCACCTATCCTACTCCTAATCTTTTATACATTTTGAATTCAGTTCAGCAAGATCAAGAGGATTTCTTATAAGGCTGCCTCACAAATATTAAGGCAACTGCAATTTTGGCTCTCATTCCCAGTTGGTGTTTGCTTCCTGCAGTCCTTTTTTGGCAGTGGATGTGACAGTACTATGTGCCCAAGAGAGAGAGAGAGCGTGTCCCCGCTGCTGTCACCCCCTTTGCCTTGGTCCCATTGCCACGTCTGCAGTGATTCCCACCTTGCAGTTGGTGAAATGCAAATGCCAAACATGGGATATGTACAGACGGATCCGCGTGCTCCCAGCACTGGGCTCAGGACCAGCAGCGTAGGATCCCTTGGATGGAGGCACTACGTGCCTGGGTTCATCCTGCTCAACAGGAAGCTCTTGACACTGGGGACTGGGAGCACGTCGTACTGGTGCTGGCGGCGCTCGATGAAGGAAGCCAAGCGGGAGGTATCCAGTGGGATCTTGGAATAGCTGCCATTGTGTGGCTGCAGCCACGGATGCTGTAAACAAGTGGCTGCCGTTGGCCTTCTCCTGAAGTCTTCCTGGAGGATAACGTTGATGAAATCCCTGGCGGCGTGACTCACATCGGAGAAGTACTCGTGAGGGAAGCTGAAATCCACTCTGCACACATTGATACAAGTCTCCTCTTTGCTTTCATCCAGGAATGGAGAGACACCACTTAACATGACGTAGGTGAGGACCCCAATGCTCCAGATATCCGTGCTCAGGGAGACAGGAAGGCCTTGGATAACTTCAGGGGCTGCAAACTCCGGGTTTCCAAGGAGGTGGTGGACATGGTAATGACCGGTGATCTGGACTGCATCTTCCAAATCAATGATCTTGACACGAGGCACTGGGATTCTTAAATCAATGAGCAGATTTTCCGGCTGTTGAAAAGATAATGATATAAACTTAATCATAACGATATTTTTGCAAATAAAATATGTAGGATTCATGTAGGCTTAATAGCCAGTCAAAACTTGCTTTTAATCAGATGTGCAAGGGATAGATCAGGAGAGTGAATGATAAGGAGCCAGCTCAGCTGCTGTTTGCTCTAAATTCAGATCAATGATGCAGTTGCAATGACAAGATCCTCTTTGGCACTAGGGCAACACACTGGGATTTTGCACTTTGTCCCAAATACTTACAGTTTATTTTCCCAAACTAATCTCTACAGATTAAGAGCACTGGTGGATTTTAAAATTTTAATAAGATTTATATATATCTGATCAGTTTATTTAGATTCCATTTGTTCAAATGACAGCTGGCTAGTACATGTGCATAACTTGCAGCAGGAATGTTCTTCATGAAGTAAATGTTCAATTTTGCATCCACTACCCTGGGAGGGACTGGTGTGTGCCTTACAGTTGCTGTCAATTGACATGGAGCTGCCAGTAGTCCCCTACACACACCAGGACACAGTCATAATTTCCAAGACAGAGTAAAATTACATTTAATCCCAGTTGGTTTTCTGTCTGTTTTAGCAGCTCTTAGTATTTAAGGTCTCTCTCTCAGTGAGACATACTGAGCATTGCCTATATACTCTGTTCTGGGGATTTAACATGGATTATCCTTCCTTTGTTATCCCTGAGACGATTTCTGAATTTACTTCTTGCACCCTTCTAGATCTTTTTTTCTCTCCCTTATCCTTATGCATATTCTACTGCTGCCTCATGGCATATATATATATATATGTATGTATGTATGTATGTATATAAAGCAAAGTTAACTACATGGCTGTTCCAGTCTCTCCATTTGCTCTTCTTTTGTGCAGTCTCTATTGACAAAATTAACACATCCTTGAGTAGGATCCTGGGACAACACAGTTCATGGATAGGTCTGCTGTCACTCCTGCTTCCCACATAGCAACAGAAAATGCTTTATTTAGCATCCCTCATTCAGGGGAACAGCAAATAGGTCATAGAATATTAGCTACCTTGTTTCTGGGAAGTATCTTATTATGATCAAACAGAGAATTCATTGCAGTTCTTTACCTCTAAGTAATACCTTTCTGACAGGTCATATAAATTGAGCAAAAATTACAAACAATTGTATAGAAAGAAACCAGGATGATTTAGCCTTTTATATCTAATTCTAATATAAGGTCCTGTAAAAATGGATTTTTTTTATACAGGTAGAGACAGCAGAAGAATGAAAGTATCACTTCATCTGACATGCCTGGGGCTTGGAGAGATGAAAATAAATCTCCCTGAAGCTGAATTGCCCACTATATAAGAATGTTAAATTCACCCCTCATTCCCCACTTTTAATTGTCATTTAAGTCTGCAAAGGGTCATAGTTTATCGGATATCCCTGGCAACCAGAATCAATGCTGCAGATCACAAAACTTGAAACACTTGATCACAACTTCAATGGCTAATTGAAGTCATCCAAGATAACTGGGATGCTGGGGAGGACAGGAGTACAATGCCAAATCCAGGATAGTACAGTGCCTCCTGCCATGTGTGCTTACAAAAGCAGGTACAAGCTGTACTAGTCTGAGTGTGACGTTAGAGAATACCCCAGTTTCTTCTCCACAGTGCAACTTGTCCTTTTTTCTTCCTTTGAACCCCTCCCTGGGTGTATTTCCCACCCAGTTCTCCTCTCAGGCTCTGCAACACAATGTGGTGTGCTGCTTTCCTTTTCCTTTGCCCCTGCCAACCTGGCACAACTCAGCTCTGCTCTGGAAGGTGGGTGGCTGAGTTGGTACAGTGTGAGCCCAAACCCTACTCCATAGAATTATTCATAGTTTCCCTTCAGACAGGTGCTAGTGACATCTCACTCTTGTCTCTCCAGCATCCTCATTCCCCTTCATTAAATCCAGAAAGCCCTGGGGAACAAACCAATGAATCAAGGGAAAGTGTTCATTTCTTGTCTGAAGGCAAAGACCTGGCGCTGCAGGTCAGTAACTCTTTTCTCTGATCAACAGCTTGTCCATTTAGTGATCATCTCTGTGGGGTACAGCCTGCACCTCCTCCCTGTCTGCACATCTGGGAACTCCCTGTTCCAGGGCACGGAATAACAGCATCATTCTCATTGGTTCCTACCTTTATGTCCAAGTGAGCCACTCTGCAGTTGTGGAGGTACTGCAAGGCTTCCATTGTGTCTCTTATATAGAATGCCACCTTTTCCTCCATAAGTTCATCGTGGTTCATCAGATAATCTAAGAGACGACCATCATCCATCCTACAAACAAAAAAAACCCTGTGCATGAAACATCACATGGCATCTCTAGGAACAGTCAATTTCTGAAAACAAAATTGCAACGGAAACTGTGTGACCTAAAAAAGGGAGGAAAATAAAATGCAAGATCTGACGAGTATTTAATGATATCTCAAGATACTGCAGGCCATGGAAGTGGTAGAATGATTAATCCTCAATTGTTATCTCCAGTCTTTGACAAATTTAGCAACATTCTTAAAGTAAACTCATTTGCTTAAAGATGAATTTAATAGACAGAGACAATCCCTTTGGAAACAGAACTTCTTAATTATTTGGACTCATCTATTTATTTATAGAGCTGGTTACATAATGCAGAAAAAAAAATCATTGGCATTTTCAGCTGGTAATATTTTCTGTGGGAAAACTAACCCAATAAAATTTTCCACCTAGTTTATTGATCTGTACAAACAAACAATGAAATAGCCCAAATATACTTTGTTGGATATACAGTAACAAAGCTTTTTGGAGTTTGGTTGCTGTTTCTTCTTATGGGACAAGCATGGTTGCCACACAGGTCTTTTCACCAAATAGCATTAGAATGATGAAGACTTTGATTTAGCTGAAATGCTTTTACTCAAATGTAAAAAGTGGACAAAACTGCCCAAGAAGGTCAGATGCTTTTCAATGGCACAAATTACCCAAGCTTCACCCTAGTAGAAAGCAATTTTATTTGTCCCTCTTAATCTTACTTACTAAAGAAAAGGCATGAAAACTGCAGAAAATTACTATTTCATTTGACATCTCAATCAATAAAATCTTTGCCTTGCTGAATTCAGGGTGATCTTGACTTTAATAGGGCTGTGATTCCTACTCAAACACTTGAATCCAAGCTCCGTGTACTTACAGTTCCAAAACTAAGATGTAAGAAGTAGGAGACTCGTAGGTATCGTGGATAGTGATGTACTGAGGATGCTGTAAGTGTTGTAACAAAGCTGCTTCATGTGCTGCCTGCTCTTTCTTTTTCATTTTTTTACTAATGAATTTTACAGCAACATCTTTCCGGGTGGCTTTATGGAAACATTTCTTTACTATGGAGAATCGACCCCTGAAATTATAAGGAAAACAGAATAATGAGGTGGCCTCATGAATAAGTCATGCCTAGGTTTAGCACAATAACAGATTTTCGAAGGTTTTTTTGGTTCATGACATTAATATTTCACAAGGCATCAGATTTAACAAGTTGTTCCTAACCTTTTCCAACAAAGGCCCTCCATCTCTTACCCTGGGTGTAGAGATTCTTTGGGGATTAGCATACACTGAGAGCAAATGGTGTCACTTTGCTTTGTGCAGCCATACTGATATCCTCTAACAACCTCCCCTGGGCTCAATTTGCTGCCACTTTTATGGGTTCTATTTCCTTTTATTTTAGCTGTGGGTCTCTCTTCTCCAGCTGTTTTATTAAAGAGACCAAACTTTCTCAAACAACTAAAAGAAAAGCCTTGTTCAATAATCAATGACCTACCATTTTGTCTCACTTTTTCAGACACACAGTAAGAAATTAAGAAAAAAGCTGTCAGGAAGGCATTTAGGAAACTCGTACAGACCATAGTACCATTCCTGAAAGTAAAACTACCCAGTGAAACCATGTGCTGAACTTGAGCTCTTAGTAATACATCCCTGTTTTCTGCAGAATCAGAGGGACTCCTGTCCTTTCAGGCCCAGAATTGTTTCTGACATCTGAGCTGAAGAAATAATTGCATTAACTGGAATTATTTGCATACTCCTTATCTTTTATCTGTGGAGAGCACCAAGGGCTGACAACATGTGTTACTCCTATTTAGGCTCTGTTCAACTCACCCTCCCAATCAGCAAAGATAAGTCAGTCACATGCTCAAGTCTCTTGGTTAACTCAGTCTTTGAGGTTAAGCTTATCCTGAACCAGTAAATTGTCAGGACCTCAAATCAGAGATGACAGAGAAGATACCAGCTGCCAGAGATTTGGCTGCCCGATTGCTCACCAGTTTGCCAATCTGCAATTCTCAAATCAGAACTTATCTTGAAAAACAGAATTTAGCCAGCATTTTCATCAGTATCTGATATGCAATGCTCTTTGAAAGGAGCAGCAGTTTTCAAGCTAACTACGAAAGTAGCCTAAACTCCCCACCAAGGAAAAAGCTTCAAGCCATTGTTTGAGTGTTTATTGCAGAGATAAGCAGGGTTTATATTACCTCCCAATCTCATGCAGCTCTGCATAGGCAAGGTCAAAGTTTTCCTTCCATGAAATAGTGGCACCATCGGCAGCAGAGTCTTTGAGAGAACAAAGAACATTCAAGAAAGTATAAAGGCAGTTTGCTGTGGACTATAAACAGTATATTTGAAATTATGTGAGACTTTATAACTAAGACAGGAAACATTATCACTAGTAGTCCAGTTTCGTACTGCTCAGAAACAGCTCCAGTGTGTTGGAGCACTAAATGCCAGTGCTCCCCAGGGAAAGGTATGGGTAAGGAGGACTCAAATATGTCCTTGCAATTTTGGGCTGAAAAGGGCCACAAAGACGGGGGGTAGAGCTGTGCTGTGTGCACTCTTTCTCCATCCAGCAGCAGCTGTCCAAGGCAGTCACAGACCTAGTTACACATCAGGGCTGCTAAAACATGGGGAAAAGTGGGCTCAGCTCACAGCACTTGAGAGTGAGCTGTGCCCCAAATTCCTGCAGCACTGAGTGCTTGGGAATTGCCTCCATCACAGCATTCCCATTCCAGTTGCATTGCTCAAGGAGGGATATATTTTGCAAGTGGAATTGCAGCCGCCAGCTGGGCTGCCCAGCAAAATCTGCAGGTGCTGCTGGCATTGCTGGAAAGGCAGGATGGACCCCAGCCAGGACATGGAGGCGGTTGGACAGAGATAAAGACAAGAAATAGTCTTGGGATAGAAAGCAGGGACCTACTCGAAATCTGCAATAGCCTCTGTGGCAGAGGCAAGCTCTGAGCCTGGATGGGGTGAAGACATGGAAATCCTTTGGGGCCAGGAGCTGACTCTGAGCATCTCCCAGGCTTTTTCTTGTATCCCTAGTTGGTCCAGGATCCCTGTTTTTATCAGGACCCATCAAAACACACCATAGAGAGCACAGGTGGACTGCCATGTGCAGCAGTCCCTCCCTGCAGCGCCTACTCACCGTACTCCGGGAGCCTCACGAACTCGGACGGGTCGCTGGGCAAGCTGATCCCCCAGGGATTGCTGGCACTCACTCGGAACTGGTACTGGCAGCCTGGGGACAGGTCCTCAATGACGAGGTATGTGTCCAAAGTTGAGGCTACTGACTGCTGCCAGACCTGTGAGCCTGTGGGACAGAGGGAGAGAAGGGAAACACTCGCTGTGTGAGCTCAGGGCTGAGGCTTTCTCTGTCCAACTTAGGTAGTACCCTGATAGGGTAAAATCTACAGGGATTTTAAGAGGAAGTGTTAAAGCAGACTGTTTAACCAGAAATGGATCACAATTTTAATTTTATTTACAAAATTTTATTTTGTGTTGCAGCCACCTTCCCATCTGGCTGAATGAGAAAAGAAAGAAATGCCCCTCAGTTAACTCAGGATAATGATGGAAAAAGCTCAGCCCAGGGACAAGCTGATCTCTCCAACACTGTAGCTGTGGCTGTGTGCTACAAGCAATGTCTCAGGGTATTGTGATAAGATGGAAGGGGAGGGCTGGTTTGATGACAGCTCTGCTATGAAAGAAACAGAAGCAAAAATACTGCAAAAGCCCCAAAACCATGGGCAAGGGAGATGAAGCTGAGACAGGGAGTCAGTGCAATCCAAATGCTTTTGCAGATGAAGATGTGGTGGCTACAGTGAAAGCTGCAGCTGCAGGAGGAGAACCAGCTTTCTGATGCTTAACACAGGCAGCTTGCAGATGAGCAGAATTGCAGCAAAGAAATGTGTGACTGTCATGTGTTTCTGCTCCTATCAAACTCAGCCACTGCTCAACCTGTGGCAACAAAAGGACCAATGTTTACTCATCTGTACAGGGTCAGAGAACAGAAAAGGAACCTGGAACACAGAGCCCTGTCACAGATGGAGATTACTTAAAGAATATATAAAATTTGATCTTATTTTAGTAAGTTCAGGGCCTTTTACCTTTATGTTATTTACCATGACCCATTTGTTTTGTGTGTCCTGTGGACAAATTCTGATTGCCAGGTTTCACAAGGTCATGGTTGGTTTTACAAGAGTCAGTTTTACCTTTGAAGTGGGAGGAATACTGAAAACACTGCTGGTTTTTTTTTTGCTTTTTTTTTTTTTATGTTTGTTTTGGTGATTGTTCTTAATAAAGGAGCTTTTACTCTTTTACAAAAATGCCAGTCACACTGATGGCACAGTGAGGGTCAGGGGAAAATATTCACTAGGAGAGAGCATTAATATGATGGAGTGATTAGGTTTGCACACTTAACTAAAATGGGGTAGGATTTTTTAAAGGATGAAGGTGAAAAAACAGAGGCCATATACCTAAGGTAAGGTTTGCTGCTCAGGGACCCTCACACCATTGCAGGAAGATTGTAGAAAGGGATGTGAATCATTTCAAATGCCGTTTTCAAAACCATATGCCTGGGCATATTGGGAAAACAGTGCATTTAATATCTAGCTACTTTTTCAGGAGAAAAGGATGGTTGGATTTAAAAACAAATGGATTTCAGAGCTGAGCTTCAAAAGTATGCAGGGATCTACAACTTTATCCAGATCAAAAAAATCATGAGGCTGATTTGGTTTTGCATTTCTGGGAAGCACCCACCAGAAAGGATGGTGGTAAAATGCAGATGATAGAAAGATGTCTTAGTGATGGATATGTTTTAGCTTAGCGCACTTTACTTGTAAATGACCAGAGGTAACAGAAAGGTCTGTAATATATTAGAGGCTGGACAGGACAATAGAAGTACTTCTTTCTGCCTTAGATTTTGAGATCTGTAAGCTACAATTAGCGGCACGCCAGTGATAACAAGAATGCTTTTGGGACCTGTTGTTTTGTAAAGGAAACCTTGTTCTCACTCTCACAGACAACAAGCACAGCTCACACCACTTACCTTCTTCTCTGTACTCCACAGTGTAGCCTGAAATGGTGCAATTGCCTGTGCTGGTTGGGGGTAGCCAGCGTAGGATCACAGAGGTGCAGCTTCTCTCCTGAGCAATGGGGCGGTTTGGGGCAGCTGGAACACCTTGGGAAAAGGAAACAATACCAAATCCAGCATCACATCAATAAGTGCTAGTGCTTTATTCTGAAGATCAGGTGTATCAGGTCACCACAGGACAGCTGCACCTTGTAGAGGGGCTTAGCTAAGCAGCAGGTGAGGAGTCAGTTATCATTGAATGCCCAAAAATGACACAAGCAAGGCACACAGAAGTCTTCTGTGTATAGCATGTTTTGTGTGCTTGGGAGCAGATTGATGAATGACCAGTAATCCTTCTGTGCTTTGCTTAGGGCTCCCTTCAGCACAGAAGTAGTTAGTGCAGCCACTGACATGCTTGGATAAATTGGGGAAATTGGATCTCTAGGGTGGTTTGTGAGACCAAACAAATCAACTTTTAAATGCTTGTGAAATTGCTGCACCTGTAACTCTCCAGTTAGACATTTACCTCTGCGCCATCCCCTTCGACAGAGCTGGCACCTCATCTCTAGTGCTAACAAATCCCTTAGAGTGGGAGGCAAAGAGAATCAACTCATGATTCCATATTCATTCCAATTAGATGGGTCACTAATTAGTACTGAGAATTCAGGCTTGAAGACCATGTCTCCAAATTGAATCCCTGAACAGTTTCACCCAGGCTAAATCTTACTCTCACCTACTTTGTCCCCTAAAGAAAGGGGAGGCAGAAATTGGTGTCACTGGGTCCCAGTTCCTTTCACTCTGGGCAGATTCTGAAGCCCAGAGCTTCCTGCAGTCAGTTGGGGCATCATTCCCCCAGGGACTGCTGCCCAAGAGAGCTTCTCCTGACTGACCTTACTGAGCTCCTGGGAAGCAGCACTACGAGCAGGATGCAGGACCTGAACCAGTGCCAATGCATTTTCATTTCCCAAATGTGATGTTTGTGGTCAGATGACTTAATCAAACACAAGGAGTAAGCAGAGCCTTCAGCCATCAGTGGGAGTTGTGGCTGAGGAATGGCTGTATGACTTTTAACATCTCAATTCACCTGGCACTGCTGCACATCTGGCTGCCTCTGCATGGGCTGTTCCTGTGTGCTCCCAGCCCCCAAGGGACCACTCACAGGATAAATCCCGTGTGTTAAGGTCAGATGTGCTACCTTGGACTTTGATAGTTGCAGAGGTTGATGCAGTTCCATGTTCATTGGTTGCCACACAGGTGTAAATGCCGCTGTCCTGAGGCATCAGGTTGCAGATCTTCAAGGTGAGCTCTCCTGAGTCACTGTGGATGCAGGAAGCCCAAGTTATGAAACATTGTTTCATTTGCCAATGGTTTTTATATAGTTCCTGTCCTGCCTCATAGCACACAGACTTGCACACAAGTCCTGTTAACTCATTTGAAGGAACATCCCTCCAGCAATTTGGTTTCCAAGTACAACCCCTTCATACGTCAGAGTTTGGCTTTAATGAAACCTTTGAGCAAACCTTTGGTCCAAATTGCCTGCCAGGCAAATCCTCATGTCTGTTGTGGTCTAGGAAGAGATGTGAAGGGTCACTCGAGCAGCAAGCAAGTCCAGGAGTTCAACATTGTCTGTGCCTGTCCAGAGCTGGATGCTTAGACTTGATATATCGGGAAAGATTTACCCATGCACATCTTTCCTGTTTTGGAAGATGGTGAACTGCTGTGCCTCTGCAGTGAAGTCCAATACACACCAGACAAACTGGGTTTCCCACAGATGCAGGAAGGTGTGTGTCACACAACACAGGGTGACATTTCCAGGGAGCTTCAGACCCCTGGAGCATGTGCCATTGATCTGACGCTGCTGCCAGGGCCCCAGATGGAAGACTGGACATCTCATTACAGCCAGGGATAAAGAGCACAGCCCTGAGTTCATGAGACACACTCACTCAGTCTTTGGGCCAATCTGAGAAAATAAACAGCTCTGTGCATTCTCATGAATTTATAGCAGGTCTGTTCATAGTCACTGCTGTTTGCACACTTCAGTCTCCAACATGCAGTTTGAGGGAGCTGGCCTGAATGAAAGGATTTTGCTTGTGTAACTGTTTTAGGTGTACTGGAGACCCAGATTAGAGCCAACAATAAGTTCCCTTGATGGCAAAAGTAGGCTAGTTCTTGAATGCTTAATCTGTTGGGTACTGCAGAAGGACACGTTTGCTGGGATAACTGTCTGGACTCTGCAGCTTTTGCTGGTCTGACTCTGCTGGTTTAAAACAGGACAGAAAAATCCTCTCTTCCTGAAATCCACACAGTCGTGCCAGCAAGATTTGTAAGAGCCACTGATCTGCTGGGCCTCTGCTTGCCAGGCAATGTCTTCACTGGAAAGATTATTTGAGTAACAAGACAATACAAGTGCTGATAGTGCACAGGGAGCCAAAAGGAAGAGGACTGTGATGAAAACCAGAACCCTGTATGGAAATATCCCCCCATCTCAAGCCCAGACAGAGGCCAAAGATAAGGCACTAGGAGATCTACTGAGCAATAGCTAAAGACAATTTTGAATGCTCTGGGGCAGCTGCACAAGCCAATGGTCTCTGAAAGAAGTTCTTGATCAGATGTAAGGGGTTTTTTTTTTTTATTAAACATGTAAAATCCCTTCTCTCTTACTGTTCTTTTTTCACTTTCAGTGACTTTGTACTCCCTGGATTCATTTCAGCCTGAGCCAGAAGTGCTGAAAAGTTCAAATGAAAGATTGCCTCCTGGAGATTTCCACTGCAGTTTGGCCCAAATTGCTTATATAAGCTGCAAGATGAGCATCCAGCAGCAGGCTGTTACCTGACCTGAATTCAACTCCAGATCTTTCTGAATCTTTCCAGTGCTTGTTGTAAAGATAGTTTTCCTCTCTGCTAGCCAAGCTAGGAACATTATGACAAGCATCTTTCTGTCCAAGCACAGCCAGATGTGGCCTTCCCAGGAGCACATATGGGCTTTTTTAGGAACAGCTGAGGAAAGGCTCAGGAAAACTGCAACCCCACCACTGCCAATAAGATCAGAAAATGCTCATTGATACAGGTATTGCAACCTGGTGAGGACTTGCTCTGCTTGACTCACAAAGGAAATCAAGGCATCAAACTTATGCAGAGAAGCTGCAGCAGAGGCAATACTACTCAAACTAATAGTTTGTAAACATTCTGGCTTCTGGTTTGCAGCTGGCTCAGGAAGTTAACGGGAGCAAGCTCACGTCTGCCAGCAGCACTTCGTGGATATACTCTACATCAGCTTGGGAAACAAATACAGCTACCCCAGCCCCAAAGTCTCACCCTTTCCAGCCAATGCTTGCCACACTGATGTGCTGACATGCCATGCCAGACTTAATTAACTGCATCCTAATGAGTCTTGTAGCCAGGCTGGTGCCATATTTTAGGGGACCATGACCATCAGGACCAGCTATGTTTGGATCCACAGGCAGGACCTTACCAGGATGACACTGTGTATGTGGCTGTGCTGTTGTCACTGTCAAGAATGTTTTGGTCTGGTCCTTTCCAGGTTATAGTTGGTTTGGGTCGCCCACAGACTTTGCACTGCAGCATCACTGTGTCCCCAAGCAGGCAGGTGATGTCCACTAATGGCACAAGAAACTCTGGAGCCACTGTAAGAAAACACCATGGGGGCAGACACACAAGACTTCTTTTAATCTTCAGGTGAAGATGTCTAGAGTCATACAAAGCTAGAGAATACATTATAGGTTGAACTATGGGATCTGGGTACCAAACAGCTGAGACTCCTGGGATTATGTCATTGAAACTGCCCTCCAGTAAAAGACAGCTGTCTACAGCTCAGAGAAGGAGGTAGAGGGGAGTGTCTATCCCCCAGCCCTGTGGTCTGGCTGGTGGATGAGATTTTAAGAGGGGAGGTTTGGGGGGTTCAGCCTGGCCTGTGGCCCCAGGCTGTCTGAGCCAAGCAGCCAGCAGGAAGCCTGCTTTGCCTGGGGACTGAGCAGCAAAATGGCCTTTGCTGCAAATGCTGCTAGGTGCAGAGCATGCTGTGGCACCAGAGTAAATCACAACTGCAGCACAGCTGTCCTTAACTCACCTTCTTGGATGAAATTGGGGTTGATTATCTGAAAAATACAAAGAGATACAAGCATTTATTTTCTAGACAGTGACAAAGAGACATCTGTTTTCACAAGGTGCCGTGGTGACTCTGACCAGGACTGCAGAAGTGCTGCAGTGGTAACAACCAGCAGGTGCAGCAAGCTCCAGTGACGGCACACATGGGAAGGTAAATGAAAGCCATGGCTTCTTGAACTCTGATAAAGCATCAAAGGTAACAGGCACAGCACCAAGGCTGAGGAGGGTGGACATGCCTCCTCTTTGCCTATGTGATAATGATGAAGCCATTAACCATTCCCAGAGGTGGTTTGTGCATTCCCTGTGCCCAGCTTCAGACCTGTGTCACACAGCACCTGCAGTCACCACACACCTGGCGCATGTCACCAGCACTCTGGCCACTAAAGAGGTCTGAGGAAATTTCTTTAAACTTGTGGGCGTCTTCAGGAGAAAAAAGGTAAAGCATTAAATAAATAAAAGCATAAATCATTTTGCCTACTGTTGAGGTTCAGTCCTGCAACAATGCTTGGTCTAATAACATGAGTGAAAATTCACTAATTTCACTGGACTGCTGGAAACTTTCCAGCTTGAAACTAGGTTTGGATAATTAGGAGTTATTTTATATAACTAGTTAATTGAACAAGCTAGCAAAGAACTTGAAAAGCTACTGTTACTCTGTGGTTTCTATGTGCCAATGTAACTCGAAGCAAAGGTGGAAAAAGAAAAGACAATGCCACTAAGTTCTTACAAAATCAATCCTAACTACATTGTGGTGTACAATAATATAGAAGCTTTAGCCTCATTAACTGTTTTATTAATCTCATAAGGCCTTGTTATTTAAATTCATTCTAATAATTTCATGTTCAAGCACCATAAACACCAATGTGGTTTATCTTGCCTTAACTATCTTTGTTACTATTTATTTCAGAGCTATTTTGGAAGATGCCAATGAAGCAGTGACCTAATTCATGGCCTGCCAAAGCTGATAGGAGGTTTTTCCAGAGGCTCAGAAACCAGGCCACAAAACAGAAGCAATAACCCTTCAAAATAAAGTAGATACATCTTCAAGATTTATATTTACATTTTGGCTTTATAAATTATTTTCCAAGGTTGATGGCTCAGGGTGCCATTCAAGGAGGCATTCAGGCACATTCAGGTTCATTTTTGTTTCATAGCCTTTCTTTACAGCCCCAGGCAAAGCTCTGGTACCAGCACTGAGACCTCAGGGTCTGATTTCCCCTCCCAGCACCACGAAGCCCAAATGAACCAGGCCTAACATGGAAAGCACCAAGTCCCTCTGAAGGGTGCAGTGGGCACTGCCAGCAGCACATGGACCTGCCAGCCCAGGGGCTCAGGGGGCAGCAGCTGCTGCTCCACAGGGCCTAGGACCCACATACAGCCCCTGGACCCTGCAGACAGGAAGAAATTGTGGCACAATGGAATACTGGGTGGAAAACATCCTCTGTCTTGTCTGTGCGTATGAAAAAAAAAGAGAGATGGATCTTTGTGATTAAGTTGTATCTCTCACACAACGCAGCAAAGGAAGATAAAGCTGTTTTGGGGATAACCATTGCTTGACACTTTCACTCACAGACACCATCTTAAGTAACCCCAGGCATCAGCTCATTTGCACATTCATCTTCATCTTTGTGGTGTTTGGCTTAACTGAAATATCCATTCTCCAAAGCTCTCTCCTTCCTTCCCTGCAGCATGCACTTATTATTCACTGATCTCCATCCCTGTAGGATTAGAGATCAGGAGAAAGAAACACTCATTAACACTTTATATTAATTTTATTACTCTAAAGGATTCATTAGAAGATGCAACTACAATGATGAATGTAAGATATCCCTATAAATAAATAATTCTACATTTCTAGTGGCTTCCAAGGTACAATAATTTATAATAATTGCCTTACCAATTTTTTTTTTCATTGCCTCACCATGGGAATAGCAGAAAGAAAATTATCACTGATACATACTATTGGAAGAGCCTGTGGGTAAAATTTACATTTTCTTTCCTAAAACTTCATCTGTTAATTAATCAAATGATACCTAACAACACTCCCACAGCCACATCACAGCTTTAGCCTGCGGTAAGCTTAGACAAAAGTAAAAGTCTGTCTGCAGGAGAACATAAAAGTGATTTAATACAGCACCTTATTAGGGAATGGGATTTCTTCTGCTTTGAAGGAGGGCATCAAGTGATGGGGTGAGAAGGGCAGAAATGGAAAAGCAAGGGTTCACAGCCAGATCTGTATTCAGGGGCTGGCTCAGTGGTTCACACATCTGCTCCCAGGCCCTGGGGTTCTGCTGCTCTCCCTGCAGGCTGGCCAGGTTCCTGGGCTATGGCTGAATGGCAGGAGATGGTAACCAGTTTCTCCTTTTGCCAAATAAATTTGTAATCCCCAGGGGTGGAGAAGGGGAGCTCCATAGTGTGTCCTCACTGCCCTCAGAGGATGGGAGGTCATGTACTGCTTCTCCACTCATCCTCCTGCTGGTGCCAGGGCTGGATCCCCTTATGGATGCCCTTGCCCAGTCAGTCTGCAGCTGTTGGGTGCTCACAGCCCAGCCCTCAGCTGAGCACCTGTGGCCACAGTGGCCATGAGCAGAGGAAGGTGTCCCAGGGTCTCATGGTGACAAGGGCTACCTGAAGAAGTCCCATCAAACACCTCCTGCACCAGTGAGGCTGCCAGTCTGGCTGTGAGAGGACAAACTCATGGGAATGGAACCACCCAACACAAGAACTTCTCACTCCATCTTCAGTGTCAGTCCACACCGTGCAAACACAAACCCTAAGGGGATCAAACTCAGTTTGCAGTGCATGTAAGAAACGCAGATGTGCCCTTTTTCCTTAAAACATAATTTTAATTGAGATAAGGTAGATTAAATTTTTTTTTTATTGGATGAAATACCTGTTGCATGGCCCAGAGCAGGTGAAAATTTCTCCCCTCTGTGGCCAGGAGAGTTTGTTTCCCATACAGTGATAGCTGAAAATGGAAATCTTATGCAAGGTAACAAAAGGCAGAACATTAAATGGTCTCTGCTCAAGTAATGTGGGGTCTAGCACTGACCAGGCAATGTCAGGCAGCTGGAGGGAGGGGAGTGAGATAAAGGAATGGGAAGACAGGTCAGAGCTATTCAATAAAAAGCCAGAAATAGACCTTGCTTCTCCCTCTTCCAGCCTGCGCTGTTTCAGGGCTCTGACCAAGAAAGGCACGTAAGACATATACTTGAATGCCTTTGGGGACCTACAGGGATCTAAGTGGCTTACATCTAGGTCAAATGAGTGTAACTTAACAGTCAAGCTTTAGAAAAACAGCATGTGTGCTTCTCCAGAAAGCAGCATTTCGCAGTATTTTGCCTGGTCTGTTAAGTCATGTTGTAAAGATAGAAAGGCATCTGTATCAGTACCTGCAAAGCCTGTCTGTTTGAAAAGCGACTCTAACTGCCCTAATTCTTGGCATAATCTTATCTTTCACTTGTGCACACATGCTTTATCTGGTGGGGAAGAAGAAGCCATCCTGCCATGCCAATGGCCAGTCCCAAAATGCTCTGCAAGCACAGCTCGGCTGCCTGAGAGGGCTCTCACCTTGGCCAGGGTTTGTTTCTCCATTGCAGGGGCGACCTTGCCATGCCCACCCCACTTCCTTGGAGGGATTACACACAGAAGGGCCCAGCAGATATCCCGATTTTTGCAGTGCCATGTTTCAATCCCATTTTAACGGAACATATCAAAACCAGGAGTGAGAATGTTACTTTATCCTGAAAACATAAAGTCTGCAAACCAAGCCCTCTGTAACAAGGTCGGTGCTTCACCTAAACAGCAGAGGGCACTGAGCATTCTGCAAACATTTCATGGCACCTCTTGGTCACTGAGTTAGAATACAATACTGACACATTTGCTCATATTGGTAGCAGAGTCAGCAGCATGTTCCTTGCTACCTCACTCAAAACCAAAAATCACGATTCTCTGAAAAAAAAATGAAATTAATTAGAAATAAATTAGGTGAACTCTAATTTTTAGGAAAGCATCTACCACCCACGTCTGGCTTGGTCAGCTCTACTTTGAGACCTTCAGGGTGACAGGCTCACAATGTCACCAGCCTCTCCTCCCCGCAAAAAACCCAAATAAACTAGAGAAATTTCTTGGTAAAATGAGCAGATAAGGATCCCACCACAGATGAATAGAGACTACTAAAGGGAAAATATAATTTAAAATGGCAGCTGATGAAGTGTCCCATGGCATCAGTCTTTTTTCAGGGATGGGGGATGCTCTCTGGCACAGTGTGGATGGGCTCAGCTGCCTTTGGGACTGATGGGGAAGGCACAAGGGATGCTGTTCAGCATCTGTGTAGAGCAGAAGCCCTCTTTGCCCTCCTCACCTCCTCATGTTCTTGCTGCCTGGCCCTAATGGCTGGTGGCTTCCATGGATGAAACTGTGGGATGTCCCAGGAACTGTGTTGTAGCACCCTACATCTTCCTGGAGATGAAGTAGGTCACTTGCTTTTCCAAAAGCAAATCCACCATGTCTGTGCTGCTGGCTTAAGATATGTCACACCTGATGAGCCACCTTCCTGATCTATCTCAGCAATCCCTGGCCACAGGGCAGGGCAGCAGTGTTACCCATGGATGCTGCCCCAGGGAAACCTAGGAAAATTCCCAGAATTGTACGCATTCACACTGTGGTAACAGGCCAGGAAAGGCTTTCTTATAGTTTTGTAAGATTTTGCCAAGAGTCTGTTAGACCTACTCCAAAGGTGGCCAACCTCAGGCAGGGGGTGAAGGCATTTGCATAAAGCACTGAGGAATTCTTGGCCTGAGTTGAGTGGTGACTTGGAGCCAGTGCTGTATCCACCAAAACATTACTTACTCAACCATGTGGACTGTGGGGGTGCTAACACAATATCCTTCCACAGTGGATGTTTCCTAGTGCTTATTTTGGTCTAAGTGTCTCTGAGTAGTTCTTGACAGGCTAAAATGTCACAACTGAAAAAAAAACAGATAGGAAGCCCAACTTACGTACCTTGGCAACAGCTCAGCTCACTAATCTAAGGATGGCACTTCCAGTGACTTGGCCTGGGCTTCATCTCTGCTTTGCACAGCAGAGACACTGGAACAGATACCAGAGGCTCAGTGAAAGATGTGTGTTGCCAACAGCACTTGTACCACTGCAGCTGGAGTTGTGCAAAATGTCTAGAGCCATATCAGAACCCCACACTTGAGGTCGATCCCAATGCTGGGAGGAGCTTCTGCTGGATTTAGTGAGGTTTAGCTCAGTCAGATCTTCTGACTGCTGGAAGAACATTGCCTTAGACAAGAGAGATATCCTGACTGGATCTGCACAGCTGCCTTGTGACCTCCCTCAGCAACACTGCAAACCCAGGAGATGTTACAACACACAATTGCAGGACAATTAGTTGTGTCACTGTCCAGGACCCCAGGCTTGGGTGTGGATGATATTTACTGATTCACAAGGGCATACGTCTTCCCAGAAGTGGAATTGCCTGTCCCTGTGCAGTTAACTACAGACACGTGGGAAGAGAGACTGATCATCCTTAAGTGTAGGTTACTCCTGCCACTCACGTGGCTACACATGGCCCTTAAGTGCCTGCTCCGACACTCACATACTTAATGGGCAAGTTTGTGCCTTCTGTTTTATGAAACTACATCACAAAGCAGAAAACTAGGGGGAAAAGAATAAATTCCACCTTTATGCACTTCCATTACATATTAATAAACAAAGAGGGGAAAAAAAACCAGTCACCAAGAGATGCTATTTCTAGTCAAAGCTACAATGAATAGGAAATTCTCCAAGGTCTGTGTGAACAAAAACCCAGTAGTGGAATTTTAGCTTTTTTTAAACAGTCACTCAGAATTTGTTTCCTGCTCTCACAATATAAGTTTTCCACATTTCTTTCTGTCTTTGTGTTCCCTTGAAAAACGAGGCAAAGTGCTTCCAGAAACCTGGAATCTACTGACTGGAATCCACTGTGGTATTTCATAAATAGCAAACAAAGCAAGATCTGAAAGGCCACAGTAGCTGTGGGACTTCATGGGTACTGTGACCAGCTTACTAACTTGTGCAGGAAGCAGGGTGGAGATAAATTGCACCCTCGTTTCCAGGTAATTAGTATGTCTGCTTTGCATTTAGAGACTGCTCTCCCTGTTCCAGCACTGGGTGCACGTTCTCATGCACGATGGGATGAAGAGAGATGTCAGGGGTGACCGTCCTATAAGAGAAGCCAGGTGACTGGCCCTGTTATTACCTGGCTGTTACCTAGGGATGACTCCACCTTAATGACACAGGAAAGGCACCTCTGAGTGTTGCTGGCTGGGACACAGCTTTTCTGCCAGCACTGCCAGAATGTATAAAACCCCTCATGAGCCTGGCCAGGTGTCAGGACAAGGTGTTCCCTCTCCTTGGGCTGTCACATCCGCTCCAGCTGCCCTGGGAACTCATCAGTGGACATTACACACAGAGCAGGGAAAGCAAAAGCAGGTGAGATGTGGATGTTCACTGCACACACAGGTTGGGCTGGAGGGGTAGCAGGGCTGTTTAAGTTATCTAAGCCCAGCACACTAAGCCTAGAAGATCAGTGAAACCCTGAATCACACTCTGGTGTTAGAATTAGCGTGTTTTGCCTCTGATTTAATGAAAAATGACTTTGGCCTCCCAGGCTGTAATACAGCCCATTTATTGTAACACATTTGGAAAGGAGAATCAAAACACTCATAATGAAGGGAAAGGGAGAGCAATTGTAGTATTGGGTAAAATTCCAGTGGGTGAATACCTCAGACCTTTACAGACCAGACTTCCTCATGGCCTCTTCTAGGGCTTCACCAGCATTTTGAGCCTGCTCTTGCTCTGCTCCCTCCAGATGACTTTATTTAGTTTATACTAGATATCAGCAAGCCCTTCCCTCAGTATTTCTTAGCCACGCCACCGAGATGATCACACTCAATCCTGGATGCAGATATACTAAAACCAGCACAAAGCAAGGGCCATGCTGCTCCTTGCAGGGCAGTGTGACCTTAGTAAGTCACCCCCACAACTGTTCTCTTATTTTCTCTTTGTCTACCATTTTAAATATTTGCTCAGCCCCAGAGAGCTCTGCCATCTGTTTTTCTTCCTGTTGAACAAAGTCAAAACACAGAAATCCTCTGCAAAAGAACAGTGTTTTTCACCTAGCTCTGCACAATCACCCTTGTCTCAGCCACCTGTTGCTCCACAGGGCAATTTTCAGTGAGTGAAATCTTCCACAGACTCATGTGTGATAATGGGCACTGCCTTATAACAAATATATACACTTCCAGATATTACCTGTGACTGGCAAAACGCTCTTTGAAAATGTAAACACACTCCTGAGACTAATGCAGCTTTAGAGGTGAGGACCATTCAATCTCCAGGATGTCAGATGGGTCAAAAGCTTTCCTTTAGTACATATCCCAACACAATTAAAATAAAAGCGAGCTTTCAGGTTAACAGCTTAGGTGGTGCACCCCAATACACTTCTCCCTCTTTTTATTTTCCTTTCAGGAGGAAGATCAGCTTTCTTTTGCAGGATGTTTATAGTGTAGCCTGGCTGACAGCATCCAGGAGATCTGCTAGGACACAGATATTCTGTGTTCTCCAGTGACCTGTCCTGTCATCACCACAAAATCACCATCTCTCTGAACCATGTCCTTGCCTGTTTCAGCAGGAACCTCTTTCATCCTTGGAAATTTGCATAGAAATGGCTTTGTGTGGTCACTATAAACAGGAGAAAATAATAAAAAGGATCCTGCTAGATCTTAATTGAGGAGAACCAGACACATAACTCTTCATGATTTTAAGCTCTCTCAGGCACTCTCAACGAGGCACTTCACTATAACTGGTGGCTTCACAATGGAAAAACGTAGTGTAGCATAATTTGGGTCCACCCATCTGCATTAGCTTTGCCTGAGATACAGGTACATTCACACAACTGGTTTTACCATTCTCCTTCAGTGCCTTGACAGAAATGCAATTCCAACTCTGCCAAGAGAAAAGGGAAACATTTGCTGATTTTCTAGATAAAGTGCTGGTTGTGGTACCACAACATTTGTCCTGACTGGCAGCTCAAGTATGTATTGCCAAGGCAAAGGGTGTTTTTAATATAGAAACTTGCTATATTTATCAGAAGCTGACACACTTGTATTATTGTTGGAATGAGGTCCCAGGTGGGAAGCAGAAACAGAGGGCTATGTGAACCTTCAGCTCAGTAGGAGCTTGTTACTGGGCTCCCTCCACTGCTCCCACTACAAAAGAAGCCCAAACTGCAGTTCAAGTCTTGGCAAAACCAGAATTGACACTTTTTGTCACTCACACTAAACTGGCACACACAATTGCGAGCAATACAGACCCACCAACTCCCCTTGCAGCAAAGGCATTTCAAAACAGACACATGTTCTTGGGAAAAAATAATCACAAGGATGATTGTCTCTACCTCCATACTAGTATTGGGGTCAAGGTCATCACACTCTGATTCCTCTGAGCTGTTTGTCTCCTTGTTTGGCAGCATGAAGAGGAAGAAAGAGAACAAGAGATTAGAAAAGAGATTGGTTAGTCAGGGCAGAGCAGCACAGCTGTGAGCAGCATGGAAATGGGTAACAGCAGGGAAAATGCTCCTAAAACACAAACAAAAAACAAATTGACAAAAAAACAAGGGAAGGAAAGGCAAAGACATGCTTTTGCCAGAGAAGCAGCAGTGATTCTGCAATTCATTTAGGTAGTGTAAACAAGGATGAAGCAAGAGGAGGAAGAACTGTGCCACCATGCTGGAGCAGCTGCTTCCCTCAGGCCCAGTCCTTCCTCATCTGGAGGGTGCAAGGGTGCCTGGGATGCAGTGTCAGGTTCCTCCCTTTGCACATGCCAGGGCTATTGCACCAGGCTTGTAAGACAGAAAGCCTCTGCAAAGGAAAACACTTCATCATGGGCTCTTCTGGAGAGGGGTGGATCCAAAGGACATGCTCAAGTGCTTTCCTGAATCAAGGCTGGGCTTTGGTAGTGTCAAGATCACAAGTGTTTGCTTGCCTCTGTTGGGAGGGAAAGCCCCAGACTAGTCCTGAGCAGGCCTCATGGTTGGTTTATAGGGATGCATCCTCTGAGTTGCAGCACAGTAGTCAGGCACCCAGAGCAGAAGATGGAGCTTAACCCCACAGTTCTCAACCTTTTCCATACTGGGAGATCTCAGAGAAAGAGAGAGAGACGCAGACACACAGACACACACACACACAGACACACACGAGACCTTCTCCTGGCAAGACAGAGTCAGCATCTCTGCCCTGTCTGCTAACATGGAAAGAAAAAGGTCATTGAGACCATTTCCCTAGTCCAAAAGAATCCCCAGGCTGGGAACCTCTTATCTTAACATCTGGTGAAATATTGACCTAGAGAAAACTCATTAGCAAGGCCATTGGTTCACCCAGTGGCTTTCTCACTGCTGCAGCTGCTCAGATGAAGCTACAGACTGGGCTAGATCAGAGGTCAGTAAATCACTAGTGTCCCAATTTTAAGTTATTCAACCGTGTATATAGTTGGGTTTCTTAATGAGGCTTACTTACTTGCATGTGGGATGCCAGGAAAAAGAAAACAAAAAACAAAGACTGCATTTTATCTTGCATGCAAAAATCCTGCTAAAATGGATACTACAAAAAAGAGAACCAAAAAAAGATAACTGAAGTTGAAAAAAACCCAAAAACCAAAAAAAATTAAAACCCAAACTCAAAATTGCCACCCCCTCCCTCTCTCAGGAGAGGATGCTACTGGGGGTGGAAAGGATGGGAAGCAGGAGAGCAGCACAGAGCTTTCAGATGGCCTTACTCACTTTAACAGAGACTTTGTTCCCCAGAATATCCTTGGATTTACGTGGCCCATTGGCTTCATTTTTGCCACTGCTCTCCTTTTCCGCCCTCTTTCTCATGCGCAGGGTATGCCATGAACATGACTTCCTGTTGTACCAAAAAACGCAGCAATCAAATGGCAAATCATAGCAGGAAGAAAGGTTTTGGAAAGGGGAACCAGCATCCACATTTGCAATTACTGCAATTCCCTAGAAGGTGAAAGCCATCGGCAGGCAATATGCCTGTCTCAATCTCAGCAATGAGAGCTGAAGTTAAAAACCAAACCAAAGAGTTCTGCAAAGCAGATGTTGTGCCACACTTGCTGTTTAAATGCATGGAGCAGGAAAAAAATGTCCATGATGGAAGCACAGGCAACTCAAACTTGGTCATCTGGTTTCAGGGACTTTGTCTTGCATTGCCACAAATAGAAATATATTTTAATTTCGCTGCATTTAAAAGACCAACTTGGTCCTCAGTCTCATAGGTTAAAAGCAGTGTAACAAATATACATATGTAAGAATGGTCCTAATAGATTACTTAGTAGAGTAAATTAAAAAAAATTAAGAAATTAAAGTTGTTGCTCACTACAGGTTGCTCAGAACACAAACAGCTCAATAAACAGAAGCTGCATTATTAATTTTCCAAGAGATAAGTAATTTCCTAGAATGGCAAGATCTGCTGTGCCTCTTAAGACCAAGAATTTCCCATTTGACTTTGCCAATCAAGTTAAAGAGGACATCAGTCAGCCATGGGTTTTGGCTAGCATCACAGCAAGCACCATTTCCAGTAAATTTTTCACCCCTTATTACTGCTCCAATGACCTGATTCTCAGAAAAAAATTTTTAAAATATCAATATCACTCTTTGTAAGAGTAATGCTGTGCTGACAAGAGAATTGCGTATCAAAGCAGACATAAGAAAAAATCAAAACCTTTTTTGATATGGATTTCATTTGGTTAATAGTGGACAGGTTGGGGGGGAATTTGGGGAAGGGTATGTTGTCCAAAGCATAAAGCTCTCAAAACAGCAGTGTGATGAGCTGGGATCCAGGTCCAAAGCATCTGCCCACCTTTAAGTCATGCAAATTTGATTTGCATGTTTAAGCCCAATGTTTGGCACATGTCACGTCTACAGTACCTTGATACATTTTACAAAGGAAGTTGTATGAAATCCAGGGATCACCTGTGATGCCAATAAAACGCAGTATGTTAGCAAGGTAGGACCCAAAGGATGCCCCGCACAGCCGACGCTCCCCCATGAACACTGTGTCTGACTCCTAAGCGCTTCCTGCGTTTACCTCAGCACCTGATGGGAGCTGTACAATAGCTCAGTTAAAGAACACACAAACCCTGCCACAGCCACAGGACTGAACTGGGTCATGACAACTGCTTTTGCAACTGGGATTAGAGTCTGCACTAACTCAGCCTGTACGGGCAGTTGTGTCTGGGCAGAAGGAGCACCAGGGCACCCTGCATGGCTCAGACAGGCACCAAGTGCTGACTGGTATTTGGGCATTTCTGGACAAGGTCCAAATGGGAACTGCAGAGCAGGGGAAGTTGTCCAACACTTCAGGACTGTTACATTTTCCTTTTGGATATGTAAGAGTCAAAAACATGGCAGATGGGGCTCCCTGATCTATATAATGAATACAGCTGAATAATTCATGGTGCCAACACTGCTGGGTTGACCGCATATTTTGTGTACAGTATTTGTCACAGAAGAAACCGTTTTATTACTTAAACAAAATAGTCACTGTGATCTGGCAGACCAGATAGAGTTGAAGATAGCACAGCTCCAGGTTGTTTTTTACTCACAGGACTCTTTTTGTTTTCAGGGTTGTTTTAGCTGTTTGAGTCTGAAAACATCGTTTGGGACTTTAAATCTCACTGCAGTGGCCAAGAGAGAAGTGCAATTCACGTGTCTTTCAATTTTGTTACACCTTCCTGGCCACAATTCATCTGCCTACAGAATTTGATGCAGAATTTTACTGTACAGCTGCCATGAAATCAGTCTTCACCAGGAGTCTGGTACTGTGGATAATTCTAAGGGCATGTGGTTGCATACTGTGGCTAAAGTGGAACCCGGGAATGGCTGTGGCGGATGTGCAAGAGATGTGCCAAGCAATTCCTCTGGCTTAAGATGCAATTCCATGTAGCCTTCATTACTGACTGACAGGTAAAGTCATAATTTCTCCTAACTGAAACAGCAGCAGAGATCAAGTTATTATTTTTAGTGAATCTGTCACGAAATCTTTCCTCGTGTTCAGTTCTGCACCTTGAGGTATTTGTGTAAGGTAACACAATTTGTAGCATACATCATGCATTACCATCTAGCCATTTTAGATGTTAAAAGAAATCAACAGGTATTACTGAAAAGAGGGTTGTACCTTCTGTATTTAATACCAAAAAAACACTTTCTTGCATTAGTCATTTCAGACTGACAAATTTCTAAAAACCAGAAAAGAAAAATATATATCCACACATTTGTTAAATAAGCAACAAAATATTATAAACAAAATTAAAATCAAACCAAAACAAAATCAAACAAACAAAACAAAACAAAACAAAAGGGTCAAACTAATTCTTTTACCTCATTAAAACATGCTCATGGTGAAAATTTATTTTACATATTTAAAATAGTACATTTAAAATTAGTTACATTACAGGTACAATGATGAACATTGCGACTATCCATTATATTGCACAACCTGACTTCATCAATGTAAGTTTGTTTCTTTTTTTTTTTTAAATAGTGCAAAATACTTTATACAGGAATGTACTTGGATGGGGGTTTTGCAAACCAAAAATATTTTACAAAAGTTACTGCAAACAGAAAAAAAACCCAAAACAAATTAAAAAAAAAAAAAAAAAAGATACAAGCTGTACAAGGAAATTGCCATAGACAACAGAATCTCTCCTCCTTGAGAAGCAAATCTCAGTCCAACACAGAGCCTGGATTTTTGTGTTTGTGTTTTTTATCTAGATGCTCTTATAACCAATATATAGATTAGTAACTTAATACAACATAAATATAAGTCCAGTCCAAGCAGGTCCATGTTGGTGTAAAATGCTGTCACATAAAGCATATCTTTAACCGTCTATTGTTTTATTTCTCTCCAAAGTATAAACAAAATCCCACAAAATGAAAATAAGCAAAACCCGAGCTATCCACCATGGCTGCCCGACGCTGCAGATTGACCACTCAGCTTGTTCCAATGGCACCGTAGATAAAAATCAGCAGGATTTCCCTACCATTTGAGTTTGTTTATTTTTATTTTTTTATTTTATTTTCCTCAAAAAATCCACATAGTGCTCCCAGTGAAGCCAATAGGGCACTTACTTGATGCTTCCATCGCTATTATCTGTAGTGGATTTAGGGAGGGGAGCCAAGATACTGCCAGGGATCCATCCTTCAGCAGCTGGAGAGTGGTCGTTTGCAGGCTGGTACACCAGGAACATGTTCTGCTGGTTGATAGCAAGGATCTGAACCACCTCTCCTTGATTCACACAGATCTCATCCTCCTTCAGTGCATAGTAATCTTTAATCACCACCATGGAAGAGGTCCCATTGCACCCTCCCAAATCAGTCTGCAAATGGACACAACACAAACCGGTGAGTGGCCGGCGCGGGGGAACCCGCCCTTTCCGGCAGCAATCCCACTACTCCAGGTCCAGCCTAACCAGACCAGGGAAAAAGACAAAACACTTGGAAGTTCACATTGGCAGAAAAGGATTTTAAAGATCTGAAAGGTGGCAGTAACCTTATACAAACCAGTCTCCTATTTCACATCAGACTTCAAAGCTGCTAATGGCTGTGCCCCTGGGTGTTCTCATCTGCAGGGGTGTTACAGATGAATGGTCTGTGCAGAGCCAAAAGGGGAGAAAGACCAACAAAGCTGAGTGAATACTCACAGTTAAATATAGGTCAGATAGAAAGTGGCTTTGGTCAACCTCAGTCACCAGCAGGGTCCAAACACAGTTGGTGGCCACTGACTTCTTCTTGATTTGTGTGCAGTGCACATGTACCCAAATTACAACTTTCAGCTGGCACCCTGCGCGCTGTTATGTGGGAAAATGTCTAAACTCTTCCCTACCACAGATTTTTCAGGAATGGGTGGTTGATGGATATTAGAGAAGCCTGAATATTACTTCTGCCAGTACTGCAAATGGATATTTAGTTTACCAGATCTGCAAGCACAGCGCCCTGAAAAACATCGAGATCAGTGCTCCAGGGTCAGGCTCTGTCTCTGTTTCCCAGATGAAATGCCATCCATATGGATGCCAGGGCTTTTGCATGAACTGTTTAATCTCAAATCACGTTACCCCATTGCTTCAGTATGTTGATTCCTGTTGATCTGGTTAGCTGCTAATTAAAGCTAACATCATGGATCACCTGTGGTATAAGAAATGGGCTGTGAGATCATGTTTTATCAGATGAGCACAGTACCTTGCTTTGTTCATACTTGTCTCCAGGCTGTGAGTGCTCATACCCTGTGCTGCCGTTGGAGGTAGATATCTTCAGGGGTGGGAGAGATGGGTTACGGCTTGTAGCCTTTAAAGGCTTCTCAGACCCTACTGGAATAGAGGAATGGGGCCTGGTGTTGGGCTGAGGGACCCTGCTGGCCTGGGGCCGCAGCACCGCCGAGCTGCACTCCTTGCGTTGGTACTCGATGGGCGACTGCAGCGCTGCAAGAGAGGACAAGAATTCAGCCACGTGCTCCCAGCAGCCTTGGCAGGGGCTGCAGAGGAGTTCAAACAGGTGGGATGGTTCAAACAGAACAGACTTATACACTGTAAACCAAACAGGAACAGGAGATGCTGCCCGTGGAAGCACATGTTCATGGCTAGACAGGACACAAGCACTTTACACTGTGCTGTGCATGAACTGAACACAGCACTCCATGCTGATGTGAAGAACAGCTTCTCTAACTTACACAGTGACTAAGCTAAAATGTTTGCCATTTATAGCATACATAATTGCATTCATTTTCTTTGAAATCACACAAATTAATCACATCCTGTAGTCAAAACAAACGAAAGCCTGACTAAGAGGTGCACAGCACATTTGCAGTGAATTTTGCTAACATCAGAAAACACAGGTCGAGACCTCAAAGTCTCATTTGCATACTCCCAAGAAAGTGTGAATATTAAATACTCTTCAGACAAGACGCACTGTGACTTGGCTCTCAATGTGCTTTGTACATTAACTGCTTTGGTTCAAGGAAACTGCTGGAACTGGCCAGCAAGAGAGGAAGCATAGATGGGACCAAGACATTAATCCCAGCAGTCCAAAGTTCTCCAGAAAAAAACCCAACAGGAAACACTAAACAGCTTCATAAGCCATAAAAAATAAAGTCTGCTTATGAGAGTAGATTTTATAGTCATGGAGAGAGCTTGCACTAGGAAATGGAAGGAAAAAAATTCCAGATCATAAAGAAATAAATAATTTGTTATGTTTGGAGGAGAAGGGATCAGGGCTGGGACTCACAGTGAGCGGATTTGCTGGGCTCAGGCTACTAGCCCCAGACCTATGGGCTTGGTTTTTTATATGTCATGTGGCTTTAACAGATGATTTATAGTCAGTTAATACTGTGTACATGCACCAGACTAAACCTACTGGAATGCAGAGAGACTAGTCTAGCAAGAGGCAGACAGAGGACATAATGTCAGCATCAGCCCCACCAGGGAACCACAACAGAAGGAATGTCTTTCCCAACAAAATGGAAAGGAAAGAAAAACAAAGCTCAGCACCATACAGCACACTCTCCAGCATTTCCCTTACAGAGAAAGGCAGGATAACTCCAGAAATCACTTCATACTAAAGAACAAATGACTGGGAAAAAAAATCAAGGAGGATGCCAAATTACCTTTTTCTTCAAAGGGACATAGACATAGATCTGTAGCAATCTGGAAGATTACTTATCTCTAAAACCTGACCCTTGTCACAAAAGCAGATTATATTTATGCCACAGTGACTGCCAGTTTCACTTGCTTACCTCAGCTGCAGCTGGAAATGGTTTGGTCCTGCTGCAGACCAGCCACAGAGGGCAAGGAAGGCTGGGGAGAACTTTGACCATGATTTGGACAGTGACATTTTCCTACTGTATACAGTAAATAAGGCTGCAAGGTTGTTAGCAGTAATATCTGAATGGATACTTCTCAATCTATCTTGAAACAATCTACTGCACTCAGTAAAGGTTTAAAGGGTATTTAGTTGAATGTCCATTTCTGTGAACTATCACAGTGATGGCTGGCTTCCAGCCTCCTGTTAAACATCTGTCAGTGTTCTTAGAAGCTTCTGCCAAAAGTCATTGTCCATCTACTTGCATGTTCTCTCTTTCTCTCTCAAATTCCCCCACAAAATATGATTAAGAAAAGGTACAGATGAATGGAATTTTTCTTATGAAACATGTCCAGCAGTGACAGATTTTCTATACAGCTTGCTTCCTAAAGAACAGTCACAACAGCCCATCATGTGATCCACAGCCTGTTTCTAAAGCTTAGGAGCTTTTACATTTCCGTGGAAAAACGTGAAAAACTTGAATATTATACTTTTACATTAATGAATTTCGGATGCAAATCCTACACTTTGTACCTAGCCCCTACTCTTTAGGGCTTCACTGGTGAAGAGAGAAAAATCAGAGACAGCTTGGGCAAGGGGAATATTTTGTTATTAAGTTTACACAGCATTGGCTCAGTGTGGATTTAATATGATTTTAAGGACAGAAAACATCTGCTTTAATGAAATGTAAAGCTAAAGAACATATTTAAAGATTAGTCAGCCTCAATAAGATTACATTCTAAAAGCCACTTAAAAAATTCTGGACTGGACAAGCTCTACTGGATATAGCATCATTTTCTTGGATCTTATTTATAGTTTTAAGGTAAATCCTTAAGCTTGTGTTTTAATAGAAATCTATTTTGACTTTTGCTTTAGAGATAGTGATGATTTTGTTCCTAACCTATCAAATTGCTTGCTGGCCTCATAGAAGATAGGCTGAATAGGGGCTATGAAGATGCCTCAGTAAAGAAAGAGGCTCACAGGGCAGCAAGTCCTGTGAAGATGAGATGGAATACTTAAAAAATAAAAAGAACAAGAAAGAAAGATATGGAAGGGACAGAAAAACCCTGCATTAGTGCCTGCAGAGCTATCACAAGGCATTTTTTTTTGTTTTTAAAGTATGTAGCTAACTGTTAATGGAACTTATTTTCATTCCAATAATTCCTCAGTCAAAGCCAACTGCACTGACATAAACCCATCAAGTTTTGGTACCAATTGATCAAACTGGAGAACTTAGACTCTTCATCTCACCATTGTATTTAATGAATCATTTTACAATGGTTGTATGAGGCTTTTTCTATTCCAAGTTACACAACTCAGTATCAAGTTGTGGCATCATGGGTGAAATATATTTCTCTTCTCAGCTCAGCCATAGATTCTGAACTATCACAAACAACTTTTGCATGTAACCCCTTCCCAGCTAACTTCTGAAAAGTAAAATGAAGCTGAATTAAATTTTTTAAAACCTCCACATTGAAGAAAAGGGAACCTTTGCTTTAATGTGAACTGAAAGAGCCTCTTCCCATTATGCAACAAAAAACCAAATAACAATCCCCCCCAAAAAACCAACCAACCAACCAAAAACTAACATATTGTGCCAAGCCCAAACATTTTGATTCAAGCAAATGTGTTTTATTATTGCACGTGTATTAAGCTATTAAATATAGAAATCTAATATAAGCTCCATAAAATGAGCTGTTTTGAAATGAATAGTGCAAAGCAATCTTGGAGGCATCCAAAGCTACTTTGTTGCTTCCAAACAAACAGAAGAGATACTATTTTTAGATTCTTTCTCTAGTCTTGTTCCCTTCCCCTACCCTCATCCACTCAGGAGTAAGAACAAGCTAAAACAGTTAACTGAATTTGATTTCTCTGTGTTTCCAAATTACACAATTTCATTGATTGTGTGTGTGTCTGGTTTTTGAGAGACTTTTTTTGAAACATAGCTTTAATCTGAAATATTATTTCAGATCACTTCAAATCTATTTCTACAGGAAAGCTGATACTTTGGAAAGGCCCCTTTTCATGCACAGCTCCCACGGTTCCTAGGAGAAACAAACCCTTGCCCTTGTTTCCTTCCCCTTTCCTTTGTTTTTTTTTAATAGAAAAATAAAAAAGCTGCTGCTGCCCTGCAGAGTTGAGACCTGCAGGGGGGTGTATAGTGAGGCAGCCTTCATCCCACCTCACATCCTCAGCTGGTAGCACACAGTGAGGTCTAACAGGAGGCTCTCAGGGATAAACCTTGCTGTGAGTAAATGAGAGATGCTCTGTAGACACAGTGGCAACCTGGATTCATCATGACCTTGAGATGGCTTCAGATTTAAAATCTCACTGTACAAAGGAAAACACCAGGTGACAGAGACCTGCAAAGCCCAGTAAAAAAGTTCCACCAACAAAAGCACCGCCCATGGAGGGACCTGAGGAACACGAGCCCAACTGACACATGCAGAAAATCAATAATTTTCTCAGGGAGGAAACGAGGACATAGAGATTCTAAATCCCATTTAGCATTACAGTTTGGGAAACAGAACAAAGACCACGTACGTACCGTTTAGGAAGTCTCGTTGTGTGTCCAGGACCTGGTTGATGTCCTGTACCCAAGCTTGTTGAATTTCTGGATTAGCTGCCTGCAAAATGACTCTCTCTGATGTTTCCCGGCTCATTAGAGCAAACTTGCAGGGATCATTGTCCACGTTTTCTTCAATGATAAGGTAGTTCATCTGAAACATGCCAAGGTAAGCATTTTACAGGGAGCATGAGTTAACATTACACAAGAATCAAAACTGTTGTGAAAATAATTGAGTCCAATAATGAACTGTTAGATTGTAACAAGAAGAATTTGTCTCATCTAGATATATCCAGATAAATCTAAATCTTAAATATGATGCTTAATAAAGCTCTGACAGATGTACCAGACATCCACCCACCTTGTCTTGAATTACAACTTCTATTTTAAGTAATACAGACCTGACTGGTGTACTTTAAATTTACTGAAACCCATAAATAGAGCAAAAATGTTCCTATTAATATGTTAATAAAGTCTATCATTCCTCCAATTTAAATAAGTGTTTAGATTTCTTGTCCTCTGATTAGAAAGCTCACTTTAAAAATGGAATGGACTGTGCACAGGGATATAATGAAAAAAGAGCAATTCTCCCCTGATGCTCCAACAGATCTTATTTCTAGCAGATTACAGTCATCTGTGCGCAATCACTTCACTTGACTGTAGTCACAGATACTCTTTCTGGAAATCATATGGATGGGAATTTTGGCTGCTGTCCTGCCCTTTGGAGGCTTCTGTTTTAAGTGTACTCTTAACTTTAGCTTTTCCTGAGATACTTAGGTAGTAAACAAGAATAGGTTGGCATAGCCTCCGCCCAAAAAAAGAGAGGGAGTGTCTTCATGTCAAAAGCAGACAGCTCTGAAGACTAAGGCAGTAATGTCCCCTAGAAGAAATCCATCTCTAATTGCTCTGAGTATCTGTCAAGGTATGGAGATCCACTCCACATCAGAACACTGTCCAGCATTCAAACTCCAAGATGGAATTAGCATCCTCCTTTGCTTCTGGGGGTCCCTGTGAAGTTACAGAGACAAGCAGGAACTCCCCTGACATAAAGACAAGGAAAGGACAAGGACAAGACAAGGACACACAAGTGAGCCCGGAAAGTGCTCTTGCTCCTGATCTGAGCTCATGTTCCTCTGGTTGATAGCCAAACCAATCCTGCTATGATTCCAGGTAAAAGATGTGTAGAGTCCCCTAACCTCCTATTTGTGTCTCAGGGAGATGCATTCATCAAGGCTTCCACTTAGGTATTTTGAGAGCCTGAAAGGTATCCAGCTGAGGAGTATCTGAGAAGGGAGGTGTCATTTCTCAACACTAAGGACCTTATTGTGTAAAAAAGGGCTCTTTGCTAATGCAGAACAAGATGCTGAAGCTTCTGTCACAGTCTGAGTGTGACAGACCTTGGAGAACAGTATCTGGGAGTCCCATCTCACTGACAGACCAGAACAGCTGCATTTGAAGTCATATGCACTTTTTACTCTGTGGCTGTGACGAGGAAAGAAACAGGATCTGTGGTGCTGGCTCAGGAGGAGGCCCCACTGTGAGGTGGGGATGCTCAGAGCCCAGGGAGGCAGGGAATGCTCCTGCTCCACTGAGAGCCACAGCTCTTCTCTGTGGGCAACAGACAAATGCAAAAGCAGTGAGAAGCTGAAGTAGGGGCTGGGAAAGAGGATGTGAGAGCTGCTGGCACACAAACTTCATGCTGAGGTGGGAGGGACACACATGGAGCCACAGGGGATCCCACACTTGCAGTAGACACTCAACAGGAGAATGAGCTGTTTGCTAGGTGGAAGAAAAGGGGCTAGAAAATTATCACATGAAAATTTTAAACTCAGGCAGTGGGAAAAGTATTCCTTTTGTAGGCTCTGTAGCTAGAAAAGCAACTCGTACCCTTGAGGCAAACTAATTTTATTGACATTAGGAGAGATTTATTTTTCTCTCTTTATCTACAATATGCAATTCAGGAATTGTTTCCTGCAGATAAAAGCCTCATTGTTACATATACAATAAACCGAAGTAAAAATGATTCATACTATTTTCATCTCAAATTTTAATAATGATTTAAATCAGCAGAAAGATAAAATCAAAGCTGATCATCTAAATCAAGATGATTGCTTATTTCTACACTTTGGGATTTCCCTTTATAGCCTATTATTTGGTTGGAAACTATAAAATACACTGACTTGCAAATGGATATAGGCTTTTCAGTAAATGCTGCTGTTTGCATCAGCCAAGAAGACAACCTCATTTCAGTAAATATGCTGTTTACCGTAAATTTGTTTAGTTATATATGTTAATATGCATTATTTCAGCAGATAGTGTTGTCTTCTATTTCATATTAATGCACCATTTAAAATTTAGAGCAAAGACAATGCATTCTTCCATGTCTCTTAACCTTTATCTTTGAAAAGGAAATCAATGCCAGACTGGTTTCTCAGCTCTGAACGACGCAGAAATTCAAATGAATTAGTGATTTTGCTCTTTCTGTAGACACAGCAAAGGCTGTTCTACCAGGAGATGTGCAGCATTCATTCACCTTCACTGACCATTTCACAGGTTAACCTTGCATTTGTTAAACAAAGAAGTATTTCCACTAGTTACTTTCAATTTTTACTTCTATCCCCAGCCCCATAATCTGGATAGATTATTTAAAAATAAAATTAATTTCTCAAAACTCTGTAGTTTAGCTGATTTTGTAATTCCTCACAGCTGTATTTTTAGAATTATGTGTGGTTTTACTTGTTTTTGAAAGATTCTTGCAACATCCAAATTTGTACTAAGAGCCCTCACCCAAATTGCACCCAAAAAGGCTTAGTATTGACTTATAGTTTGCCCTAAAATGACTGTTTTGGATGCTGTACCTTCATTTAGCTTTTATGATCATGCATAAAAGCAACTATTGTAAACTTCCTTTGACTATAGCAGGCTTCATAGCAATATTTCTTAATTCAGGGCTATAAATGCTAGAGGATTTGCTCTGGCTGTGTTCCTTGTAAAAACTACCCAATAGATTTAGACACCCAGTGATTTATTTAGAGACAGTCTTAAACAGCTTCTGATCTACTGAAAGGTAAATGCAAATGTTTTCTGCACATTGCTGTCCCCTATGACAGGATGAACCTTATATGACCATCAAACAGAATATGTTTCTCCCTCAGCATTTCTTACCTTTATGCTTTTCTTGAACATATAGCCTGGTGTTAGAGATCCTTTTCTAAGGAGTTCACTGAAGATAACAATTTGCTCAAAGAGAAACACCCTGCGCTCCTTAGGTCGAGACTGAACCCCAGAATCCTGCTCTGTCACGTAGAAGGTGTCCTGCTGCAGCAGCTTGCCTTGAGCTGTCAGTTTGCCCTGGGAAGCAGACAAGGCGCAAGACAAGCATTACAAACCCTGACACACTGTGATCCCACAAGGTGATATGCTCTCCTTCATGCAGCCCATGTTTTCCAGGCAGCCCATGCATTTATGCAAGATGTATCCCCTCTAAGCTACCAAAGCAGCAATCCTGTAAATTGTGACCTCAGCTGAAGACAAACAACATAGGTTTTCCTTGCTCTCATTGCCACTGTGTATATAAAACCAAAAGCAAGAGGTCTCAAGCAGTCTGTTTTGTACACTTCATTTCAAATCCTGTTCCCATTATGTTACTGCAGTGCTTCAGCCAAGAGCTCTCCATCATGCCCTAAGTCAGCAGTCACTGACACAACACCTCACAATGTGCAAAAGCCAGGACCTACCTGTTTGCAGTGAATAAGACAATATGACAAATCTTAATTAATTTTGGAGATAAGACCTCTCCCCAAAGCCTACACTGGCTTAGTTACAAGCCCTGAGCTGTACCCTGTGGGGTTGTAACTCCCAAGTCCTCTCCTGCATGTTGCTGAACTCGGTGGGAGCTGTTCGTGAGTTAATGCCAGGTGACCTTACTAATATGCAGAGCAGGCTGGTTCATCAATTATTTTGCTCTGGTGATAGATATAGTAAGTCTCATTAAAGCTTGCAGAAGCTTCAACAGACCTCACATTTTGAAGAAACAATATGAATTGTCACAAGTTTAGACTGAGAGGTGTGTCACAACCCCACCTTTGAAACATCACCAAAGCATGCAGCTCAGCACTGCAGAAGAACAAGCCCTAGATAAGTAGTTTGGGTAGATTGTAGAGACAATCAGAGAAAGAGAAAGTAATTCCCTTTGCCTAGTTATTATTATACAAAGAATGCAAATGCATACCTCAAAGCCTTGGAGGCGACCCAGGTTCATCATGTCATTGCAACGTTTTGGTACAAGGCACATTAATTCAACTGCTTTCTGTTGAGGAAAAGGGATGCTGCATTATTACAAGAGAACCAGAAGGTTCCTGAAAGCACAGTGTCAAATAATGAAGTTCAATGGCACAACTGCTGGAGTGACTCATGGCAAGGCCCTCATGAATAGATGTTTAAAGGAGGATGGTGCAGGACTAAAATGCAGGACTGCACCATCATCTTTTAGTTCTGATTTAAGCCAAGAGAATTACCACATTTAGAATACCACCAGGATCTTCAGCTATTGTCAAAGGAATACTGGGTTTTTCATTTCTCCACACAAAGTCCCATTAGCCCTATTGTCCAGAGTATTAAAATGTACCTCTATCTCAGAGCACTCCAGACCAGCTTTTTCACTGTACCTCAGGAAGTCCTGGAAAAAGCAGAAAGGTTTGCATTAAGGCACTTCAGAAAAGAATGAACAAAAGGCACCAGTTTGAAAAGGAAAAGGCATATTCAGCATGTGGTTTTCTGAGGAGAAATTTGCCAATATTAATGTTCATCTTCAGAGACTGCTGAATGTCGTAGCCACTTTAGAAATATGGAAAAGAAATATGGAAATATGAAAAAAAAATGTGCATGGCTGTTGAGAAGATCACAGAAAAAAAAGACAAAGCTGAGGTTAGACCTTGGGAATGCTTATTTGGTCCCTATCTTAAGCCACAAGACCACACACAAAGATTTTTCTTTTCCTTTTGGCATTTTGGGGAACACGCTGCTGTGCCATTGCTAGTGTGCAATTCCCAAACCTGGGCTGATGGCAGTCTGATGGGGTAAAGTTCAAAAAAGAGGAGAAACCAGCTCAGAGTCCCAGTGCTGCTGGAGATTACAGGGTGGGTTCAGACATGCCTGATTTTAGATATTGGCTTCAGACCCCTTGGGACGAATTTTCAAGAGTGCCAAGTAATTGTCATTATGGGTAAGTCAGCATGAAACAGAGTGGTCAGGCTCTTTGGGAAAAAAATTGTGGCGAGCTCCCCAAATTTTAAGACAGCAGAATATCCTGAAAATAAGTTTCTTCAGCTAATTTGAAGACAGATATTCAGAAATGTAAGCTATAGCATTTAATAGAAACATACCAATCAGCATGACAAACATGACATGAGACAGACTAGCAGTACACTCGTGTATCTTTGTTCCAATCTAAAAAATACTGAAACTTTGCTCTGAAACTTCAGAGGAAGAAATTTCCTATTTGAAGTGTACCCGTCTATTAAAAAATTCCAAAAGAAAGTAAAAAAAAAAAAAAAAAAATCTGTTTGCTGTCCTAAATTACAAACCACTTGCACAGATGTGGCCTCCTGTCTCTGGACATTTTCAACAGGCCTCTCTCACTACATGCCCAGAGAGCAGACCCCTCTTTCTTCTTAATTTGATGAATTTATTCCTCAGTTAAGTCTAAGGCTGATTTAAAATAACAGCATCTAATGCAACATGCAGACCTGAGTTTAATCCAAACTATTTTTTTCACTCACCTTGAGAAGAAGTTGGTATTTAGTTATTCTTTGAATGGGTTTAATTAGAAAGTCACTGATGGTCAGCCGTTGGCTTATTTCCTGTTGAACCTCCTAAAAAATGAGGATTAAAAACAATTGCAAAAAATCACAGAGTAAGACAGACAACATGATAAAACGTCTCAGCGGAGACTTATTTCCACAGAAAGTTGGTCTGTTCTTAATCTTTTGTTTGCAAGAGGGAATTTTTGAGGATTTAAAGATCTGGCATATCCTATTTAGGCAAGGCCTGGGTAGAAGTTGTGCCTGAGCTGGAAGGCGCTGGGAAGCACAGGATCTTCCCCCTCTGAGCAGCCCTGCAAGGCTGAGGGTCACTCTTCCCACTGCAGTGGGGATTAACTCACACATGAGTCCTGCAGAATAGGCCTCCTACTCTGGGGTGAAAGGAAACATCCTTGTCTTGTTAAACAAGCTTCTTTCACATTACTATCAAAATATGTCTAGTCGCAAAGACTTCTTGAAATAGACAGAGTCACTGGGGATTTATGAGAGGCACCACCCAGCTCCAGCAGCTTTTACCTCCCCTGTTGTTTGTACACTGATGATTTAAAAGTCTTGTTTTACTTGGAACAGACATTAGTGCATTTGTGGTACTCTGAGGGCCACACACAGTTAGTACTGAATTAAATATTTATTAGAAATTCACAATATGAGAATTTGAAAATAATTAAATAATAACACTTTCTCTGTATGGCAGAGATCTCAGCACCATATGCAGTATCAAAATCTTCAGGAGTTTGTTTTAGGCAAACCCCACAGGTTACAGAACAGCCTCCTTGACCTGGACTCACAGCTGTAAGCAGTAATAATGTATAACGAGCCATGCTTACCTCAAAATATGTTTCATACTCAGCTACTATATACTCAGAGCGGGGCTTGTTTTGGCAGTACACCACATACATGTGCAATCGCCGCTCCTGTGAAGGCAAGAGGAACAGCAGCCACATGAGATATTGGCTACCCTTCTGTTATTAAAAGGTGGCAGAAAGTTGCTATGATATTCTGCTTGGGGAACTTAGCAAGGGGAACTTTCAGGGTTGTGGCCAGTGAGAGATGTTGTACCCACACTGACAGGTCTGAATCTTCTAGTTATACCTTGGCCAACATCACATGAACACGTAAATTGCAGAAGTTGGCAAGTACCTGCCATAACTGTATTTTGGCAGATGGCCTTGACCACATCAATTTTTCCCCCCCAAGTAATTTGTCTGCAAGAAGACAATGATTCATGTCTTAGTGCAATCCAGCTGCCCACTGAAAATGTGTAACTATAGGGAAACTTTATGTTTAAATTCAGTTTAGACATGTAAAAGTGTCAACACAAACAGGTGTTTTTGAAAAGGAGCCATCACACCCTAAAAGAAATAGGAAACCAAATAAAACTTACATGCTTAATAAAAAGCTGTGCTAAACGCTCAGGTTCTTGAAGACATTTTTCCAGTTCAGTCAGGAAAAAGCTAAAAGAAAGGACATGAACACTTCAGAATACTTTAGGTCATCCCAACAGTAAACTAGTCATCCTTCAGATGTAGCAGTGGCATTTTAGTTCCAGTATTCAATAATAAATGAAAAGGTAAGCTTGGCTTCAGCTCTTAATGATGGGATTTCTAAATCATTAGATGAGCTGTGAAATGTGGAGGTCTTGCCTTGCAAACTGTCTGCTCTTCTTTATTATGACAGTAGTTTAAATTTTCAGAAAGTGCTGATCACTATCTAATTGCAAGGGTTGCTTTTCCTCACTGAAGACTCCCCAATAAAACCCTCCCACATACCAAAACACTTGTGAAAACTCAACTTATGAAAACTCCAGCTTTACCAGGAGTTCTCAGTTGCATGGGCAGATTTGGAATACTGAGCAATGTGAAAGAGACTGCTATATGTTTCCACCTGAATCAACATGTTTTGCTGGTGGAGTTATTGTATGTTCTGTTTGCCACTGCTTTTAATTTCATAATAAATCACAATCTCTAATTCATAATAGTCACAGTAATTCATAAACACCATCTCCATCTTGCAGCTTCAGGGAGGTTGTTCTTTCTAGCTCAAATGCCCTTATCAAGAAAATACTGGAATGCCTAAAAGTGAGCTGAAAACTCCAGAAACACTGCTAATTTTTTTATCTGGTAGGCAAATTCAGACAACCATCCTGTCCATGATCTTCCTCTTTTCATTTCAGGACTTCAGTCTCAAATGGCCCCACAGATTTGTGACAGTAGCCAGATTTTGTGAGATGCTTGCAATGATCTGATCCCAAGAAATCCCAGAACCTCAAAAACTGATGCAAATTGGACAGATGTCCCAATTAAAAATCTCCATTGCTACCATTAGATACAGCTGCTTCCATAACCCAATCCTCTATAAATGCTAAATTCATCTGCATTTAAATAGACTCCTTGACCCAGATATACAGAACTAAAAATAGGGAATCTTTCCATTTGTATTACAGAAAACTCCTATCCTCACACTTAATCAAGAAATGGGACTGGTAAAAACACTCCATTTTCTGGTATCAACTTAACATAAGGTGAAGCTTTCTCTGACATTTTTTAGTTTGTGCTCACAAGGTCATCTGTCAGAACATAAGGACAGGCCCAGGCCATGAGATAAACACCTATGGGACACATGACAGCAAGGATACTTTGCTTCCTGGGTGAGGGAAATGTCCAGAGATGAAGGAAGATCCAGCCCAATGTTCATTGTTCAAATCTATATGTGCATACTCAAATTTTAGTTAGTTGGAGCTGCAGATTATTTCTGAGTGGCAGATTTGAAATGATGGCCATATTGTCCATAAGCAAGACACTGTTCACAAAGTTACAGGGGAAATGGCCCAGGGTTTGTGTTTCTAGCAGGTTTTCAAAATCTACTTCTCTGAGTAAGGTTTTCAAGGAATGGAGTTCCTAACTCAGAGCCAAAAGCATCAACTTGGCCAAAGCATGCCAGGGCTTTCAGATGAGAAGGACCTTGAAGCAATTTGCATTTTATCACCCTTCTATACAAATACCACTGGTATGGACAGCCTTTGTGATCCAATCAGCTGCATGTAAAGATGTTGCTGAGACACAAGAAGGAAACCATGGCTTCGCAGACTGCTACTGCCCATCAGTAAGATGCATTGAGGCTACAGCTGTGACCCAAGAAACTCAGCTATGGCAGCCCCAGTAGCTTTTCTGAAGATCCAGTGAATACCCCTCAATGATGCTGGGTGGGAATGCTTTTGAGCAGCATCTCAGGAGCTGTGGCTGGACCACAGTGGTACCCCCCAGTGAAGCCTCTTGGTGGGGCTCCCCAGCAAGAGTGACAGAGCCATCAGCAGCACAGAACTGACACAGGGCAGCCTCCTATGTGCAGCATCCCTGTCACACTGACCAGCAGTGCTGGCATGGTGTTTGAGCCAGCATAAAGCTGTACCTGTGATCAGGCAGCATGACAAACACCCTCCCATGAAGCCAGGCAGTGCAAAGCTATCACATGCTAAAGTTCTTTCTTCACTGGGAAAAATTATTTCAGGGAAGCACAATGCCTTCCATCATGCAGTTGTGTTGGTTCTGGCTGGGTAAACAAAGACCTATATTATGATTTAGGGTGTTGAGAAATTGTGGCTGAAAGCACATGAATCAGAACATCTTCTCAGGATTCAAGGTAGCCAGGATTTGTAATATTATTAAGCCGTACTTAGAAACCAGCACAGACAATCTAAAGAGAGGCAACATCCTTTTGAAGTTCAGCACTGAATGACCTGATGATATTCAATTAAAATCAGCTTAGACATACAGACACCATACAGTCCAATCCTCTGTGGACAAGATGTTAGAAAGGTGTTTAAAGAGAACTAAAACAAAAACTTACTCTTTGTGCCAGTCATAGATCTGGTGAATATTGCCAAACACAATCTTGTCTTTCCCTTTCATATCTTCAGAAACTCCTTTTTCTTCCATCCTCTTCATGAAGCCCTTTAGGATTAGTGATCAGTGATTCAGCAAAGGGCTCATTTGAAGCAGGAGCACAATTACACTCTTTTCTTTTTTAGAGAAGCAAAAGTTTCATGCCAATATTTTTTACATTGAAAAATGCTTAAAATATCTTTCATACAATATCAAACCAGAAACCTAAATAGATACTAAAATTACACAGTTTGCTTAAAAGAAAACTTCAAAGGATTTGTTTAGAATATCTGCAATACTTACACAAACCATTATTAGATGCAATTGAAGTGACAAGTGCAATTGTAAAATAAAAGTTAAACAAAGTAGTTTGTCAAGCTCTTGGCTTTTCTGGTAAGTGGAAGAAATCAGACTTTGTATAGAGTTCTTCCATTCATCACCATGAGTATCTTGAGGGAGCACAAGGCCAAGCAGTAAGTTTAGAGTCACAACAGGATTTCTTACACCTCCTGAGAGTTTTTTTGTAAGCCTTTGGAGCATGACAGCCCTGTCAAGTTTGCCAGTGGTGCATGATGAAAACAGAACATAACACAAAAGTTTTCAAGTTTGGAAGCTGTTGAAAATCACTGTTAGACTGATAATTTTCTCTGGACTAGTAAATGCCACTAGTGAATCACATGTCTCCAGTTCTGAGTCCTTGCTGGGAAAAAAGCCCTGCACTGAGTTAGATGTGACTAATCCCTAGGGATCCCTAGGTGATCCCTAGGGATCAGTCAAATCTTTACCAGGTGAAGTTAAAGAAAAAAACAAAACTGTTTTTAACGCAAAAAAACCTCCAACTCTCTTTTATTTCAGGATATTTTGGAAAATAATAATCCACAGAGCACACATGTACCTCAACACAGTTCCAGGCCCAGCTTCTGGAAAGGTACTCAGACAGAGGACATAAGTCCAGGTGCAAATTCAGGTAAAGTATGTTACCATTACTCAATATGATGGGAAGAAAAGCATGAAATAAGTGCAAGAATCATAAGTAAATTCTCCACCAATGCCTCCAAAGCTGCACTACAGCAAAAAGCATTTGTCACAAGCAGTGTAGCCAAGAAAAACCTTTGCACACTGGAGTTGAACCTAAAATACAACATTTACTAGATGGAAACAAAAATAGTTTCCAAAGGCATTTCTTCTTGTTTCTGTCAACATGAGAAGGAGACCATGGAAGCAGACTGCAAAATAAAGCAGTTTGTTTCTCATGCTGTATTTTCTGTTGTTGTCACTTGTCAGCATGGTGCTTTTTAGTGGGAAAACATTTTGCGTAGCAGGGTTTGCTTCAGCTCACCTCCACAACAGTTCCCAAGTCTTTGACGTAGTCTTTTTCAGTCTGCACCAGCTCATTTAAGACAAACCTAAATTAAAACAGAACACACAAGTATTTGACCATATTCCTTGATGTCACCATTTGCTGCTTTACCACATATGACCTCATCATAAAACCCCATCATCATCCAGATCACATAACACAATTCACCCTTCACTCAGAGCTCAGTGGAATGTAAAAGACAAAAACACCACATGTCAGGTCAGAGTTGTTTCAAATATCTTAACCATTCCTTCCTGCCATCTCTCTTCCCCTCCACATCCCAGGATGGTGCAAGTGCAGCAGCACAAAAGCTGCCCGTACCTTAAACTACCTCTCCCTGATCTCCTCTCCCCATCCCCTACACAGCTGCCCCAAGAATGATGGAAATGTGTCCTGACCCATTTTGCAGCAAGCAGGAGTTGATTTCTTGTCCCAGCCCATCTGGCTTCACCCAAGATTCATCAATTAAGTATCAATGTGGAAGTTTCAAACACTTGGAAAACAAATACCCTCTCCTGTAATAACTAAGGGTGAAATCTTTCAGAGTAGGTAATCTATGTGTGGGTGTCAAATGTTTTAACTCTGATTTCAGAGCTAATACTCTTACATAGGGGAGTCATCTAATGAAGGCCTGATGCATCTAAACAACAGCAAGCTAAAAAAAGCCCCTCCTTTGTAATTCAAATTGATTAATCACATAATGTTCTTTTGTGGACAATTTCAAAAAGTTACAGTTTGCTGCAGACAGTTTGTCTCTCAATTATGCCAATACATAGACTTGGCATATGACAAATAAACTCCATCTGTCCTCAAGTTTGCTATGGCAGTAACAAAGCTAACAAGATACAGGAGTGCTTTCATGTCTGATTCTGCTCTGTCCACATCAATCACCAGACTGACCCACTTGAAGTGACAGAGCCAACGGCAAACAGTGCTAAGAAAGCCTGGTTTAAAATACTTAGAGGGAAAAGACCTAACCAGACTGGCATTGCAAGGAGAAGCTTAGTTATGAGAGGCCACTGAGAAAATAAATCCTGCTCTTGCTGGCCTTGCAATGCGTCCCTTGCTCAGACAAATCAGAGGCGACGCTCTGGCCAAGTGGCAGAAAAAAAGTCAAACAGCTTCTTGTTGCTTTGAGAGTGAAATCCAGCCCCCATGGCAGCAGGCAGGGCTGGCAGCAGCCACACCAGACGCTTGTGCTCTCTGGAGCACTCTGCCAAGTTGTGCCTGGGCAGCAAGCACATGTGAGTCAAAAGGCAGAGGCTGCTCCTTCCCAGCAGCGCCTGGCCTGAGCAGGCGTGTGCTGCACAGCCCCTGGGGCTGCATGACCCACCGTGCCCTTGGGACAGGCTCCACAGTCCCTCTGCCTGCAGAGGAAGGCCGGGAGGGGACCTTCCAGCTGGCACCACCTCTGTTCGCATTGCTCCCCACAGGCACAGAGAGCTGCAGAGGGATCCCACTTACAGGGTTACTGCAAGGATCCACCTGGCCAAGTTCTGCTCTACAAAGCAGCAGGTACTTGTAGTACGTAAAGTTGCAGGACATGCAAGTAGGTGTGTGTTTATTAAAAATCAGTGCAGCAACCAGGTTTCTGGTGAGCAGACAATACCTGCCAATTCTCACCTCTACTAGGATTCAGGGTCTGCACCCCCACTGCTTACTTTAAATTCAACACCAGGGTTCTTTCTGCTCCTCGCTTCCTCCTAAGCAGGAAAATCAATCTTGACCATCTCTACTCATTTTCTGAAGCCTATCTGATGCAGCACCTTAGAAGTACTCCCAAATTTAAGGTTTCTAAGATGCATTAGTAGGCAAAAATTCAAGTTCACTCACCTCCTGCTCTGGTAACAGGACACAAGGGCAGGGAGTTGCTTGCAAAGTGCCCTGGCCACCAGCAGGTATTGACTACACAGCTGTATTTAAACAGGTGTGAACAAGAGCAAGGTTGGAGCCTCCTCATTTCTGATTGAGTCTGAACAGCTGGATATCGGGAACTCTGTATTAGACCCAAACTGAACAATGACACTCAATAAGATTATTATCTTACTGCTCACAGAAATGCAGCACTCAAACCTGATGGAATAAGGAGTTTCCTCACACCAGGGCTAACTGCAGGCATGGATGTGCTGCCAGGAACAGAGGACATTGCTGCCCATGCCTGTGCAAGGGTTCAGCTGCTGTTTTGAGGGGATTGGAGGGTCACAGCTCGAACTGGGAGATCAGCTGCCTCACATGACTATAGAATTAAACCCAGCAAGCTGCAGGGACACAGAACACAGACACAAAGGAACTGGAGAGGAGACAGATGACTTGTGCTGAAAGCCACTAGCAGGTGCTCCTGAACATCCTGGTGTTTAGGAATTCTGGCAGCTACTAATTGCATGTAACAGGCTGCCAGTCCCCTGCCAGAAGCGTTCCTGTAGCTGTGCTAGCAGCCACAGAGGTCTCTGCACTAGAACTGCAACCTGCAGTTGTCTGCCAGTCACCTATTAATGAATTGCTACCAGAGGAACTCCAGATCCTGCAATATTGAGGAGCTTTCAGGAGACAGTCATGGGCAGAGATGTTCCCTGTGGGAAGGCTGACACTGCCTTATAGAAAACTTTTGCCATTCAGAAACACATCCAGGAATGTCATGTCCTTGTCTGCTGCTGGGAGTTGCTTCAGTCCCTCATGTATCCCTTCTCTGGCTTCCTGCAACAAACTGCAGGAGCAAATGATGGCTTTCACAGACTTGTGACACTTTGCTCCTGCTTGTCTTCTACTCTTAACCATCTCCTTGTTTTTCCCTGACTTGGCATCTTTCCCAAACAGGGTGTTCCTCTTCCACCTCTCACCTTACCAGACTCTTATGAGAGCTGTATGGAACATTACTTTTCCCCTCCATCTACCATTTGATTAGATCACTGCAGTTACTATTAGAAAGAAAACAACCACCTCAGCTTTCTTTCATATAATTCTTGATTCTGTTGCTCCAATTCTCTGTGTTCTTCAGCTGAACACGCATTTAAGAAATGCTTTAATAATTACAGGCTTTGAAGGAATAAGCATTATTTTTTGTTAAATTTAAGGGGGTGTACAGCTAATTTTAAAACACAACTTTCATGAGCTGTCACCACTTCCTATTTCTCCCATTACCATGAACATGAGGGTTTCCCAAATGGAACTTTCTTTTCAGTGGCATGTTTCCACGACAGATGCATCTGAATCCTGTCCCTTCCTTAGCTAATAATAAGGGAAAAAAATACGTCTTTCAAAAAATCCTAGAGGAATTCTCTGTTCCTTTTCTCAAAGGTAGCTAATAAGGTCAACTACATATCCCCCCTCTGAGAGCTGATTTCACCTCTAGCAATACAGTAATTACCAATGCAAACATCTCAGTAACACCTGTTGAGCTCTTCAGAGCCTTTTACAGCAATAGATATTTGCTATCTGGTGTAAAAGCTGTACGTTTTAGAGTGATGATTAATTTTCTGTGTGTGGAAGTGCTTTCATGAAGTGTTTTTACATGTTAAGAAAAACAAGAAGCAAGCAGAACACGATTTTACTCTCAGTTCCATGCTCACTCACTGACTACAAAGTATTCCTGAAGTGCTGCTGTGTATCCTCCTGGGGTACATATTTTGGAAAGAACCAGTAACATAACTTACATCCTTCCTCTCATTGCTTTGGCTTTTTGTTCCTCTTCAATGTTTCGTGGGGGAGTTGAAGACACCATTCCTTCACTTAAGCAGCCAGTGGCATCTTTTAAGCCTCCTCGGTAAGATCCTCCTTCAAGGGTCTAAAAAAACCCCAAAGAACAATAGAATAAACATTTTCCTTGAACTTCAGCATCAGTATTCAAGTCAGTTCCGCAACCAACACTATAAAGTATTCAGAAATACTCTCCTGCAGGACTTCATGAAACACAACCAAACTAGTTTTAGGTTGATGTAGGACCCCACAAAAAAACGCATTAAAGCAGAGTTGTCATCTTCCTGTTAGAAGGTGGAAAAAGATGTCCCAGTAAATCTGAGAAAAGAAAACTCTTCCAAATTATTTCAAATCAACCTGGAAATATCCTAATGTCTCAATCAGGACCACTGTTAGGCTACACGTGGTTAAAACTTCCTCTGCCAAAAGCTGAATGGGGGATACTTCTAGTAAAATAAAACACAAGACAGAAATAGATGGACACATAGTAAGATTCCACAATAATTAATGTTTGCCCCAAATCCCTTGAAAGTAGTTGTAATAGTCTAATAGACTGCATGTGGGGGAGAGAAAATAAAACATCAACAAAAAAATATGTCTAACTGGATTAATGAAATACTTTTCAGTTTGTTAGCCCCTCAAAGGAATAAAACTATTTTAAGTGTATTTTCTGGGAATAGCCTTCTTGGTTTCCCATGCCACAAAGAGCTCCTTTACCACTCATGCCTTATCAAGCATGCTATGAATGCTGACTCTCTTCATATACCAACATCCTAAACTGAGAAAATACCAAAGCCTTCTGAAATGATTCACTAGATAAAGATGCTTGCTCAGAGTTGCAGTATTTAATGATCACTGTGGGGATTTAAAAATTTTTTTTTACTCTCTTCATCATTCCAGTAGATATAAGGAAATGAACCGATGTAGGCTCATCATATCCCTGCTTGTTAATTATGTTAAACTTGTTCAGAGAAAGCATTTAGCTAATTTTAGAGGTCCTGGGACATGTAGAAAAAGGTTTAGCTTTAATATTAACATTTTTGAACTGCTCAGGGAAAACTTAGAGAAGCTGAGATATGAAATAGGATTTACTCCTTGTCCAGCAGACATGGGATCAGACAGTGAGAGCACACGATATGAAATTTTTGAACAAATTAATCCCAGAGCATTTTTATTGCCTATTCCACTCCCTGCAAGGAAGAGTTGACAAGGCAGATTAAAAGTGACACATGAATCTTTGTAAAATTAAAACACAGCTGTGGTACTTCAAGCAGTTCTACTCTCTAAAGAGTCTTTTCATCGAAACCAGAACACCAAACAAATTCACATTGGGTAAAAAAACTCCTGTGCCTCAGAACAAGCTTTAAATCAAAACAAACAAAACATCCCACTGTTAAAAATATTTGAATACTAACAAGATCCCAGAAATTGTACAGTACAGTAGCTCATGCTCTGCAAAGCCCATTCCAGAAGTGACTTTTGACTATGCAGAGCAGAGCCTACGTGAGATGTAAGTTTCATCTCACAGAGGAGCAAAAATTGGACACTACTGAGAAGCAGAGCAAAGGGTTAATAAAAGCAGAGCAGATGAAGGTAGAAAGCAAGGAAACCAGAACAAGAGGTAGCCATTAAAGCCCTTCCTTAGAGTCACATTGGGCCTGTTGTGTACACAGTTTTCACAACACTAAACTTACCAGCTTAGTTTTGACCAACTTTTCTATTGCACTGACAAGATCCGCAGCGGTTGGGACATCGGAGGAGCTCTGTCGAGCAGCTAGCAAAGAAGAGGACTGCAAGACACCAGGTGGCAAAGGAAAAGCAGGTTAGCAGGATGAGAAGGGAGTAGGAAACCAAGCGGTCAGTGAAGAAGCTTCCGAGACAGAAAAAGGAACGCAGAAGGGGAGCTGGAGGTGAGAGGGACACATGCAGGTAAGGAAAGTGAGTGTTGCCGTGTCAGACAAGCATGGAATTGCCATCCACTTCCGGCTGCACATCTTCCTGCAGCAGTTCCAAGACTGGAACCAGGGAACAGTGTCAAAGAACTGAAGTTCATTTACTAACAGGTTACAATAGTCTTAAAGTTGGTTCCTCCTTCTAAGGCCATCTACGGTCTTACAGGCTCCAGAAAATTGATTTTCATACTGCAGATGTAAGAAATTACCCCCTCCCCCATACATGCATATTTAATAAAAGCAGTTAAGCAGAAGGTACACATGGAGCTACAGACAACAGGGGAGGGAGGCATGGGGGAACAAATCATCCCCCATCCTTTCCCCACAGATCAATTGCAACTCCTAATGAACTTAGATGACACCTCCCACTCATGCAACTTCAGTCATCTAAAATGTGCAACTCTTCTGTCCCCTCTCTGCAACCACTGGAGACAAAACACCCCTACATGTCCCACCTCTCCTGGGTACCTGGCATGGCAGGGCAGAAAAATTCTGTTTTATTGTAAGATTTTTGCTCTACAAGGGCATATCATCCCTTGATTGCTGTCCTGAGAAACCTCAGTCTGAACACCCAAACTCACTTGATATCTATGGGAATTGGGATTTATTAGCTCACCTGTATATACACTTCTTCTGAAGGCAATACAAGCACTGACTAAAACTACAAGCCCTTGGACAACCTCCCTTTGTTGTCAGGCTGACACAGACTAAAGCATGGCTAAATTTTTATAAATTTTTATAAATTATGAAAAAGCTTATTCATCCCTCAGCTGCTTAATGAAAGTCTTGTGGAGGGCAGCTATTTCAGTGAACTCACTGTGCAGGTGCCAGTGAACATGCATCTGAGATTAAGCAGTGCTGGGGAGGGAGATGGGGAAATGTGATGGCAGGAATTAGGCAGCTGGCCACCTCTTTCAGCAGCCCTTTGGGGAAGTTGCTCCTGTTGAGTGACACATCCCCAGGAGAATTAAAAAAAAAAAAAAAAAAGGCAAAGGAGATTAATCCTAACCAGGAGCCTTGTGACAGAACAGAAACATGAACACACTGTTACTCATCAACTTGTCTTTCACAAATAATACATCTAATCAACAGTTCTAATTACATCAGCAACAAAAACTACAGGTAATCAGGCTGGTAATTGAGGAATTAGGCTGGTAATGCAGGAATCTCATATTAATGTAAAAGCTAAGCCTGCCTGTTTCACCTGCAATGCAGACAGTGTCTAGGAAAAAAAAAAAGAATGAAAATAAGGACTTTGAAGAGATACTGGACAAATACATCAATGATGACTGCCAAACATAGCCATTCTAACAGAAGGAGTCCAATTTTTGGAGGCACTAAACAGCTGTTGCTCTCAGTTATTTTAACTGAAATTGCTCAATATCTCTGAAAAGTAAATAACTTCAGGATTCTGAGGGAAGCACAACAACATTTTCTGCCTACAAGAATTCCAGGGTTAAATAAAACTTCTGTGATTGACGAAAGTCTGGTTTGAATAGGGAAAATAGAAATATGGTATTTCTATTCCTCAGGAAGCAAATGATGAATTTCTAATATGAAAAGATCTTGTGATTTGTCTTTATGAGAGCCTCCCAGAGCACAATTACTGCAGCCTGGCAGATGGACTCAGAGAAAAGTGTCACCTCCCATACATGCAGAGATCTCCTGCCTACCACAGCTACTGTCCCACACTGCTGCTGCTGGTCCAGCCTCTCTGTAAGCAGAGAGGGAGGACATGAGCAGGACACTGTGCTCAAATCAAAACCACTGCAGGGCTTTCAGCTCCAGCATGGCTCAAACATTGCTAATATGGTGCTCCTGTGCCAGGAAATTCAGGACCCTATGGGTTTTAGTCTTTTGCTCCCAGAAAAAACGTTGAGTAGGGCAAGAAAAACAAGAGGAAAAAAATGGTTTCAGATGCATCTTGCACTATTTAATCTTCTGTTTTAGGAGTGGGTGAAGAAAGGGGATGCCAAAACACTGTGAAGCTTAGCCATCTGAAGCAGAAAACAGCTTAGTTCCACAACATTTATGCTGTCAGAAACGTATTTAAGAAATACTGAAATCACATGGCATGTAGGACACCAAAAATAGTGACTGGAGCTGCAGCACTTTTGTTCTTCTTTAAAACAAAAAACCAAAATAAAACCATCTCCCCAAAACCAAAAATCAAACTAAGCTGCAAACATTTAGCTGAACACCATAAGGAACAAGCCAGGAGCAATTGTGCTGGGCATGGATCCACCAGGGCTCTGCTCACCGACCTTTCGCCTCTGCCCCTCACCAGACAGCCATCAGCACACAGAGCACTCTGAGGGCAGGAGTCCACAGCTCCAGCTGCTTCCTTCTGCTCCTGCTGCCACCACAATGTCATAACATTTCCTGACAGATTAGCAGCAAGCCCCCAAATCCTTTACTCCATCACTCTGCTCCTTAAGTCCCAGAAATATTTACATCCTCCTCTCTCTGTATTTCCAAACTTCTGCCTGAACCTTCCCCAAGAACATTCTGAGCTGTTTTGGTTTTTCTTTCCTGACAATTTATTAATCTCCCCTATCCTTGCTGGTTTGCCTGCAGCAATTACAATCAGGGGACAATGATACAGAAGTGGCAGTGCTAAAAACGGATGCCAGCAGGAAAGCAGGAAATGGCAAAACAGGAGGATGGTTTTCTACAAGGGAGATGACAGCACCAGGAAAGGGTGGGGGACATGTACAGACAGGACTGGCTGTGAATGCAAATCAATGTCTCAGCCATATTCACATGTCCTGAGTCCAACACAGGACTCTGGAAGCCACAGGGCAAATTACCACAGCAAATCCTGACTCAATGTCAGAGAACTACCACCACCAAATGGTGCCACCAAACACCATTTCTACTGCCACAGCCAGACACCAACAGCACTTTTTAAACAGACGTAGCAAACACGCATTATTGATCTGGAGGGAGTTTCTGACTACACACAGCACAGGCACACCATCGACCTGTCATGAAATGGGATGCCAGGGCTAAATTGCTTATCTAGCACTGTTTGTGAATTCACTTGGAGAAAAGTATTAGATTATGATTTGCACATAAGAGACTCTTATAACCACAAATCTAGGCCCTTCGTACTAGAAGACCACTACAAAACCATTCTGATATAGCTATGTGAGAAACGCACTCAAACAAAAATTATAAGGTAAGGGAGGTCTTACCATATCATCTTGGGTTGGATCATTGTCAAAAATCTTCATAGGAGGAGGAAGAGGTGTGTGAGACTCTTCATCTGGTTCATCTTCTCCCCAGCCCTTCTTGCTCTTCTGAAGAAAAGTTAAATATAATTAGAAACAGGGACAGGATTCTTTTATCTTTTCATTTCTATATTGTGTTGGATGAAGGGAATTGCAGGTAATGGAAGAGAAGCAGTAAAGACATAAGGTTTTGCTAGTTAATCCTGGTGCATTCTAAGGCTTACAGAAATACAGTTTATAGGTCATTCATACAGCTAACACAGCTACATCTGTCTGGGTGCTGACAGAATAGTAATTTTTTTCATTTAAATAACAACTGTTTGATTTACAGTTTTTAAAATGTGTTCCTCTATTTGTGTTGGGTTCTGCATTTCTGGCTTTTAATTCCTCATTCAGTTTATCAGGAAAGTGCCATTCTGGTGGAAAATATGCCTGCATAAAAACTGCAGGTACAACTACATAGCAGATTTAACAGAAACACGGCTATTTCTCAGAGTATTTTCTTTCATTAAGGAATTACACTGCCATGGTAACATAAAGGTGATATGAACCTCAGCAAAAAGTGATAACAGCTGCTCAAGAAAAACTTCATTTCTGTCCCTGGCAGCTTTCTAATAGGCTATTAAAAACCTAGTCAAAGGACAATAATATATGCAAACTGTGAAACACTATTCCTTATATATTCCATTGCTCTTTGGATGACAAAGCTGTTTGCAACGATGTAATTTTATGTACGATTCGCTGCTCCCTCCAGACCGTAAGGGAACTGCGTTTACTCAAGCATGACTCACACCCATGGAGGAGACTACCCGAGATACGCAGCATTTCCCGTAACAAACACTAACAAACCCCAACACACACCTCATCTGCGCTGTCTCCCTGAGGAGTGGTTTCATCTCCAGTCTTCGGCGAGCCGAGGTCAAAGCTCTTCCTGCCATCTCGCACCTTCTTTTGTTTCTTGATGTGGCTCTCAGCCTTCCCGCTGTTCAGGCGGCGCACGGGACTGGTCAACCATTTCTTCAGGGTGTTGGTCGAGCGCTTGGGGCCCGGAGAGCTCTGGATGGAGTTGAGGGATGGCTGAGGTTGTAAGTTGGCCACTGAGTCAGACTTGCCCCCGTTGTCATTGGAAGAGACTGAATACGCATCTGCAAGAAAACGGCGCAGGTGAGACTTCATCCCAGCACCCTCTCTGCTCCCCGGGGCACGTTCAGGCACCCGCAGCACTGAGCCTGCCTTGGGGAAATGGTGTGTGACCTATGGACTTTATACAAACTTTATTGCACACCAGAGAGAGGAATATGCCCTGCAACGAGCATTTCCCACAACCTCACACACCTCTTTCGTTTCCTACCACACTATCTGTCCTTATGAAAGATCACAGACAGCGAAGTTTTTTATAGGCAGGTTTTTAATTCAGATTTTTTTATGGAAGCCTGATTTTCACGCTAAGTGCTGAATTTCTCAGCTTCTTCCCACAATTTCATTGTGAATTGCCAGGAAGAAAATAAGCACAAGAAGTAGATTACTACAGGGGACCTGACAGCCACCATCACATTGTCAGGTTCTATAATTCTTTCTCAGCTGTTTCCAGACCCCAGTGGCATGATTTAGTTAGACTACTTATTAACTTTGAAGCACCTTAAAATTATCTCCTTTGCCTCAGAAAGCAATCTGTCAGAAGAGTTCACACATCCACTGGAACTAAGAGACTGGAATGAACTATAAAAAAGATGACAAACTGTTCAAACCAAAGGAAACTTTTAACAAGTGTTAAAATTAAAAAATAGTTCCATTATATGGAAACAGGAGGTTCTGCTGAACTCCCTCTAACATCAGTTACTGATACACATGTTCAGACTGGCACCTTAGAAAGGGCTGCAACCTTCCTTACGCCCCCAAATGCAAAAGACCAAAGATGTGCCAATGTCTGTAAGGCTTTAAAACCAAAACAAACAAGTTGCTCAAAGATTTCCCAATTGCCCTTCAGGAACAAGTGCCCTGCTTTCAACTTACTGAAACCATGGCAAGGAAACTCCCTCCCTATCATGGACTGAGATGTTAAGATGAAGGTTTTTTTTACAAAATTCAGATTCCTGTCACACTCCTTATAGGAATAAGAATTTCTTATAGGAATAAGAAACATCTCAGGCAGTACATCAAAAAAGAGCCAACTGATGTGATTAAACATTTTTACATTGTTATCTCAATCTTTTATCTCTCCCAGCAAACACCAAAAACCTAAGTTACAACACATTAAAACAGACTGGTGCATCCAGATATTCTTCGTTCAGCAATAAATACCATCAGAAATGCTGGGTTGTACATATGCTGAGGGACAGCTACTCTTGTAAGAATCATTACCTCTATTGTTTTAGAAGCCAGCTCCTGCTACCTGCATGAAGAGATCACATTCCCTCTGGGCAGAGCTGCTGCTTGCAGCTGTCTGTGCACAGAGCAGAGATTGCATCTTGCCTTGTCTGCCAGCTTGCAAAATGCAGACCATCAGAGAGTCAGAATGTTTTATAAAATAGCCATACACAACACCAATGAGAAGTTGAACCAATAAGTTATTACATACCTGGGGTCAAAGGTTAAATTTTAGAACATACAGACATAATTTTACCAAGCTAGAGAAAGTCAAAGTTCATTTCCCAGACAAGAAGAAAATCTCAATCATCTGTTTTTTGACAAGAGTGAGTGCAAGAGGAACTAGGAAGAGGACGGTTTCAGGTGAAGCTGATCCCAGGTGGAGCTGCTGGGGATTTTCTGGCATTCCTCTGTAAGGGCAAAGTAGCAATCTTATCTCCAAATGCCTGGGTTTAGCCAGCTCCTGCTGATGTTATTTCATGTACATGAAGTAGCGCTAAATCAACTAGTGCAAGATAATGTTTGTCAGGGGCCAGCTTATCTTCCACTCAATAGGCTTTGGATAGTTCTCCCTCGCAGGCTCCACGTGATCCTCTGTGAGTTTATCAGTGTGCCTTGCGTCAGCAGAACTCAGGGTTTCATGATGGTGGGTTTGATTTTCCAAGTGTCCCTGGCAGCACTGAAAGCCCCACAGGCAGTGGGGGAAGCTTGAAGGTTCTTGGCCAAGGGGCTTTGCCAAGAGGAGTGCCCTCAGGTGCCCGTGCTCCTACTGCTGCTGCAGGAGGATTTACTTTGGGAATTACTGCAGCAAAGGGAGCTGGGCTGCAGTCAGAAGGAGAAATGCTGTAAGTGATTGCTCTGTAGGGCTGCCGCTGCCAGGGATGATGTGGGGGGAGCAGCTGTATCATGGACTCACTGCCTTTGTTGGGGACAGGGCTCAGTGGGAGGTCAAGGAGAACCAAGGATGAGCTGATTTCACCACATCTCAGCTGATGCATAGAGAGGTTTTTTACTACACTTTGTAAGTAACACAGTCCCACCCCCACCTCCAGTCCGCAGGGCTGCCAATTTAACTTTTGGTAAGGGAAGGGAGCTGGTTGGAGCTAATGAAGCCTGAGACGACCCCAAGGTTTGTCACTGAGATGGCAATCCTATCTCAGCCCAGCGAGCTCAAAGCAGGGCCAAGCACAGGAACCCTGATGCTTGTGTAGGGGCAGGGACTCTGCTCCCAGTGGGAAACACCCCAGGTTTTACCAGCAGGGTCAGGCCCCAGCCTTGCTGCCTCCCTCTCCTTTCCCCACAGTTGGGGAGCACAGACACACAGCACTTCTCCTGCCATGGCACTCTTAGCTCAGCTGTCCTGGGGAAGTGACAGTCAGTAACTTTGTCACTCCCAGGAAGGGAGCACGTGGGCAGAAACAGTCCCAGTCCCAAGCTGGCCCACAGCCCACCCTGTCTGCTTGGAATAATTTTGACACCCTGAGCAAGGAACCCTCTACAGACTGAACATCAGAGCTTCACAGACACCAGCCATAACAAAAGCCAACCCACAAGTTTCCAGGGGGAGGCTGTTAACACCATCCAACAATCCCATGTGAAAAAGGCTCTGGATTTTCCTGTTCAAGGTCATGCCTTTGGTGATGAAAAGGGCTGTTTACCAAAGGGTTACCACATGTTGGTCATGCCATGCAACCCTGTCAGATATGAAGTCCCCTTCTTTCTCCTTGTTTGCTGAACTGCCCTGGCTGAGCACAGTAAGGCATCAAGGACAGAGCCCACACTTTGCCTGGCCCATGCAACCCAAGACGGGAAACATGGTCTTATTTTGCCTGATAAGGCAATCTCTGCTGGCTGGGGAACAGGCAGGGAGGTGAGAGAGAAAGGCTGGCATGAATTTTCCTTCTCCCCAGCCACTATGAGAGCCCTTTGACACTGGGTGACTTCTCTCTGCCCACATTCTACACACTAGTACAAAGCACTTCCATCTCACCATCCCAATACCCACTGCTACCAAACATGCCTTATCCAAAAGCCACCCGAAGAGTCTACACATAATATTTAACGTTTTTTTCTTTCTTTTTCAGAAGAACTGCAAATTTGGATACATTTGTGAGCAAGTCACATTCGCAGTTTGCCAGCCCTGCTGAGAATGATCTCCTTTGCACATAAAGCAGGTCACATCAACATGGTTGCATAGGAAGGACTGGAGCTCAAGGAAGAGCAGAGCTCCCAAAATGAGAGAAAGAAACATGAAACACAAAAAAAATCTGCCATGAAAGACCTTGCAGACAACCTCCTCAGCCACGTGAGCTCCGCTTCAGAGGCACACATGGCTACAAATACATTAATCATGACACTTGATACTGGCCCGAGACCCAGACACCAGGTGGAACCAGCGGAAGAGGAGGACATGTTACTATGCTCTTCTTGCAAAGCACTAGCACATAAGTGCTTTGCAAACTGCATTAGTAGAGCTCTTTGGAAACAGTTTGTTTAAGAAAGCCAGAGAGCTTTTGGGAAAGATGCAGCAGCTCATTGCGCGATAATTGAGGCAGCTGCTGCCGCCTGCAAGCACCAGCAGGGCAGCGGCTGTCCCCACACTGCAGCAGGTCTGCCCTGAGGAACTGTCCTCCCACCAATGTCCCAGGACACATATCTAAATAAAGGTATTTGGTGAAGCAAAACGGGTGTAGGAAGGTCAGCAGACTCGTGTGGCTAGATGTATTTCCTGGCCAAACCATTCATTCAGACAGAAGAAATGATGGTTTCCAAAACACTGCTAAGCAAACCTCCAAGAAACTTCTGGCAAGAGGATTGTAAGAGATACTCAAGCCAGACCAAAGGGCTTTAACATTCAGAGTTTTGCACCGCTGCAGCCATGAAATGTTTGTTGTTGTTGGTCAAATGAACAGACATCTGTAAAAGCACAGATCTTGTACTTGAAAAATAGAAGGTTCCAGTTCTGTGCAACCTCGGGTGAGAAGAAAAATGAAAATCTCATAGACCTGGTTTTAGAGCCACAGTAATATTCTCATTTGAGTCAATAGGAATTCCTGTTGGAACACAAATACAAGGCATTTTATTTTTACCTCCCTGTTCCCCGGAGCATACATGGGAGGGGAGGTTTGTCTGATCAGGCTCAGGCAGCAGCAGACTCCTTTGTAGGACCTCAGATCTCTAAAGGCTTCTCAGAGCAACTCAGAAGAAAACATCAGTCTACTCTGATACATAATAATGACAGATCATAAAGGACAGGAAAGAAATATGTGTCCATAACCAGAAGATAATACAGAAAATAGCTATAAAAACAGGAGACTAGAGCAGGGCACAGTCTTGCTTTAAGTGAGATGAATCCTCTGCTGATTTATCTATGGCTCCATTTACATCCCAGAAAAACAGCCTGAGAGAAAAGGATTTTTCCACAGAAGTAAAAGAAAATGAGCCAGAATGGGAACTCTGAAGTCCTACTAGCATGTGCATTTAAATCAACAATTTTTATTTTACAGAGATAATTCCACTTGTGAATGAAAGCCAATAATGACAATTTGACTGACCAGCACATAAATCAGCTCAGCTGTGCTAAACAGAGCCCATTTCCCACATTCAGTGGCTCCTGTGAAAAAACGCTTGTGGCAAAGAGAATTTAATCAGATGTGGGTAAAAGACTAACTAAGTCTATGCTCGAGTAAATTTCCTAAAGAATGGGAACCTCCATCCCAAAAAATCTTGAGATGGAATTATCTAGACTCATCCTGTGCATAAACAAAGCCTCTGTGTTAGTATTTCACACTTGGAGGTTCTTTCCAAGAGCACCTCCATGATCGTCCATGCTGCAGGTTCCAGTTCACAGTTTTCAGCCTCTTGAAGCTTTACTCTCCCTTGGGAAATGCTGCTTTGAATCCCTTGAATCTGCTCAAGGGATTCGGAAGCTCTAAAAAGTTCTAAAGCTCTACCTGACAGATGCAGAGATGGCAGAATGAAGTATGAACACTGCTCCTTTGGTCTCTTCTGTGCTTTTGTATTAAATGTCCAAAACATGCTCAGTGAAACATTTTTATTGGCAGGAGTCAGGGTTATAAAACTTTGTGGCTTAGGCAGATGACAGTACCGATCCCAGTTTTAGTGTTAGAGCCCATTCTGCCTGTAAAACCTGGCATGGATTTGCAGAAGTTTGGGAGGCAACAACATTTGGATAATACAAAGTCACTTTACAGCTACTCCTCTAGTGACAACACTAGGTGTCAACAGTGTAAATAATGTATATTACACCTTCTAATGTCAACAGATAAGATGTCTCTTCAGACACAGCCTCTGAAAAGGGCTCTAGTGAAGAATATAAGTGAATACAAGGAAATTTTCAGTGCCCGTGTTCTACATAGACAGAGGACAACTGGCTTGAAAAACCCTTTAGATTAGAAGTGCATTACACTTTCGCAATGGAATTGCAAAATGTGCCCTGGAGACTTCCATGGCTCCCCATCCACTCCCAGCTCTGCTCAGCCTCTCCACACGTGTCCAACCCCAGACCTGCCCCGTGCTCCAGCTCGAGCTAAAAATGAGATGGGACCGTGTAGGAGAGAATTTCACACCAGAGGGTAAAGACACGTTCAAACTATGTTGTTGAAATCTAAATGCAAATGTTGTTCACAGATTCAAAAGCTCTTCCTAACTTCATAATCTCCTGAAATTGAGCAAATTGAACAGGTTCAATTGAATTTTCTGTTTTTGTCTTGGGAGTATCATTTGAAGCTTCAAGCTGGAAGTAACATCAAAAGGTACGAATCAATCTGGCAGGATTCTCACAACTCCATTTACATGGATGAAATTACTTCTGTCCAAACTCAAGAATAATGGTACGGAGTTAAATATTTTATTTAAAAAGTTTCTAGTCCAATAGAGGAAGCAGCAGACATACTGGACAAACTTTCTGATCACTGTAATGTAAAACCTCAAAATCTGACTTTCCATTTCACTGCCAAGCATGCAAACACGACTAACTTCCAAAAAGAACAAGGGAAAAAAAAGGACTAGAATCTAAATTAATCACACAACATTTAGAACACACTGTTTTGCTATTGAATAGCTGGCATTTCTTGGAAATATGAAAGAAGAGCTGCTTTGAGATAGAGAATGTTCTGCAGAACACCCTTTAACCACACTGCAGAGCAGGGGATGCTCCAGAGGGATTTTGCATATGGGTTTTGCCTTTGGGAAACGGTCATCAATCTGTTGGCTTCAATATTCAGTTTTCTGATCATTACTTCCAGGTTGAAACCTAATGTGAGGAAAACAAGCATTCACCCAGCTGGGGTGAGTAAACACTGTCACTTAGAGCCACTAATTTTTGTGGCAGGCAGCAGCTTCATCTCCTGCTCTCGGCAGTCAAGGAGCTGTGCACACTCTGCCCAAGGGCGATGCTGAGTGGGACACACCCTGTAGGAGCCTCTCTCTTTCCATTAACTACAGAGGGAGTCCGAGGAAATTATACCCGCAGCTAAATTTAGTTATTGTGAATCCCCTTCCCACATTTGAGTACACTTCATACCAGGCCGATCTCGCAGCAGGGAATGATTAGCTGAAGTTAAGCATCTGTCAATTCACTTTAATGAGCAATAACTCGTGGCAACCTGCCATTAGCTTCAGTTGAATAGCTTTTATTTTTAGCTGGTGTTGCTCAGATGCAGCTTCCATCCAACATGTGCTGGGAAAGCTGACATCCCAAAGTAGTCTCCAGGTCTTCGTTGTGCCAGTCGGAGTGTTAGGGCTCAAGAGCTGCAGTTCCTGGAGGTCAGAGAAAAGTCACTGCAGTTCTGGGAAAGTTTCAAAAGAGTGAGATAAAACCAAAAGCCTGGAGAAACAGCACAGAGGCGCACGGTCCCCAGAGACCTTGCAAGAAAAGTTACTGAAATCCTGAGAGCGTGCTGAATGAGTGAGCTGAGTCTCCAGGGAGAGAAACAGCACAAGGGGAAGGCACAGAGAGAGAGAGCCTGCTGAAATAAAACATGCCTTCAGTACTGTCCAAGAGTGTCTAGTGGGAGGATCAAATGCAGAAATTCTCTTTTGTATCTCCTGCTTCATGTGGATCTAGGCTTTTTTCAGAGGTGACCATAGGGAGAGCAAAGGGAAAAGAGCAAGATGAGTCCTCAGGGACATAGAGGGCAGGGTCTCGTTTCCTACAGATGAGTATTTAACGCAGGAGCTGCAGCACATGAAGGCAGAACACGTGTTTGTGCCTCCAGAGAGATCCTCAGGAAAGTGTTCAACTCAGCCCCGTGGCACCAAGTGCTTGAAGAGCAGCTGAAGCACCTGAGGTCCTTCCCTCTGTCCTACTCTTTAACTGGTTTCCACAGAACAGCTTACAACTGTTATGGGTATTTAAAACTCCTCTGGTTGGAGGTTTGAGCCTTTTCGTCTCCATGTACCAGCCTAATTCATCCTCCTTTAGAGTCCCATCTGAGCTCCCATGTAAGCTGCTGTGAATTCACAATCAAAATAATAAGAGAACAAATATTCAGAGTGAATCCACCAACCTGTTGCTGAGATACTCCTAGCCAGCTCCTATCCTAAAATACTGTGAGACAGCAGTCAAGGCAGGGCAGTAGCATACCTGCAGGGGAACCTTGAAACATTTTTTTAGAAAAAGCTTTTACTGAATAAAAAGGTGTGGAAAAGATCAGAAATAAGGCAGTTTCTCCACACAGCAGAGTTGGAGGCCAGATGCATTATCTGTGTGCACTTGATTTCATTCACCCATTCCCTTGCCTCGAGTTTGTGCCCAGCACAGGTCCCAGACCAGCCCAGAGCACTGCGACAGCAAGTCCAACACATCTGCTGGGAGTGCACATTGGAGCAGCCTTCCCGTAATGCCTCACAGCTGGGTGAGCAGATTGTTGAAGTCAAGAGGCACGCATTTCTTTAGCAAAGAAAGGAAATAAAAAGTCAAGACTAACAAGATCCAGAAAGGGCATTTTTTTTTTTTTTTGAACAAATCAACATTTATTTCAATGTAGTGAAACAGCTTATTGAAGCACTTCTCTCAGTTCTACTTTACATTTTGTATTTACACTGTCCTCATTCTATGACAAAAATAAAATAATCTCAAACCCTGAAATTTCTAGAATAAGTGTCACTAGCAGCAAAATAACAAAGCCCCAAACACAAAGCAAAAATCCCCCTTGATGTATTTTGATGGGAGATTTTTGCACGTTCCATAAAAAAAGTTTGAACCCTGAAACTTTATGAAAAGCTATATGGGATGACAAGGAGGAAAATGTCATGTTTGAAGCTGAACGAGAGCAGCATTTGCTGGCCTTTGCAAGTACACTGTTACTTTTAGCATAAGGAACTGTGAAATGCTTAGACACCCACATAGAAGCAGACTTTTTAACTTTGATCAAAGCAGTTCTGCTCTTCTGGGAGCGTAAGGGTACCAGAGTTGGCAAATGCCATCTTTTATCCTGGATGTTGGGCACAGAAACAAACTTTATTACACATGGTTTCCAAGCAGCTGTTAGTAAAACACAAGCCTTATTCTTTTGCGAACTGTCAAGGGTCAGCTTCAGTCAGCAGCTTCCAAATTGAGCTACTGTAAGAATTTTGAAGTAATTTCTCAGTTAAATGACATCATTTCTAAGGTCAGCTCTGCCTTATACTTGAAGTCAGCAACCTCTGTGACAAGGTGGACTACTCTGCTAAATGGGGGGAGAGGAGGGAAGACAATGATATTTGAGTATTATATTTAGGTCTCCCTATCTCAAAGGAAGCTGTGGCTATGTACCCAAACAATTCTCCACGGAAACAACAGAAGAGTATCAGTGACAAACTTGGAATTGGAAAAATAAAAAAAGCAAGAACAGAACCCAAAGCTTTTTGGGATAGGAAGAAAAACTGCATGTTGAGAAAGAAGGGATCGGTCATTAAACTTTCCAGGCACACAGAGGGCTCGGAAAGCACAGAAAACAAGCAGAACAAACAAACACAACTGTGTGCATCTTAGCATCAGCTTCTTTTGCCAAATGCAGTCGCTTCCAACATTCAGCAGCTGCCTCTTGCTTTCTAGTGCTGTGGAGTTCTCTTTGGTACTTGGAGGCTGTGAGGAGCTCCGGGCAAAGAGAAAGTCTTTGTCCATTTACCAACCAATTCCAAAGGCGCTGATCTTGAATAACTTTACTAAGCAAGAGTGACACAGATGTCTAGGAAAGGGGACTTTTTTCTCTTAGTAAAGTTGTGGTAGGTGCAGTGGAAACCCAAGGCAATCTACATGCTTGTCAATTTGTGCCTAGGTAAGAACAGAGTCCTCCATGAACGTCTCTCATTTGTTCACTCTTAAATTATTCAGGCTCTGACAGCCCCTGAAAAGAGAAGAACGGAATAAGGATAAGTTGCAAGTGGCGCAGGGCAGGAGCGGACACCACGAAACCACCAAGAACAACGAGGTTGGGGTGTTTGACGACAGACACACTGCAGCTGCAGCCTCCAGGACTGGTACCCAAAGCAGCTTCCTCCACGCCCTCGTCCTCCAGAAATGCCAGCAGAAAATACAAGCTCACAGCAAAGGTACTGGTTGGGATGAATTAAAAGAGGTAATGAATGAAGTCAATGCAAGCAGCGGTTTGGAAATAAAACACACAGATAAGAACTGCTGGTGCTTGTGACACTTTGCTCTTTGAACACAGCACAGGGAAATGGCTAAGCAGCTTGGAGACTTTTAACTGCACACTCAAGACTATCAGGAAAGCGGGAAGCTTTAATTCATTGAGCCTGAGTAGCAAAACCAGAACACCACTTGCTGTCCCATATAACAGGCTCACACGATCTGCATCTTTGTTTTTTATTTGACAGCTCAGCAGGGAGCAGCTCTGTGAGGAAGCTTCCCTGTGATGCCAGTCAACAAGTTTATCAAATTTCAGGTGACAAAGTCACTACTGCACTCTATCTGCGTCAGCAAGAAAGATGGACAGGAACTGGAAGTCTCTGAGAGCATCTGCTACATGGGAACAGGAGAGTTCACTCTCTGCAGCACCCTGCCGAGGTCTCAGCCCTCTGAAGCTGTGCCAGTGCTTTGACCCAGTCACCAGCCTTCCCAGTGAGGTTAGTCCCAAGAAACTGATTGATTGTGACTTCTAAAGGGCCACACAGAGCCACCCACAGCTTTTATGGTGCCGACATCATTGCTCCTTACCAGCAGCCTCCTTATAGAAAAAAAAAAAATCTATATCCAGCTTTGCAGAGATGTGGAGAGTTGCCCTGCATAAACTACTTCATTACCTTCTGCATCACTGAGTCTCATTGCAAACAGCTGTAAAAATGTTCTACCAAGCAACATGTCTGATAAACTTTCATTACAAAAGCCATCTTCTCCATTGCTGAGTGGTTACTTTCTTTTGGTTCCATCTTTCAAAGGAACCAGGAAAAAGAAACACTTACTTAACAGGAAGAATTAGTAGCAGAGGATCTTTGGTTCTACAAAGGCTTTGTTGAATACAGGTGACTTGCTACTGCATTTTAAGATGTCTGATCACAGACATCACCTGCCTGATAGTTTAGTACCTCCAGGACAAGTAGTCCTTGCAGTGAATATTCAGCAAGCATCAGCCTTTCAATGTTTGTTGGGAGCTTGCCTTGCTGTAGGCTTGTCTTAAACACACTGCCAGATCAAATTTTACAGCAACACAGCTCTGACCAGCTATTGCCCTGCCATGAGCAGCCTGGTAATTTCTCTGATGGGTAATTTCTCTGATCCTAAGACAAAGTTAACTAAGATGCTGCTCTCTGCTCATCACCTGTGCCCTGGCAGGAGCTGTGCTCTGCTGCTGTGGAGCTCAAGTTACTGCTAACATTCAAAGCCTCCTTTTGCCTTCTTCTTGCCTAAAGCTATGATTTTTCTTCTGCCATCCTAGAAAGAATCCCTGTTGATTAATATTTATTCCATTTCCTAAAGAATCTATTCAGCCTCCACATGCTTCAGCTGAGAGCAATGTTTGAACATTGTGTTGATCCTCAAGAGTTCAAACTGCAGAAGGTACAAAGAATACCAGACTTGAGGCACTTCAGCGGTATTCACTGTGAGTCATCATTTTACATTGTACCACTCAGACATATTTAGATCTAAAATACATTTGCATTTCTAATTAAAACAGATTACCATTAGTAACTAAAGAATGTCTTAAATCAGAATCCCTAGGCCATAAAAGCTAATTGTACGATGCTAAAACTGGAATTCAAAAATATACATATTATACCCCCTGCAGGATTAATTAGGCAACATCTCTTCTAAAGAGTTCTCAAAAGTGTATTTATTCAGCATGAGGTGAAATTATACCAGTTGTGCAACACTTCCCATGGCCTGCCTTGGCTCATGCTCCTGTGGCAGTGGAGAGCTGGGCCCTTGTTATCAGGGGTGCTCAGCATGGACAAATTGGATTCAGGACTGCAGTCGATGAGCAGGGACACACACAGGAGCAGGAGCTGCTGCTCTGGCCACAATCAGCCAGCACTCTGGAACAAGGGGATCTTGGGTACGTGCATGATGTGCTCCCCAGGACACGCAGGCCTACCAAAAGGCTGAAATCAACTGGTTGATATGAATCTGGAAGCTGTAACTGCTGATGATCTGATGCTCAGTTGGTCCTAGTTTCCTACATGACCTCAAGGGAGGTTTTAACTGCTGATGGTATAATGTGTAATGTGTTTTTGAAGAGGTTATGGCTGTACCACGTGTCTTGAGGATGTGAGAAACCTCTGCTCACCGAAGTTGCATTTGCCTTATGAAGGGATGAGAATAAACCCAACAGAGCCTAAGAAGTCCTTGGCTGCTACAGTCTGTAGTTGCAATTGTCAGCAAGCCTCAACTGCATGAAAAAAGTATCCTCAGAAGATTTAGCTGTAGCTGGGGATGTGCCACTCCCAGCTTTCTCTGTGCTCTGAGCTGCTTGCTCCAGGTGAAAAATGAACATGGAAAAATTCTCACAGTGGTGACACCTCCATGGTCACTAAATCCAGTCCCTTATCATCATGGGCCACAGTCCTTCACGTTCCTAAATGTTTACTTCAATGTTTTCTCGAGCAAGCGAACAAGAGATTTTTGCTCAAAATGCACGCATGGACTGTACTTAAGCTTTCCTGTACACAGCAACTTTAAATTTCCATGTTTAACTTACAACCTTACAATACAAAAGATAACAATCAGCAGAAACCACCTACTGGTTCCTCAGGATGAAGTTTGCTAATGGGTTCCCAGCAGCTCTGGCTCCCAGGTTCACCCCCGTATGGAACTTCACAGCCTGGAATGTCATTTTGCAGAGGATCCAAGATTTCAAAGCTGTTGAGCTGTCCCAGGACTAGCAATGGCTGTACCACATGGGACAACCAAGTGCACTGGTGTGTAATAAGGACAGCAGAACAGCAATTACTAACTCATCATGAGGCAACACACAAAACAGGAGACACATTTGCCATTTTCAAAAAATAGCCATGGTTTCTGTATAGTAAAGGAGCACTCACAACCATTGGGAAGTACTGGGAGGTCAGGAGTAAAATCCAGTCAGGACTTTCTGCAACATGATCTTATATGTGCTGTGTTATCAAAAAATAAATGACAAATACATAAACTGAAGTGTAATATAATGGGTTTCTTCCCATCAAAGAGAAGAAACCCTATGTCTGTTCTGTGATTAACTGCTGTAATTCAGCTTGCAGGTTCTGTTTTTCATCTCATTAGAACTTCACTGGAGATATTTTCATATTTTGTCCTAATTATATGAACGGAGCCCAGGTGATGCGTGTGATTCCCAAGTTCTCAGAGCATTGTGGGGCTGGTCCAGGGCAGAGGTTGAAGGAAAGTGAGGCAGGTCAAACTCCACAGGAGACCCAATAGAATGCACTAACTACCTTTAATTCAAGGACTGGTTTGTGTTTCGGCATAATCAGCCACATCAAACAACAAGAACTAAGAGCAAACACATTAATTTTTGTTTTGTGGTTTTCCAGAGGCAAAGAATAGTCAAGGGAGATGATTTCAAGCTTATCTCATTAGAGATAATCTCATTATTTTCTAATAATTCTTTACATGTCCTGAAGTCTTACTTGTGGTATATGCACCTCCAGATGTGCTTCTATAGTTATATTAAAAAGTAACTTCACATGACACAGAATTGTGTGATGCAATATTAGCAATTGAACTCTTCTGCAATAGCAACTGATGCAGTGGCTAAACTGGCAGAAAATTGGATTTCCTTACTGAACTGAAAGCCACAGGATCTGTAGATCCCTGCTGTAATCACTAGCTGCCCAACCAATTCCTCTCTTTTGAAAAGAAATTGCAACTTTTGCCAAATATGAAAATGCTTTCATAAAGCCTGTTAACAGACAAGAATTAGACTGAAATGTAACAGTGTTCTGGTGTGCTTGAGAAGTATCTTGATGCTGTTTTTAGATGGAAAACTTTGGGGGGGGGTTTAAGTTTGAAATGATGGATTAATTTTCCTAATACACACAGAAGTTTTAACAAGGTGTGTGCTGAAACATAACAGTTTGGGAAAAAACCCAAACAAAATCCTTCTGGGGTCATGTGAAATAACTGCCCTTTTTGTTTCACTTCAAAATGGAGAGATTTTATTTCAGCATCCGTGCATTGAATTCCTGAACAATACATCTATCTGGCACTTTATAGGAAAACAGCATGTTTAATTACCCCATGTCTTCACTCTGAGCAGGGAGTTACCCAAGCTATATTTTTCACAATTATCTGTTCTCTTTTCCTAAGAATAAAGTCTCCTTTCTTAAGGTTTTTGACAAGATGAATAAAGCCTTGTGGGTTCTTATATGCTCCTTCGACTGAATGGGAAGTTTTGGAACTTTGCCTGCATAAAAGCAAAATCCCATGTTTCTTTAAAGCTGGACGAATTTATTAAAGTTGAAAACAACATAGCAATCTGTATAAGGATCCCCACCACGTCTTCACGCCCAGACTAGTAGCTGAAAGGTGATGTTTATCGAAGCTCTTGCCACCTCTTTTTCACATATGAATGACTATCTTAAAGTTTATTTTCTGTACCACTTTTGTTGCATCTTATATATAACCACATGTCAAAAGACTGCAAGATTAGTCACAGCAGGGAGACATGAAGTCAGAGGTTGAGGAGCTAGCTTGTGTCAGGAGTTAGAGCTGTCTAACAGTGCGTGCAACTTTCAAGAGAGAAAATAATAACACTATTATTGCTTGGATCTTGGAAATTGAGAGAAAGTTGCTAAAGCATCCCAACACTGACATGATACACATTCAATTTACAGAAATTGGCTGGTGGCAGATGAGAGCAGTGAGCTCAAAGTCACACGCAGTAACCAGCACTTCTGAAAAACTCAAACCTTCTGTGCTCTTGGACACTTATATCTGACAGTAATACCCACTGAAAAACATGACCTGCTCCATCTATGAACAAGAGCTCTCAAGAAGCCCTCCTGCAAATAGGCAAGATTTAACAACACTAAGTAATCCTACAAGGAACTCACTGTTCTCACAGCCTGCCAGCAGAGCAGGGGCCATGCTTCTCCTTTGACTGTCCATCTTCAGAGGTTACTCATCAGCCTCAGAACTTTTCCTGAACTCCTCCTATGTGTCATTGCCACACAAATGCTAAGAGTTTCAGAACAGTGAGTCTATTTACCCCAAAGGACTGGCATGGGGACTGTCAGTCATGCTTTTGGGACATGAGTACTGTATGTCAGGAGGGCGTAGAGCAGGTGTGAGAAAGCAGTTTCACACCAACAAAACCAGTGATTGTTTTTTTTTTTCCCTAACAGTATTCACCTTGTCATGTTAATCCTGCTTGCTCAACTGAGCAGCATTTTCACCAACTCTTTGTCCCTTCCAATAACTCTCTGCTATGACCTATTCTGACTCCTGACTCAGCCTGCAGAGGTGGGAAAACACAGGGCTTGGAAGAGTTGTTCGTGTCATGGGCTAACCAGTTTTCTCTTAATAGAACTGGAAGGAAATAACAACTCTTGCAAACCTCTCCACAGCCATTTGCTCATGAATTTGCCAGGACAAAGAGCAGAGCTCAACTCTGGCATGAGAGGGAGACTGCCTAGAGAGGACCAGTACACTTGATCCTCTTGACTTTGCTGAGATACAACTAATGAGCAACAGATGGACATCACCCAAGGAGTTTATTTGGGAAACCTAACAGTTTCCTCATATTTCTCATTCAAGAAAGACCAGGAAACTAAGCAAGCTTTGGTTGACACCCTTTATTTTACTATTGTTTTCTCCTCTGCCTCAATTTTGACAGAGCTGCTTTGGCCATGCATTCCATTATGCTTTAGACAGTGCAACCATGGCTCAGCCTGAAGCACTAAATAAAATATGTTCAAATTAGGAAATGTTATGGGCTTGAATATATTACTGCAGATCACTCTCTTGCTACCACTCAGCACAAAGGTACCAGTTTCCCTTAGCAAAGCTCTGCAGCTCCCTGCAACAGTGTCAGCACCTTCTATAAAAAGCACCATCAGGTCTCACTTTTTACCTAATGAAGAAATAACTTTTATTAATGTGCTGTTGACAGCCTTGTGATGATGCCAGTTTTCTTAACTTCCAGTTAAGGCTCTGTTTCTGCCCAGCTAGGAAAGATATACAGGGTGGCTGGCTGAGCCCCCTTCCCTGCACGGAAGTTACCATCACTGTGTCAAGACAAGCTTTCTTTTTTAATCTTACAGCAAAGTTCCAGTAACAAGTCAAAGGCTTAGGCAAGAAGAGGAAAAGGAAGGAAGAAAAGAAAGAAAAAGAAGACAGCAAAATAGAAAATTACATCAAAAAGACCGAAAGTGTAGGAGATAGGACAAGCTAGAGGGAGAGAAAATTTAAAGTAAGAGCTTTACCAGGAGCTTAGCACAAACAGAAACCCTTTCAGCTCAGAAACAAACAGTCAACCTTTCAGCTTTAACACACTGAGATTTAAGGTTTGACATTGAGATTAAGTTTCTTTAGTTCTGAAATTAGAAGTTTGCATACAACCAGCAGCCTACTCAGAAGAGCAACTGCTCAAGGAGGCAGAGGATGTGTTCTTTATTGAAGCAAATACAGCATATCCATTTAAATCCATCCTCCTGGTTCCTGGCTACCCTTAAGTAGAAAGCGTACTATATTCTCACCTGAAGCCATGCTGCAGCTACATAATATTGCTCATCTGAACTCTAAAGTCATTCTGACAGTTGATTATTTCTCACCACAGACCCCTTTCTTTTCTGTACCTGGTACACTCACAGCCTGCTCAAGTGCAGGAGATGGGAACATCTGTCTCCTTGTGCTCCAAGAAAAGCATTCCTACACCTTGTTTGTGCTTTCCACCCTCCTGGTATCCCTTATGGAAGTGAGACCCCAGCATGCTCCAGTTTGGGTGAGAATTGAGTGAGATGAACTACTGCAAACAAATGTCCTCTAAATAAGGCCCCAGGTTTTAGGCAGCACACAGAATTTAATTTCCAGGTTAAATCTGAGACACTGGTAGTCTTTACAGTACCCTGTGCATCAGAGCCTGGAGTTTAGTCTCACCCAATGTCCATGTTCCCACTCACTGATGAGCTTCAGAGCCCTGTGCAGAAGGTAGTGCAGAGGAATGGCATTCACACACTGGGCTTGGCTCTGTGCTTAAAGGCAACAAAGTTTTGATCTTCTCACATCCAAGACATGCAGCTGACCATTTGCTTTAGAAAAGCCATCTCACAAAGCAGGAATCCATCCCATCTATTTATTTTTCCTCTTAATCTCTAAATTGAACCACAGAGGTAAATGAAGAGAGAGACTGCATGTTTAAAAAAAAAAAAAAAAGAAAAAGGTATATTCAATTGCAAATCCTAGGCTGATTTCTAAGGAGAGTTCAATGACTTTCTAGCTATCAGAAGACCATCAGAATTTGAACCCTCTTACCAGGGACAGTTTGCAGCATTAAGAAGCATCCTGTTACACTCGGTCACTTTGCACTTCTGCATTTAGGAGATACAGCAAAAAGCCTTGCTTGCACACTCTTGGCTTAGTAAGGCCACCAGCCTAAAGGCTATGCAAGTGTGCTGCTCCTAACTACCCCTTTTTATGGCTGAAAGCAAGCAACATGCTCTTGCTCTGAGGCACTCCTATATTAGGATTCGTATCTCTCTATACTGCAGAACAGAGAAGTAGTCCTTATTTAGTTCCTGCAGGCAACTATCGGGGTCGGAACAAAATTGCAAATAGTACTGTCACTTGCTTTCTCTGGATGGATCCCAACAGCTCTGTACATGGGCAAAGCTGACAAGATCAGAAAGTCACCAAAAGAAACAAGCAAAAAAGCAGCATCAAGACCTCTACTGCTGCAATAGACAGTGGAATACTAATGCAAAAGAGTTTGAGTCATCTGTCAAAATCCTTCAGAGAAATGCCCAGTTACACAAAACTTACGTATTTCATGATACACAGGGGACCTCTAGTTTGGATTTTTTCAGATCTGCATTATTGCTGCCATTTAGGAGATCAAGCATCCACACCACTTCCAAGCTCCATGGAAGGCAATGATGCAGCTCATACCAACTATTTGAGCACAAAACCTGTGTTTGACACAGAATGCAGGCTCATCTCCCCTGTTTCTCTTACGGACAGTTCTTATCCACACAACAAAACCTACTGAGTTGTTGCAAAAGATCAAAATACATCAGGCACTGGCACCAGGAAAAGCAGAATTTCCAAAGAAAAAGTAAGGTCACCTAGGGGGAAGCACTGAGAATAACTCTGAGATGCTTCACATCCACCTTAAATACAAACTATAGTCACCTACTTGCACTGCAAGGCTGAGATCAGTGAGAAGCCCTGGGATGAACAGTGTTCCCCCCCGGGATCACTGACAACATAGAATACACAAAGTTAGAGCTTCAAAGTTCTGGTTGCCACATGAAAACATCTCCAAGCCTAACGGGTAGAAGCTTCCAACAAGGGCACACCAATGCTGTAATCTGGGTCACCTGAATTCCTGGTTAAATGTCAGGTTTGGCTCCTACTCAGGGAGTATTTCCACCATCTCTGGTTTTCTTTAATAAAGGCATGACAGCCTTTTAGAACTTTTTGCCCAAAGTTTACAACCAAGGACAAGAAAGAAGTAAATCAATCTGTATCACAAAACACCTTTTGTTACCAACCCAGTAAACTAGAACTGCAAACACAGTTAACATTTCATTCAACTGGAAGAGAAGAGCCAGCTGTTTCCCCTTCCCCCTTCTAGAGACCTCTGTAGGCAGGACAGGCAGCAGGGAGATTTTAATCCCTTACAATCAACATTTTCAAGACCAGAGCTCTGTCAGGGAGCTTGAATACTGCTCCAGCCTGCTGCATGGGCCAACACATTAAAGCACAGGCTGTCCAAGAGACTTGTCTTTCACAGTGGTTTAGTACCACAACCTTTCTGCAGGCTGTCCTACCCCTACAACAAATTATATGTTCCTTCTTAAAGGCTGCAAAACAGCGGAGTGTTGTTGTGTAGTGACCTCAAGAATCACTTCCTTGGCACGAGGTTCTGCATTGTGAGTTCTTCCCTGGCTAAAAAAGATCACATCTTATGAAGTAGTGGCAAACTCCATCACCAACTAGTTTGCTACTGTCACCATGTAAATGTGACTAATTCAGCAACTGGGGAAAGAGGACTCCTGCATTGCAAATGTGTGCCTCAAGAAACAAAGAGGCCCACCAGTCCTTAATGTCATCTTTATCGGCTCTCTATTTGGGTTCCAGAGTTACCAAAACACTGCATGTGAAAGCCTTAGTTATTAAAAAAAAGGCACAAAACAAAAGCCAAGTTTTGTTCAGGACATTTTGCTTGGCCATTCAGAGAACAGGAAACATCGAAATACCACAAGCAGATCTTTGAAAAACCTCACATTATCCAGAACAAGTCCAAGAGCCATATCACAGCATAAGGACTGCAGACTGTTAAACCTTCAGTCAACGCATCTGAGCTGTGCTGCTCCACATAAAAGCCAGATTCTGATTTTATTTTTACAAGGCACTCCAGCTGCCCTGGCTTTCCCACATCTCTCTCAGCATTTCAGCTCAGCCAGCTTCCCCAGACCTTCCCCCATCACCATTCAGAGATTTGTGAACTGTGAGAAACAGATGTTCTCAACTAACACAAAAAAGAAAAGGAGAAAAAAAAAACAAAAAAAAAAAACATTTATGGCTCGTAACTCGAGACCCAGAAGACTAGAAATTGAAGTGAAAAAAAAAAAATTATTTAAGCAAATATTTCTCCCGCCCTATTGACCCTGCAGTCCCAGGTTTTTCCTACGAGCAATGATAAGAAGGAAATAAAACCATAACTAGTAAAAACTGTATCAACTCACCTAAGTCCTCATCACGCGCGGTGCCCGTTACCGATTCACTCTGCCACGCTGTCCCCCGAGCGGGGGGGCACCGAGTCCCTTGTCCCCGTGCCCCAGGGCACCGCTGTCCCTCGCTGTCCCCGTGCCCTAGGGCACCGCTGTCCCTCGCTGTCCCCGGGGCAGCCGGCGGAGGGACGCTGCCCTCCGAGGGCACGGCTGAGCCCCCGACCCCCAGCAGCCCCCCGGGACGGGCTCCCCACACGCGGGCCCCACCGACCTGTGCAGGAACAGCAGCAGCAGCACTTCGCCAGGAGCCATCCTACACCGGAGCGGGCGGGATAGCCGCGCCTGCCCGCTTTCATGCTGCCTTCGGGCTGCTCATGGCAAGGAGCCACCGGCCCGCTTGCGAAAAACAACGACTCAAATAATAATAATAATAATTTTTAAAATTTTTTAAAAAAATAATAATGAAAATAAAAAGCTGCTTGCAAGTATCCGAGCAGCGCGGCAGAGCCGCTGGCGGCCGCGGCGCCGGCAGCCGCTGTCCCCGCCGAGCACCTCCGGGGGCGGTGTCTGCAGCGGGGGCGGAGCGGGCCCGGCCGGGGCTGGGGGGGGGCTGCGGACAGACCGGGCTCCGCCGCTGCTTGGAAGGAAAAAAAAAAAAAAACAAACCCAAAACCAAAAGAGTTTTCAGCAGGAAGAACTGCAGAACTGCGGTATCTGCCCCTGGGCAGGCGGCATCCGAGATCGGGAGCGAGAAATAAAAACTGCCTGTGAGGAAGTTTGCTAAAGCTCTGATAGGTTGCGGATGGGGGGGGGGGGTTCCACCAAAGCCTTTAAAAGGCAAAAGTTCTGTTGCTGTGGGGGTTTTTTAAACTTCACAATCTTCTTGGTTTCCCTCTCCGCCCCCGGTGCCATTCCTTAACTTAAGCATCTGACAGCTAAAACTCTTTACAACCGGCTGAAAATACTGCCCAGCCGGCTGTGATCCCAAGGGTTCTGCCTGTTTCCTGCAGCAGCAGACTGCCTGAAGCATTGCATGCCTTCCCTTCTGGCACACAGACCAAGACACTCGAGATCCAGAGGCATAGCTTGCTTTGGAAGGTGCCAGCCTGTCGTGCTAGGATTTCCCACCTAAAGCATAGAAAACTGGAGGTGCCAAAAACATCCTGAACCTTGCTGGAGGCAGCTGGTAGGAGAGGTCGGGCAGGATTCCAGAGCAACAGCATCATAGTTTTGCACTCTTGCATCAAAAGCTGAACAAACCCAACAGGCTACTTCTCCCAGGCAGACATAGGTATTGGGAGGGAAGAGCAGAAGGGAGATATGTGCCACGCTTGTGCCACTGTGTACCAGGGCTTCAGCCCAAGCAGGCACAGCTCTACTGGTGCCACAGACTGCTGATCTGGACTAAGGCTTTTGGTAATGGCTTTGGGGTAAGTGCCACTCCCAGGGGACAAAAGGCCATTTCTGGACAGGAATGGAAGGTTGGGGCCATGGCAGAGTGCTCACAAACCCACACCTCAGGTTGCACCTGTGTGGTGGGTGCTGTAATCCAGGGGCAGGCCTAGATTGAGTGGTTCCATGAACCTGCTGAGTGGGATCATGCAGACCCTGAAGGACTCCTGGCAGAAAGACCCCAGTATCTGGTGCCAGGAGAAGTACAGAGGCCCTCCCTGAGAGACTCCTTCCATCACACTGGCAAATATGAAACTTTCCTGCTTCACTCTGGCCTGCTTTGCAGGATCTGCTCTTTGACTACAGCCTTACTGGAAGGACTGACAACCTTGTAACATGCCTGAAAAATGCAAATTTTCCTGCCAATGCCCTTGAGCACCAAGGTGTTTGCAGCACATAAGAGCAAAGGGCACTGCAACTGTTTCTCATTTGCTTTGTGCTGTGTCTTTCTTTGTCTTGGGTCTTTGCCTATCTGAGAGCTGCAAGGGAATGTCTAGAGGGTGTACTCAGGACTCTTGTGCCTGTAGTAGGGAGATAATATGTCACACATGGAGCAGAAACCACAGCTGCAGCCAGAGAAGGAAAAGATGGGCTGGGAACCAGCTGGGACACCCTCACCTGAACCTCTTTCTATGTCTGTCTCTGCCATGGCTCTTTAGGCAGCAGCTCAACTCAGGTCCTCTGAGTGACTCAGAAAACTTGCAGCAGGGCTCTTTGGAGAAGAAGGCAGCTCCTCACTTCTCTGCTTTCTACTTTGAACTGCATCTCTCTTTTCTAACCCACCCTTGCATAGCAGGCCTATCTCTTGCCCCATGGGCTGGCTGCCCCCACCTGATCTCAGCCTGCTTTGTGCAAACAGAAAAGGGGTAAGGTCTTCACTGGCATTTCACTGCTCATGTGGCATCTGCCCAGACCTGCAATACAGGAACTGAGGCAGGAGCAGGCCACACACAGTGCCTGGTTTGCCATATCCCAGCTCTTGGTGGGTTTTAAGTATCATCTTAAGAAAACCTTTAACACTTCTCATTTAAGAAACTAGGAGACAGCCTAAGCTGTTCACTTCTAGCATTTCACCTCTAAATTCCCATGACTCCTGCAAGAGTTGTCCACCCTGAGGAGCCTTGTGGGTCTCCTCCACATCAGCATATTCTGTGATTCTGTGTGAGCCTGGCAGCAGGGCCTGGCATGCTGGGGGGAGCTTGGGGAGGCAGGGGGGAACTGGACTGATCAGAGCCATCAGTTGAGAGCCAGAGTGGTGGAAAAACATGGAGAGAGGCACCACAATAACCCTGCCAGGGAATGAGGCTTTGCCAAACCAGTGAATGGACATGGAGTCTGAGACTGTGAGGAGGGTTGGGAAGCAAGGTCATAGCTTTTGTAATTGCAGCCAAACTTTAAAACATAATTAAGGTGCAATTTCAGGTCTTAAAAAAACTCATTCACTAATTAAAACAGAATTGAAGTAATTATTGTGGGAGGAGGCAGGCTCTGCCCCTCCCAATCTACAGTTCCAGCAGTGCTGTGAAGGTTATCTCTATAAAATTGCTCTTTAAAAACACATACATCACGCATACTCATTGGTGAATGGTACATGGAATAAATATTTCACAAAATAAGGATGAAAGCCATATTCTTAAGAACCACATCATATCAATTAGCTCCTATAAAGAAGAGGAGGAGACATGCTGTGGGCAGTCTAGTTCAGCTCCAGCCCTAACTGGGAAAAACATCTGTCAGCAGCAGCAAATAGGCATTATGTTGCCAACTGCACTGAGTCTTTAGCTTCAAATAGGGAATTCAGCCTTTGAGATGCAGAAGTGTTGCAGAGATTGTGTGGAGGATGGAAATCTGTACAGCCCACTTGCATGAGGTGAAGGGCAAGGAGCTGCTTGACTGGAACTAGAAGATTATTGGGCAGGATGAATTTATGCGTGACTGTGGTCCATGAATTATCAGTATGTCCCCTGACAAGGAAAACATCCCTGTCCCTGCTCTAACCTGTGCCTGAGTCAAAGAATTGAGTTATAGAATGGTTTATTTTGGAAGGGACCTTAAATGTCTTTTTATTCCAACCCTGATACCATAGGGTGGGGCACCTTACACTCGATCAGGCTGCTCAAAATCCCATCCAACCTGGTTTTGAACACTTGACAGCCACAGTGTCTCCAGGCAATCTGTTGCAGTGCCTCACCATCATCACAGTAAAGAATTTCTTCTAACTTAAATTTCTCCTTTTTTACTTTAAAAACATTCTGCCTTGTGTTATCACTATCTGCCTTTGTAAAAAGGCACCCTCTCTCTTTGCTATAAACCCCCTTTACTGGAAGGCTGAGTCACAGGAGTTCTTTAAGGAAACATCTCCTGGCACCACACTCAAAATGTTCCAATCATTACCTGCTGTGGAGTGAACAAGAAAATTTTATGGCTCTGACTGGCTGCATCTGAAGCTAAGTCTATTAGCAGTGTGCCTGCACCATGGGCTATGTGTGCTGCCCTGCCCAACACCGATGATGGACGGGAAGTCATCTCAGTTTAATGTCAGGATGACAACAAAATTACTTCTGTCTACTCTTAAATACTCTTTTAGAAATTCCCCAGGCATATGAGTTACTTTCGTATGAAATCTGAGATGGTCTGTAAAAAATACTGTTGTCATAGAGGGGAAAATAAGTTCTAATAGTTTTCCCCAGCCTTCCTGACAAAAATTTGGGGTGAAAGATGAAATTCAATTCTTTTTCACTGCCTTCAGTGCTCCCTCACACCTGCAGAGCTATTTTATTTTCTTAGGTTATGAACTGAGGGACCTATCTGAGAGAAACAAATGGAGGGGTGGATGTAAACTGACATGGCTTCATTTTGGATCAACACAAATGCAGTGAAATACGCCTGGCCCAGATTGCCCTGGAGGTCTGTAATGCAGAACAGCAATGACAATATTTTCCCATAGTAACAGGTGCTGTTTCCTTCCCCCCATCACATGCATAGGGAGATGAATAATGTAATAGCTGTCAGGAGCATCTGTTCATTACTTATGCAAGGCAATCCTGCATTGTGCTTTGGGGTGTAAAGCGATCTCTGCAGAAAATCCATCCCTATGGACATCCCTATCATGGAATAAGATGTACTATGGTTGATTTATTTGTTTAATCCAATGAAGTTTAAGTATTAGCTACCCCTTTCTTAGGGAGGAATACCAAACCAACTATCTAACAGAAATAAGAGATGGATGGCAAAAGGATTTGTACAGTTTTAAAAAATATTATTTAAATATTTGGTGTGTCTTGCAGTGTCAAATTCAGATAGTGTAAAGACATGCATGAAATTTAAGTTTTGTTAATAGGGAGAGTTAGGTCCTCTAAAGAGCAATTCAGGGGATGCAGGCAGGACAGCAAATATGGGTGTTCTGAAAACCAGTGAGAACCACCAGGACTTAGCAGAACTTGTTTTCAGATTACAGTCTTGCTTCAGTTCATGGAGAAGCCAGGAGTTTCACACTGCAGCTTCAGGAGCCCAGTAGGTGCTGGTTTCATTACTCATTCTGTCACTTGTTTTCTGGGTAACTTTAAGGGAAAAAAAATACCATTTCATGCCTAAATTTTCCTATGTGAAATAAAAGGGTATCAGCATTTCACATTCCCTTTAAAGTGGTCTGAAGCAGAGATTAGACATCCTACACTGAACAACACGAAGAGCTGTCATTGTTAACTGTGTTTTGAAATGAGTGGCAAAATATGGCTCCGGCACTGTTGGCCTTTAGAATCAGTATTGAAAAGCACCTTGATCAATAAGTCTTGCCTGCAAATGCTACTTGCAAAACCAGGTCAATCTGAACAACTAGAGGGAAACAGATTGGCAGAGTGAAGCAGTACTTGCTCAACCAGCACATTTCAGTACATTATTCTTGGCTCTGGCTCCCGCTATTTTCAACAGCACTAAACATTCATTAGATTAAATCAAATGAACCACATTCTTTAAAAATAGCCAGAGCCTTGTCTTGCCAGTTGGAAAAAACAACAAGTTTATTGAGTACTAAAACAGATAAAATAAATCAAAAATAAATAAATAACTGGAGTCATATTCCCTCCTGGTGCAAGAGAGCACAACTCCAAGGAGAGGTTTTTGGCTCCCCAGTTCAGCACAGTGGTAGGCAAAAAAAGAACATTCTCAACTAGCTAAACCAAACAAATTAAGAAGAAATATGGACAGTCCAGTACAACCTCCATGCTGAACTGCAATGTAGGCTTATGTTTGTTAGACGGATATATCATCCTTATCTCTCTGCTGTGGATGTCAGCACAGGGTGGATTTATGGCAGTTTAGAGGAGTTGCCATGACCTAACAGCATCCTGGCACACCAGCTCTACCGAAAAGCCAAAGGCCACAGCCAGACCCATCTGCTCTGCTGTGATGGTCCTCACCTTTGCATACTGCTCACCCACCCCTCCCAAACGTCACAAGCCCCCCACTGACAGCAGCCTTTCCTTCCTTATTTACAACTCGTCTTTTCTCTTTCTCTGCATTCTATGAAGAAGGAAGTTCTCCAGAAGGAGAGAAGTTGCTTGGAGACTTATCCCCAAAAGTATCTTATAAAGATCATCAAGCAAAGGTGGATGACTGTAGAGCAGACCTCAGAATAAGACACACATAATTACTTTCATGTGATTCAGTCTGTTTCAAGGGTATTTAGATTTGCCCCCAAATATTCTGGTAGGTACAACCCAGGAGAGTTTCACCCACTTTCAGAGCAGAACACGCCTGTGGAACACATATGCCCCTTCAGCCTCCAGCCTAACTTTGCCTCTCAGAGATCTCTGAACAGATTCCTACATTGCCCAGTTCCTCTGGTTTCTTGGGCACAGGACCAATTCTCCTATATATACAGCTTCTTCCTAAGCAGTAACCATTTGCTGACAGTGAGTTGCGTAAGAAAAGTTATAAGCTGATGTAAAGTACAGCTCCGTTACCATCCTCCCAGACCTCACTGTAGACTCACCTGCCCCTGGACTGGCTCTACTGCTTCAGCAAGGTCTGTGTGAGCAGAGGGGACTTCTCTGACCTGCCAGCAGTACCACTAGATGAATTATGCTCAGATGAGGCTGCAGCAAAGAGCCTCACCTCACAAACCAGTCTGACCTGGGAGGCCCTGTAAGTGAAGCCACATACCACGGGGTGTTGGTACAGTATTGTATGATTGCTGGGGAGCTGTGCTGGATGGTGAGCACATCCTGAATGAGATACTGGTTAGAATAAAAAAATCCCAACTCTTCAGCAGAAAAGAGGGAAATAAAAATTTAAAGCAGGTTTGTGTTTGTTTCCTGAAGCACTTATCTCCATTAGAACAGAGACATCATTGGGAGTTACAGCAATACCCAATGATGGAAGACAAGAAGCATTAAAGCGCTGCCTTTTGGGCATGTTTTGGCTCCTGTCTTACTGTGTTGGGCCTCGGTGGGGAAATCAGGAACCTATCTCAGCCCATCATAGTCTGCTCTCCAAGACAAACAGGAGCCTCAACCACTGGTGCATGACAAAGGTGAGTTGTTCTAGCAACTACAAATTAACTGTGTAACAAAAATATTCCTAGCCTGCTTGCCCCAACTTGCCTGAGGTTGTTCTATTTGGATGGGAGAAGCCTGATTTTCCTTTAAGTGGCATTTCTCTTTCCTTAGAGTAAGTTGTTACCTGTTTTGGTTTGTTTGTTTGTTTGTCCCATGGAAGAGTATTCAGACTATTTTCTTGAGATGTCCTGCAGCAAATTGCAAGTTCTGTTCATCACCTTTCCCCTACCCAGTACTCAACATAAACAGGGTTCAAGGCAAGCTAGCAGAAAAATTGAAAAATTGGCACACACTGTTTGCTGCTTAGTGGGAGGTAAATTTTCTGTTTGGCCAATCTGGACGAATTGCACTTGAATAAAGATAAAATTCAATGTCAGTATTGTAAAAGCTTATGTTTATTTGGGCCAAATTACTGCATTAACTGTATTTTCCACTTCCCTTTTATTCTAAGGTAAAAAGAATGCAGAGGAGTTCTTACCAGGCAACGTTTAGGATGGCAAAGCTTTCTGATTTACGACACCAGATCTAAGACAAGCATAAAAGAATCTGTAAAGCTGTGATTGAAACTTATGGTGGGTATAAATAACAAGGGCACACATAACAGGCAGCCTGCTGTGCAGAGAATTGAAAAAAAAAAAGTAGTTTTAAAGCTATTTTTATCAGTTGGTAGAATGACTGGCTAGAAAACAACCCTTCTTTTTTCAGTGTGGAGCACCTCTGCCTGCTTTCATTCTTTGTTGTCCATATACTAGCAGTTAGGATATTTTGAGAATGTTTGCTCTCTGACAGACAGGATTTCTGCTGATGTTCTGTACAGAAATGCCGCTTCTGGGAATGCCAGTGAGCAATTGCCAGTCTAGCACCAAAAACTCTGAAAATCCCCCTTCTGCTTAGTACCATCAGACATTGCCAAAAGCTAGATTTCTACACATTGGAATTTCCAGTCACCACAAGACTGAAAACCCTCTTGTCTTTCTGCAAGAGGGACAAGTACATGATGTCATGGAGTACTTTTTAATTCCTATGTTCAGGCAATCTCTTGGTATGTAACAGTTCCACATTACATGATAGTTCCATGAGTACTTTGAGTTGTCAAGAGTCAACAGTCCTGCCAAATCCCTTTGTTGCCTTTTCTGTCTCTCCCAGGTGCCTGCTCCTTCCTGCTGCTTCCCCTGTGCCAATAGAAATGTTTGTGCTGCCTCACAGTAAATCTGATCCGCAAGTGGATCCAGCTTAAAATTAACCTAATGGGGAAAAAAAAGGGGTTTTTTAGCCCAGATCAGTTCCTTGATCTGCCTTCCTTCTCCTGTCAGTATTGCTCAGATTTCACTGCAAAAGCCTCAAGCTGTGTGGCTGTTGCATCACCTGTACTGCTGTCTCCTGGTCTGGGTGGTCCCACTAGCTGTGGTAGATCCTGGCTGCTCAGGTAGGCACAGGACACATTCCTGATGTTCAGGGAGGTCCAGCCTCCTGGTGTGAGACAAAATGGGCATTTCAAGCTGGCTGACAATCTTCTGCTTAGCTGAGAGAAGCACCAGCCCCCAGGGCTGCTGAGCTCAGGCTGCCTCTGTTGTGCATTCTGTTTTATGATGGCAATCAGAAGCTGATGGGAGAGGAATGAGCATTTTTGCATTTTTATGTGCAGAAAGACACATCTTTGGAATAACGAAAGGCTGCAGCAGATTGAGCATTGCAGAATGTGCCAAGCTCCCAGGTGAAGGCTGTGTCCCAGCAGCTGTCCTGTGAAGCAGCGCTGTGTGAGCACAGCACAACCACAGCAGATCTGTCTGAACAGATGTGCAATGGCCATGGGGTGTAAAAGCCTGAACTACCTTCACCAGCCATCCGTGCACAAAGCTTTTTTCAGTAAGGTTTTTCACAGGTCAGATTGGCACCAAGAGCGCCCTGATTCCTTCACCCTGCATGAAACCTAATTTGACTTTTCTAGTCAGTGAAAGGAAGAATGTTCTTAGGAATGAATGACTCTTGGGAGTCCTGCAGAGTTAATAAGTTCTTTAGTGCTTTTCTGAAAAATGCTATTTGGTTCTTAAAGCCAGAATCTGTTCTCTGGTACCTAAATGCAATTCTCACAGATTTCTAAAGAAACTGGATGTATGTTCCTTGGCAAAATGCAGCTATTAACTTAAAATCCTGAAGAAACATGAAATCTACAGAGAAAATAAAGAGCTGGGTACAGTCTTGAAGAAATAAAACTGAACTGTACAAAGACCCTAAAAATAGGGTTTTATTTTAGAATAAAATAAAATATTTTTAGAAGTATATCTTGAGTTCAAATATTCTGGTGTTCCTCCCTAGTCTAGGAAATAGAAAAGTGCCCTTGAAATATCATTACTGGGTGCTACTGTTGAACTTGCAATCCCTTTGGCTTGCAAAAGCAAAGGGCAATACAAAAGCCTGTCATTTGGCATCAGGCAGTAAAATGTTATTGGTGAGAAAATTGGAACCTTAGGTTCATTTCAGGAAAATGGGAGTTACTCATGAGCTGCAAATTGTCTTGCTAAGGAGAAGAAGTCAGGGCTGCTTTATCAGTGAAGTGTTGGATAGTGTATGACTACTGTTTTTCTTGGAAGGTATACTTTTAGTAAGGCTGGAGGCCATCCCAATCTTTCCTGCAATATGCAAGCAATTATCTCTATGCTGTGTAAAATTTAATTTGTATTTTTCAAACTCTGTGAAGAAAAAAAAAAAAAAAATCACCCTTATTTGACTGCATTACAATTCTGCAAAATTAATGAATGTTGAATGTATTTATGAAGACTATATGAGACAAATGTAAAGTAGCACCTTCTAATAAATGCTTAGGACATCCAAGGACAAGAATGGTTTAACATCTGTTTTCCTGTTCTAGATTGTGAGACTTATTTAAACAGATTTAAGGAAAATGCAGTCAAATATGGATTCTGCCTTCAAGAAAGGAAGAGTACAGTTCTGGAGTTCAAGACAACATCTTAATGAAGAAATAATATTCTTTATGAGACCAGCTAATATGAATAGGAAAGGATACACTGGCATTTATATAAATGACCTCCTGTTCTAGACTTTTAGACCATCATAGCAATAATATTAACTCTACTTTCTAAAATTTGGGATTAATCTGAACTAAGAAAATTTTACATTGTTTCAAGCTCTTTTGCAAAATGTGTAACCTGGGAATAAGTGCTCTGACAAAATGCTTGCATAAATGACAGGAAAATCAGGCTTTTTGTGTCAGGATCAATACATCAAATCTGTGCAGTGTGCTGAAGCAGATACACAGAAACATAATTTCTATTACTGTAAATACATTATTTAATACACATGTGCTTTGCGTCACGGTTTGCCTATTTCTGGCTCAGACCAGTCAGGGAAATGGGCTTCTTAGCAGAACTAGTTCACTTCAAAACATGCTCATAAAATAGTTGTTTAAGATTAGCAAGCTCAGCCCAGCAGTATACAGACTTTGCAGGGTACAAATACCACATTTAGGATTAGTCCCTTTAACTGTCTGGAAGCTGAAAGAGTGGGAAGGCAACATTTTGGGGAAACCAAAATCATCAGTGATTAGTGTCTGTCTTACTGCAATTCTTGCAAGGACCAGTTCAAGAACCTTGACAGGTTCAGTTTTTGTAATGGTGCTGTTAAAAAGTACATCCACAGTTTGACATTAAGTTAGAAGGGATGTCAAGCCTGAACCCAGAACCAGCAGTTTACTTTTCCTTTGTGCTTAAACTTTTAAAATTTCAGGGAAAAGGATCGGGCAGTAAGTTACAGAATACCGAGCAAAGCAGATAATCCTGAGGAGCACAACAACAAGTGGGAGTGCACTGATGCTGGTTACACAGCAAAAAGCCCAGGCAAACAACTCCCATCCCACTCTTCACCCCACAGTCCTAGATGGATTATGGTTCAATGTCCATCTGTGAAAATGCTAAATTTAGTCTGTCCTCAGAGGAAACACAAGACGCAAGTCATGCACATGCTCCCGCTGATCTTTGAGGATGACCTTCCTGTCAGCTCCATGGGCCAAGTGCTACAGAGCAACCTCCCCCTCCTCACCACACTGCTGTTTGTCAAGATACACGACTAAATACAGAGGAAATAGACTTTACTCAAAGAGCTATTTTTATAGCCTTCCTCCGGGTGCTTTTTTTTTCACTGGTGGAGCAAAGGTGTGGGGATGCTCTGGCTGCTGGCTTTGGGTCAGAGCTAATATAAAACCTAGTGGTACAAACTGAACTGCCTGCTTGCTCTGGTGTCTTTGCACTGCACTGAGGCACTGCAGCTCCCATGAGGAGAAGAAACAGAAGGCATCTATAGAGTTTCTTTGCAGTTAATAAAAAGAATATTCAGACCATTTACAGCAGGTGCCTCCTCTGGCTAACTGTGCAGAGCGCTATGGATAATCCCTGACCTGATCTCTTGATCCTGAGTACCACAGCAGGAGAGATGAGTCCTTTCTCAGTGCAACAGTCACTGCTCAGACTCTGTGAGCACCATTTGTGGTGCTTCAAGGGCCCTTATCTCTGCTCTGGTCCTGCTAACATAAGGGAAGGCTGAGTTCTGCTATTCTATGAACAGACACGTGCTGAGATCTCTGAAGAGCTGGGTTTAGTCAGGAAGATGCTTCTGGTCTTCCCCAGGCCAAATGGGATGCTGCATAGCCCACATTACTCTAGAAAACTATCTTAACTAATTACAAGTCTAATATTTACTCTGTAGAACAGTCTTTGGTCTTTGTGATTTCCCAACAGCTGGGATATCAATATGTGGGCAATAAAAACTGATGTTTCCTTTTCCAGCATGTGTTTGAAGACAAGCTGGGAAAAAAAGGACTGATGCAGTCTTGCTTGTCAGCACGTATACACAGCTGAAGTCCTCTCAGCCATCCCCTCTCAGATGGCTTGTGGGGCCAGGTAAAGGCTGTGGTCATCCTCTCACCCATCACCTGAGCAGCCAGGGGCTAGCTGCGACCTTCCCTTCAGGAACTGCAGCTGAGGAGGGAAGTCCTCACTTCTCTGCAGGATAGCAAAAGGGATATATCTTGGCTGGCTTAACTTGGCCCTGAAAAGCATGGGCTGGCCTCAGGAAAGGATACTGAGAAGGCATGCAGGAGAACCAGGAGGGCATGGAGAATTTATGACCTTGGTCTTCCTCAGGGGCTGTGCAAGGAACTGCTGTCCTGAGCCTAACACAGGGAGGGGTACTACTACTGAGTTTCTCTCCAGTTCCTTGCCAGACCAAGTGCTGAACCCTTTGGCATTCCTGGTGAGTCTCAGTGGTCCATAACATTTTTAATTCCCTCCATTTCTCTTTATTTCAGTGATAAAAACAGCATAGACACTGTACTGTGAAATTTGGGGTTAAGCTGACAGTGACTATGTGGATAAATTTTACCCACCCTCTGTCAGAAGGGGAAGCAAAGGCAAAGTAAACAAGAAAATTTGCAGGCCTTTTCTCTTTTAAACAAAGAATCCTGTGTTTAAAATAATAAAAATCCACTGTACAAAAGCAAAGCAACTTCCTCCAAAATAGCCTTTCCTGTTTTATCAAAGCATTCATCAAAATTGTCCCTCTCCATAAAAATAAAGTTCCAGGTAGAGTACTGGAGGCCTTTTGTTTTGACTAGATAACTGAAACTGAAGGAAGCTGAAGCAATAAATATAAGTGATTTTATTGGTACCTGTATCACCTTATGGCTGAATGTAGCTGTTACTATCTAGTGATGCCATACTGAAAATAAAAAAAATAATCAAACAGAAATACCACATCAGTGAAATAGGGCTATTCATAATCCATGGGAATGTGGCTCCAACAGCCTGCACTCTATCTTCACCTTGAAAGCATGGCTCCCACAGCCTGCATACAAGCTGTGTCTGTGACTTGTAATGGAGTACACATATTTCCCAAGGATTTGCCAGTTTAGTTTCATTTTCTTAATGTACTTGACAGGTGAAACCCCTGGTAGAGCTACAGGCATAGTGATATGAGTACCCCATCACAGATATGGCTCATCCTCTCAGCCTTGACTTGGCACAATGAAAATCCGATCTCATCACCCATATTGCTACGTATTTGTTCATTTTTTGTTATTTTGAAGATAACTGTGCCCAGGAGAAGGTATAAGCATATATAACTCCAAGGATGGACACTTTATGGGTGTCTGAGCTCTTCTGCAGGGTGACTGTGAAGTAGGAGAAAGCTCAGAAATGTGGGATCAAAATACAGCAGTCTAATCAAAATACAGGAGGAGAGTCGGGCATCACCAGCTCTCCAGCACTGCAGCAGACACTGCCCACTGAGGCAGAAAGGAGTGAGATGATGGGGAGAACTGTGAAGTGCCATCAAAGTGAAGGCAGACAGACATTGTTTGATGAGAGAGAGGAGGGAAACTCAGGAGAGAAAAAACAAGGGAAAGGGTGACGTGACTGAAATAGCAAAGTGGTTCTGAATTCTTTCATCTTTATTGTCCTACTCCTTTCACAGCTGCATGGAGCCATACTTGGATACTGAGGCAGAGCAGCAGTCCTGAGCTGGGCTGTGGCAGACCTTGGTGCTGGCCCACAGAGCTGCCACATCCCACCACACTCATGACCAACTTGTTACAGCTTCTCTATCGTAACCAAAAAGGAGTGAAAATGAACATTTCCTGTTGTGATTTTTCTATTTAAACCATGTCTTGAACTTGTAACAAGGACACCATGACTTCATGACAGCAGAAGAGGTCCATATTTCAAGAGGTCCACTCTTGAAAGACAGCCTATACTACAAAATTTTGACTCAAAGCACCCTTGTTGGATCAGTATCAGAAACAGAAGTGACTGTTTGTTTTTTTATTTAAATATTGCATATTTATATTGACATTGGTAACTTGAACATTGTTTGTTTAACAGGAACCCCATGACCAGCTTATGTACCAGTTAAATCAATGGTGTTACCTAATGAAATGTTTCCTTTAGTTCACAGCCTTACAAACATTTTAATCAACCGCTCTTCATTAAGACTCTCAAAAATAAAACAACTTCTCAGCCTCCACAAGGACAAATGAAGGTTTAATGCAGCACACTAAAACTTCTGAGTTGTCCTCACACAGCTCCCCTGGGACATCAGGAGTCATTACCATTGAATATGTTTGCAACAGAGATTGTTTAAAACACAACCGAGAAAGTGCGTATGCAGGTAGCAATTTAAGGCTCAACAGGAGCAGGGATATAACAAAAGCAGCCTAGACTCTTTTCCTGCACTAAACCCCAAGATGTTCTTAAAAAACAGAGATGTGGGAAGAAACAATTATGGTTTTCCCTATACAGATGATTTTTCTGAGATCAGGAACTGGAAGAAAGAATCTTTCAAACATGGCAAGAACTGGATTAGCCTTACCAGCTTTGCACATTAATGCACTAAATGACCTGCTCTTTCCCACATGGAGAAATTACCAAAATGCAGGTCTTTGTGTGATTATGATTGATACCACTCTTCTCACCAGCCTTGTTAACTCCTTATTCTGCTTCCTGCTGTCCCAGCCCAGCCTATCAGCCCCAGGCTCTCTCAGGCTCTGGGTGACCCCCAAACACGTGAGCTGTGACTGGCACAGAGCCGAAACTCTCATCCCTCCTGCCCAAGGGCTGGTACTCTGCCAGTGACACCAGGACAAAGTGACCCATCTGGGAAGCACAGGCAAGATGGTCACCATGCTAACAAACACCTGCAAGATCTGTGTTTCCTCTTCCTCTGGAAAAGATCCAACTATTTCTCAGTTTGGTCTGGTACAAGGACCTATCACTGCCACCAAAGCCCTGCTGTTACGTGGCCTTCAGCCTGCACAGCAAGATGTTTGCACAGCATCTTAAAAAATATATTCCTCATCTCCCCCAGAGATATGCACCAGACACAAGTATCCTGTGGGTAGGATCTGCTTTGGGGCCCTAAACAGGACCTTCCTCTCATGTATCATCAATCCAAAACAAATTCCATGAAACCTTATCTCTTTTTTAATGCCCTCTTTTTCTGATGGATGTTGCTTAAAATTACTGCAAGAACTAACCTCTGTTCTCTTTGAGTTACCCCATGTATTTGATGTTACAAGAGAAACCCTGTGTAAAAAGTCATCAGACAAAAAAAAGTCATCAAGACTTCATCTAATTCTTTCATGGGCCAAATTCAAATTTGGAATCACTCAGTCAAAGTTAACAGGTTGCCACGAGGAATATGCTTGGCACAGTGGGCTTCATGAAGGTCATTAAATCACTTTCTATCCAAGTAGATTTCTTAATTTGAAATTTATAGCTTAATACCTTAGAGCTCAATTATAGGGTAAAAGAGACAGAAATAAAAGTCACAGCTTTCCTGTAAATAGTCATGTGGGATAGTTAACAGAGCTTCATTTCTAGTACCAGAGATCTTTCTTTTTACTTCCTAGCAATGCTAGTCAGAAAAAACCCAAAAAACCATCCTGCAAATTCTGGAGTCCAGTAACAGAGACTGAAGACAAATTCCTCTTACTCAATCATCTGTATATCACTTGCAAAAGGTTAATCCCAGAAACCTGTTTGCCTTTTTACAGCGGGTAACTGCAAACACTGTCAGATTATCAGAAAGGAAGGACAGGCAGAAAGATTTCAGAACTTGCGTTCTGAGCTGTAGTCAGGTCATGAAAAAATCAAATGTGTATCCTCCAAAGGAACACAGCCAGGAGTCAGATAGAAGGCTGGGAGATCAGTCCTTAAAGTCTCTACACTCTTAATGATCCACAAGAGAGGTCTGTACAGATATTTCATTATAAAAGGTAGGAAGTGTTCTCTTCTGGGGGTATTCTGTTAAATTCACACCACGTCTTTCCTTTTGCAATATTTTATGTTAATTCGCCACCTATTTTCAAAGGAATAGTGTAAAAGAATGAGGAAGAGCCAGACAGAGCACATGTTCTGTTATGAAGTTTGTTTTTACTTTTCTAGTGGCTTTCAGACTGTTCAGAAAGGCTTGCTGAGGACTTGCACTGATGCTTTACAAAATGTTCTGGTGATCCCACTAAATCATTCAAGCCTTCATCTATTCTGATATTGGCTGACATATAACTTTATTTAATCTTTCATTTTGAGGACAATAAGTAGCTTCTGTGAGCCATGATTTAAATTTATACTCCACCATTACTTATAATAGGACCAAGCAGAGTAATTTGTCGTTTCCCTCTACAAAGATGTAACTAGGTTTTGATACTTGGCAAAACTATGTGTATTTCTAAAATAGATGGCAAATCCTATTATTAGAAATGTTAAGTTTTGAGTACAGGTACTTTCTGTTCTTGAAATTACTTGTGCTTGTAAAAGCAAAGAATTATGTACCTTGGTAATTGCAAGCAAAATTAGGCTATTAACCTGTTTTTCTGCAACTGTGTATGTTTACATACTTGAAGCAGACCAGGATCATCATTAATGTTGATATAAGATGTGCTAGCCTTTGTTCTGGGTTGTAGAGAAAAGCAAGAAATTGTGGAAGCGTGAATCAAGGGATTCTGCATGCAACCCATGCCTAAAGCTACTGGAAGTAGAGAAGGACACAACTCTGGATAGTCAGAAACCATTTGTCATGCTAATCTTTCCAGCACCTCATGAGACCAGCAGGCTCTTTCAGTAGCTACTGCATTTTTCCCTTTAAACTTACTCCTCTTTCTTTATTCCCAGCATCTGTTCATTCAGTTTAAACAATTTCCTGTTTTCCTAATAGAGGGAGAACTGATTAGACACAGAGCTTATTTGCTGTACACAGGCCAAAATTGTGGATTGGGTGGTTATTTTTGTTATTTCTAGCTGCACTTCTGGAGATCCCATTAGTTCTGAGCCTCCCTCATACAGCTTTGGTATGTGCAGGAAGAAAACTGAGGCCAAGGGGGAAAGAGACATAAAGGAAATAAAGGCCATGAACGCATGGCTGGAGCCAGACAGCCCCAGACTCACTCAGCATTTGTTCAGAGGTTCTGGGCCAAGAGACAGCTCCAGCCCAGGAGTGGTGGCAGTGTGTTAGGTGAGAAAACCTGCCCACAGGCAGGCAGGGCATGCCAGCAAAGCCTTGGTGCTCTGCTGACACAGCCTGGTGGCTTTCAGCTATCGTTGGGCACTGGTCCACCAGCCACAGCCTGGCACTGTGCCCATCCTGCCCTACCTGTGGTGCAGTTGTGCCCTGAAGCTCACACAATCATGACAAAAGCAGAGGCTCTGTGTCCCCTGCCAGCCTCCAGCCCCTGCACCACCTTGTTTTCACCCTCCAGAATTTCCTGCCTCCCTTTTCACGGCCTACTCTTGCAATGTTTAAGTTTTGTTTCATTTAAGGAAAAGCTCTACAACCTGACACTCTCTAATGTGGTTTGGGTGGTGTCTCACAGTGCCCTTGAGCAGAGACACAAGCCCAGGTGCTGGACCCTGCTCGAGACAGACACGTCCCCAACTTCCTGTGAGTCATGCCAGCCAGTGACTGCTCTTATGCAGGCCAAAGTGATTTTCAGCTTTACCTTTCTGTTAATTCACAGATAATTTACATGTAAGCAACTGCAGCACTTCTCAGCTGAGGGCCAGGACAGGCTCCTGTGGCAGCAGCAGCAGGGCAGGGCCCCGGGAATGCAGCAGGGAGAAGAGTTGGCAGAGGGTCTAAGAAGTGCATGAGGAGTTTGGAGGTCACACTGCAGCTAGAGCTGACTGACAGCTGAGGGGATCAAATCTGAGAGAAGCTGAGATCTCATCCCCCAGGTTTGGATCAGATCCTCATGAAGGGAGACTCTGATAGCAGACTGGCCCTACGGCACTGCTCTGTCCTGGATGTCCCACTCCCAGCTTCCACAGTGGGAGTGCAGGGAGGGAGCGAGGACAAACTACAGCTCAGCTCCAGTGCTTTTTCTCCAAACAAACAAAACCACCAAACCTAACTTGCTCAAGTAACAAAGGATCAAATTCTATTTCTTTTAATGCTGAGTGGAAGAAGAATTTAAAAGGACAGTTCAGGTTGCCGGCTTCCAGTTGGGAGTGGGATGATAGGAGCCTTTCCTCCCTGGACCTTACTTGCATTGTGCATGGCCAGAAGTGGGGCCATAGCAAAAAGGAGATCTGCTGAGCTGAACCAATCCTGGTCTATCAGTCTGGAGCCTCTCCTACGCCTGGTTGCATGAATGCTGTATGTGGGACATACACTGCTCAGAACAGAACATCAACTAGAGGCCACAGACACCACAGAGATGAACAATATTTCACCATTTGTTCTGAGTGAAGCCCAAGCTCTCAGGATAATACCAGTGATGTGTTTTGTTCCACATTTTACAGTGCCATTACACACAATGTCTCCAGTTCACAAGGTAGTAGAGTGTACCAGTACTCACTGGTGGCTTCTTTGCATTTACAGACAGGGATATACTAAAAGAATGTGAACTAGTGTGCACTTTGGCAATCATAAAACAACATATTCACAATTTGGGGCATTCTGGGTGTACAGACAGCATGGCTTTCCCTCATTCTAGATATTTAGGCACTGAAAACAGTCTCTCTGTTGGTTAAAAGTCTTATTTTTATCCAGAATCTCAAGACAATGATTACCACATAGCAAAAGACGCACATATACAAACATTGACTCATGGACATGGAGTCAGGCTAGTGCTGTGCCCATTCACAGGGACCTGGGAACAAAACTCACCAAAGAACAGCCTTTTACCCACTGACTGCAGGAGCAGCCCAAGCAGCTTTGCACTTACATGATACAAAAGGGAAAACCCAAAACAACCTTAAACCAGCTGGGCTGTTGCCTACCTTTTCCTGAAGGGAAGAAGCAATCCATCTCCACACTGCTGCGGGAATGGGAAATGCAGAGAGCGCTGCTGGGGACCAGACCCTCCTGAGGTGGGCTGCGCTCCGTGGTCCGGACCAGACACCAGCCTGGCCTCTCACTTGGCCTCTCCAGCAGCTCCACTGTCTGCCCCACCTGAATGCTCAGCTCGCTGCTGTGGCTTGCTGTAAAGTCCTGGAGCACCACAGTTAGTTCACACCCTCCAGACAACTGACCAGGTTCAACAGGAAAAAAAAAAAAAAAAAAAAAAAAAAAAAAGAAAGGGAATAGACGTTAGCAAGGGTAGGATGAAAGCAATCATCTTTGCATCATATTTACACTGGCAAAGACAGGATTTGTGTTCCTTAGAAGCCAAGTTAATAATTTGTTTTGTCAAAGTTCAACACATTGTGGCCCCAGTTTCCTTTACTTCTTATTGATTTTGCTGGGCTGAAGTGAGACACCAAAGCTACCCACCCAGTAACCTTTTGAATGCTAGCTGTGGGGCATTTTGGAGCTGTGAATTTTCTAGCTGCAAGTGTCCATCAAAAACCCTGGGGGTTTTTTTGTTGTTTTAATTTCTGGGGTCACTTTCTAGCTTGGCAATAGCCCAGGATGCCTCAGTGCTGTGCTTCATGATGTGACAAATTCCAGCTCATCCCTCTACAGCATAAGTGAGATACATTCCCACTGGCCACCAGTGCAGTGGGGAAACAACTTCTCTTTTCTTGGAAGACAAGAAACATACCCTCATCTTCCCAAAGTTGCTCTAGGGACCTCTTGGGAGGCTATGAAATCCTGATGGGGCAGACCAGAAAAGTTCCTCCCATGCTCTCTGATGGAACCCAGAGGTGTAAATATATAAACGCAGAGTGATTGATTATATGCTGACTTTCAGGATTTGTACCTAGGAATAAATGTATCGTTTTACTTCCGTACTGAGTGCTGGAACTGCTGCTTTCCTTCACCCTCACACCCTATGACCCTCGAGAACAACAGTGGTTTCTGTGTAACCACAGTCTCTGTGTAGCCAGGGACTGGGAATATAAGCACTTGTGCGTACATAAAGAAGTGATTGTACAGATTTGTTTTTAACAAAGCTTGGGGTTTCTTTAATAGAATTGGATCTCAGAGTTGGATCCCTGCATGTCTAAAGAGGTGTGAGAATGAATCTAAGTTTTTCTGGCCTGAGGAATCTTTCTTAATGCTCCTCTTCAATGTGGATTTCTTGCTGCCTGCCTGTCATTAGGGACTCTCCTTCTTTGTCCTGTGTGCTGCATGCTTCCCCAAGGTATGCAGGAATCTTTGGGGTCCTTATTCCAGTGTCAAATTTGATAGAAATTTTGATAGCAGTTACTTCACTGATTCAAAAGTTATAAAGATGAGGATAGTAAACAAGCATAATACTATAAAATTTATTCTCTTAGGATATGAAGCTAAACTCAAGGATATTAGACAATGATTTCAAATGAACAGCTTGTAAACCCAGCTGAATTGGGTGATGTAGAGTAACTGTGGAATCAGTAAAAACTGGGGTCTGCTTCTCAGCAGAATGGGGGAGCCCTTGAGGAGAGCACACAAATCTCTACAGACTACACTCTTGAGCTGGTACAATCTCAAAATCCCTTATCTCAGCCCAAGCAGCCCTGAGTACACACTCCCATGGGAAAAGCCTGTCTCCCCACTCAGTGGCATAGGGGATTTTGTGTCCAATGCAGATGTGAAAGAAATCCCACTCACAGGGGTGATATTCACAATTACAGAAAGGGGTCAGTGGACAAGGACTGGTTCTCACCTGTCCTGTGTCTCTGCCGTAGACGAAATGCTAGATTTGGGGAAGAAGAAGGAAACATTTTTCTGAAAGATTATTTGTAAATAAATAGGAAAAAACAAACAAAGCAAACCATGGCAGCTGTTTGAGGCCATTCAGACAAAGTGCTGGCATTAATCCTGGCAGAAAGAGCTCAGTGCACTGATGAAAGTGCACAAGAGGTCAGTGTAGTACCTACTCAGGCAGTTTATCAGCAAACCCACCACTCGTCACGCTGACAATCTTCTCATAACTGGGGAACAGACATTCTCAGGGATGGTAAGAATGAGATACTGCTATAATATTTGCTGAGTTTTCTTTGCTATGGACTAATTTGTAGAGTAGAAAGTCTTCCTGACCCAATATAGTATATGATTTGGCATGGTGTGAGATATTTAAGACAGGAAGAAAAAACCTGATTACTTCTTGCTAAATACACAGACATATCTTATCAGAAGTGATGGATTTCTCCTAATTCTTCCACTATTCTATGCAAAGTAAAATTTCTGTCCCCCAAATTATGCTATCTACAATATCTTTTTTGGAAATAATGAAATCTCTCCTTCTTTTAGAGGAAAATGTGAACAAATACTCTGCTGTATCAGCTTCTCTCCCAGAGAACTGTTTAGAGTATTCCATGTCCTGTCCTGGAGTACCCACTAGGTGTCCGTGTTCGCCATCACACAGAAACTGAATTTGCTATAAAGAATTAACTCTCACTTGTCTTCGAGCTGCTTATCTAAGAACGAGGTGTAGTGTCTGGGCATGAAGGAGCTGGTTCAGACAGCATCCCCAGACTCATTGCTTTCAATTATATGTGCAGCGGATGTTCCAGAATATTAAAAAAATTGTCTTCAGATGGTTCAGATTGAATCTTGAAAAAGAGGTAATTTTTATTGCTTAAGCAGGAAAAGTGAAACAGCCTGTGAATATTCCAGAGAAAAAGGACTGGTAAAGAGGACACCTAGGAAAGTTTGTGACAAACAAGGCACTTCCCAAGGAGCATCAGCCTGGGGAGTGCTGCCCTGGCAGCTCCCTGCCCTCCTCACTGGGGGCTGAGGGGCAGCTGACCTAACATCAGTTTATGGCAGGCCTTGTCATCCTTTCCAAAAGAACTAAACATCTGTGACACCAACAGATGCTTCAATTTGGGCAACACCTGTAAATGTTATCCCAGAGGAGGCAGGTGTGCTCCATGACCCTTGGATACCATCCATCTCTGTGTGCCTGTTTTCATCAATTCATTAAAAACAGCAATTTAATATAATGAGAATGGGAAGTGATCATCCCCTGGAGGAGCTCCTGGACACCTGGTGGGATCAAGTGCTGCCTCAGCAGGTGAGATTCTTGCCCCCCACCTTCCAACCATGCCTTTGATGTGTGAGGGAGGGAGCTTGCTTTCCTCAGCCCCCAGCAGGCCTGAATATCCCTGAAGGCATAGGAATTTATATCATCTGCTCCTCCAGGATCCACTGGATAGAAATGTGGACCAGGGCTTTCTATGCTCTAACTGACTGGCTGAAGCCAGTCACATAAATAACATTTATAACACATTTTCAGGGAAAGAGCACCTCTTTGGCAGGTGGGATTAAGCAGTTTCCCTTTTACAGGTAGGTGCAGGTGCTAGATACAAGCAGTTGGCTCAGGGAGGGCCCATAGATCATTTTTAGATGCCAAATCCAAAGAACAGAAAAGAAGCTCCTTCCTTTTGCCCAAGGGCTTCCGAGTATTTCCCAGGCCTGTTCCATGTCTTACATACCACCACACCACAAAGAACATTTTCTTACCAAATTAAACCACAGCAAAGTAATCTCTCTAGAAAATTTGTGATATACTAATATATCTACAATTTTTAAGCCACTGAGCAATAATGCAAATACATCTGATTCCCAATGACAGAAATCATTTCACCTACAAAATGATCACTCAAGCTGTTAGTTACTTAGTTTGTTTTTAGAGAACAATTTTCCAACTTTAGAGAACTATGTCATGCTTCTCTCTATGCTGCTGCATGGAAATAGGAATACAGATGGACTACTGGTTTCTCACACATACTGCATTTGTTTTGGAAAGAAAATAGAGAATGCCCTTGGGGTTGAAATTTGCAGGTAAATGGCTTCACATTTTAACATATAACATTCACTTTTATTATTCCTGTGATTAAAACCACCATTAAAGCCACTTGACTGAATATATTTAGAACCCAGACAGCACTCTAATCTGCATATGGCTCAATGAGAGACATTAAAACAAAAATAACAATGCAACATGCCTCTACAGAGCACAAGGCATAACTGAAAGATCTGACACAGGGACAGATCTAACAAATTACACAGCAAGCAACAGCCTTAAAATCAGGAAGAAAAGGAAATGGTAGAAGCAAATAGCAAAATGTAATGAGGAAGCAAAAGGGCCCCAAGCTGTCTGGAGTGGCTGTATGTCCTGAGAGAAGCTGGCAGGAGCCCCAGCCTGTCTCCACAGTGCCTGTCATCAGCAAACCATCTCCCATCCTCTGCCTTCGTGTGTTCCTGGGCTAGAAAGCAATCCCATGTATTCAGTGTGTAAATGTCTTCATCAGGATATTCTAACCTAGTGATCAAATCTGAGCTAGAGGGGAGCCCTGGCCATTCACCAGTGCAGGCAGGGACCCAGCCACAGCCCTTGGGAACTCCCCTCTCTGCTGCAGGATGCTGCAGCTCACAAACCTCAGAGCATTGATGTGAGCAGTTTATGTCAGACAGTGACTCTGGGGAATGAGCTTTGTCACCCACATGAGCATTTCTGCTCCTGGGAACACCCACCCCAGTGCAGATCAGCCATAGGAGAGTAAAGCACAAACAACCAAAATGATCCCAGGCATGGTCACATCCTGCTGTGGGGGTGTCCAGGCTCCAAGAACAGGAGCTAGCTCAGTTCCAGCAACCAGCAGGCACTGGTCAGTGCAGGATGACCATGAGATTGTTTTTCCTGAATCACAGTGTTTGTGCATGGTCACTTTGCACCTGTTTCATTTTCAGCCACAAAGCAGCAGCCAGAGGAAGCAAGGCTGAACACCAGAGGCTTATTTATAGTACAAATGGAAAACACCTACCAGGTCACAGGCTGTCCTTTCTTCCCTCAAATAAATCCCTAGAATAGATCTTAAGTATTACTAAATCCACTCCAGGTGAAAGTGAAGTGGGCATGGTTAGCTCTCCAACAGGATGAGCAGGTATTTGGGAGGTGGGAGTCTGAAGTCTGTTTAAGTGTTTTGAAATATGCCAACACTGCTGTGGAAATCCACACAAGCTGCTTATTTACATGTATTCAAGAGGACACAGAGTTCGGCTAGTTTAAACAAAGCATTTTGTGTGCTGCAGCACTATGACCTAATATAAATTGATAGCTTTCTGCTGCTTTTAGGCTTTCTGCCTGTCTGGTTCTGGATGAAAGCCAGTTTTGAATAGAAGCATTTAGTCACCATAAACAGCCTATTTCAAGAGAGTGAGAGAGGCAGTAGGAGCAAGAATGGGATTTGCATTCTTATCAAAGGATTAAAAAAAGTGAATAAAACCACTTAGATATTGGTTCTGTCTGCACTGAAATAAATCCAGGAGCTGCCACTTTAACTGGGGGATGGACATGACAAATCTTATCCCCCCCAGAGTTCTTTGTGAAAATTTATGTAATTTCATAGAGCTTTTTTTTTACTGGGAGGTTAGAGAGTGAGAGATAAAATTCAGGAAAAGCGGAATTTCAGTGCTTGAGAATTGTTTTGGTTTTTTAACTCTATAACAGGCTCTGTTTGGAGTGTGAACTCTGAGTCCCCCATGTTTCTCACCCTAAAGCCTCTCAGCTCTAAAGGATGCCGAGCTCTGGCAATGCTGGTGGGTGCTTTGCTGCATCTGTTCAGGCCTGTTTCTGTGAGCACAGGCTGTATTTCAGGAGCTGTGGGCTAACCAGGAGTAATCTACTACAGTCAGCAGCCTTGCTCTAGACTGAATAGCTCTGATTTTAAAATTCAGTGGAAAATGCCTGACTCATCTGAGTCCTTCTTAGTCTTCAGGCCCCACTACCCATCTTCCATTAAGATGGAGTTGGTGCTTCCCACTCTTTCTGTTTTGTCTGACTGAACAGAGAAGATCACTGCTTGAGCTTCATGGGAAGGTCTGCTTATACTTAGGCAATTAATTAAACGCATGGCTGAGATAATGGTGATGTCCAATGGGCCAAATGCAGCATCTTTGCTCTTCTCAACAAGGATCTCCTTGAGAAGTGTCAACAGCGGCATCTGGGTTTGCAGCATTATAAATATAGGCACAGCAAGTTATTCCACAGCAGGAAGAAGAGACAGATGGCACGTGGGACATATAAATATGCTAAAGGAAAGGAAATCTGGTGTTATGGTCTCAAATAGCACATACCTTTCCAGCATTTCTTGCTGGAGCTCCTAGTATACAACCATATCCTGTCTGCTGGACTTTGGACTCTGGCACATGCTGACATCTGCAGAACGGCTTGAATGGAGCTGTCTGAATTATTTCTGGAGCCTTTTTTCCAGAAAGTAAGACTAAAGTTGTTCCAAATGAAACAGCAATTCTAGCTATAAAAAAATGCTTTTGAAGATAAAGACAACCAGATTCACTTTGTTTCATGCAACAAATTGAACCAGAGCATGCTTGTGTTTGATCCAAGGGTTTCCTCATGGCATTTGGCTCAGAGAGCTGGTACCCAAATTCCATTCTTTTCCCTTCCCTGGAGAAGCATGAAATGGAGCAGATATGATCTGTGCTCCTCACTGACACACACAGCCAGAACATCTGTCTCCAAAACCCTTTGGTTTTGGAGGGTGGGCAAGGCAGATGGCTGAAACCCTCCAAGGTAAACCCTTACCTGCTGTCTGTTGCAGCCACAAGATGTTCTAAACCAACCCAGGGTTAATAAAGATGCAAGAATAGACTGAAATCAGGGAGCTGACTAGCTGTTTACTTTCATGTTTGGCACCATTTTGAACTGGGGATCAAGGGTTCCAGTCACAGATGATTCATCAGACACCAACTCCTGAGACACTCCTAGCAAGTACACAAAATCTGATCATGTATTCTGGCCAGGAACTTTGTGAAACACCTCCAGGTAAAAGCAGCAGAGGCAAGTGTGCACAGTAAAAAGTCTTTCTTCACAGCTGATGAGTTTAGAATAGAAACTCAGCTGCCAGCATCACATACCTGCTACTGATGGAAAAGGAAGATTTGAATCTGATGGAAACTTTGGAAACACAAGGGATAAGAAAATGAGCCCTTGCAAAAGGTGAGTTATATACATATCTGTCTTTATCTAAGCAAATTTTGAGAAGAGAGAACAAAAAAAATCTTCCAGGAGCCTTCCTCCCTCCGCAGTGCTCCTAGCTGAACATGACCCCCACTATTTGTTTCTCAGCAAGGAACCTACAGATTCCTTGATATCAACATCAGGAAATAATTAGGTCCTTAATTAACCACCTCAGCTTTTAAATTGCATCAAAAGGAAACAGTTACCTGGTGAACTGTGAACAAGGGTTCACAGTAACCAGGGAAGAAACTTCAGATGCTCTCTTGGGAAGGAAACAAAATGATGAAACATTAAACAAAAAAAAAAGCCACAATAAGGCTACGTAAGGATGCTTCAGAACAGAGTGAATCTCAGTTTGTACACTAGATCAGATTTGCTTAATACGTATATCACCATGCTTATTACACATATTTCCTTTATAATCTGGATAATTATTTTAAACAGGTACATTGCTGTCTCCACAGTTATATTTTTAATGGACTTATGAAAAGTGATATAATTTCAAACAATACCTGCAAGAGATCCCCCTCCCTTTGTCAAGTAAAAAGTAGACATTTCCAAGACAAGAAGTTACAGATTGCTTCAAAGCTGTGTTTTCCTGGTCCTGCTATAAGAAGTGAGGGCTTGAAGGCAGAAAAGGGATAATCTTATATTCTCTTCCTCACTTCTGCCAGCATGCAGGAATCAAGATTTAGTAGCCAAGTACCACTGTGGTTTAGACACAAGTAAGACTGATTACATGAGATAGATACCCTCTCCAGTGCCAGCCGTGCCCAGCTTCCAGAAGACCATTTGCTGGCCTTCACTGACTTGTCTCAGGTGCCCTGGACTCTGCTAGAACACCCCCTCTCCCCTGCATTGAATGCTGAATATATGGAGAGCCCAGCACACAGAAACACAAAAGACAAATGCCCTCATGTCTGGTAGTATCATAGGAAACCACAGCATTCCTCTGTCAGGGATATTTGCCCCCTCAAAATGGGTGAGGATCTGCACAGAGAAACCAAAACCATGATGAAATACTTAAAATATCCCCTGATGGTTTTTTTCCCAAATTGATGAATTCACAGAACAGATGTTTGACATAAAACTGGCTTTGCTTTTTAATTGGAGGAAATTATTTAAACTATGTCTAAGCCATATGGTCCTGTAAGTCTGACTCCCCTCTACCATTGCTGGAGAGACCAGCTTGGCATCCTACTCTACTCCCAAGTAGTTTCCTTTTCACAGATTTAATAGCTGCTATTTTTCTTTCTTATTATTGGTCCCTAGATCCTGTTACTATAAATCAGGGCCTTAGGCCCCAATTTAATTCAAAGGTGGACTGGGACAAGTTGCTTTGCATGATTTTCAGTACTAGGTTGGGTTAATAGAACATAAAGGGAAATGCAGATGTGAATACAGAAAACACTTTGGGAGGAATGGTGACAGGGAGTGGTGTTCATCTCCAAGCCGCTAAAGGAAGACCTGGTCCTGGCTGGCACATTTTCCTGTCCCTTTTCTCCTTGAAATTGTCACACTGAAGACAGTGAATTTACAGAGGGATTTAGTACACACTAGAAAAACCAACACATTACCAACATGACTGATAGAAGGTGATGGGTGCCAGGCAGGCTTCAGGCTGAAACATGTGATGGCTGAGGGCATCCTAATGATCTGCTTCAGCTCAATGTTCCCATTATCATCACATAAAACCAGGCCACTGCTGCTGCAGATAGGCTGCAGGGTTGAACTCTGCTTGAAGCAAAGCTGTCCTTGAGTGGGAGAATTTGCAAAACTGCTGCATAACAATACCCTCAGATGGTGTTTGGCACTGAGGAGAAAGGAACTTGGGAGAGATGATCACTGGTGTTTGAGTCCTCCCTACTGCTTGCCTTGCCCACTGCACCCTCTGAGCCTTTCCTGCATTGCTGCAGGATCTTCAGCCCATGATGGGTTGCAGCTTGAGTCCCAATTGTTAAATCCTGGGGTTTTCATTCCTTTCTCCATAATACTGCCATTTACTTGAGGTGACCTCATTTGCCAAGTGATGTAACAGTGTGCATGATCGAGACTGGCACGTCGAAGCAGATGTTTTCAGTGGACACAGAAACAGTATTATGAAATGAAAATATCGCCTAAAACCTGAGCAGCACCAGAGATTACAATGGCCTTTATGAAGATCAGCTTACCTAAAATAACATTGAAAGGCCTTTGGCTGCAGTCATATGCTTCCCTTCTAAAATGAAGGATTGTTTCTTGTACTACTGTAATGTGACTCCCAAAGGAACCAGCAGCTGCAGGTTTTGAATTTTATCATTTTTGGCCACTCTGTTTGACAGAGTTGACTGAAGCATGCCCAAAGGACACTCCTCACATAAAATTTTCTTCTTTAACTCCAATAATAAAAAATAGTTGCATACTTTTTTTTTTAGTGTGTTTTGTTTTAGTTTCTAACAAGGTAATAAATTCTATTTCAAAGAATGTAAATCCAAAGAATTTGATAGTTGATCTCACTCGCTTTGTTTCAACTGAATAGAAATGCTCATTGACTCTGTCATTTACATTTTCTGTCACATCATATTATCAGGGAGGGCTAAATATGAATCAATGAAATCCAGCACAATCAAGTAGAAGATTGAGAGGAGCCTGAAGGAACTTGTTAGGTTCATTTATCAAAGGTTGAGCAGAATAATAAGGTTATTGATAAGCACATTCCCAGCCCCTGCTTAATTTCTTTCCCTGAAGACACTTCCAATAAAATGCTCTGGCTTGTGCTATCACTGTTACATGTAAATTGTTCCCAGATGAATACCTTCATTTCTGTTCTTCCTATACTCAATTCAGCCAATGTGGAGGCCTCAATTCTCACAGACAGACTGTGCTTATCCACAACATTCATACAGGTCCTCTTTTGTTCCCTAAAACCACTTTTCTCTTTTGTGTTTAATGCATGCAGAGGAAGGTGATATGACCTGAGCTTAAAACACCCTCAGGGTATTTGACAGTGTGTAATGCAAGAGTGTCCAAGGGAAACAAAAGATTTTGGTAGCCAAATGTAACATTTTCAGCCTGAGATCCAAGTACATTTAATGTTTGTCAATAGAATATCCCGTGTGTCTCAAACCATGTGGAGGACACGTCCAGGGCAACTCAGTTACAGAGCGGCTGCTGGGAAGGGACACAGATGGGACTCAGTGAAGTTCAGTGTGAATTTGACACTGCTTCCTTTGGGTTTCTTTTGCAAAGCCTCAACTAAACCTCCATCTTATCCTTAATTAGCAGATATAAAGATATGTGCTTGGGGGAACCACATTTGATTTTTTGCTAGTAACTGGGAAAAAAGGATAAACTGCAAGAAATTTTCTTTCAGAAAGAGAGTGAACCCTTAATGTTTGACAGTGGCTCTGAGTTGTTTTATTTCAGCCTGAATAACAAGGGATTTGTAACACCGTAGGTTCAGGTGAGATGGAGAACAGGAGCCCATGAATGGAGGGATAGAAGCATTGGAAAGGAAATGGGCTGTGGGAACACTGGACTGCAGTGAAGGTGGGCAGAGGGCAACACAAGGACCTGGGGCTAGGCAAAGGAAAGTGGTGAATACCAGCAGTGATAGTAAGACAGTAATACATTCAACCTTGTAATGAAACTGAGGAATTCCCTTACACAACTTTAATTCATTTTGAGATCAGGTTCTCAAGCTGCATACTGGAGAATTTTAAAATTAAGGAAAAAACTATCAACCTTAGCTGTTCTTGCTTCATCTCCACTTCTTATTAGTCTTATATCCACAGCCTGCCTGCCATGTTTGTGCCTGAAGCAATTAACATGGTATTATCCCACCTACTTAACCTGAATATCCAACAGGGCACTTCCTTGACTGAATATTTCCTATTTCAATCACAGAATTATGCTCCCTTAAAAAATTCTGTTTTATGAATTCAGTATTACTTCATCTATGCTGTAAGACTTCTGGCATAAACATCTGTTTCCTTTCATAAAACAAGAATGATAAATAATAAGAAATTTCCTCTATCCCAGGCAATACAGTAGCAGAGATGTGCATTCAAACCTCATTAGTCCCCACCCAATCTAAAGAAGAAACTGCTGAAATCGTCTGTTTGCCAGAATGAGTCCTAAGTGGAGGGAAAACATGCTTGAAGTAGAAGAGAATGAATTAGCCTTTACTGCATGAAACAGGAATTTATTGTTGCCTTAACAACACTCTACAATATGGTTATGAGCTGGTGGCTCTTTCAATTGTAAAATTCTGCAAGAAAACAATGAAAACACAATGGAAATTATCTTTTCTTCTCAGAGTTCACAAGGCCTTAGTAAGCAGTGGCCCTGTTAAGGGCACGTACTTAACCTGTCACAACCTGCACTGTTTTTTTCTCTTCTTTTTGGGTCCACTTTCTGTCCCTTCAGCAAAAAAAGGACCCTTTACCACATTTCTCTGCATTGTACCATATCTAATATCTGGATTGATCTAAGGTTCAGATAAATGAATTTGCCTCTCTCCTATATCAGAGGATTTTTGTTAGTAATATGTGCCATTGAGGCATGGGAAAATAACCAAAAAGAGTCTGAAAAGAGTCTGAAAAGGCCCTGCAGAAAACAGAGAGAAAACTCAGGGGACACTATTCAGAGGCAGGCGCACTCTTGGCAGACAGACAGACAGAGGGTTTTGTTCTGGCACATCACTCCCCAGCTGCAGCAGCAACAGGCCATCTCCTCCCCTCCTGAGCTGAGGAGACCCTGGGCTCCCCAAGGACAGCCTTTCCCACTGTCCTGCTCCTGCTGCTCCCTACGGAGGGCAGGGGCAGAGGGGACACTTGTGGCTGGTTGAGAGGTGGCAGCAGAAGACATCCCAGTCTCTGAGACTGGCCCCTTCCCTGGTGGGGCAGGCAACCTATCAGTTGTAGTGAGAACTTAGGAAGAGTCTTATTTCAAAATTTCTGTAATACCTTTTCCTAGTCTTCCAGTGAGAAAGTCACAAATAAAACTGAATGATACTACAGAGACTTTGGATCACATGAAGTACCTCGCTGTCAGGCTGAAATCACCAGTAATAAGTGCAAAGAAAAAATGTAGATGAGTGTACAACATTTTCCAAACTGAAGCCAAAGAGAATTGTAGTTCTTCACAGATATCTCCAGAGAATTTACATGTACCATGATGGCAACGATACTAATGTAGCTAAACTTTATTTCTTTCATATGAAGGAAAATTTTCTCTTCTACAGAAAAAGATGTTTATTGTCCAATTTTAGTTTTTCTACCTCCTTGAAACTTGGCAGCCATTTGACACCATCCATCTCCATTAGGATACAATGGGTCATGAATTGGCTATTTGGACAATTATAATCCCAGATGGTTCCTTTGCAAAAATTTCTACAACTCACTGGCACCACATACAGTTAGATTCTAGTTGTACAATAAATGTCATTTACACTGGTTGACTCCATTTTCCTTTTCTTATCACTTTTAGGTCATTTTATGCCATTCTTTTTCTCAGTCTTAATTCTACTTTGCAACCTGATATAATTTGACTCATCATCCCTATAATGGGTCTATTTCTCCTCTTTCAAGCTATATGAAAATATAGGAAATATTCTGTATCATGCATACTGATTAGCAATAACCAAGGCACACTTTAAGAGAATTACCATGTGTTACCATAGACAAGAAATGCAACTAATGTAAAGTCATGTTCTAGCCATGGTAACAGAACCTGTACCAACTACTGACACAGTGCAACACTTTAACTGATTGAAAGTCTTCGGCAAACACAACTTCTATGATTTTGCTGGTAAACATGAATAGTGCCAAAAAGATGGACTGCTTTCCCTTTTTACACACTTTTCTCACGAAAAGAAGTTAGCTTATTTCTACATTGTGACAGCAATTTTTGATTACTAAAAACGGGAAGGTAGTCACACAAGCAACACTGAAGGAAGCAAAAAAGTGATCTAATCTCCCCTTACAAAAGAAAAAGTAGCCAGTCAACAACACTAAACACAAAAGCACAGCACCCACCAGAGAAACAGGCAGAAGAACAGTTATTCCAAAAACGAGCTACAGTGTAATGCTATACATCTACAGCTATAGATCAGGCATAGTAAATTTGGGTTTCTCTTTTTATAGAAGTGTTTCTAAAAAAACTCCTTTGGTAAACACCAGCAAAGCCTTTACTCCCAAGCAAAGCAAACACTGAAGGAATTTGGTGCTTCTCTTTTGAGCAGTCTGCTCTCTCCACCCTCTAAAAGGATACCCAAAACAGGAGGGAATGGTGCTGCTTGAGCAAATGCCTTTTAGCAGGATTTCTCCATGAGTGAAAGCTCCAGCACCACCTGCTCACAGTCAGAATCTGCTACAGCTCATGAAAACTGCCTTGGAACTTGAATAACACTTTTTAAACCTTCAGCAACGTTGTTTAGAATCAGGGATGGAAAATGTAAAAACCAACATACCTTCCCCTCTGGCAGTTCAACAGGTGTGTGCTACATTAACTAACCCAGTCTCTGTGCCACTGCCACCTTGACGTCATTGTTACTGGGTTGACAAAAGGTTTCCATGACAAACTAGAAAGCTGATCTGTTATCTCCCCTTTGGAGGAAATTGAAGTGCCCTCTCTCCCATATTCTGCTAGACCCACCCATCTTGTTTTTGGCACGTAGCGCAGAGAGTGTGTTTCTGTGATTGATTTAGATTTCCCTCTGCTCTGAAATAGAGAAACCAACTTGTTTGTTGTTTTTCCCTTAACTTAAACTAGAGGGTGACACCCTCATCCCATTGCCATCCCAACTACCTCACCCAGAGCACAATCTTCTTTGTAGGCATATTGTCTACCAGTCTCAGAAAGAGAACAGATAACACTGAAAGAGGACAAACTTTGAGGCAATGAACAAAAAAACATTATTAGGACATTTGATTCTCTTCTTGGCTATAATTTATTACCTCTACTAGCAAGCATGACCCATAATAGTTAGCAGATGCTTGAAACATCTCATTTTGAACTTTGCCTAGGATTAAAAGAGATCTTGTAGAATTTAAATTGCTGCAGAATGAAATAAGGTTGCCTTTCTTAATGTGACAGAAATGTTCATCCTACCCTTAAACAAAGAGGACTGTTTTATGTTCTGTAAGTACTGAGGAAGCTAAATTTCTGCGCACAGGCAGCCTCACACTATAAATTTTATATGTATCTAATTTGCAGCAATTGACACAAAATAACCCCAGTGGAAAAGGCTGGCCCAGCTGCCTGAATGCTTCTTAGGTTTTTGCTACAAAACCTGCAGCTCACCACAACCAGGAGAACAATGAACATGAACATCATTGGCCATGAACATCAGACTAGCAAATTTGGAGGTACAAATTTACTTATTATCATCATTACTATTCTCACTGCATCAAGGGAGAACCCAGCAGTCCTCAAAGAGGATCATGTCCTGAATATAGAAAGGAAAAATAAAATACACTTTCCAACAGCTGTGCAACCCCACCAGCCTTTCCGTGCCTGTGCAGCAGAGCAAAGGCACCCTTTATTTAAGCACTGGGATTGATGCTAAATTCAACCTCATGGGTATAGTTCCTATGGATCCTCTGGGACTACTGATTCCCCTACCTCTTGTTGCTACACTGATCAGACTTCAGCCAAGGGCTAACTAATTCATTAACACAAATGGCTAAGCTTTTGAATTGAGGAAGTTAACATACAAACAGCTAATTTAAAAGCAAGTTTAGAACTCAAAATGAATTACTGTTCCCTTTCAGACTGCATGAATTTCTTCTTTGCTTGACATTTTAAGATTTTTCATTGATTCCCATACTTGCAGGTTTCTTAATGTTTGCAAACTGAGATCTTGCATGGCAGACATAAGATCTGAAACAGGTTTTTAAAGACCTGCTGTACTGAACAAAGATGTCCCCAGCCTTTATACATCTGGTTTGAGTTAATATTTGTATCCCCTTAGAATACATGAGGTTTTTTCCTAAGCTAGGCTTTTCCTAGTACACGTGTTTTAGTAACATAAGGTTGTAATATACTGCTGTCAAACAGATGTGATTCTGGAGCTATCCCAAAGAGTACTGCTCACCTTTGGAGGGATGCAAAGTCTAAACCAAGGGTATTCTGTTGTTTTGGTGGAAGACAAATGCCTTGACTCCCATTAAGATTATTTTAAATCTTGCTGCATGACAGCTGCTTACAACTGGCATGTAATATTAAAGATGTTATTACATGAACATGAAAATAGCTAACACTTTTGCAAATCTAATCAGCCTATTTAATTAATTGTCCCAGTGTGGTTCACAGCTCAAAAAGACCTTCAAACCAGTGCAGGGCTTAAAAACATACACTTAACCAAACTCTGTTCCTGTTGAACAGAGGTCAGCATATGCTTAACATTAAGAGCATGGGCTTAATGGGCTCATGAAACATGTCCTGGTTTATGACTCAGCACAAGCAATTTGCAGCTCTCTTTTCATCTTCCTTACAACCACTAATGTACCCATGGAATTTCACAAGCCAGTGGCAGGAAGTGGAGCATTGGCCTCATCAAGGGCCCATTGGGCCAGTACACAGCACCAGCCAGGGACACATCATCCCCAGCTGGGAGCCCTGGTCAGGGTGTTCCATTTACAACCAGAGAACGGCTGAAGGAAAACCACCACAGCTAATTACACACCATAGCTATTTAGCATGAAGAAACTACATGCTAGAATAAGACCCCCAGGTGTTTTTACTGCAGATTTACTGTAACTCCACCACTCCCAGCAGGTGTCAACACTCCTGACTCTGAGAACACACCACCTGCATGTATTTTTTATATAATTACCATGATTTTCAGAAATATGCTCTGTGGTGCTCAAAGCACAGTCATTAATCTTCAGTAATCTCTCTGAACAATTTCAACTTTTCTGAGCCTGGAGCCCCTCTATAAAGCAGGGGCTGTATTGTCTGAGTATAGGATTTTATGCAAGGCAGTTGCTATGGCAATGTGACAGAGAGGGCAGAACCCAAACAATAATTGAGCATCAAAGTATTCTAAGTGCAGGGAAAATTCAGAGGTAGATTCCGTATTAGAGCTATAGGCCTTCCAAACTGCAGATTTTAAAACATAGGAAGGCTGGATATTTTTATAAGCTCTCTTGGGGATAGCTGTATTCCAGCAATGTATTATCACTGATGTGTTCCCATTATAATCCATCCATTTCACAGAAAACGACATGTTTTGTAGAGGAGTGGAAAAGCAATCTGAAAAGGAACAATTACACATCTCAGCTTTGGGTAGAGAAAAAAGAAAGAGGTTGGAAAAAAAGGTTATAATCCAAACTGTATTTCAATAGAAAGCCTGGCTGTTGTAAAAATAATAATGGTCTTGGCTAGTCACTTGTTGTTAAATAATGAACCTTGTGCACCTTTATAATATTATTGCAGGCATTATATAGAGTGCCCTAATAAAAATGGATGGCTAACTAAATGAGAAAAGGCTGCTGCATTGTTTTATAAGGCAAGAATCCAGTTTCAGAACACATAAAATGTAAACTCCAAACCAAAGAGTTTATACCAAAAACACAACATAGTGTTATTGTTATTATTACCCTGTTGCTCTTGTATATGCTGCTACAAATGTGTTTTCAAAATAATTAAAATCCAAAAGCATTAGCAAAGGAGCAGACCATAATTGTGTCTCAAGAGTGCTGAGTGCCCCAAGCTGTTACAAACCTTCATTGAAGAAAGGTGCTGGTTTTATGTTCATGTGGATTGGTTTGCCACTTAAAAATGGGAACATATAAGTATGCAAGGTATAAAAAACCTAGCAGAAGACCTGGGACATAGATGATCTTTGTTCTAACTCCATCTCTCTTTCTTGTCCAACATTTAACTTGTATGACTCCACTCTCCTATATCTTTTCTGAGTCACAGAAACAGGGATAGTGCCAGTCATACTTTCATAAGATTTAGTATAGGCTTGCATTTATTGGGTTTGGTTTTTTTTTTTTTTTTTTTTTTTTTTTTTTTGCAAGAAACAAAATTTTTTGGATGTTTGGATTAGCACATTTCTAGGAAGAGAAAAGCCACTGAAAGAAGTGGAAGTGGGGAATTCACCAGCCTCCTCAACACCACTACTGGCCCCTGAGCCTAAAAGAGGACTGATGTCCTTCCCTCCATGACAGAGAGATCTGCAGTTATTAGGACTGGTCCTGTTTACCTATGGAAAGCCAACCAAGCTATTTGTATCAGCAGCCTGTTCTTTTTGCTCCTGACTGCTTGTCCAGATGCAGGCATTAGTGACATACTTTTAATATTTTTGGCTTCTCATGCATAACTAGCAGTCCCCATGGAGCAGACCCAGCACAGGCCAGCTTCCCACAGAGCTGGGCTGCGTGGACAGCCTCCAGCTACAGCAGAAGCTTCTCCTGAGGGTCAACCACCTATGAGGTCTCTCAGCCAAGTGGAGTCTCTGGTAATGTGTGTGTCCATAAATATATGTGTTCATACTTCTGCATTTTTTCTAATTAGAGCAAGTTCTTGGTTGCTCTCCCTAGCCTTAAGTGGATTTCCACAGAAATTATTTCTGAGATCAGAAGCTTCTGCCAGGTTGCTTAAAATTTGTCCAATGGGTACAAAAGTCATCAGAGGGCAGAGCACAAACAGATGTGGAAAACACAAAAGAAAATGTTGCTTCCTTAGGAAACTAGGTTAAAAAGTTTCTCCAACCACAAAGGTAAGGATAAATCTCTCCAGGATTTCTCTACAAAATTGCTTGTCCTAGAATAATTATATTTTATCTGTGTCTGTCAACTAGCCAGGTTTCCATCATTTAATACATCACATGTTTATTTTCTATTGTTCTCCTCTGTTAATAAAAATATCACATGGCCCAAATCAAATGCCTACCGAAAGTCTATCACTATTTCCTCTATTAGATGAATTATAAACTCATAAAATAGCTTAATTAGTCAAGACATCATTAACTCACACTCTTTATTTGTCATTTCATTGTTATTCCTAGAGCCAATATACCAGGTTTGAAATTCGGTGATAATAATTACAAATGAGGCAGCAGATGTTGAAAACGGCAATGTTTTTATCAGCTGACAGGTGAGGTGGAATATCTGACATGAATCCTCTTACTGTTTTTATTTTAGGTTAAATACAATTTCTGAAAGTTTCTCAGGATCTTCTGTATTTATATCTCATGAAGTAATACAGATACCCATTACTATGTCAGTAGAAACCAAACCAGCTTTGCTGCTGTAGCTTAGACATTCTTGTAGCATAGGAGACCCTGCTATGGAAACTTTAACAGATTTGGATAACAGTTCCCTAATGGACATGTTAATTAACATGATCCCCTGTATTGTTCCTTCTGGGTAGGACCAAACCATCCCATTACATTTACAGCTTTAAAAGTTGTCTTGTAACAGAGGTCAAGGATCACCTGTTCCTGAGAGCTGAACTGCACTTTAATGTTATCTCTAACCCCAGAGACTGGAAATTACTCATGGTGGGTATAATCTGAAGTTGCTAAATGCCAGGGCATTAAGTCAGGTGTAAGTTCATGTCTGATTGCTTGCAGGTTGCAGTTGTGCTCCTTTTTCTGGGCCAGGATAGAAAAAACCTGCACAGCCTACAGGCTGGACTGGTACCATCAGCATTGCTCAGCACAAATAATGTAGAGCTCTTTTCATAGCTCCAGGATAAGCAATTTCCACTCACACACTAGTATAGTTCCTAAAGTGCCAATGAGGCAGGCCAGTCTATGGTATGGCAGCTTGTTTTATTGTATTAATTTATGATTCAGTAATATTTGGTTCTATTGTAACCAGTTGTCTGTGCATTTCAACGTTTAAACCGCTTCTTTCCCAATCCCCTCCTGGCTGTCTCTGCAGTCATAATAAAGTGTGATATTGGATAGTTTGGCATTTGATTAATAGCTGTTCAGATTGCCTTGGCAGTTTCAGAGTATGCTAATTGGGTTAACAAGGTACTAAGTGCTCCAAGGTGTTATGAATATGTTGTAAAATCAAAAACTCTGCTGTCAAATGCGTTCATTACTCATGGTATGCAATTTGCTTGCAAGGAGCCTACTCCAAAAGGCAATATTTCCAGCCATTTCTCCTACTCATCTGTGAAAGACATTAGCACACTGGCACCAAGAACATCTTTAACCAATAGTGTCTCATTTCTAGAGAAAGAATCACAGCCAACAGGCTCCTTGGTATCTTTGGAGAGTGTCTGATTCCTCTTCAGTCTCCTCTCAGAAAAGCAAGACCAGATAGGCGACCTGGACACAACTGGTCCCAATTGGGCATGGGCCTGATACCATCAGGTCCAAAGTCTGGAACACCCAGCCACTACCTGGGGCTGTTCCACATGCCTCACTTTCTGCCTTTTCCCCATCCCAGCCCCTAGGCTTGATTGCTGTTCCCATTCTCCTGCTCCCCACCATTTGCACTTTAGGCACCATGCCTCATTGCCACCTCTTGTTATCCAGGCACACTGCCCGGCAGTGTTCCTAATTTTTGCAAAATAACAACTTCAGCATTCAGACCTAAGGGCTTTCAGAAGCACCTTATACTCTCCATTTTCCAGGTAAGATCAGACCAAACAATGGCACTACTGTTCAAGCCTCCAGAACAGACAAGACAGTCACAGTATCATTTGTTCCCATTACCCCTTGTGCTGATGCCAAATTTATCCACTGACATAAGAGACAGGTTCACAGGATTCCTTTTCCTTCTGCTAGTTCTTTCCTACTAAAGGTCACACCTCCCGATTCCATCCTGTGGAACTGAACAACTCATTCTTTACTGTCTTCCCTTCTCCTGTTCCTTCCCCATTCCATTAATATAAAAACCTCACCCAACAGTGACATTCAAGCTGACACTGATTTCTGCTGTATTTGAAGTCAATGTAATAAACCCTATATCTTTCCCTGATACAACTGAGACATACTAACCTGAATAACTGGGCCAGTTACCCAGCCAGAACACTGGTTGAAATTAAAACTGGATGGGCAGATAAAAACAATGCCTCTAACCAGCTAACCAGCATCAGTAAACAAAGTTCCTGGCAACACTGAGGTTGGATCTAGATATATGGAAATGAAGTTTCCTGTCTTTTTTTTTTTTTTTTTTTTTTAAAAATTTGAAGATAAAGTAAACCACTGCACACTATGCAGCAGGCAGGTTGATAACACATGAATATGAGAAACAGGTAAGGAAATGATCACCCAGTCAAGAGTTTGTTTGCATAAGAATTAATCACCCAACAACGCATTTCAGCGGAAGCTGGAAAGGCGTGTACAGAGGATGATTTGTTCTAAGGAAGAGCTGACTTTAAATGGTAGCAGCTCTTCATGCAGCCAGCACTTTTCAATGGAAAAAGGTGTGACAGCAGGAAGGAAATGTTTAATCTTTGGATCTAAAAACATGACTCTTCCTTGCTTGACTAAAAGACTAGTGTTGGCTCAAAGCCAATAGAAGGCTCATGACATTCTCTTATTTCAAAGCAATAACCTGCTTGAGAGGGGACACAAATTCAGGCCCCATTAAAGTCAGTCCTCCTGTGCTTAAAAGAGACTGGATTTGGCCTGGAATTTGATTCCAAAAGTAGAGGTGGGAATGCACAGGTGGGACAGGCAGCTGAATGCAGACAGCTCATATGCGTGTTCTAACACAACACTTCTAACAAGAGAGAATTCTGTATTTGCTATATTGCAGTTGAAGAAAAGAGAAACCATCTATTTTTCTGCATCAAAAAATCACTGGGACCAGTCACACAATGGAAGCATGCTGACCCTCAAACAGCTCCTGGAATTATCGCTTGCATTAGCACATTGCACTAGCTCATAATGGTGGGCAAAGCAAAATTGTGTATAGCAATCACAACTAAGCACAAAAGGTTCAAATCTGACTGATTTCAAAGGGAAGTAACTATATGCCCAGCAGAGAGCTTTTATTCTGCTAAATAAAGGCTACCATGCCCTCTCTCTGCCTGTTGCTCATGAAAGAGCTTGGTCACCTACCCTGTGTGGTGAGTGGAGGATGTGCAATTCAAGCTGCTTCCAGTGACTTCTTTCTTCCTACACAGCCACCAGAACTCCCATAACATATCACAAGGCTGTGCAGGGGGAATGACAGCAGCTGGGTAATCTAACACTCCTACACTCCTAACCCTTTAGCTCCAGCAATTTAAAAGGCATGCTCACAATTTATTTAATCCTAAAATCCATCATGTCACAAGAGTTAATAGCCAGATAATGCTATGCATAACATTCTAAGCATGGCACCATAAATAAGAAAGCATTTAAATAAAAGAGTTTGCAGCAAACCTTCAAATCCAAGGTTCCCTCATTAAAAACCAAACCAATGTATTAATTTCCACTGCTGCATATTTTAAAGACATGAAAACCAGATGATAAGATGGATATGGAATATGAGACAGACCTCCCATGCAATTGAAGTCAGTTGCTGTCTTATAGCTTGTCAGCATATTTGTTAGGACAGGATTTACAGCCAAAATAGAACAGTGAGACCCCTTCTGTTGGTGATGATAATGTGAAAAAAGCAAAAACTCTTCTTAATTCTGCCATCATTCAGGGCTCATTTAAAACTCACTGAACTGCTAATAGCTACCATGATTTTATTTCATTTTCCTCAATCATACACATGCTGTCTTGGGAAACAGAAACCCTTACTGTGCCCCATCATGAGTTTATCTTTACAATTAAAGTTGTTTTTCTTTGCCAGATTTATTTTCTCCTCTTGAGCATAAAGAAATTTAGCAAGAGAGACACAATCTGTTGTGACAAAAGGGCAAAGCTAGAAAAGTGTTCTAGCTCTTACAATGGTATTTTTTATTGTTTCCCATGGGGGAATTATCTCCATTAATGGGGATTGCAAATCTCTGTGTACTGGGACATTAGCTTCCCTCATGCTTGTTACTGAAATGAAAAGAGACAACTAAAATATTACAGAGCTGTTTTATAAAGCACTTATCCTATTAAGCCACTTAGCCATAGTCCTTACATAGGGATGGGATGCCCAGAACAATTCTTTGGGGAATTAATCAGTTATAACATTAAGAAAAGCAAAAGAATGCTCTCATTCATTAGGATCAATTTTATCAGTTACTGTATTGGTCCTATCAGCAAAAATGCCAGGTTTGTGGATGCAAGTGGTCACCTTTCAGATCTGTACCTGGGGAGCACATCCTGGTTCTCCTGAAATGCAGCAGTGCTGCTCTTTGTCTCTCACAGCAAGCAAGGACTGGGAACACACAGATGGAAAATAAGTTGTACATTTGTTTAAAAGACATCCGCTTCAGCCCAGCTCTTACTTAGCTATCTTTATTCTTTTACTTCCCCCCTCTCAGGGAAAGTGATTTGTTCAAAGGCTGGAGGCAAATCCTGCTCCTACTGTAACAAAACCCAGAGCAGCTGATGAACTCCTAAAAGGCTGGATGTGACGTAGAGCTATGAGAGGCTCAGAGCCAGACACTCACCTGGTGAACAGTGAGGTTCTTTCCTTGACTTGAAATAAAAGTGATTTACATATCACACTGTTTTCTTTGCATTTCTTCAAAAGACTTACCTTTTGTGCCTTGCATCTCTGACCTCAGCAGCTGCCTAACCCAGTACAACAGCACTCACCATCCTCTTTCTTGATCTTTGCAGTACCACATAACTAATTCCACTTCAGCATCAACAATTTTTTTTTAATTAATTTTTTTTTTTTTGGTGGAAATGAGCAGCCAAGTGCTCCTAAATAACACAGGGGCATCACACAAAGAGAAGGTCGTAAGGCAGGAACTCGATGAGTCTGAGAAAGGGTTGATTTTTAAAGTCCTTTCTCAGTACTCAAATTTCTCTCCCAGGAAGTCTGAAGGACAGAGGTTTTTTAAAGGCAAAAGGTACCAAAGTTTCAGTTGCTGGGGAGGGCAGCAGACCTTCAGAGTTGGAGGGAGTTTCTGCAAAATAACTGTACTGAGGCCAGGACCTAAGGAAGAACGTGAAACAGATTTCAGAAGACAACCCACAAAACCAACGCCCTGGAGGGCTGGTTTACCCCTCTGTTATATCTGAGAGGCAGGGGGATGGGGATAGTGCCATAGTCTGCTCAGCCATTGCAACAAAACCAGGCCATTCAAGAACCTCAGTCCCCAGCCTATTCCTGCAGTCACAGCTGTTTAAGCCAGTAAAAAGCTGGGCAAGGCTGGATCTTCTGTAGGGGAGGTTCAGGGCAGGGGGGCATCAGCCTTTCAACTGCCCCAGCTCACACTGGGGCTCAACACCCCAGCCTGCACAGTAGAGGACTGTCCAGGATGAGAAGGCAAAGACCAGTCATCTGAATGCCATTTTGCCCATTTTATAGGTAGTGATGGGTAGAGAACATGGCCCTTACTTTTCTAAGGACAATCAGTTAAATTCATACAAAAATCAGCTCTCACTGCATTATCTGCAGCAAGCCAGGAAGCTGAAATTTCCCTGCGTGCATTTCACTTTTCTTTCTTTTTTCTATATAAATGTCACACTTCTAACTGATGGCTTAATAAAGACTCAAGTTTTAAAGGAAAATCACATGGCTTGGCTAAGCATTCCTTTTGCTGGGTAGACCCCTGCTGTCCCTCCCTATTGACTGCTCAGGATCATGCAGTAAATATCAACACTGGAGACTTCTAGTAATAATGCCAACTGAGGCCCAGGACCTGTGGGGCACAGCTGGTTTCCACCCTCAATTCTTCTTGCAAGCTGAGAAGGATCAGCACCTCGAGAGATAGTGCCCTAAAGATACAACAATAAACCCAACTGACTCTTGTGAAAATAAATAATCAGCAATCAACACACAGGTTTTTTTCCATGGCAGTGGAAAATACGCATGTGTGGTCCAGCCTTGTGCTTTCAATAATTGTTTATTTGCAACTACAGTCAGGAAGTGATGCTGTAGTAACAGGAAAAATGAGCCCAGGCAGAAAAGGAGTTATGGAGTTGTGCCATGTTTCACACTCTTCTGTTTCTTGCCTGCACACATTTGAGGAGGGAGAGTTTGGTCTGGGTTGCTGGTGGGTTTTAAATTAATGCAAGACACAAACACAAAAATAAAGTTGATCTGGACAGCATCTGCACTTGGATCCTGGACACAGAGGCTTGGGGGAAGCTTTGGATGCCTCTCTCCCTTCCATTAGCTGCTAGTAGCAAGGCATGTGTGTGGTTTACAAGGTGGGGAGAATGCTGAATCCAAGGCAGGGAGGTGCCTCCTGGGGCATCCTGCAGCAAAAATACTTGGCTCCAGAATAAATACTGCCTCAGATCACTGAAAAGGCCATGAGTTTGTGGACAAGCAGAAGAAACCAAAATAGCCCTTCCCATAACTCAAAGCCTTTTCCTACCTACTTGACCTGATGAGGAGAAGAAAGAATCCCTTACCAGGATTTAAGGGGAAAGAGAAGTCAAAATAACGATATATTGAGTGGTGTGTTCACTTCCTCCAGTCCCCTCACATGGAACGTCTCCAGTTTTCAGGAAAGCTTTTACCTCCCTTAGCTACTTGCCCAGCTCTGTGCTTCCCTGTGGCTTTCCCTCCATGTCCCATGCCTCCTTCTCTTGCCTCCCAGTACCTGTGTTCTACTGATACTTTATGGTCCTCCATGGTCACAGCTGTGCTCAACCAGACAACACACAAACACTAAGGCTAAAGAGTTAAAATCAATTATCTCACTATCTGGCTGCTCCCTGTTGCCCATAATCAAGCATTCCACCTTGTACGAGGGCCATGCCACAGGAGAATGCATAAATGAGTTTTATATAAGTTTTATCTACAGGTCGGGATAGAGAAACATTTACCAGCAGACAGCAAGATGAAGAGAGGAGAAGAGTTGAGATGGGAGGTTGTGAGATTTTCCCAAGAACTGATGAGCTCTGGAGGCACACAGTCCTCCAGATAATTCCCCAGAAATGGATAAGTTCAGCTCACCAAGAGTCAGCCAAATCTGGATAAGGCCAGCAGCACACCCTAGCATCACTCAGAGGCAAGGTGCCAATGGCTGCTGCTGCTGCAGATATACCCTTAATGAAAGAAGAGACCCTTCAGCAGAATTTCCTAACACCCACCTAAAAGCTGCTACATGACTGAATTAAAAGTGTTCTTAAAAATATTGTTTGTGAACTGTATTTTCCTTCGCCTTGATATGAAGAAAAAGGAATTTGGAACAGTTTTCTTTAGTTCCCCTCCCTTCACACAGAGGTTTTTTTTCAAATCAAACCTCCTGCTATTATTAACTTCGAACTTGAATGATCTCCAGTGTCCTCTAATGTCCTTGATCAATGAAGTTTAGTGTTGTTCAAAGGGGAGTTCCTAATGCTAAGTTCTGATCTCACTTAAACTTTTCTTCATTTCAAATGAGACAGTTACTCTGTGTTATCTGTATGTGCTCTTTATAGCTGGAACCATGCTGCTCCAAGGTCTTCTAAGTTTCTTGAACAAACCTGGCATCTCTAGTAAGCATTAACCACACACAAATGATGAATTCTAAAATGAAAAAAAAAATCAACAAAAAACTATGCCAAAAAGAAAATATATTGTTCCTCCAGAGGGATATATTTTATATTGTACATCCAAATTAAACAAACAGACTGTAATCACCAGAATGAAATCCCAGAAACAACTCAAAACAATGGCACAGGAAAAATAAACATGAACTCAAGTTCTTTGAAGAACAGGAGGAGAACGGTCAGATTTAGATGAGGAACAACTTCTTGCTTAATGACAACACAGAAAGCAGAACTTGAGATGAAATTAAAAAAATAATGAAAATACACTTTTTAAAAACAAGTTCTGAATACTATTTGCTCCCTTCTTTCCAAGCCAAGTACTTGAGATGATCTAGTGGCCCAAGAATGGATACAGAGACAACTCCAGAATACTGGTGGACAATTACTGTTCCATTTATGTCCTCATTTGGAGGGGACCCCATAATCTACACCCTTTTAATTAACTGTTTTGTCCCTTTAATCAGCAGACTAATTTGGAACACCAGCACAAGGCTGAGGCAGGAGTGGCCATTTTTTGTTCTGAGCAGGCTGGTTTCCAAAGTGGTGTCAGATTTTTGGGCAGGTGAGTCTGGGCAGGTGCTGTGTGCAGCAGGTGAGAGGTGATGGTGAGGGTCAGTCTGCAGCAGCCCAAGGTGAGGAATCACCTCAGCAGTGTCACTCCAGGACTGGCATCCTCTGCTGTGCACGAGGTGCAAGGACAAAGGTGAAAAGGAATTGTTCATGAGGAGAAAGGGAAGGAACACAATGTTACTTTGATAAGCAATAGTGAGGAATTGGCCTTTAATGACTTACAGTTCAGCTCACACTCACATTAGTGGATATAGAAGAGGAAGGAGCTCAATCACTTGATCTCTTCAAATACATATGCTTTTGTCTAACCATTTTTGCTGGAAAAAATTATTGATTTTGACTAACAAGAATCAATTTCAACTGTTTCCCAATCAGTCGAAGATCAGTTCAGAGATAGAAACTCCTCTCCCACATGAAGTCCAACTCAATTTCTAATGCAAGGTAAATGGCAACAAATCTTTGGCATCTGATTCTTTGAAAATCACAGCACATTTATAAAAGTCAAACAACAGCTGGTACCTCTGCAGAGCTGAAAAACAGAATATCCCTCAATTCTTCTGTGCAAATCAATAATTTATCTTAATCCTTCTATTTTAAAATCACTGGGGTAGGTCATGTATTTGAAATAAAGAAAAGAATTTTACTGTACTTCCTTCTTAGTCTGTTTTGATTGCATCGAATTCATTCACTTAAACATCCCCCTAACTTAAACATCCTCTTTCTTCACAGCAGGCATCAAAATATCTTTTTTTGTTTGCTTAGTAATAGAGATTTATTGATATGAAGCTTATTTCCTGTCATATAAGACCATATTACTGTCCACAGCTGAGTGTCCAGCCATCTTTTAAAGGACAGCACTCTCCACCTTATTCTGTACATTTAAAAATTACAGCCATCCTGACTAAGCAGGACCACATGTGCTTCAGAAGTGTCTTGTGATTGAGAGATATGACATTTGCAGTGGATCCAGGATACTCATCATATGAGCTAAGATTATATAATTATACAAACCCTGTATGCCTTGCATGAATATGTCCATCAGGACATCAGTACAGAATCTGATGTTCACACTGCTTGCAGAAATAGAAAGGAGAGATCCAGTGGGTTACCACAGAAATTACATTTAAATATCCTCAACAGGAATGTGTTGATATTTGTAACTAAAATGTTCTCAGGATACCTTCAGTCTGAAGGAGTTCCATACACTTGTTTTATCATAATGGGACTTCACTTATTTTTTCAAGTGTTACTGATTTACATATTTTCCACCAAAGGATGCATTAGATTTAAAAGATCTGAGAATAAGACTGAAAGCATACTGAATGCTGATCCTTATGTCCTAAATGAAAAAGCATGGTTTATTAAAGTCAATAGCAAATGTTCTTTATGAAATGGATAGCAATAGAAATGAAAATTTACAAAACACACTTTATAAAAGAAGTGGAGCATGTTCTACCTGCCCTGGATGTAGCAGCCAGTTCTGCATGGAGGAAAATGCTGAGATAACATCTTTGAAAAGCCCCTTTCTGTAGGACTTCATTTTCAGGGACTTGCAGCTGAATCTGTTCTCAGCATCTGATTACCCAACTGAATCTGGATTCATATTTGCTTTTATTTATCACCACAAAAAAACAACCAAACTTTGGAGAGGTGTATAGAAAATATCTGCTGCTTCTTGCACTGGTCTGGAAATAAACTTTGGGTGCTGAGCAGTGACTCTGCACTGACCATCATAGGAATGGCTTTCCTTTGGGGAAAGAATTGTGTTCAAGAATTTTGAGATCAGAGATCCCCTGAGAGTTCAATAGTACCTTCAGAAGTCCCAGCTGAGATGTTTAAAAAGCACGGCAAATTTCATGCCTGCCTTTTATGAAGCTATTTCCTGGAAATATTACCTAATGTACAACATGCTATTTCCATGGGCACTGCAGATGTTTTGGCTTTGCTGTATTTTCACAGTATGAAACACTCAAATCTCTGGGAAATTTCTTTGTAAAGTTCAACTACTAGATAAGAAAAAAAACCCCCAAAAAACCAAAAAACCAAAAAAAAAAAAAAAAAAAAAAGGGGGCCTTTGGGGAAACTCATCCATTGTCATCACCTCCTTCATAGGTACGTGGGAAATTGTCCAGCTATGCAGTACAAGAAAAAATGAGTAAGGCCTTTAACTACATGATAAGGACTTTCACTAAAGTCCTCTGAATAATTACGATGAAGTTTGCAAGTGCTTCCAACCAGTGTTGTATTTTCAAAGCAGCTGATCATGCTTTTATTTTGTTTTCCCAAATAATCTTTCCAAGAAGATTCTGTGAAACAAGACAGGCTGTGCCTGGTGCTGCCTCCACCCACAGCTGCAGCAAAAACTGGCTGGCAACAGAAAGCAAGTGTCCTTACTGTTGGTAGCACCTGCAGCCCTGACAGATCTCTTCACAGAGGTAAATCTCCTGATTACCTACCTGTTACATTTAGAAATGGGTGCCAGAAAAGACAGATAATATGGATTAAACCTGGCTGAAATCAAGGTTGGTAAGAGTTACTTTTTTGATTGTTTTGAAATCTAGTTCCAATCCAGGGAAGACCAAAATCCATTTTTCTAAAGTTCACAGAGAAAAAAAAAAAAAAAGTGTCAAAGGTCCCAGAATTGTCCTGGGAGATCTGTGTTGTAGGCAGAGCCAGCATTATTACCTGAGCTGGAGATTCTTTGCTACATACATTATAAATCACTGGAAAAAAGCTGTAAAATGACTCTGCCTGCAGATGGCAGGTGGGTAAATTTCTGTACAGCTAGAAGCCATAGTGACTGGTATACAGACAAATAAAGGCATTGTGGGACCTATCAGCCAAGTGCCCAAAGCAGAGATTAAGTCATACCAAGGCATAGCTTAGACCCAACACTGAGCAAGGAATGGTTATAATTATTTGGATCCCCTCTGAGGTTTAGAGTTTTCTGTGAAATTTTGCACAATTCAAAGTACGTGTAACACTTCAGTCCAGATTTCCTTCATTTGGAAATCTAAAAACATAATTTATACCTTGTCTGTTTGAGTGTGTTATATTTCACTCCAAGAACCTGAAGTTAATTTTCCAAAAGACTGAAAAACATCGAATTTAGACAGACAAGTAGAGCTCTGCAAATCAAAAGCTGGAACATTTAATCATTTTGGCACTGCTGCATTCCTGATAAGAAATACAGGAAGCAAAGGCAAAGTCCTTACTTATACTTAGGAAAGACAGAAAAAAAGAAAAGTGCCACAGTAATATTACTGAACATCAATGATTAGAAAGGCAAGTTCATGCCAAATCAGGCATTGCCAGCAGAGATAAACCAGTCTCATTTTATCAGCTCCAAATGTCACTTCAATGACTTCAGTTTCAGGGAACCATTCACAGTGGAAAAAAAAAGATACATACATTAGTATATTTTTCTCAGGGAAGAGCTGAATTTACAGGGGTCCTAACTGAGATTCAGAGTCAGAACTGAGAGGCAGCCTCCCAAAGCCTAAGGAAACTTTAAGAAACTATCATTAGAGAGACAGAGAGATGTCAGCTCCTAGCTGTACAATTTATTTCCTTGGTAAGATAAACATTTTGCTACTACATGACACTATCTTCAAAAGAGTTAACCACCTATAGCTAGTGAGCCCTCAAGAAGGCTAATTAAAGTGCCAAAATGTTTTATGTCAGGTTTTCCTTTGATTGTTATCATGTTTTCTCTTTTCCACAGGTGAGGGCAGTAGGAAGTCAGTGTGAGAACTGCTCTAATGCTAGGCAGCATTCAAGCAATAGAAACGCATCCTCTGGGGCCATAATTCACTCCTCTATTTCCTACCTTCACAGGAAAAACTCACTTAATAGTCAGTAGTTATTTTCTATTACATAAATTTAGTTTTGCTTGTGGTCCCATAACTCATCAGTCCCTGCAAGGAAGCAGCACTCCAGACAGTACACTGAATTCTGGCATTATCACTTGCTTGGACAGTGGCAGAATAACCACAACAGTACTTAGACAAATGAGACCAAATCAATCACTTCCTTTGCCCTTTAGAAACTCACAGTTGTTTAATCTAATCCAGTTTATGGAGAGTAAAATATCTTGGTTTGAGGAAGAAACCTCTTCAGGTCAATGCCTGGTAGATAAATTTTTGGAACCTATCGCAGTGCTCCAGAAAACAGGAAGATTTTTAACTACTCCTGATTCTGTATCTAAGTGACTCCCTGCTTCACCACCCACTCCATATTCCCAGGATCCTGCTCTCCCTTGGCTCTGCCACAGATTTACATTGCACCTTCCAGCTTCTTTCCTGCCAGCTGCATTACATAGCACGCACTAAGCACTGGCAGAGAGATTTTTCCACTGGCAGGTGTTTGCTATTCAGGTCAGTCCCACTGCTTGGGTGCTGCACAGACTCCAGTCCATGGTGACACGTGTTCTGGCCATACACAAGCACTCCTGGGCTTCAACACCCTCTGTCCCTTGACATTCCCCCAGTACTGCAGTAGAAATGTGTCTCTTGCACGTGTCTCAACACAGAGCTTACTGGCAGTGAGTGAGCACTTCCTGCTTCAACAGCAATATCACAGGGAGAAAGCTGTTTTACCTTGATTAGAAGCTTCTCAAGAAAAGAAGATTTACCCCTAAACAACTTGTTCCAACAAACCTTAATTCTAAAATCTCCCCTCTTGCACAAATTACCTTCAATTAGAAGAGTGATTATTCCCAGATTTTATAAAATCCCACCAATGTGGAAGAGGTCAAGGTCTCAGTCTCATGACTGCTGAAAGATGAGCTAGGTCTAGTATCCAATGCAAAAGATGAAAGTGTATAATGTAGATTTATTTTTAGAGGTTAAAACATTTTCAGTTCACATTTCAGAGCCTTTTTCCACATCCAAAAACAACAGAAGGAAATGAGAACTGGTCTCCCCAGTATTCTGCAAAAGCCAACAAAAAGGAGGCCATTGGAAGCTGGACCAGTATCTCCAGAAACAGCTGTTTCACAAGCCAACAGCTCAATGGGCTTAACAAATGAGAATGCCCTGCATGCAACATTTCCTTTATGCAATTCCCCACTGCTTTGAATCCAAATATAAAGACTGAAATCCTGTCTGCTGTGAATAGGGCAAGGATTTCTCTCTAAGGAGAGGATTTTAAATAGCATGCTGAAGAGAGCTTACTGTATAGAACAAAAGCTGTCTCCTTTGCCTTTTGGAAAAGGATGAAGAAATTTTGCATAGTAGGTTACCTAGGACCTGACCTGGATACTCAATGGGAATTGTAATTACTGTAATAGTATTCATTATCTATTGATTCTGCAGCACTGAGTCTGGATCATCAACCCATTTCCCCCCTCTGTATAAAACTTACATGATCCAAATAATTCTTTTCCTGTGTATGAAATATTTTAGATTATAGATTGCATATAGAAGTAGCAATGGATTGCAAATGGAAAAAGAAACTCCTCTTCTCTCCTTTCCTTTTACAAAGGTGCAGACCTACAGACCTTACTTGAGGTCTGTGTTTCTATTATATTCTATTTAATGAAAATGAAATGTTTGAGCCTGGGGATAATTGCTTTACATGTTTTTGAGACTGAAAAGCCCAAGAAAAGTAAAGAAATTAAATACTCATATCCAGATTTAAGAAGCTTCTTAATCAGGTATTTAATTTAAACAGACCCAGACACTATCTCTCTTTCTTTTTTTTTTTTTTTTTTTAATGTGAAGAATCTTATATAATCACCTGACCACTGCCTGCAGTCAGGAAAATCTGCATAATGAAAGACTTAATAACATTTCTGGAGTCAGGCAAATAACTCAGAATATTTTAAAAGCAGAGAGCAGAGTCTGCTACCATAAAGGCTACCAAAACAGGTCTGAATTCAGCTCTGCATCATATGTTGGGACAATAGAGGACAATGCTGTAATTGATGTACAAATGTAATGTTTGCAAGAATTTGTGTCTCCCTCTGCAAATTCCTCATCCAAACAAGGGGAAAAAGGCAAGGGTAATGTGCCATCAAATTTACTTTGTTATGGCATCCAACATGTGAGTGACAGAGCAGGATCAGGACTCGGCCCCCAGTCAAGTGCTCTGTCCTCTGCACCAAAGGATTCCCCTGATAAATGTAGCTACATTCATGTCTTGAGAGAAAACAAATCCTCCCTGAATTTACAGTAAGGTTATTTTATTCCCACTTAACAACAAAAAACCTTTTTGTCTTTTTAGGAGTTTGAAATGTAAAAATAAGCTTAGCTCCAGGGCTGTGCCATGGTGAAAGAAAACAGAAATTGCTACTTACAACTCAGGAGGAGTTGACTCACAAATAAGTTGAAAGAAACACATATGACTTGAGGCATGAGGAGTGTTGTTAAGCAGAAGTGCTACTTGAAATTGAGAATCTTTGAAAAGTTGTAATTTTCTTTGTCTAAAATGTTGTTTGACATTCTTGTCTGAACATTCAACTAATGCTTTAGGCAATCCTCAGGCATCATAGCAAGGTTTAGGGAAAGGACAAAGCGTGTCAGCTAAATCTTTGAATTCTTTTGAATTCAGAGAGTAATCTCAACTCTTACGCATTATTTGAGAATTGCTTCTGGCCTGGAGTCAATACATAAATGGTCCCAAGGCAGGATTAATCTGCTGCCATCCTGGCACACTGCTGGCACTGCAAAGCTCTTGCCATGGGTTTGCAGATGAGGCCGCTGTGAACAGCCAGAGTTTCTAAAGGTAGGAGCTCTTTCCATTGACTCCTCTGGATGGAGATCTCACTGAGGCACATAGAGAAGTCACCCATGGAGGCTGCAGCTGCACAAAGCCTCTAGGCTGGAATCTGAGCTCATGGGAATAAGTCTGCTGACTATGCTGGAGTTAAATAGGCAGGAAGCCACTGACTGATGAACCCTGTACCCACTAGAGCTGCTATCAGCCCCACACGAGTTAATTATAGCATGTGGGCTATGGTGTGTGCCAAGAACTGTCAACTCTGACAAGAAAACCTACCTAGAGAGCATGATACAGTCCTGTCTTCCAGTGCTGATAACTAGCACCAGTCCAGGTGAGAATATAACACCTCCCAGTCTAACCACATTTCATTCAGACCCTCTGAGAAGAAAAACTCAACTACACACTGAAGGAAAAAAATCCCATGTGGTGAAATGCTACCATTAGGAGTCCTTTCAGAGCTTTGGAGACGCTGACAAGACAATCCCTGCACAGCAGCTGCCAACATGTGCTGAGGGCTTCATGCCAGCAGGTGAGCCCGATGTCTGAGCAGACACAGAGCACAGGTGTGGCAGAGCACAGGCAGACACAATTCAGCAGGAAGTAAGGCAGCTCAGCTTCATCTGCCACTTATTGGGGTAACATTGTGCAGAAAAAATGGGGGAACTATAAAGACATGCAAGGGGTTCATTCTCCTTGGAGCAAAGACATGATAATGCAGCACTCTAGGATCTGAATTATCCACAGTATTCTGGCATTAGCATAAGAAACAATAAGGAAGCTGTTCAGCAGGAACTACCTCTCTAGTTAAAGATGATGCACTGCTACCTCAGATTCAACAAAGTACATATAAGCAACCTTTAGCTTTAGCTGTACACTCAAATTTGTTTCTATTCATTAAATGCATAACAAGACAAAGAAACACACAGCCTTAACTCAGCAAGTGAACCTACCCACCTCAAAAAAAGTTAATGACACAACCCTTTCCCCAATAGTAACAATTTTTCCCCTGTATGATCTTTACTCAGTTTATCTTGTACACATTTGCTGTCCAGTTCAAACAAGGTTCTGGATAGAAATTCCTATAAATATTTCCAGTCTTGCATCCTTAAACCAACTCCTGCCACAATGGGCTGTCTTTCAGGGTACACAGCCTGTTTTGGCACCATAGCCCTTGTATGCAGCTGCAGCATGCAACATGGAGCATCTCACCTAGATGTGGCCAGAATTCATGCAACTGAGACAACGGGCTGGGGGCAAACAAGCAAAGCTTAGGCAAGTGCTTAAAATTAAGCATGAGCTCAAGTACTGCACTAAGCCAGGGCCTTTTAGCAGGAATGATAAATGTGAAAAACACAGAAAGTAAGACAAGTCCATGTGGATTGAAGCCTTCTCAGATATCAGGAAAAGTATTTGCATACATTACAGTGGCCTTCGGATTGTGAGGCTTAATACTTTTCTAATGCACATTATTGGACAAAAAAGTATTATCACGGAGACATGCATTTAAGATAAATACAACAGATAGTCTTACAAAGGACATTTATTTGCAATTAACTTCTATTTCTGAGTCCAGCTTTCGAAACAGTGTCTGCACTGAACCTTACCTGTGAACTTTACAACCAAACCTTGGACTCTGATTTTGTGAAGACACCCTTCTATCTTGTCTAAGTGTCAGCATAATTAAAGCCCTGACAAATAGACAAGTCCATAAAGGCATGGGAGAATTCAGCTTTCTACAAGTTACATGTGATTTTAAAACAACGCATAAAGAGAATATGGGCATTCTTTCAGGGGATATGACAAACTTCATCAGCGTAGCTAAGGCAATTATTAACTGCCCATTTTCTCCTACAATCAGCTGCTAATTCAGTGGAAGAGCACAGCTGGAGGTATCAGTGTGACAAATTCAAGTGAGGCATCCTAGTGGAGCTGTGGATCTGGACGCAGATTGTCTGACAAGTAAAATGACAAGTACGTACGTGCTGACAGTGTGCAGCATTCCAAGAGAATCTAGCGTGTCTCAGGGCCATCCATATGCTCCAGCATATGTCTGAGAGGAGAGGGGTCCAGAATCACAGTTTCTGGAAATGGTAGGTATCCCAAGCTGTCAAGATACTAGCCAGGAACCCAGTGTTTCTGCATTAATTGGTGTGTAAGTACCTGCATTCCCTCCAACAAAAAACTGATTTCAGCTCAGAGGGAAATATGTAACATAACCAGCTGTTTGCTCGTTCAGTAGCAGGATCTCACAGGAGAAGATTTACTAGGCAAGAAAAGGTTGCTCTGGGCTGTTTCTTCAGAGCCAATTGAAACTCTTTGTATTAACCACAAACCAGCAGCAGTAACAGATTACTGTGTAGAAGAGCAGTACTGAAACAGATGAGCACACAGAAACAGACTGGGTTTTCATAACCTAGTGAAGGGGAACACAAATTTCAGCTCACTCAGTAGAAGACAGATTTCCTGCTTTCACCTTCTATTCTGCTTTTCAGCTAAATTTTTCTGGGGCAATTACCTGCCACATGTTTTCACATTTCAGTCCTACCTTATCACTGTCCACTGTGTTCTGTGATGTCCTGGAGGCAATGGAAATGGTGTCAGGTTGACTGCTGCCATCCCCTTGGCTGTCTGCATCATCTATTCCATCTCTGCAAGAGATGTGATTGGGAAACAATGATGTTCCTTAACACACCACCAATGAGCCCAACATTACAAGTGGAGAAGTGCTGAATCAGCCTGACAGAGCTGGACTGTGCTAAATTATCCCACTGAGGCAGCCCATGATGCTGTAGAGCTCTTGCAATTTAGAATGATGTCACCCTTAGCCATGGGGTTTGGATTTGCACATAATTACACTATCTGTTTAAATTTCTTCAGGAATTTAATACTAAGCCATAAAAATGCTATCCAATCATAGGTAAAGATAGTCGAGATCTCTGCCTATTTACCTCACTGGGGCTGCTAACACAGAGTATTTTCTTCCCTTTGTGCAGATAAAATTATAAATGTTTACTGGTCTTTCAAAGTAAATACTTAAATAACACAAAATATATACTTAAGGACAAAGAAAAAATATATCTCCATTCTGTACAAGAAAATTTTTTTATTGGAGTGTATTTGCGACAGGTCTCCTGGGTGACTTGGTTATTTATGCTTTGGATGTCTCTATAACACAGCCTGAAGTAAAAGAGGGATAAAATTTGATGAGGAAATGAAAATGTTCAAATTACAGGTGGCTTTTGGGAATGCCACAACAGAAAAAAACCAATTCATTATCTATAATTTCTATTTAATCCCAGATTGAACAGGTTGACAAAAAAATTTTAGTATTACTTGACAGGCTGAACAAGTTTGTATTTGATGATGAAATACAGATTATTCACTATATATTCTTCAATATATTGTCAGGACCAACTATGATTTTGATTGCCAAACAATTGGATGTGCCAAACAAGGAAAAGAAATCTGATTTTACTCAAATGTGAAGAAGTAAAATCTACTTTAGGAAAGAACTACAACTTTGGACCCTGAAGAATTTTTAACTGTTTCTCTTTATACTTTGGAGCATAAAATGAATAATCTTTGTACATATAATTTAAAAAAGACTTCTAGCTACTTTTGCCAAGACAACATTAAAAAAGCAAAGACAATGAAAACTGCCTTGACTACAGTAAAAACCAGGAAAAAGTCCACAGACACCACATTGCTGTGGGTTGAGAAAACACCCCTGATTTCATGCTGTGGGGAATGCTGAAGTTACCTTCTACTGTTGTTTCGCTGCTTTGCTGGTGTCTTGGGGAGCTGAATTGGCTCTTTCAGAGCTCCTTTCAGATGAATGATCCTTTCTTGAATAACTTCACGGATATTTTTGATCCATTCCTGTTTTGTTTCAATACTGGATGCCTAAAGTTTCACAAGGCAGAAAGACAGAGACTTTGTCATCTTCTCACCTCCTGTGTAAAGGAGTCATGGTCAGCTGCTGAATGTCATGATTAACTGTTTGTCATCTCTGCTGCACTATTGCAGCTGCTGGAGTACCTGGTAACCCTGGGGAACTGAGAGTATTCTGACCAGACCTACTTGGTGAGCAACAGCAAAGCAAAGAAGCTCTGGATAAATACATTTAATGCTAGCAATACAGCATGCTCTGTAGAGGGGAAACAGGTTATCAGTGAGTGCACAGCTGGGATTTCCTTAGACAAAATAACTATATCAAGGATTCTTCAGCAGAGACTCACTTGACAGAATAGGCTGTCAGCTGTGGAGGTCTGTGGAAGAGGTTGGTTGCTGATAAGCCCAGTGGTGAAGGACTAAGAGAATTACACCTCCCAGCTAAACACCCTGAGACCTGCCCTGTGCCAGTGTGCAGCTGCTGAACCCAGGCTGCAAGAGGAGATGCAATTCCAGCAAGGCTGCACAACTGCCAACAACAATTGCTACTGAGGTCTTGGAGCTCAGCTGCTCCTGATGCAAGAATGATCACACAGGCAGATATGCAAGTCATGTGAATATGAGGACGGAAGAAACTGACCTTTCTGAGCTCCCAAAGCCTGAATTAGAAGTGCTAAAGGCAAAGAAAATAAACTGAAAAGACTTACTTTCAGCACTGTTTTATTGTCTGAGGATGGTGTTCGTCCAGACCACAAAGCAAATTTGCAGGGATCTCCTTCAACATGTTCAGTCACTCCCAGTTCTGAGGTCTAGTGTGGAGGAGAGATGATGAAAGATTTCATATATATGAAGCTTCATGAGTCCAGAAAACTTTGGATTTGTAGGAAGAAGTGAGGAAGCTGGGATGGGCAGGGGAACGCGATTGTATCTCTGTTTGCTACACACAGATAAAAGCAACAGAAAAGCTCTGGGGCGGCAGGGAAGTGAATGGCTGGAGTGATCCTGCTCGCATTTCCCCCCACCCTTCACATCTCACTACCTTAAACCTCTCCAGACTCACTGCAGGCTGACTTCCAGGTGAGTCCTGCAGGACTCGGCCAGCCCTTTCAGGGGAAGAACTATCCTCAACCCAGCTGGGGACATGTGAGCCTCCAAAATGCCACTTCCACCAACAAAAATACAACACCCAGAATATTGTCTTTGCAGCCACACCTACCAGTAACTTGTTCTTGTAAACATATTTTGTGTGTCCTGAAGAATCTTTGATCTCTTTGCTAAACACCAAAGAGATTTCAAAGAGAAACAAATGCCTCTCACGGCCTTTGCGAATGAGAGACTTGGGATCCCACACTTGGAAGGAATCCTGAAGAATCAGCTCTCCTTGGACGTCCAGGTTCTCATCAAACCCTAAAACCACAAAATTCAATTGCTTGTATTTATTCCTGGGACAAGCAATTTACAGAAACACCAAAGCAGTAAGGACTTGAAATAAAAGGGTCTTTATAATTTTTTTTTCATATTCTGAAAGGACAATAATAGCTATCTATTGTCCCAGTGATAATATTTTTCTTTTTCCTTTTTTTTTTTCAACTGCAGCAACATAATTACTTCATTGGAGGTCAAATACATCATATATGCTAAATGAGGCTGCTGAAGTGTTGTAATAATTACTCAAAAATAGTATTATGAAGGTTTCAGTGGTGTTTACTGTACACAGAACTGCATTGCAAGAAACCTACATACTTCATTACAAATTCAGATTGCCCTCCTCCAGTTTTAATCACCTGGGCTTATTGTGCTGCCTGTCTACTGGCACCAGTTCCTTTTTTCACTTGTTTCAGTATTCTGCTTGTTTCTTGGTTTTCCTCAAGTCAGGCTGGAAATTATTTTTACAGGCCAAGAAAATGTGTGAGACACAATAAAGCATCTCAGTCCAGAAAAAAATTTTTACATTTCAGAAATACTCCACACAATAATAAGCCAGTAAAAGACTTCACTTTGTGCCAATCAAACTCTTTTTCTGTAGCTTTAAAATATTTTTTTAATGCTTCTTTTTAAATTGTTGGCATAACTATGCTAACATTTTGAAACACAAGCTGTTTCGACTCAGAAAACCAGAACTTTTGAAATGTTGAAACATTTCAAATGTATTATGAAATGTTTTCATCCAATAATTTTTACAGCTGTCAGCAGCTAAACTGATACTGTTTCAGGAGGGTTTTTTTTTTTAATGGAGAAGGAATATTTTGGCTAAATATACATATATATATACATACATTGCATATGTATGTGCATACATACACACATATATGTACATATAAACACACACAGAAGATACAGATAAATACCTCCCCTCCTCCCCTCTCCCATAAACTTCCTAGCCAGCTTTATTCTTTCAAGACTTTTGGAGAAATATCAGAAAGGAGCCAGGAGGTACCTAAAAAATATGATGAAATTGTAACAGTCAGCCTCTACTAACTTTTACCACAAGTTACCAAAAACTTCATTTCTCAGCAGTTCCCTCCCTGCCCTGGCCCCTGCCCACCTTCCAGCATGCTGACATGCATTGCATCGTTGGCCTTCTTTGGGACACTGAGCATCACTTCCAGGCCATCCTTCAGTTCCCCTTTGCCCTCCTCGCAGCAGGTCAGCAGCTCCTAAGAAGCAATGCAGACACCCATGAACAAACTCTGATCCGTGTGCTGCCTCCACACCCAACTCCTTGGTGCTTCTTGGTCCCTGCAAGCTGCTTCAGAGACAGGAGAAAGCTGAACTGCAGAAGACCCCGCTGTGGATGCTCAAAAATAGTGGGGGTCAAATGGGAACAACTATAACACAGGACAAAACAAGGTGATCTCAAGGGAGACTGTGCCCTTAGATTTCTGGGGACTTTTGCTTACAAGTCATAAAGCAGCTCCTTTAAGCAAAAGGTAACCCATTACAGCTGTGAACTGCTCTGCTTGAGCTGATCTGTGCAGCTCACTAAGGTACCTTCAGTAGGAGTTGGTATTTTGTGATCCTCTGGACAGGCTTGATTAAATAAGAAGAGATGGAGTTGGCCAGCCCATGTCTTTGCTGAATTTCCTAGAAGGGATAAAAACAGAAGTTAGTCATGGAAAACAGACAGACACAACCACTCATAACTAATTTTAGCTCTGGATCCCTGCATTCTATGTTTAGATTTTTAACTCTCTTTAAGCTCACGTGCACAGAAGTGGTTTCAGTGAGGCTGGCAATAAACTGCAGAGTCCCCCTAAGGCCACTTAAACTGCAGGGACTTCACTTCCCTCTGCAAGTCAAGCTAAAGCTCTGCTGAGTAAACAGGCCTTGATTTAAGTATGACTTACCTGTCCTGTCATCTGGTTTCCTCTAGCTATGAAGGCTAAAAGCAGAGTCTTAACATTCAATTAAAATGAAGTGACATTAAATTAAATAGCATGAGTAGGGTGTAATTTAGCTGTCTAAACATAGGCATCAAGTCCCATTTGAGAGCCCTGGGATAGCTGAAATATCCACATGGGAATAACAGGTCTTACACAGCATTAACAGACTTGTTCTACTCTGAGGTGGCACCTGAGGACCAGGAGAGTTATCCTCTTAAGATACCTATTACAGCACTGAAGACTTCTGTTTCGTCACCTGAACCTCAACCAAAATGTCTGGGCTGATCAGTGTGATATGCTCACAAATTTCTGGAGACATCACAGACCTGCTGGGGCTGCAAAGGGCCCAGCTGCCTCCCCCCAACTGCTCCAGGGGGAGTTAGGAGCTCCTGAAAATCCTACAGGACTCTAACAAACATATTTAACCATCTAAAAGACTCCAAACTCATGTCCTAGAGGGGCAGATTCTCCACTAGAATAGAACAGATTGGAAACTCTTCTGTCTCTGGCACACCCTGGGCATGCCTTGCCTTGCTGCTGGCCACCAGAAAATCCTTGACTCCTAAGGAAACAAATGGAAAACAGGAATAGGACTTTTCTCCAGCCACTGGAGTGTAAATTTGAGACTGTAAAGTAAAGAAGCTATAGAAGAGGAAGGGAGAAGAGCTGCCAAGAACAGAGATTTTGATTTTGTATACAATCTGATTTTCTGCTGAGTACTAGGGAGGTTACTGCTTCTTTTTAACTCCAGTGTTTGTCTTAATGTTGGGATGCAAAAGCACCCACTTTTCACGCAATGTGCCAACAGATTTTTAGTTTGTTGGTTTGGTTTCCTTTACTAGAAAAGTTTTTGTGTTTTTGTTTTTGTGGGTTTTTTTATAGCTCTGGTGCCATGACTAAGACCCAAAAGGGAAGGGGCACTCTTTGGGGGTTTATGGAGTTTGCATGAAGCTGAGTCATAACTGACTTCACAGAGGAACTGTGCCTGCAGAGCACATGGCTGAGACTCAATTTGTAACTGCAGGAGCCACCAAGACCTCGGCCATGTCTGTGAACTTCCTGGAGCTGGCAAAGTACACTTGTTTGTGAAGGATCCAAGTAACAAAATTAGCCCTGCTCCTTCCCCCCAGCTCTCTGAACAGCAGGGCATGCTCTCAGCAAGGTGCCTCCCCTTTTGGCACTCCTTGCTCTGCCAGGACGCTCCCTGCTCAGACTGTGTAGAGACACAGTGGGTTGGTAGAGTGACATTTGACAAGTGCACTGCTGGGAAGGGACATTCTCCCTGCAGCTCTTCCCTCTGGTCCCTGAAATGTTGGATTAAGACCCTGTTTGTGCCTCTGCTCATTTCCTAAGGGACATTCTGGCTCAGCAGAGAAACTGTCCAAGAATCCTCATCCATGCAGAAACACCATGCTCTGCAATGCTACCAAAGTCACTGAGCTTTACCATGTTTCTTGCTGGTCATGCAAATCAAAAGTGCCCTGTAGCTTTTTGAATATAAAACCAGATATTTTCCAAGATTCAAAGCAAAAAATGTATTCCAAATAGCAGAAACACGTACATGTCTCAACCAAACTCTGTACCAAAGATCAAAACTTAACTAAACTAAAGACACTAAAATCAACTTGATTACCTCAATAACATGCTGATTCTACCAGATAAAGTTGACAGATAACATATGTTGGCAATCTAAAATATACCTTGCTAGCCTGAAGTATATGGTATTACAAATATTAAAATTTGCTAAACATGGCAGGCATCATTTATTTTTGAAACTGCTGAATAAAGACCGCAGTTTTAAGTAATGATGAACAAGACAGACACAAAAACTGAGAGAATGAAATGAATAAGGCTACTGCAGTTAAGTCAGAATAAACACACTATTTTCATTCCCTGTGCAATTTCCAGCTAATATAACCATACCAACAACTTCTGAATTTTGTAAGCAAAGCATCATCTGTAGGGAGGGAAGATGGTAATCTTTATGCTTTATTAGACTATTGCTGTAGGATAAGCTAGGTACGTATCACACTTGAGAGCTTGTACATTGCTTTCCACCTGTCTCAACTGGTTCAATAAAATAAATTGCTTTTCTCTACATACATGGCTTCCCTTACATCCTGAGAACATCCACATCCCAGCTCTCAGCATTGTTCATAATTTTCTTCATGGTTTCAAATGAGATATGTCACCTATCTTTGCTCCTCCTCCTAATCAGTTAATCCTTACAGTGAGCCTTGTAGTTGCAAGTTTTCCACGGGCTTGAAGGTTTCAAACAAATTACTGGGACTGCTTGTTTTTATCTCAAAGATGGGTTTCTATGAAAGCATATGAAATTTGAGGAGCACTTGTGATTTTCAAGCAGGCTTCTTACAAAGGGGTGTTAGTCTAGATGAATCACTCATCATCAGGGTTTTGGGAAATTCCAGGTTCTGCCTGGAAAAAAAATCAACTATTTTCTCTGTGTTCCTTCTGCCAGGCTGTCCTGCCTCTGAACCACTGCCACTCCCAGATCAAGGTAAGAAGGATCTACAGGTATTTTGCATTACCTTAGTCACTCACACTGAGTGCCTCCTCCAGGATTTTTTGTCAGGGAGAGTCAGCTTTCTCTTTTTGCACAGGAAGGAAAACACCTCCCCCTGGCAAAAGAGCAGATGCTGACACACGAATATTCACTACTAAGCAATATCAGGCAGCTTTCCAGCCCACAGAGAGAACTGCAGTGGAAAAGCTTTGATCTTGTGCAAACAACACTGAACGGACACCTAGGACGGCTCCGACCCGCCTCGAGTCGCCGACCAGTACAAACCATTCAACAGCCTCAAGCGCCACCTCCTGGAAAACCCCTTCCAGTTCCATTCGACTTCTAGACCAAGGCAACAGAAAAAGGTGTTCATCACTTTTCCTGTGGATCATGTGAGACCTTTCATTGTCGAGTGGGACTGAAATGCTCTAACCATTGACACGTACAAACTCCAGAGGAGCTGATTTATGTCAGCTGCCAACTCCATCACAGCTTGGTTCCTGCTGATCTGTTACATTTGCAAACACTTTCAGTGCTTTGGAAGAGAGTTCTTTGCATTTTTTTTTGTTTGTTTTTTTGTTTGTTTGTAGGTTTGGGGTTTTTTTCAGAAACACAACTAATTAAAGCTACAAGGTAGCAGACAAGCATGGCAAAATGGATGAGGTTAAAGGTAGTCAAAAACTTGGAGGATTTTTCTCAGCCTAAAAAATTGGAATTCGAGCCTAAGAACATTTATCACTGGCTGTAGTGCTTGTATGGGAAATAGTCTACTTGGAGTCAATGGAGTGCCTTATTAGCACAAGGAAGTAAATGTGGAATAGGCTGGGTAGAATTTGCAGAATAGGAGGATAGAAGCTCGCTTTAGATTTAGGGATTTCGGGTATAATATAGAATTGAATCTGAGATTTTAATTTTATCATTAACCTAGAAACAGAGGCTACATCTAAACCAGATCTTTAGAAAGGATTGGGTCTGAAATATGCCCAAAAGTTCCCATAAGAATGTGTGTCTCTACATCACACCAAAGCCTGTCAGTTCTCACAGCATGTGAGTGGAATGAAAGAGAATGCAGTGGAATGAAAAACCTAAATGCCAAGGCACAGAAAGAACCCATAGCATGAGTGTAAAAAAGAGGTGTTACAGCTGTACCAGGTGTGTGGAAGAAAAACAGCAATGGGTGCTTACATCAAAGAAAGTCCCTGCATGTTCCAGGATGAGCTGGCTGGAGTCAGGCTTGTTTTTGCAGTAGGTGACATACATCTGAAATTTATCTGCCTGTGAAAACAAACATCAAGGGAAAAGCGAGATAAGCTATTTCTCTGCTTCCCCAGGTTTTTATTAAGGCACACCAGGATAAATACAGGTGACAACTCTCTCCCACACACCCACCACCAGCACCACCCCCACACTGCCACCAAGCAGCACAAGAACTGTAAATTAAGAGCAGAAGACTTTAAGGTTCATACCTTACTTGAGCAGTTCTGAGGACTGTGGGAGGCTTTATTTTACAAATATCACAGAGGGAAGGCCTAAAACTTAATCCAGCTGTAAAATAATTTCTAAAAGCTCTGAGAATGTTACACAAAAGTTTGAAGGGCTCAAAACTCAGTCATGATGTGTCGACTCTATCTTGAAGATAAAGCCAGTCTAGAAACTGGGCAAGTGATTCACCTTTAATTCTAGTTTAAATTCACCTTTAAACCTAGTTTAAATGGCCACAGGCCCAACATTTTTTACTTGTAATTTGTGACTTTGGCCCAGACTTGCCTTTCCTATTTCGGTTCAAACTTTAATGGCTCAAATTTTATGTTGTACTAGGAGCATTTTGCATTTTATTTCCTAATTTACTTACTTTTAAGCAGAAATTAAAAGCATCTGTGCACTCCCACCTCTTATTAATGTACTCTGGTCTCAAGAAGAGAGGCAAATAAAAAGGAGGATGTTTTTCTTTTATTGCTATTGTACTTTTTTATTCCAATATCTAAACAGCAGGATCCTGCAATTGTGCAGGCAGCTTTGTATGTATATTTGTAACCACACACAGCTCTGGACATGTACCTTTGCTGAGATGATGCAGTAGTATCTTGCAGTACCATGAAGATTTTGGAGATAATGATACATAAATGCATTCATCTTTCCTAAACAGGTCACCTGTTCTTTGTAAACAATATTTCTGTATCCATTTCATCAAGACTTGTGACATGTTTTTAGATTAAAAGCCCATATGAAATCATCTAAATATGCTCATTTTTTTGGATAAGTGAAAATATTCCATCGTTACTCTTAAAATAATAATTCCTAGCTTTGATATATGAATAAAACAATCAGACAAAACACAAAGATGGCTGACTTGACTGGTAAACATTTTGAAAAGAGAACAGCTTTCATACAGATAAATTACTGCAGCCAATTCCAAGAGCCTCCTACGCTCACAAAGACTCTCTGCATCAAGATTTCAAGGTCCTGTTGGAAATTATCCTGGCATTGCATAATGGAATGAGAGAACAGAGTGGCTCAGAAATTTGACACTAATGTCCGGAGAAAAAAAGTTGATAAAATATGTTCTTCATGCCTTTCTGGAGTTTGCATGGTATGACAAAAATTCTTTAAGGAAGGTATATTAAGATTTTAAATGTCCATCCTCCCAGGGCCTTTCACAGAGAAATGAATGTCACCCCTAAAAACAGGTTTGCTTTGATGAAATTTTGCTAAACAGAATCCAGCAGTGGTAAATAAGAGCTGTGCTGGTCAGTACAGGACAAGGAGAGAGGCTCTGCAAAGTCTTCACACTATTGCTGAGTAGAAGAGTGGAAACTTTCACCCTGGGGCAGGTGAAGGACAAAGCAGTTGTAGTTCCAGACTGGCTCCTATTCTCATTTATCACTGGGGACATAACTCTTGCACCTACTCCCAACTTGTTCCTCTCTGTGCTGGAGGAATTAATTTGAATAAATAATGAGAAACAGCAGCCTCATTACCCAGGTGACAAAGCAGTGGCCCACATCCTCAGGCAGTTGTTCATATTTCTCCAGCTCCTTTAGAAAAATGCTGAAAAAAGAAGACACCAATGTAATTAGTTACAAATACCCAGGAGATGCAGGATAACCAATGGGTTAATCAGTGCTAATGATCAATACTTGTATCTTGATTATCAGGTTACCCAAGTGTCCAGCCAGCAGAAAAAGTGTCACTTGCCAAGGTGTGCTTTGTTTTTTGAGTACAGTCATGCCTAACTCCACCAAAAAGGAAAAAAGAGGCAATCCCTAGAGGGAGTCAGTGTGTTCAGGGCTGTTCTACTTGAACACAGATCTTCAAACAGTTGTGTAGTGGTTTGAACAAAGAGCAACAAGGGAAGTCCAAAGCTGCCAGATTCCCAACACCTGACTCAGCACACTGGAAAAAGGACAACTTAAATAAGCTCAGCATTTCAGAGGTAGGTAGTAAACTTCCAAAATACAGATTTTTTAAAATAACTCTCTCTGTACTTGTACCCCAAGTGACACTTGGTTGCAGAGTACAATGCTCTGCTATTTATGTATTTATGTGATGGCACATTTATCTGACTGAAGCACTTGAAATGTCCCAGTACTTGAACAGGGAAGGATTCTCTGATTTGTTTTTAAAGTGTAACCTGAAGACAGATTTAGAATTCAGACTGAACTTCTTAGATCCACCCAAAATGTATAGTTTATAACTGTTGTTGCATTTGCATTATACCATGGAAACAAGGCCATCTAAGCTGATCTGGTACACAGTCTTATCTTAACAAGATGGAGTACTGTTAGTTACAGATTAAATACAGAAAGTCTCCAAGAAGTGGGAGAAAGCTACTTATTAACCCAGCTCATGCCAACAGTTCCACTTTCTCGCCTTTGTGTTTTCCAAGATCATATTTTTGACAGGCAAGCATCCAGACTAGATCTGGTGCTGTGAGATGGAAAGCATGTATCAGACTGCAAAGCATTGGTGAAATATGACTTTAACATTGTTAATCAGCTGAAGGTGAAGTCTGAACCGAGTTACAATTCATGTTTTGTAAAAAAAAGAAATCAAACAATATTTTTCAAATTTGGATCAATTACTTTACATTCAGGTGTGCTGAGTGTAGGGGTTCTCTGCAGACACCACTGAGAAGCACAAGTGCTTAAACATTAACAGAACTGTTAAGAAAACCTACTTGTTATGGAAGTCATATATCTCCTGAATATTGCCAAAGATTATGTGTTCTTTATTAAGGATCCCAGCTGGTATTTCTTCCACTCCACTTGTCATTTCCCAAAGGTAAGTCTGGAAGACACCAGAAACTCTTAATTTTGTGAATAAATGCAGTGGAAAAGAATAGATCTCTGTTTTATTGCCAAAGGCACAGGCTGAAAAGGAACTATGCACTTTGAGATTAAACAAACAAGCTAAAAAAAATCTTCCAGTGTTACAGAAAACTCTCCAGAGAAATTCGAAGTGCTGATGCTTTGAAACTGTCTGAGGAAAAAGCAGAAATATGCCAACAACACCTGTCTTTGCTGTCCAATTGATGATGTCCAAAAACCCCAGGCAGAAACAGCTGAAAGATAAGCCAGATTTGCCACTTCAGTAGCATTAGATACATAAAAATCTCTGTCAGACTGCAGGAATGTGGAAGCTGACAGATTTCACTGAATTACACTCTGTTTTTTGCCCTGAATATCACCATCCACTTTAGGAACACCCTGCTGTACAGCTAGGCAAAGTATTTGACTGTGCAAATTCAGAAGTTTCTCTAGTGTGAGATGATTCAAAGGAATAGATTTGAATCCTTAAGGGAAGGCTCCATGAATCAATGTGCACAGCCTGTGCATTGCACAGTGAACATGCCCACTGCAGAGGACAACGTGCTTCCAGGAAATACCGGAGATCTCCTGGGCCATAACTTACCTCTAAACATTCATGTAAATCCCTGACATAAGCTTTTTCGGTCTGCAGCAGCTCAGCCATAATGAATCTGATAAAAAAGGGGATATTTTAGGTGGTTTTGACATTATAAGCATTTCTTCAATGCACAGCGAACAAAACATCCTCCTGTTGTCTTAAGGAATAAGAGTATTTCCACCCTAGACCTTCAGCTGCCTCACTTTGCACCTTTCAGATCCATGACCAAAATATCACTTCATACTCCAGTCCCTTGTAGAGGTATTTTCTAGAAATCTTTTCTGCACAAAATCCTATTAAGTTGCATTCCTGCAACCATGAGTCCATGGGATTTACCATCTACATGCCCATCCTTAACTATCAGCTGGTTCTCAGAAATTTTTTTCCCATCAGGATTAAGGTATTATGTTTCATGAACATTTGTATCTTTGCTGACAGTCCATGGGAAGTCACCCTAAAACTTTACCTTCAGAGGCAACACAGACACAGAGGTAAAACCGAATTTGGGAGACACCACTACTTTGAAGAGACTTCAACAGCTTGGTATCTGACCAGAGAAAATCCAGATACTGTGAAATGCAATAAAGGCACCTGTAGAGCCCTGTTGGGCCCCTCAAAGTTGAAATTCCTGATGCTTTGCAAATTTGCCACAGGCAGACCAAGTGCAACATTTCCTAAAGTATAAGTGATTTCTTATCAATCACGACCTATAGTGACAATTTCAGGGGGCTGAGAAATACTTTCCCAATATTCTTATACAAAAAATAAGACAGAATATTGTGAAAACAGACTGTTTATGGATTTATGTCCAACACACACTTCTCAAGTATTTCCTTTAGTATGACCTATTTTCAGTTCTCTCAGTCCTACACTTGCTGAAATTTGAACCTAAACTTCAAGTAAACTCTTAGGTCACTGATATTTAGATAAAACTTAGACACCTAAAGATGCTCTTTACTTTTCCCCACTCATTACTTCTTACACAGAACCAGAAAGAAATTAGCAACTCCACAAAATCAGGGTTAATCCAAGTGCTTGACTCACTACTTTCCCTTTCTAACTTCTGATTAAACCCAAAAGGAATTCATCCTCTATGTTCTGAAATTCTCTAACGTACAAGTAAGAACTTCTGTCCTACACCTGCAGACTTAATAGCTCTGCAGCTGTAAGGAGTTACAGCACTGTTAGTCAGTTCTGGTCATGCAGATATCATAGAATTATTTAACACATAATGTGCCATACAGACAGAGTGTTTGGGAACATACTCTTTCTTTCTGGCTGACTTCCTTTTTTCTTCATTGACTTCATGATTTGCATCTCGCAGCTTTACCTCCCGGTCTGAAAGACTTGCTGGAATGATATCTAGTTCTAGGTCTTTGTTATCCTAGGAAAAAAGAAGGACAGAGTTTAACTTCATTGTGATACTGCTGTTGTGTGAAGTGCAGCGTGTTCATTGGATCAAAGAGGTAAGAAGGGGCAAAATTAAGATAATATCAAAAAGGAAGAAATTTAGAGAGAAGCAGAAGTACTGTGAGAAGAGAGAAAAAGCTGAGAGAGAAATCTTAAAAACCCAGAAATTATATTCATTGTAATCTTCACTCTTTCTCCTAACTAGGAATCAATACTGATAAAAAAGTCTAAATTACCCTACTCTTTATTACCTAAATTAGTTGTCTATTGTTTGGGACTTTGTTTGTATGGTACTCCATGAAAAACGCTCAGATAAAATAGAGCACTATGCAGAGACAACTTTCAGTGGCCATTTACCATGGAATACCTTTCCAGGCTGTGGTTAGGAACAGTGCAGTTAAATTATCATGAGGGTGTGAGGGTATTTATTCCTTATTCTTGATGTCTGATTCCAAAGAGTTGTTGACGGAAAGGTTTTTAAGTGTTTCTGCTCCTGGCACTCTCCCTTAATACTATGGCCAGGGAATAGCAGGAGATCCTAATTTTTGCTTCTTATGATGCTCTACTGCACCTAAAAGAGTTCAGAGATGAGGTTGGAGATCAATTGTTTATGTTAGATAAAGGATGAGAGAATGAAAACTAGAAGTCAAAGTTTGAATTTAACACAAAATAACAGTGTGGGAACGGGTTCAATAGTTTACACCAAAATTAACACAGACTTTTATTCAATTAATATATTTCCCCACTGCTTCCTCCTGAAAGCTCCTGGTCTCCTGAAAAATGGTGCAAACATTTGTTTAGAAAGTCTTTCTGATTTTCATTTGCTTCTCCTCACATCACTGACCCACCACAGAAAAACCCTTTAACCCTTTTCCTCCAGAAGCAGTTCTGAACATGGCCACGTGGGCTGGCTGAGTTTTCAATGTTTCTAATGGGCACACAAAACCCAACAGCATTCATTCCACAGCTCCACCTTCCTCTGTGACTCTGATACAAAACCCCAACAGGACAGGGTCTTACAGTACCTCTGGGTTGATTCCAAGGGCTTTTTCCAGGGAGTAGCGGTATTTCCCCATCCTGAGAGAGAAGTCCCGGTAGCGCTTGTCAACGGTGGTGACCCACTTCCTAATTTCAGTGGCATGTATGTGTCCTTTTTCTACAAAGCTGTCAGCCAGCTGGATGAGGAGCTTCACTTTCTCCTTTGTTTGCTGCTCAAAATATGGTCCTTGGTTATGTTTTGTTACTATTTCATTTGTTTTTAACTCAAACAGCAATCAAAAGAAGTTCACAATTTTTATACATCATTAAAGAGTGTCTGTACTTCATCTTATACAGAAATAGATACTTCAAACTTTTTCAGTAAAACATGAAAGGAATGACATTTTTATAAGGACACTTATGAAGCTGAAGAAGATAGAAAGTCAAGTTTTTGATACCTTACAGACACAAACATAAAACATGTTGGAAGTTATATATGCCTCCTTCCCATAAGCAAGAGCCTGTTTTTGGTGAGCCTTGGAGTAGAAGACAAGATTTTAAAATCTCATAAAATACACCAGGTTACTCTGAGTCTGTACCTGGTGAATCTGCAGATCTGTGTAGGAAGGTCATTAATACACCACATATCAACTCAGGAAGTGATTTGGAGTCATTACTACTTTGTTTCAAAAACAAACAGAATTTAAATCCAAATTCATGGTCTACTATAACATTTTCCATCGTTTTTTTAGGTCCAGTTCGAACATTACCAGCTAAAAGATGCCTGAACTCCAAAGCACACACGGAGCCCCCAAACCTTCCAGAGGTCTTTTCTATTCCACTTGGGCTCTGACTGCCCCTCAAAACTGTCACAAGAGACCTAATCATAAACTTCAGCTCTAATTCCAAATATATCCCAGGAAATGAGGCACTGGCAAGCCTGATGTCAAAGACAAAGAGGATGTTCCACCATGCCTGAAGCAAGACACACTGTCAGATAATTGACATTATCAGTGATCTGACCACAAATGGACAAATGCATGTCAGACCTGAAAACACCCAGCAGATTTCTAAATTCAAGAAATTTCACCTCCAAATAGATTAACAGCTGAATCAGACATCATCCTAACAAGTCAAGCAAGGCTAGGTATGGAGATGTAACGATCTAACTTCCTGTCCTTTTTAAAGGATGATTCATTCCTAAAAGCTACTGGTGATTTTGCATTCCAAACAATTGGTTTGGCCAGAAAGTTACTGGGATCAGGAAGGCTTTCAGCTACAGCTTAATTTGAGAATAGCATCAGCCTGGGAATGACATGTATTTACCAGATTGCACATGGCAGTGAAATTATTCCACGTCAGCAGTAGGAGCAATAGGACAGCCCGAGGGAGCAAGACTTAGATGTAAGAAACAGCCAGCAATGGTTAATAATGAAGAAGGTCTAAAATTCAATCCTAGGCTAAGTCAAGACTCAAAATGGTTTGAAAACCTCATTATGAATTTGGATTATTCTGATAAAAAATTAAATTATGAACTAGAATATAATTTCAAGTGGACTAATTATGGGTAGTTAGAATTCAGAAGTAGCTAAAAGACTGTCATATGTGTTCTGTCTGAAGAAATTACCTTCCATCCACTGCTAGTTATCTCACATATTCAGAAACATGCAAGCTAAGCTAAAAGAAGGGGACAAGAACACCACAAAGCCTGCGAATCAAACTCAAGCACAGACAGTCTAAGGAGGAATTTAAGGATTACAGAAGATCAATTTCAGGACACAGTGAAATGCAGCTGCATAATACCAAAGCCATGGTCTTCCTGCAGTCCAACTCTGCAATTTACATCCTTATCAGAGACTGCTAATACCCTTGTGGATTCACTGTCTATGTATTACCTATGGTTTGAATTAATTTGTCTGAACCAGATCCAATCACCATTCCTGTGTAAATCCCACCAGATTTCCCAGAATTGCTCCATATAAATTAATATATTCTTGGTAATGCAGTTTTTTATTCAAAAATGTTCACCCCAGAGTTTAAAGACTCATCTATTTAAAGTACTTTTTTGGGATCAGCAGATTATTTCTAATGAGATAAATGCTCATCTGTGATCAACCCACTGGAATTAGTGAGACAAATTGTGGTTTTAATGACAGAAGAAAAAGACCAGGAGTCCATCATGACCTTGGATGTGTTCAGATCAATTAGTCACTCTATGACATTCTGGAATGATTGTTTGAGGATGGAATGTCTTACTAGATTGCTGTGAGCTGTGTATGCAAATGAACTTTCTCTTCTTTCTGATCAGAACAGAAATTTTCTATAACCAGTACTAACCAAGGTGAAGAAAACCTCCTTTTTCTACTTATGTCTTGCTAAAAGTTCTCAAAAGTCTTTTATCTTCAGGGCAAGGATTTTTAGAGGGCAACTATAAAATCAGGAGAATATTATTATGGAGATTTAAGGCACTGAAACAGGACCATAAACAGGGACTAAAGCAGATGGCATAATTAGATTAAAGTCACTGTTTACTTTGGCAGGTACTCTGAATTCCCCATATTCCTTCAGGAGTTCCTGAGTTTCTTCTGCTGATTCCCCTGTGGAGTTGTGAGTAGAGAGGTAATATTCGCCTGTTTCTTGGATCCAGTCTAAGGCCTGTGAATGTCAAAAACACCAAAGGAAAAATAAAACAAACAGTTTTTATATTTCAAGAACTAATCCTCAGACAGTAAAAAAGCCCTGCCAAACAAAGAATATCAAATGCATTGGTACTTTATACCCTGTATACAAAACCACTTTCTAGGAACACATAAAAAGAATAAAATAATGAAAGCAGGTAGGAAAGGATACAAAGCGCTACTCTCTGTTTCCTAGGACAAAAAGGAGTGTAGGGAATTCCACCTATATACAGATAAATCTGAAGGGAAAGCAGTTTTATTATTCAGAAATAGCTCAATAAAACAAGTTTGCTCATATATTTAATTTCAAACAAATGAACAAATACAGAAATTAATCTGAGGTGACAAAAATAGTGAATCTTGTTGTTGGGTTTTGGAATTGTCTTAAGTTGTTTTAAAATCTGTACTTGTCATATTTTCAAAAGCTACAGTGTTTAAACAACTTGAAATTACAACAGGAGCCTCACACAGAGGCATTTCATGAGTACAGGAGACTTTAGACATTGCCAGGACAGAAGGACAAGGTGGGGTTTTCACACTACCTGCTTGGCACTGCGCTCAAAGACAACATATTGCTGGCACTGATCTAATCTCCGCTTCTTCAGGGTCCAGAAGTGAAGGACCCGATTCTCCCTCTGCAACAGCTCACTCAGAATGGCTGTAGGGCAAAGGAGAACATTTGCATGATTAGGGATTCCTTGAATGCATACAGAGATAAGTTATGAAATGATTAATCACTTTGCCTGGACCTTGTTCCCCAAAGCAGAGAGCTCAAAATGATACTTCTTAAAAACAAGCATTGATTCAAAGGGGCTGCTTAAAAAAACCCAACCCAAAACCAAACCCCCAAACTACATACACAAGAGACCACCACAAAACAAGTGTAGTTACAGAGCGATCTGGTAAAGGAAGTGATACCAGCATAGAGTTTGCCTTCTCAGCACATTCCCAGACTTTAGGAGGACCACTCTGCAGAGGGGGAGGCAAACCAGATCTTCAATGCTGTCACTGCACCAGTGTACCAACCTTTGACCTGCTGCTCAGGCCCTCTGGTGTGGCTGGCCACTCCGGGCATGCTGACGTTGTTCCTGTGGATGTACTTGAGGAACACCTCGGCGTTCCTCCGGGCCAGGGTACAGGCCTAGGAAGAGCAGCCACCACCAAAATGAATCAGTAAAGATGAGTAAAGAAAGCAAAGGGGAACAAGGGAGTTCTTGCTTATATTGCAAGGAGTTCTCTTTCATCTGGCAAGATGAGAACTTCAGCTAAGAGTCAATAAACTCAGCTTATGAACTAACAGTCTCACAGATGTATTAAAACATGAGTAATGTTTAATATAATAATGGCTCATTTTATATATTAAGGCAAATTAGTGACAGTAATGAAACAACTGCTCTTTAAGAACTGCTACCACACAATTTTCTGTCTAACCAAATCTAACCCATCTCTCAAGATTCATTGTTTCAAAAAATGCACAAATCTAGATACATAATTTCTTAAGCTTTGACTGCAAGTGTAGTTTCATGTTGCGTATCAGTTTTAGTGTGAGGCTGGCTGACAGTTCACTTGTCAGCCTGGGAGATCCCTGGTGCTTCCAAAGCAGCACCTGGAAGGCAGGAAGAAATATATGTCTCCATCCTGGTGCTGCCTTGCAGAGACAAAATTGCCTCAGTTATTATTAGTTCTTCAGTTATTGGCTTAGAGGAAAAAATTTGGGATGCTGGGTGGTTTGTACTTGCCAATAACAAAATGATGTGTAATACCTGTCATTTATACTGCAATTTAAAGAACTGAACTTTGAACCAGCATAACTAACATCCTACAAGTGCAAACACCACCTAATTGGTCTTGAAGACATCTCTCTGAGATATTATTGATAATAATGTTCATCACCCCTGCTGTAACAAAGTAAAACAAGCCTAAAGTTTATGTAGCTGAACTGGAATTGCACATCAGAGCATCCTCTCAAACTTACAAACCTTGCTCTAAATTGTCTGCTTAATGGAGAGTTTTCCTGATTTATTAGAGAACTAAAATAGACCTTGAGAAAAGCCTCCTTCTGTTCCAGATGTTTGCTGATCAGAGGGATGACATGGTCTATCTCAGCTGCTGGTCCAAGTTTATCTCGGCCACCACACCAGTCTTCATCCCGTCTGTATTCCTGTTCCAGACTCTCTAACACGCTGCACACCTGAAACATGCCCATAGCACAACTCAGATATCCACAATCATAACCAGGAGGAGAACATGCAGTAAAAGTCTATGACCAATGACATTTCATTTTTGTACTTTGAGCCACAGCTTGGGGACAACTGGGTATAAAACAGGCCCTAGACAGAATGACCTAGGTGTTTTTCTTACCCATAGGGATCTTTTCTGTTTGGGATGGAATTTATTACTTAAGGCTGATAAATTATGCTTCTCTTCTAATGAATAATGGGAGGGAGTACAAAAGGTTGAATCAAGGCAGGGGTCAGTCTGGCCCCAGTGGATCATTCAGGAAACAATCCCTGTTCTAGAATGTGTTTAAATCCTACTGAAGTCAAAGGACTTAACACAAACTTAAAGAAAAAGCATATGCTTAAATACTTTTCTGAAACAAAGTCTGAAACTGGAACTAATTCTCTTCAGCTGCATTTTAGTTGCTCCCTATACAGATTTTTTAAATGCTGATGGAAACCAATAGACTTTAAGTTAGGGTCACAATCTAGGTGGATGCAGGTGCTTCACTGCACAGGGCTCACACACATATGTTCTATCTTGGTAGAGTAGTGGAACAATGGAAATAAGGTAAATAAACCAACATAGCCTGGAAATTAGGCAGTTGCCTCAGACAAGACTGAGTCTTTTATCTTGCAGATCCTGAGAATATGCTCAGTTGCCTGTGCAGACATAGTAAAAGCTTTCCAGGACTTTTGGAACTTTCTTCTCTCCCAGAGGGCTCTTCCTACAGACTCCACTGCTGAGATGACCATGTCAGTTATTGCTGGGATCCAGGTAGCAATTTCCATCCTTTCCGTGCTCACCCTTGCAGTTTTAATATGAACGCAGTAAAAATTCAGGGGACTCCACATGTTTAAGAGCACAGTCTGGAGGGGACTCCAGAATTACCCCCCAAACACCCCCACTATCACAGGCAATCTTCATGCAACTCTGATCAAGAACTCATTGAAGTCCACTTTAAAACTGGTGAGTTAAGGGGAGCTGATAACTGATCCTGCTGCCAGGCTTATACACTATGCATTATGCAAGGACCTTATGCACTTTGCAATCTGAAATCATCTTCTTGCTTGGATGCAAACCAGCATTCATCCTTAAAGATTTAGTGGAGAGCAAGTGCTTCACATTTTATTTAGGCACAGAAAAGCATTTCCAGTTTACTTCTTGAAAACCTTGACATTCTATTGGACATTGGTGATTTAAAGAATGAAAATAAATGGACTGCCTGGGATTCACATATTTCCAGAAAGAATTGTCCCTGCACATGCAAATATCATCTTTCTGTTGAGGTGATGAGAGAAGTGAATATAAAATGTGCTGTCAATGAAGTCAGAGAGAACTAGGCTGTTTGAAATGCAGGGCTTCACCACTAATATCAAGAACATAATATACTTGGGGAAGACAGGCATGAAAAAGTTTGGCTGCCTGTGACACTCTCTCTATTCTTTTAGCTCCTTTTTCTAGATACAGAGAATTCAGGATCCAGTAAATTATTCACTCCACTGTCAGGCAGGCAGGGAGCAGACCCTTAAGGACTGTAGATCAGCTTTGCAGCTCAAGAGAAGATGACAGGCTTGCAGCATGAATTCATGAGCATTCAAAGACTGAACCATCTTTGCCCTACACATTTGCTGAATAGACACAGCCAATGAATGAACTGGTGGGCACTGCAGTATGCTTGTCTGAGACTTGGAAACAGGAAGAGAGAATGAATTGATAAATTACTGGCAATGCATATTTTGGCCAGCACATTTAGCTGTCTAAAGCTCTAATGAATCCCCTAACAGTTTTCATTTCTCACACTCCTCCATCAGCAGTAATTAATTTTGATCTCGAATGCATCAGGGACTGTAAGTCTGTTTGAAACTCTTCACAGTGAAATACATTCATTATAAGGAATTAATTCCTCTTAAACTCTCTTAAAAATACATTAAACAAATGACACCAAAAAGTGGCCCAAGGATCATCTACAGCCTCTAAGTTAAGGAAAAGTACACTCTTTCCCTAATGACATATCCAGTTGTGTTAAAAATCTTCCCATGTCTGGTTCTCTAATTGAGGACCTAACTGTGTGACAATAACAATAGAAAATGTTCTGGTAATCACTGCTGCCTTTTGTGTAAAACCACAGGTTCCTGCAGTGTCCCTGCTAACACCAACTGCCTGGCTGCAGTAAATGACATCAGACAAGGCTGCTTGAGCAGCCACACTGTGACACTAATTCTCACTGACTACAGTATAAAGGTTACCTGCTTGTGCAAGGGATGAATAATCCCACCATGCCAGCAGCCAACTGGCATGTGTTTTGCAATTCATGAACACCTGGAATGAAGTAGAGTTGTGCTAACATATAAGGGGTTCCTGCTGTAATTAACCATGCTGCAGGTGAATTTAAGAGAAATCCCTTCAAATCTTGGCTTTTTTTTTTGGTGGTGGTATTTAAGTACTAGTGAAAACACTGGCTCATAAAGTAACAATTAATTAATTGCAAGCAGCTCTCAAGGAAAAGCAGATTTATATTCCTTAAAACTAAGTACCATGAGAACTTGAAACAAAAGTAGTGGGATTTCAAAAATTATTCCTGTTTGAAAGGGGAAAATTGAAAAAAAAACCCCAACAAAAATAGCACCTTCAAGAATTGCATTTCTACACAGAAAACTTAAAATGAAAGCTACTACAAACTGCTTACTGCACTTTTTTTTTGTGGCAAAGGGTTTTGTTTGGTTTGTGTTATTTTGTTGGGGTTTTTTTTTGTTTTACAATACTTGTCAAAGAAAGAATATTTACTGATTCAGACTTGGTTTACTATGGCCCAGAAATGACACTGTCCAGCTCACCTGCTCAGAGGTTTTATAAAAGGCCACAGAGGCATTGACGAGTTTGAGCCTGTCCTCCATCTTCAGCATCAGCTGCTGCCAGTGCAGCGCCACCTTCTCGGCACATTCTCTGATGGCATCGGCATCATAATGTCCAGCCTGCAGCAACATTTCGGCCTTCTGCTGGACCTGCAGGGCACTCTGGTGTGTCTTCTGTAAGGAAGTGGCATGAAAGAGGGACTGTGTATGAGGGGAGGAAAGAGAGGTTGTACAGATGTGCCAGATGTATGGTAGAAAGGTGAAGCGAGGCGTGAGCATGGGGATGCAAGAGAGTGAAATATTTTCAGAGTTATCTTCAGTTAACAGTCACTTTCTGCAAAGCATTTTAGTTTCAGTTATTCACACACATTTGCAACATGTTAATAAAGCTTGGAACATGTAAGCACTGCTAAGATGGGTTGGCTCCATTGACCAGCTACTGCCCCTTGGGCAGTAATATGGGGTGGGTTTCCCAGGGGTTCATTCTGACGGCCTGGTGCAGGCAGCTCTCACTAAGCTCTCACCCAGCCTCAGTGCTGACAGCATCCCACACTATCTGCAGCCCTAAAGCAAACTCTAAACTGTTGGCTAACTATGGGCCTAATCACCCTAATTTGGCTCTTGACAGATAGTTTACCTGGCATCAGCAGCTCTACTTGTGCAGAGATGGTCAGAGATGGGGAGAGTCAAACCATTCCCTCCACCATTTCCCAGTTTACTCAGTAGTCACTTTACAGGCAGGACTGAGTTATCTGCCCCATCCCTCAGTCTATTCCAGTTCCTCTCAGAGTTACCAAGGGGTAGCCACATCTTCCTCTGCGGGCTGCTAAAATAGCCCCCATCCCTTCACTGCCTCCTCAGTAACTGTGTTCAGACACGGTTAAGTCCAGTATTTGATTTTAATCTTCTGAACAGAAGCCCTAAAATCTCTCAGACTCCTTTGTGCTATGTCCCATTTGTAACTGCTGCTAACAAATTCTCATGTGATAGTTTTATGATCTAAGCCATGAACCTGGAAAAAACTTGAAATCATCTGGTAATATACTGATGAATAATGTAATGTAGAGAAAGCTATTAGGAAACAAAAAGGATTAATACTTGGCAGAAACTTCGGAAGATGTTCAAGAGCAACTGGCTAAATTTAATATCCAGCTGCTTTACTGATGTTAGAATTGTAATACTTGTTTGAAATAGACTGAAGGATTTCAACTGAAAATCAATTCCACATCTAGAATGCTTTTAGAGAGCAGTCTGCCTTGTGTGCTTTGCTGATCTCTTCCCCATACTGAGCTTTAAATACTTCAAATATTTAATCTAGTGGTTTTTCTTTTTGAAAACTTTTTTTTCCCCTTACTGTGGTGTAACTCACTTCTCCCTCTGCAATTTGCATTTACCACCAAATGCAAACACTTCCCCAATGTCAGAAGCTGTGATAACTCAGCCAGTGGGTGTCTTGTTCCCCACTGCTGTCTGGTGGTGGCTGCCAAGATGTGGTCAGCACAGCTTGGTATCAGCCAGCTTATACAGAATTGATAAAAAACTTCTTCCTTTTCCTTTAGGAGCTGCAACAGCTGGTCCTTCCTTACTCTCAGCAGAGATGGATCAAAATAAGTCATTAAATGAGATTCTTACTTGATACTTATTAGCATCTCTGTAATGTATACTGACTAACTTCAAGTTTACCAGGAGACATCCCTTCCTCTTCCCCCCACCTCCCACCCCCAGTCAGGCATCTCTTCCAATTCCCATACTTGCAGAGTTTAAAGTTTGGTTTAGTTTTCAAGTATATGGGTATTTTTCAGCTGTTCTTTTCTTTGTAAAAAGCTAACAATTAATACAATCTGGGAAGCAGACACACCTTTTAAGCTGGAACTGGGAAAAGCAATGCTAGAAAGCAACCTCCTTCTTGCAACTGATGTGAGCACACCCTGTGAATTTAGGGTTTGCTCATAGTAACAGAGATATATGAAGCGCTGAGCTTAATTAGGAATCTTTTAGTGCCCTGCTTAGGGCAGACCTTAGCCCTTCACTGCCTCCTCATTCAAAGGAAAGCTGCTCAGAGCAGGGGCTCCTCCTCCTGGCCCTGTGAGTGAGGCAAATGGGTTGGCTTACAATCAGTTTCCAAGGGCCAGGTCAAAGATGTGTTACTCCAGAGCAAGAAGGGGGAAAGGCAGTTAAGGAGTGCCCCTCTTGCCTCTTTGTCAAAGTTATTTGAGAATGAGGATTGGAATGAGTTTCTTTTCTGGTGTTCATGAAAGGAAAGCTGAATGAAAGATTGTTTAGTGTGAGAGCATCATTCAATAAAAAAATATTCACAAATGAATGTTGTGAAACCTGCAAACCGTGGTTGTGGAAAGAAACTGACTTGACAAAGTTCTCCCATTTCAGATCACTTTATGAATTTTAATCTTCTAAATTTTTTATCAGAGAAATTATCAGGAGATGCCTGAGTGTCATTTTCATGAATGGAAAAGCTGATATATGGCAGCAGAAGAATTAGCTGCAGGTGATAAATTATGTGTTTCGCTATTAGCCTCTGGCTACATTAAGAGTTTAATGATAAACTGATTTTCTAAAGCCTCCATTTCTCCCTTTCCTTCAAGAAGGCAATGATTTACACCCATGAGATAACCTTTTGCATGATGTTCACCTGGGAAGGAGAAACAAAGTTAACCTGCTGGTGTTACCTCTATTGCCAGCTGAAACTGCTCGTGCTCTCGCTGCAGCTGCTCAGCCTCCGAGAGCGAGCTCGCATTGACAAGGCTGGCATTGAGCATCGACTCCCCATTCCTGATCCAGCCAAGCACCTGCAAACAAAGGATGTGCTTATTGAAAGGTTCCTTCAGTACCAGGGTTTATGCATCACCTATTAGAAAACGCTTCAGCCTGGCTGAACAAGTGTGGTCTGGGCTGGATCTGTGAGCAGAAAGAAATCCTAGCATAAGGTCTTAATGACACATAGCTTTAGGAGGCAAAAATCCTCTTTAAAAAGTTACTGCTTGATGAATTAAACTCCCTTTACATGGATATTTGGATAGCAAAGAGCACTCATTTTCAAGGTTTGATCACAAGAATAAATTGGCCCCTATGCAAATACCCCTGGGCAAAACCACGAAACATAATGAGGAGGATTTGAATTTAAACATATTTTCAAATTTCCGACTGGAATCACAGATGTTGTAGCACCTTTCTGCTTCACATGCCTGTGTGTCTTTCACACAAAAAGTCTGAGCTTAGCAGGGAGGAGGAAGAGGATACAATTGGATTCATTCGGCATGGAGTTAAGATGCAGTTGGAGTTTCCACTAGCACACAGAGCTAGGAAAAAACGTCGAGTCTTGAATTTTGTATTTAATCAAGAGGCTTTACTTCAGACATGTTATAATTACTTGTAGACATGCAATCCATGCTGTAATGACTGCAGAATCACATCCTAAATGTACATAATTAATCCATCAAGCGTGTATACTCACTCATTTAAGCAGAAACATTTTCTGCTATTTTAAGACACCTGTTAAGGATATTAGTGCCCAGAACACACATACAAATTCTTTCCTGTGTTGTCTCAAAGTCTTTTTTCTACCTGTGAAGGTGTCAAATTAGTCCAGTAAAGCCAGAAAGCTGCTGAGTCCAATTCACAGATGCACAGGAAATCCTCACTACTCAATCACTGCCCTAAATTTAGCTCATGATTTCCAAAATTGACTTTGCTGCAATAGTCTAAATAACTATTTCCCTTTTGTACTATCATTTTCTACAAGTGGTCCATTAAATTGCCTGGAGGAAACAGGGATTTTTTTGTTGCTTTGTTTTTCATCCCTACATCATGCATCACCCTAGATAGTGCCATTCAGTTCCCTGTAGGGTAAAAAATGAGCTTTCCCTAGGAGAAAAAAGGGAGAGATCTATACATGTAGCTGACCCTAATTTGTAGAAAATCACATTCTGCTCAGTACAACAGTGTGGAAGATTTAATTTCATTCATTTCTGTTTCATCAGCAGGTGTAATTGTTCCTGTGGGATTTAAAGGAAAATCAGTTGAGTTATCAGGTGGAAATTGTATTGTCTGTTATTTTGTATAATCCACCAGACTTGAACCTTGCGTTATTTCCAACTACATTGTGCCAAACTCTGAAGTTAACCAAAGGATCACTGTACCTGGTAAAGGCTTGAATTGAGGACATCATGAGGAAAAACATGAATTCAAGTTTTACATACTGCAATACACCCGGCCTTGGACTATTTGGAATATAGAAAATACTGTGTGTATGCTAAAAATGCAGCATTTTTTTCCCCTCTGTGGAACAGCTTTCATTTCAACTGTATTTCAAAAGTTTTTCAAAAACTGCCACACACCATTTGACACAGATTTCACACAAATATCTGAGCTTCTAAATAGTGAAACATCAGAAAAGAATATATGAAAATTCAGTCTTAAAGCAACTTGATTAGGAAGAGGGACCACACAACCAGTCTGCCCAGTTTCCTCTTGTTTAACAACACATATTCATCCCTCTCTTCAAATGTCTTGCAGACTCAAATTATCCATGGGAAAGCAGTTCAGGTGTTCTGATGGATTTCATGTGCCAGCAATGCTGCCAGCACTACTCCTGACCAAGGCTGCTGCCACCCCTGCGTGGCTGCCCCCTCTCCTTCCCCCAGAGTGTGCAGTTAGACACCCATTTTGGGGTTCCTATGTTCCCTTTTCCAGCCCAAGGAGCACTCAATCACTAGCAAATTTTGCTTAGAAGCATTTACACAGTGACCCCTTTTACTTCCAGAAGTCTGGCACTTAAATGTTAGAGCCTCATCTGGGATTTGCATCAGCTCTTTTCATAGCAATGGTTCTCTCTTATTTGTGTTGTTTACATACAGAAGGGAAAAAAAAAAATCAGTTGCACAACCAAAGCTTCTTAAGTGCAAGTTCAAAACCGTTGCAGAGAGATTCCTTGTGTCCCTGGTTCAGAATAGGAAACTGGCTGGAAGAGGCATTTACACACTTGTATCTGGTTTAGAAGACCTGCTCACAAATTGACTCCTACTCATATAATGCTTGATACTTTTTCATTAAAATATATAGAAAAGCTCGTAATACAGCATCAGGGCACTTCTATGATCATTTCCTGTATTAATAGATTCACCATTATTTAGTAACATGCAGACAGGCCAACCCTAAAAGATAGCTTTAAACAGACATTTCCTACAAATTACAGATTTTATCAGCTTTTCAGAAGCAGACATTAAATAATTTGGGAGTTAAATAAATCTTCAAAGACTTTCTTATACAATTTTTTATAACAGAGCAGCAGAAACACTTTTATGGGATCTTATATAAAAGCCACTTGTCACAGGAGAACAGTTTTCTGCAAGGCATGGGTTGTTTAACAGGGCAACCACCACAACTCTGAAACAACTCCCACCTTTGACTCCAATTTGCTTTAGAGAGGCTACGCTCCTGTTCAGGGATTGTCTGTAATTAAATAATAGTACAAAATTCTTCTAAAACTTCTATTTTTTTCCCTGGAACTCTGCCATCTTCACTGAACACAGTCAGACACCACAGGAAAAATAAAGTTTGAGGCACCCCTTGTGCAGCTATCCTTAAGAAATGAGCGCTCTGTACCATGCAGTGCTTTTGTCTACTTCTCAGTTTAGTCCGAATGCCTTCCTTCACATTTCTAAAAAAGACTTAAGGCCTTGCTATGGATACCTGTCCAGTCAGAAAAGAAAAGATTTTTTAACTTTAGAACACAAAACAATCTAAGAGAATCTTTTACACCTCCAGAAAATTTGCAGCTTCCTTCAGAAGATTTACTAACACAGACACAACCATCAAGGAAAGCATCTGGTAATTTTAACCATGTTTAAAACTGCATCAGTTTTCCAGGAGCTAATAGCATTAGATTAGGAAAAAACAAATATATTCAGTATCTCTCAAATGACTACTTCCCCTCATCCCTTGGGCATATATATTTTGAACATCAAAAGGATTAAATGTACTTCAAAACAACCTGTAAAGCAAGTATAGTGGGACACCTTGAGGATATCTTCAAGCAAATTAGGTCAAGTTCAACACTTGTGAAAAAAAAAAAGCTCAAACCATACAAAGATAAATTAAGGGGATAGGGAAGCCAAGCAGCTGCAGGCACAGCATTAGAGTTTGTTTTTTTAAACTGATCCCCACAAATCTATTCTGCTATTACTTTTATGTAAGCAGTCCAAGCTCTATAGTTTCTGTCAGAAATGAGTAGGATCCAAATGAGGGAAAATCAGGCTTGGGCAGAATTTTTCTTAATAACAAAGACCTTGTGAATTTCTGATCTTTACTATTTCCACTCTAAAACAGTTCACAGAACATCTCATTTGGAATTGTTCCACTTTAATGGCCCCAAACTTCAATCCATTGTCTTGGCATTCAAACCCTTGGTGAATATGACATAAAGCAGAAATCTCTGGTAAATGAAACTTAAATAGGTAGAGACAGTTAAAAGACCTTTTATTTCCATGAGCCATTATACCAAAATGCAAACACATGTACATGTAGCAGCTTTGACCAATTTTACTCTGTCAGCAGAACTTAACACAGCTACAGAAGGTGTCTTGCAACAACCACATCTCAACTCATTCACAAGAGACACAGCAATTCAGTAATGAGATCATCCATCATCTCAGAGGCACTAAACTGAAAGTGAAGGAAGCCTGCACCAGACTGGAGATAAACTACAAGCCAAAATTGATACATTTCCCAATTTCACTAAATTGTTGGGAATATGACTAATCTACAGGAAACCAAATAGATAGGACACAGAAATATTTTAACTTGCTTTTTTCTAGGGGAGTTTGTAGCTGTGGTAATTTATAGGTTAACAAGCAAAGGATGCTTAGTGTTCAGCTGAACAAATAAAATGTTTTTTTCACTACTGCTTTGCTGAGAGGTCACATAATAACAAAGGCTCTGATGGTCCCAAGCTCTGTTAAGGAAATACTAATTCAAGGCAGCTGTACTCTCACAGTAAGTATTAGCTCAGTCTATAATCACTTCCTCTGGGTAGATTTCGGTTGTAAAATAGTTAAGAAGCAGTAGATATTTGATAATAAGGCAAATAACATCAGGTACCTGCAGAAAGTGCTGCAGGAGCAGCCACAGGGCTGACTGCACTTCATCCTGGGCAAGTGGGCAACCTGCATCTTTAGCCTTTCTGCTACATATGTAACTCCTCTCTGCTTTCTGTCTTAAGTGAAAATGGCTCTGCTTCACCATAAATCTATCACATACACCTCCAAGCTTAGCTAAGCTGTGTATAAGAAACTTCAGGAATCTATAGGAAGAAAAGTGACCCTTCATAGTCCTGTTAAGATAGTGGTTAAAAATATCACAAAGTGTTCCTGGGTTTTGCTTGGTTTGTTTTTGGTTTTTTTTCAGAAGAAAGCCAAGCAGTCTACAGAGTTCCAGAACTTTGTGAGGAGCTGATCTTCAATAATCACAAATGCAAAATGACCATATTTTAAAAATAAAAATTAGAATAGTTCTATGCTACTTTTTGGTAGAGTTGCAAAACATTTCACATCAAAGTAGACTTTGAAAGAAAATGTATGCACTGCTATTAGCGCTGCCAGTTTCCTGAATGTGAAGGAATTTTTTGCAGGCAATGATAAAGCAATTCAGACAAAACATCACTCAGTTATTCTGTCTTCAAAAGTGAATATTTATGATCATATGTGCTGAGCTTTCAGAGAGTGTGTGTATGTGTAAAAGTAAACAAATGAGCAGATATCTTTCATGAACACCTTGTAGTACTTGGACATTTCTCCCAACACCACTCCCCCAACCCACCTATTTGTAGATAAAATGGAAAACTGAGTATTTCAGGTGTCTGGAAAAATATTCTTGGTTTTCCTGATGAAATCAAGACCATTCAATTAAAAGAAAGACATACTCTAGAGTGTAACGCCACCCATGGGCTAGGAAGCAGGAAGTGTAATGTTATCCTGTGCAGCAAAGGAAAACAAAGAAACATGAGGCATCCAAATTAAATATTAGGGAAAACCGAGGGAGGTAGAACATGACTGCCTATTCTAAGATGAAATTTGAAAGAAAGACAATGTAATAATACTAAAATATCAAAACAAGTCCTGGGATTTAGAGACGACTGACAGAATTTTTTTAAATCAACAGAAGGTGTTAAAGATTCCTTCAAGACAACAGATGTATGGCAATAGATGAAAAGGTGAAACTACTATAATGTCATACTTAGGTCTCACAGGTCAGTTTCCTTTGCTTTGGGCCTGTTCTCCACCTCAGCTTAAGTCTGGATCACAAATCACATAATTATATTCCCAGAACACTTGGAATTTGAGGCTGTTTCTCCAGCTGAGAAGCTATGTGGTCAGTTCTGTGCAGAATTCCCATGACTACCCACGAAGCCAAAAACATGCACACTTGGGAGAGCAGAGCTCCTTCTTATTTGCAAAGGGCCTTCTGTAACCTGTCAGCAAATCAAGTACTGTTGAGGAAGGGGGTATTTAGGCTGCCCACCTAAAGGTTTGTCCCTTGGCAGACGCTGTCAGTGTGAATGTATGCAATGGCTGAAGACCTCCTCAAGCCCCTCACATCTGGTTAAAAACTCTCACCTGCTTGACCTCAGCCTGGAGGTGCCGGAGCTGTAGACATTGCTCCAACCTCTTGTGAGTTTGGTCAGCATTAAGCTCCAGCTCGTGCTGTTTCTCATGAAGGAATTCCAGTAGTTCTTGAACCTGTGTTGCAAGATCAATGTCTTTTTCACAGATCAGCTCAATGCCTGAGATGAGAGAGATGCACAGAGAGAGAGATATCATTGTACTTATTTGAAATTTCAATTTTGCATAACTGTAAACTTCAAAATTTTTTGCCACATTACACATTGATTTGCAGCTGTCTGAGTAATTCTTTCTCGCTTAACTTTCTCACATGTAATATTTGGCTTTCCCAGCTCCCTAATCTTCACCACTACATTTTTCTAAAAGTGGTGTTTCCCTGGTGGTCATTGCTCATCTGACTCATCAGCATCTGGCCAGTCGGACTGACTTAAGCAAAGCCTTGCTCAAAAACTTGCATGAATGTCAAATTTTAAAAAGATAAAAAAAATCCTCCCTTTTTCATAAACTTATACTTTAGACATGCATGTTTTGAAAAAAAACCCCAACACTTAGAAGAGAATAGAAATAAAGAAGAAAATAGAAAAGTGAAATACAGGAAGTAAATTCTAGGCACCAGATCTACAGTAGTGCTACACATGCAGGGGACTCCATAGGGAAAACTTTTTTCACCTGGATGCTTGTAGAGGATCATTAACAATGAATTAGTTTAAATCAGACTTTAGTTGATTCAGAATTATTCCACAGACTGACTTTTGTCCAATCCTCACATAGCAGACAGAAAGGGAATCCCCCTCCCTTGCATCCTACATGAACTTGCTAACCCCTCAAAGGTCTAATTGCGTGGCCCTGACTTGATCAGGAGATTGAAATAGAGACTTCCTGAGGCCCTTCCTACCTTCTGAATGTTTTTCTGACACTGTGAGCCTCATGTGTAGTGGTTACATGAAATACAGTGCAGAGTTTCACACTTCCCTTCTGAGTGATACCGATGCGATCGTGATGTGGGTTTGCTACCAGTGCAACTGGAAGGGTTGGCCTGGAGGAAATAGGATCCCATGTTACTGCAGTCCCTGGGATTACAAACTAATAAAGACCTGACTCTTCCCTTATGAAGGTCTACTGGAATTTTGCCATTGGCCCCTCAAAGAAGGAAGGATAAGAAACTTAACATAAAAATAATGTGATTGCAGTAATGCTGAGAAAACACTGCACTTTCTTCTAAAGCCATTTGACTTCATGGAGTAATACAGCATTAAAAAAGAAATGTGTTAATTAGAAGCTGCTGAAAAAAAGTCTTGGACACTATTTTTGAAAACCATTTAGAAAGTTGCCTTTACCTCCCTCTTTATCCTCCTCAGAGACTCATGACTTTCATTCAGCGGTATCTACACAGGACAGCACACAAAATAAATACAACCTTATTACTAACCCTATCCCTTTTTCCTGGTGTCTGGTTTTATCAGAAAAAGCACATGGGAATGCAAATGATTGGCTTATTCCCTTTCTCAGCCAAAACAAAACAGTTCTTTCATTACCAAATAAAGTGGATTGCCCCCTGGCTTCCCATTTAAAACTGGAAATTTAATATATGTTTCTATTCTTGGGAGTGAAGTTCCTTTCAATTGCCAGACACCAGGCATTGTTGCTGCAATTAGCCTGCATATGGTTCTGTATCCTGAGGACATGATGGCTTTTTGTATGCTTGACTTCACCACACCTATTGGATATTAAATGCACAGCTTTCCCTCCTGCACACTCAGCTGGTGCAGTTCTGATCATGCTAACTCATCAGCAGCAACCAGGGAACTGCCTGGGATGCTATCCAAGGGCAGTGTGTGCTCCCCATGATGAATGATCTGCCCTTTCCTGCTTGTCATATGTCACACAGATTTATTCTGTGGTGCCAGCACATGCGGTGAGGGCGTTTTTTCTTCTCAAGTATTGGTTGGCAAAACAGAAAGCCTTGTTTCCCGAATAATTTCATACATATTATCTTTACATCGTGTTTTGACAGCTAGAAAAGCACAGCTGACTTTCTGATAAAATGAACCTGGTTGCCATTTTCTTCTACCGCCTCAAACAGTGCACAGATGTCAAGTGAATGATATTGAACTGGAAATGTTTTTTAAAAAAAATCCAAGAATAAGTACTGAGTTACTCTAACTGGCATCCTACAGAACATACATTAGTGACATCTGGACTGCTCACAATGTGAGATACAATTCAGTCTAGGAAAGGGGTATTGCTTTTTAACCTGTGAAAAACTGTTCTCCTTCACGCTGAAATATTAAGACCCTGTGATAGTAAAGTTTATATTCTCTTCTTTGCAATATAAACTACAATAATAATTAATTATAAAGGACATCACAAAAATAGATTTCCACTTCCCTTTTAAGCAATGCAACACTTGGAAAAGAGGTGAACAATGTTAGCTTGATGACTGGGAAGCAAAAAAACTTAGAATTTTACACATATTAGGCAGGGACTGAATAAATAAACATCAGCTTTACAGTGTATTTCAGGTTTGACTTAGAAGCAATTTGTCTAAGACATAAAAAGGAGCTCTGTAAACCATCAGAGACCCCCAACTGGGGGGCTCATTATGACAATGATATTGACAATGCAAATGGACTTTATTAATCAAATAAATTTGCACAATCAATTAACCAGCTATGAGGGTGTAACTGCTTTTAGTGCCTAGAATCAGACTAACTAAGATGCATATGCTAATAAATTACCTAAGCACATCATCACCACAGCTTGGGCCCAAGTGCTGAATCACTCCTGAATAATTATCCTAAACTTTCCATGGGAAATGGATTTCTCAGAAATGCCCAAATTGTCACTTTTGGAAACACCAGGCTCCTTCAACATAGTGGAGTTAGGCATCCAAAAAAAATCAGTTAACATTTCTGAGACTGTTTACCCACATATTTAGCTTTGTTATCAGCAGCAGAGCTAAAATCAAACAGGAAAAATAGCAGATAGTTTCCTTGAAACAAAAAGGACTGGCTCATTAAAAATTCCAGTCTTGTTGAGAATATTACTATAATATTCTCTACATACAAATATGTTTCCTGACTGACACAGATTTTAGCAACGATTTGCAAGTACTGCAAAATTTCAGGAAACGCAACCTGACTTCCAGATCTTACCTATTCCCCAACAAAACCAAACATTCTTTAAAAAATAATTATTCTGATGGAGAAAACAGTCTAATCTAGGCTCACTCATGCGTGCTGGAGTATTGGAAGAAATCACAGGAACATAACCCTGAGCTGGATGGAAATTTGAAAACACTGGGCTTGCAGAGATGCCTGATTGTATGGATGCCCTCAATATCCAGTGTCTGACATGGTGCATCACAGAGCCACTGGATTTATTGTACCAACATAAGAATGCTCACAGGGAATTCTGGACACTCCACTAGTAAGGGTCAGTGCTCCAAGCCTTCATCAGATGTGCAAAAATCATGTCTGAATGTCTAAAACCTTCTTTATCTACCTCCTCAAAACTTTCAAGTGAAAAGGACATTACAAATGGCAGCACCTGGATGTAATTTTGTCTGACAGACTTGCTGGCTTAAAGAGCTCCAAGACAAGTGACAGAGTGATCAAAATGAAGTCAGTTTCCTGTGTGGCATGTTGAAAAGAATAAAGCTCAAAGAGAGTTATAGGGAAGGGAAGAAACTTGGTCAATTAAGGGTGGCTGGTTAGGTAGAATGGCTCTGGAAAAACACTTTTTTTTCTGTCTTTATCTTCTGTGGCTACAGCTGAGTTTTGATTGTAGCAGTGGTGACAGTGTACAATAGGAAGCAGCAATAGCAGCTGATTTCCTAGAACCCCTGCAAGTTTTCAGCTCTGGCAGTTAAGAACAATCAGCCCCTATCCTATGCACTGAATGGCTATGATAAAGGATTCAGGAAAAGGGAATAAAATTAAATAATTTTTGAAATGAAGTATAACTGTTCTCTATTGAAGTAAGAAGCAGTAGGCCCACAAGTACTATCTTTCTCCCTTATTTTTCCATTCTCACAGCATTTAGCATTCCATGCATAGCAGACATGGCCATTACCTTCGATTAACTAATTACTCTACATCCCTGTGGGGCTTCTGCTTCCCTGCTTTTGGGAGCAGTGGATTTTTATTGGGTAGGCTTCATAGAAAGTGATCTTAGAGAATCTTACAAAACCATTTTACAAGTCAATTCATTGAGTTGCTGACCTTCTGTCATCAATAAAAAAGAAGTTGTTTCTAATTTCTTAAAAAAACACAGAATTTATTTTTTATTTTCTAAAAATCAGTCACTGAGGCTCCTGACTGTGCTCTGTTCTGGATCATATTCTTTAGGATTCCTTTATGGATTCCTTCAGGGTGAAAAAACAAACAGACAAAAGAGCACAAACATCTTAACCAATGCCTTAGGATGAGTGTTCTAACTCAGAAAGGAGGGAGGCTGAAGCACAGGGCCAGGCATCGTGTGGGCAGATCTCAGAGGCTCACACACACAGCTCACAGAATGCACCAAATTTTCTAGTTCACAGCATCATCTTGAAGCAGTCCTCAAGCCTCTGTTGAGTGCAGCTTGCCAAATCAGATTGGATACTGCCAGATTGTTTTGAAGGTAGGTGCCTAGAGGTAAAATGTTTGCCAAAGAATAATACCATATAATCCTTTTTATTTCAAATGAGGGAAAGAACAGGAACTGCTCTTGCTTTGCACTCTTTCCAAACATCTTAGAAGGTTAAAGCGCTACACAAGTAACATTCACTTCTGGGCTTTATGAAGTGATTAATCTGAATTATGACATTACTTTTCCAGATGCAAAATTCAAGGATATAAAAATTTTGACTCTTAGGATGCATTAGAAATTCTTTTTTGCTGAGAAGCAGAGTAAAAGCAGATAGACTCCCCATCAAAATGAATCAAGACTTGCAATTAAGATCGCATCTCAAAGAGCTTTTTACACCCAAGTTGCTACCTTGAAGTGCACTCTGAAAAGGAGAATTCCAGTACGGTTTATCATATTCCCATTTTACACAAAAAAAAAATTCCAAGTAGAACTGGCTGGAAACAAGAGTGCCATTTCATGATTAGTTTCAAGGCTCTCATATTTGAGTTCTTTCCCAGAGGACTCTTGGGTAACTGGATTCTTTCTCCCCTTACTCTCTCTCTTTCCCTTGGGCATGTCTGTACCCTGAAATGGGGAACAGGGAAAAGATACTCGAGTCTGCAGAGAATGGAGCCAGCCCATCTGGTCAGTTTGAGTCTCACTAAAGTCTGTTTGCAGTAAGATTAACAAGCTTAGGAGTCTTAAAAGACCAGACTTCATCCAGAACTGAGGTCTGACTGCCCAACTCAAGGATCTGTAGCTCATAACTCTGCAGTGCTTGTTTCTGAGCCGGAGCAAGGACAAGGAGCTTGTCTTTCCCTCCCCTCTACATCCAATTTGGAGTCAAGCACACACTCCATCCTGCAGCTGTGAAACTTTCTGAATGAAACTTAAAATTCAGCTTCATTTCCTCAATGAGTTTCAGTCTCAAGGAAATAACAGGCTTGTACATAAAATCCTGAATCAAAATTCTCAAAACTTGTGGAACAGTTCTGGGAGTGGAGAGATAGATATTGCCTATATTTATGTTAAAAACTTATTTAACAGGTATTTTGGTATTTCTGCTATACATTTTGGGGGGGTTGGGATTTTTCTTGTTTTGTTTCTTTCTTTTCCCCATGTAAAATAGAAATCAAATTGTTCTTCTCACCTGAAGCCTGGACCTCCATGATGTATTGGTGCAAGTCTTGCCCTTGCTGGATGACTTCAAAGGTCATGTTGTTCATGGCCAGTTTCCGCTCAGTGTGACGCTGCAATCGCTGCTCAGCCAGAGTGAGATCCTCAGTATTGAAATCATTCATTTGCCTCAGCAGATCTTCATTCCAAGCATCCAACTCTGCTGTAACCTTCATGGGCAGAAGATAGACACTCAGAATCAATGAACTATCTTACTCTCAGTGTTTGGATCAGAAAATTCTTCGCATTTTGACTCTGATCTGGAAACCTTCAAACTCCAGATCCTGCCCACTTCATGGTGACCCTTCTTCACATTTTTCATAGGTGAGGAACTATGAGAAGATTATCAGTCCAACAAAAACTGTCACCTTCCTTTTCCCTTACATATCCCAAGTGACACTGGAAGAGAATACCCACTATATTCTCATTGATGGTAGAACAAATGTTTCTGAATATATTCAAATTAAATGAAAAAAAAAAAATGCTTCCAGAATTACAAAACACCTTGCAACAACACAATCCCAAAATGGCCTGAAATATTTCTAAAACCATTTTGCAACAGATTATATGTTACATACCACAGATTTAATGCACAGCACAGAAACATCACACTCAAGGTTTAGGAGAAACATCATCTACAGATTCACAAATGGTACCTGGCTGTAATCAAAGACCTGCCAGTAACTCCTGGGAACGTGCAAAATCATCTTTGCTTTCTCTGCTTCCTAATTGTGACACACAGGCTGATGATTTTAGCAGTCTGTTTACTGTATCTTCTGCATTTTACATCTTTCTCCACAGTAGGCAGCTGATATCAAAGTCTCCAATTTTGCCTGTGCAATTAAATCAAGATCTAATCTCCACCTAAGCAGCTCAGTCTCACTTTAACTGAGGTTCTGCTGCTGCAGGCAAAAAAGAGGGAATGTGCTAGTGGCAATCGATGAGGGTCAGGGGGACAAGAGAAATGGGAATTAAGTTGTACAGTGCAGAATACAAATCTTAGAAGGCTTGAAAATTATTAAATAAATACCTTTATTCTGATTAATAGGTCAATTCCTCATAGCTAGATTCAGGAGAGCTAAAAGTAGGTATCTACATTCCCACTTGTGCACATTATGATGCAGTGAAAAGCTCTCTGCTTTTCACTAGAAGTGCTCTTCAGGGCCTGTGTGCAGTGAGATGTTTAACTTCCTAAGGAACCAAGACCCTAAATTTTCCATTGAGCTTTCCTTTCCAGAAAACATACATTACTTGCAACACAGGCTTAGGAAGAGGACCCAAATGGACCAGTTCTCAGCCTTTCTCACATTAGAATAGACAGAAGCACACAGTTTTGCAGTAGAAGGAAAAGTACATGCTTTAGGCTCTTTTTTGAGGGAAGCAGAAAAGCAGACTTACTCAATGAAGAACCTGGGACTCAGCTGTGGAGTAGAAGGCAGAACGTGGATGTCCTGAGGGGTTTCTATTTTTCTTCAGCTTGTTCCTTTGCCCATTCCACTCAATTACCTTTAAATAATAGCTATCCCTACACTGTCTTTGCCCCCATTCCTGATTCCAGCAGCCTCTGATTCATTCACATATCACAGCAGGAGTCCCTGGACTGTGGAGACTTACTGGCAGATTTAACAGTTATGGAAAAATGTCCAAAGTTGATGGTGGAGAAAAGTTTTATTAGATACATTTACATTTAGGGACAGATGCCCAGCTAACAGTAATCAGAACTGAGGTGATCTTGACCTATTTTCAAATTACAAACAACAGAATTAATTCAGAGTGAGCACAGGTTCCTACAATCATGACAGTAACACAAAAGTTCAATGTAAAGTCCTTTCTGCTTTTTCTAATGGAAAAGCATGTGACAAGTGAATCAGAACTTTCTCTTGATAATTTCTACACTTGGCTGCAGAAGTGACACTGGCCACTTTTTCTTTCATTGTTAAATCTACAATAATTTCCATTCCAGCACCGGGAAGTGGTTCTTCCAGACCGTACTGGTTTTTGCCCCTCAGGTGTGAGTGTCCAGGAAAGGTCTGTAGCAGAGAGGCATCTGCTCAGGAGAGGGATGGCTCCCAGGGAACCAGTGCAGCTCGTGCTCATGGTTGCAACCAGCTTCCACCAGGCTCCACACGCAGAGGGAGCTGCACCCCAACATCAATGTGTCCCTTGTGGCCAATGAAGCTGGGAGGGGTTTTGCTCCATTATCCACACTCCCCAGATCCAATCAGTGTTCCTAAAGAGGAGCTAAAGAGGAAAGGATGCTACAGACAGTGAGGATGCAGGCTGATAAACAATGCAGGACACAAGGCCAGCCCATGGTGCTCCGTGTCACATTGTCAGGGTCAGGAACAGAGGGTTCCTGCACCTGAGGAGCTCTGGACAGCTGGACATGTCCAGCAGTAACAAAGCTGTCAGAGTGAGTGCTGGCTCTGCCAGGCCAAGAGCACAGCCAGCAGTGGAGGGAAGAAGGAAGGGGGAAGTAGCCTTTGAGTGAAGGAGTGACAGTCATCCCATGTGCTGGGTCAGCAGAACAGAGGAAGGAATCAGGCACAGCAAGAGGTGGAACAACATGAAATTTCTCAGGCTCAGTGGGTACAGGAAGGCTGGGTAAATTGCTCTGAGTAACAAACAGATGGCTAGTAGGGAATCTAAGGCACACTAAGGCAAGAAGCAATAGCAGGGCTGTGATAACAACTCAGGTTTCCTGAATCCCAATCTGGTGCCCTATTCCAGAGACCATGCTGCTTTGCATATCTCATTAAGACATTTCTTTTTCTGTCTGTACAGACAATATCTCAAAATCCCAGCGTTTTCTGTACCTCAAACAGGACTATTTGGAAATGGCGCCAGAGTCTGAATTTACTGGTTTGATTTGGGTATAGGGAAAATGGTTCCTTTTTCTTGAGAAATAAGATGTAATTAGGTAGCTCTGTTAACTACAGCCATATATTTTTCAAGTCTAAAGAATGGATGCTTTCACAGATTAGTTAGGCCTTGATATCTCTGATAAAACTTGGACTGCATGAAACAGAAGTGTCCTCTCCCCTAAGCTGTGACAAGACCCAATTGCACTGGGCCTCTGTCAGGAATTCTCTCATAAATGAGGGTCACTTGGCCATGAACTTGTTTTAGTCCCTTTTGACAAAGAAGAATGGTTGATTAGTTTACCCTGTTCATGTGCTAGTTTTTTAGTCGGAAGAACTGACAGCACTTCTTATTTTATTCACTTTACTTACCAGTGTCAGTGATTCTAAATAGACCTCAGCAATCCTCATATGCAGTGAGAGAAGGGAAGCCCTGCTGTAATAGAAAACCTAAGCTCTGCTCTGTTCTGCTGTGTCTTGAGAAAACAATCATACCAAAGCAGAAGGGTCATGAGAGCAGCAAGAGCAGCAGTGCAAGGTCTACGCTAGCACAAGCAGCAGCATTATCCCCTCCTTCCCACACCATTCCAAGCAAAGCTGCACATGACTCACTGACAACCACACTTCAGTCAACTCCTTGGAAGGAGCCACCCTCCTTTTTTGTGGGTCACACAAGGTCAGTGGCCAAGAAACAGCTCCCTGTTTCCTAAAGGAAAGTCAAACGACCCACGAGTACTGACTAGAGATAGCCATGACAAAGTTGTTGATTCCAATGAGCCTAGGAAGCACATTTTGTCATTCACCTGAAGCAGATGCTCCTGCTCCCATGATAATGGGAGGAGAAGCAATGCTGGCAGTGAACCCACTTCAGTATGAAGTGAGATATTCTGAGATATCCTTATCAGAGAAATGGAGGAAGCACATGAGCAAATGCTGGGCCTGTGTGAGCTCTGTGAGACTATCACAGAGCAATTATGGACATACAGACTATGGCAGCCAGGTCTGTTTTCTGTGCAGACACAGTGACCACAGTCTAGACCACAAAGCTTTTAGACAGGAATCCTCCAAAAGCAGCAACTTAATATATACAAATTCCCACTGCTGCAATACTGCTGCATTTACTGCCTCCTGGATTTATCATGTTGCAACATCAGCAAGAAACATGACCAAATGGAGAGGGACATGTTCTTCAGCCCTGAAAAATAATGAGAGGTATAGAGAAGAGGTACACAGGTGAAAAGAAGCAGCAGTAATAACGACAACAGGAGCAGTCCAGACATCTAATGCCTACATTGCAGCTTGCTTGCGAATTAGGCCAAAGAGCCTTCCAGAGCTGCAGCAGCTGCTGCACAGGCAATTGAACATCTCCAATAATTTCTTATCTAAATCCTTTAGTATATTTTTTTATGCTGCTGCTGATGAGATTTTCTGCAAAATGGTGCTTCTGAGCCTTAAATGCTGCTTGTTTGGTCATAATTCAGTGTTCAGCATCTAAAGTCATGTTGTTTAACGGCAAAGAAAATTTTGTTTTCCAGTTGAAGGAGGTGGAGAGGAGAAGTGAGGAATCAAGTGAAAGAAGATAAATGCTATATGGAGAATGATTCACATAGGAGCTGATATTCTGAAGTATGGGCTGAGGAAGGGCATATGAGGAGGAGGGAAGAAAGTTTATCCTGGGAGCACAAGCTTTCAACTCAAAGAGAGTGGGCATGAGAGGGATCTGAAAAAGAATAAAGATGCACAGGAAGAATAAGCAAATGTAGGAGGCAGGTTGGAACAAAAATGATGGTGCAAGTAGGAAGAGAAGCAAAGGTGAGAAGAGTGGGTAGAGCATGGGGGTGAGCCAGGACAGGAAGAACAGTCACACAGGCACAGAGCAGATCTATACTGAAAAGGCAAGATCTACCTCATTTCAAGAGGAAAAAAGTAAGAGCCATATAGCTGGGATTAACAGTGAGGATGGGTGAGATGAGAGGTAACATTTGATCCAGGAAGGAATAAATAAATTCCATCTCCTGAATGTTGAAGGAATATCTGAGTATGGAAAGAAAGGAATTATAATACAATTTGTAAGACCAGATCTCTAAGGCACTCACCAGAGATTGGGCAACAGGAATGCCAAGGGTAACAGCATTCAGAGCAGGCTGAAGGAGGAGAGGACTGGATGTGACAGTGTGAGTGGGTCTAGGACCAGACTAAGATAGGAAAGGGTAAATGGAACTGTCACTTCTACAGATCACATAAGCAGAAAGTTTGCTATTCCTCTTTCTCAGGCCTTGATTTTGGCTGATGCTGTGTAAAATGACAACACTGTCACCCCATTTTTTTGACAATAGACAGAGATGCCGCACTGATTTAGTGGGGACCTGAGCCACTGGAGTGTGAAAGGACTGTCACAGTGATGATTCTGCTCCGGTGCTTTTGGCTCCTTTGAATCCCAAAAATATCTGGAGCAACAATGGAATTCAGCTCCAAAACACAGGGTGTCCAGAACAGCTTAGAGCATTCCTTTCCTTAAAATGAAGTGACATGCAGTTGGAAAACTCAGTATAGATGGAAAAGAGAAACAAAAGCTCACTAAGCATGAAACATTACAGGATCCCAGCTTATGAACAGAAAAGGTTGAAATTTGTTTCAAATCTATCTCAAAATCTCTGTAACACTTATTTCTAATAAAGAAGTTCATACCTGAGTGTCAGCTCTTAGTCAGTGAGAGGGCTACAAAGCATCTTGTATCTACATGCAGGCAGCTAATGCTCTTGAAAGGTTCTGCGAGTGTTATAAACCTGGAATGGGATGCTCAAATGAGTTGTAAGTAACAGTGAAATGAGTTGCTGTGAAAGCTGGCTCCTGTTTCCTCTTAAACTCATGCTCAGGGATTGTTGTGAACAGCTAGAAGAGGCAGCAAGAGAAATCAAGGCTGAAAAATTTAATTAGCAGGTGAAATGGAGCCAAAGAAATTGAATGGGGGGAAATTAGATATCCAGCAGGTGAAGATTTTAGTGATCATGGGGTTTTTTGAAATATAACAAACACCTTACAAGATCCAATTTGTACTGTGCAGTGGGAACCCCCTTAATCCCTCCCAGAACTGTCTTGGTGTGGGAATCACATCACTCTAAGACTAAAGAGCACAGGTTCTGTCTAGCATTTCACATTGTAGGAAAAGAAACAACATGCAAGGGGAGGAGCTGGACACATCTGGGAAAGGGAGAAGGAAGTTTTTTGAGGTAACCAACAAATGTTGCTGGACATGTATTGGCTGAGATCATTCCTGTCCTCACTCATAGCATTCTATAGAGGCCTACAGGTGAATTTGATAATCTCTCCACAAAAGCTTAAAGGGAAAAATATGCAGAAAGTCTCTGCATTGCAGTAATTTTTTAGGGGTTGCAACTCAGGGAATTTTACCATTTGGTTCTTTACATTTTCTCTGCATTTTGCTGTACCTTTGCATTCACTCAAATAATGGTTAATAAGCCCTTGAATTACTATTTCTGAAGCAAAGGACAAAATATACCGGACAGATCTTCCTGAGGATATAACTGAGTAAGACTGCTTTGTATGTATAACACACTCAGCATGGTGCCAGCACTGCTGTTGATGTCTGCCAGCCCTCACCCCTCCAGCCTTGCCCCCGATTCCCTCACAGTGGATCAGCTCCTACATTCACATTCCATGAAATCTCCCAAGTTACCTGGCTGGCTGCACAAACTCAATTGAAGTCTGTATCATACAGAAAGACCAACAATATAATCCCAACAATCCTGTCTTGTTTTGAAACCTGAAGTGGCTTGGTAAAGCAATGAAACCTATCAGGCATCAGAGTTAGACACGTTTCCTAAATAACGGATGGGCTGTCATTTTATGGTGTTAAAACTTAGGGCAGAACAGCCTCCTGTAGAGACAGCCAGGGGCTCTCATGTTTCTGTTATGTCTGTTTTCAGGTGTTGCCATAGTTTGGATTTCATAATTTACCCCAAGAACCCAGAGTGTAAATATCAGTCAATATAAATGAGATTAAGGCAGGAAAGAACAAGGAGCACATGCTATGGGCCTGTGTGTTTGTACCCAAATTCATATCTGCCAAACCTGCCATGACTCCAGGATGACGCAAAAGCTGCCTGTGAGGCTTAAAAGTCCTAAATGAACACAGCTGGTCTGCTCTGCCAAAGAAATAGGCAGGTGGCTTCTTTTAAAGGGAAGTATTTTCCGTGAAGATAAAATGCAACAATTTGTTGTTGACAGATTTCACTGAAGTACAAGATCAACAATGCCGAATAGGTGGAAATAAATGTTGATTGTGAAATAATCATTGATCCTAAAATTTTTCTGGACTCCAAGCCTCTGTCAAGATGCAAAGATTATAGAAAAGCTAAAAAACCAGGAGAGCTATGAAACAGATGGGCACAATGTTAGTTTAGGAAGGAGTGCCAGAAGAATGGGTTACATGATCAATGGAATATATTTCAATATTTGGGGAGAACAGTCAAAGAAGGATAGGTTCCAAAGAACAAAAGACAGACACTTCCTCAACAAAAGAAAAAGGCATGTCACTCATTTGCCATTTGTGCTTTTTAAAATCCTAATACTTTGTTCGCATTATTAATTAGAAAGGAAAGAAAGAGAGAGAAGCAGGGAAAATTAAAAGAATTGAAAATGTTCAGTGCCAAAACTGGATGGAAAGAGACAACATAAGATGTAACTATTTCTGAGGCTGAGCTCTAAATGCAGCATTCCCTAAAGCTGTTGGAAGCAGATGGGCTCCCACAGCTGCATCCCTTGAGCTTGCACTAGAGAGATGCAAATCTCCCTCTCACCAGCATTGCCAGGGAAGGGTCCTCATGTCAAGGGAATCCCTGGAGCACAAGAACCAACAGACCCAAGAACACACACCTGAGGGGGGAAAATGGGAAACAGTATCTGACAAGACAGAAGCAGCAATGAGGAGAAAGATGCTCCAGTTTGGGAGGAGGACCCACATTTTATAGGCAGTTTGTGTGAGTGCAGGAAGGATTAACACAGCTGCAGCAGGTAGAGGTCTTTCACTAAGGGTGTGTTCAATATGGCACTGCTCTTTGGACAGATGGTACAAGGCTTATCTAGACTAGAAAAGGAGAAATTAATTTGACAATCAATCATACTGGTACACATTATTTCACAATTCTTAATCTATGCAGGATCTAGGCTATTATGGAAAATTAAAACCTAAATACATTTCCAGTCATAGCTCAAGCTACTTGTCTTTAGTAGAAAAAAATACTTCATTTCCTGTTTTAAACATCATCTTTTTCCCTCAATAGCTTGGAGTAGTCAACCATCAGAAATATACATGCTTTTAAATTATGGTGAAGAAAAAGTCTTTTTGTTTCTCAACAATGGCATGAGATAATTCTGTTAATTCTTGTAACAGTTTCCTACTGACTTGGAATCTTCATTATACAGCTGAGGCAACTGACTGCAATCTACTTTCTAAGCACCATTACTGTGTCAATTTGAGCCAATTCAGCTGTTGTTTGAAATGCATAACATACATGTGTTATTTAACATTTTATTCCAAACTGCCTTTGTTTTGTTATCCATCAAACTGCCTTTCTTGTTTAAGCACTAACTGTACTTAGAGAATTTAAGATACTGACCTGGATATGTTTTTCACTCTGTTTTCAGTAGAAATTGTCATAATTATTCTAAAATAAAAAAAAAAATCCAAGAGAGGGAGCTTTCTAAACAAAATCATCTTCCCATAGACCCTCTATGAAACATACTCTCAGATTTTCCTGTAATATTACAGAAGGAAATTGCAGAGGGAATTCAGATGTTCATATGATAAAAAATGGCAAATCTACAGTGACAACAAAGTGGTGATTTTCTTTAAAATCCTTTCTTTCTAATCCGATTTTAGAAGACTCTGAAGTACCTTTCCAATTCTAAATATCTTACTGTATCACAGCCACTCCATTTTGTGAATATACAGAAGTAGGATCCATGAAGAAACAAATCAAAGGTATCCACAAAGTATTTTCATATTGGGGTCCCATGTGAGGGGAATAATGTAAGTTACATCCTGTCCTGATGCCTCGGTTGCCCCATCAGTAAAGTAATGCCCAGTGGTGACACTCTTTGATTGAAAGACTATTTACAAATAAAAAGAATTTGAGAACAGTGATTTGTGTTTTTTTAAATTTACTTAAATTAGCATAATTATAGGTTCAGACCTTGATCTGTAGTGAAACAGGCTGAGACCTTAATAAGTAACTCCCAAGGATTCACCACATACTGTCTACAAACGTATTTGGGTGTTCCAGAAGCACATATTGGTTGTCTCTTTTTTCTTTTCCTTCATTTCTAAAAACACAGGTGCCATTTATAGGAATGTTCAACTACAGTATTCATACTCATTTACATCTTCAGAATAAAACTCAATTATTTAGCATCTGCCACACTACATGTATCAAAGAAAATATAGGAAGTAACATACTTTGCTGGAAGAGCAGTATCTGGCATGAAATAAATACATTTATATTTATACACACATACAAAGAATTCTGCCTCTCAATAGCAAGGAGGCTGCACATAACTGGCAAATAAATGAAACTATTCTAATTTACATAATTAACAAGCACTGTAGGACAGATTGCAGTGAAATACCTCACTGTGCAGTCACAGTAGAAAAGCTCAGATACTCCTCACTGATTCCTATGTCTGGCATTCAGCTGCAGAACAGGACACTTTTTAGGAAACTGGACACCTGCTTCCTGCCTTTTATTCCACTATAATTCATCATGTCATGTCTTAAACACGAAGTGTAACATAGCATTCTAAACCTCCTAATAGTTACCAGTGTCCACCTTGAGACTACCTACAGATTTGCAAACAATACCTTCAGGAATGTATAATCCTCAAACACTTTCAGGTGCTCCCTGAACTGAACAAGCACAGCACCAGGGGGATACAGCAGGAGGAACACAACCCACAAAGGACACAAGCACTGACACCAGTCTCATGGACTTTGTGTACAAGTTAATATACATTTTGTTCTTTTTTCATCTTATCCAATTAGAACTACAGAAAGTAATTACTGAGATTGGCTGGGATCTCTTCACAATTTCTCAGTCCAAGAATATCCCAATATTTTGATGAATTGTCCATCCAAAACAGAAGTACAAAACAGAATTGAAAGACCTTTTTTTTCGCATGAGGACATAAAAATATACCTTTAATTTTCCCCTCTATTTTTTTTCCTTTTTACATACATCCACAAATCTAAAAAGCCCACCTTTTAAATATCCTTCCCTTTTACACATAACATGATTTTTTCACTGTGTGGTTTAAAGACAGGTGTGTATCTGTTTGTACCTAAAGAGACAAGCCTCATTAATAAGTGACACAGAACTTTCAAATCCCTGAGTGATTCATGTCAACAGAGATTTATAACAGGCATCTCATAAAGCTTCTCTGCAAAGCAGGCAGATTCCCAGCATGGTAAGATAGGTACCCATGCACCTATTTCAGTGCATTCAGGCAGCTTATCCTAAAGCGTGCTTTAGGTCCAGCAGTCTGAATTAAAGCACAGTTGTAACTCTCTCTGCCCCTCACTAAACAGCTGAGCAGAATCGAACAGCCCAAGACATTCCCTCACAGGGTATGTTCATATGTCCTCTCTCTCCCACAGCTCCCACCCCATCAGGTGGTACAGCAAGCTCTTACCTCAATGGTGTACTGCTCAAAAATCCGGAGCTGAAGGAAAATGTCTAGCTTAATCTTCCTCTCATGGAAGAGCTCTTCCATCTGTACCTGGGCCTCGTCGAGCTGCTGCAGGACAGATTCGATGTGGCTGATGGAGCTGTTGTGGGGGGTCTTGTTGCTGGAAACAGCAGAGTCCCTGTAGCAAGGCAGAGAGCAGGGTTAACAGTGAGTTTCAAGGCAGGCAAAAGAGCAAGAACTACACATCTGTGGTTCTGTGTGCTGCTGAGGAGCAAATCCAAGCACAAAGGGCTGAGGGAAGGTGTGTGCAACCTCTACTCCCTGAAATCCTGCGGCTCCTGAGCTTGGCACAAAGTTTGAGCAGGGGGATCATCTTTATTTTGTGGTGACATTGGGACCTTATACACTTGGGAGGGATGGAGGAGGAGATGACACATCAATCTCAATGGCTCTCTTAAGGACTCTGGCTGGCAATCACCTTTAATGTTACAGGGTCACACAATCCTTCCTATACTTACATCAAACTGAGAAGCTATTCAGCCACCTGGACCTTTAATAAGAGCTCTTATTGTCCATTCTACTCTAGAGCATCTTGTGCTTTTCCTGTCAGGTTCCTATCATGGCTCATGACTTTCTGCACATCTCAGTTGGAAGTAAAGGCATCAGATTAGGAAAGCTCAGGCTGAGAAGGGTGATGTCACTTTCTTGGACTGTCTGGTGAAATGCATAAAACCTGGGATATTTGTTTATTATAATGTATACAGAGCATGCATACTATATGCGTGTGGATGAGGGCAACCTGTAACAATACAAAGATCTAAATAATAAGTGATATATTGGACTTGGTTCAGTGCCCAGTAACATCCCTAAAAGGCAGGAAAACTTCACTGCTGTCAACAAACCCAAAGGCACAGAAAAGCACTGAAACAACAAATGAGAGAGATTTCACAATTACAAATTCTGTATAAGCTTACTCTGCAAATATTCATTTGACGACACTTGCAGATTGAAACAAAAACATCAAACCCCCAACTAAAACCCCAACCATTCTCCCTCTCCCCCACAAATTTTTAGGGCTAGTCTCTTCATGTATTTTAAATTAGGCAAAAATGAGCTGGTTTAATTCATAGTGCTAGTAGAAGAGCCAGCAGTAAAAGAGCCTCTTTGACACTATGAATAAACCCCACATACACAAAGATAAATAGAAGGGTGCTGCATGCAAAATGAAACAGTGAAGACTGTTAGACATGTGTGTATTTTATTAAGAGGAATACACTTACCCTACATCGTGAATAACCATATAAATCACGAGGCCTCCGTTCACAATCATTTAACAATCTTCTATAAATACCAACTAAAAATACTCACTTCAAACACATTTGACTTCCATTCACTTCCCAGTGCCTATAAATAATCTCTCAGTCAAACAGGAAACCAATGCTGATCCACAGACTACTCTAATCAGTCCACACAAATCACTCCTTGTAATTTCAATAAAACACTCAAAGGATCTGAAGAATTATAAATAAGCAAAGAATTAACAAACTCTCCCAACTGATCCTAGCTTGCAGTTCCCTATTTAGGCACCCCTAAAGCATAGCATGCATCAGATTTCTCAACACCTGTGCCCCAGGTGGATGCTTACCTGAGCTGCTGGATTAGATCTTCCCCTTCTTTAATAACATTGAGGGTAGCATCCAGGGTGGCTGTTTGCTGCTGCTGAAACTGCTTGATAAGCTCCTGAACCGCATCCACAGAGTCAGCACAGACATCCTCTAAGAGCTCCTTCTGCAGATCTTCCATCCATGTCCACAGCTGGGAAGAAGGGGAGGGAAATATAAATCAGAGACGGATTGAGATTTAACCCTTTTGCTCTCTAATTCCAGATCAATAGGCATTAACTCGGGTTGCATGTTTCACAGGAAAACTGACCTAAAATTTGTAAACCCAAACAGATACATTTGGTTTTGATTCCATTTAAAGCAAGAAAATAAGAAAAATATAGTATCAGGTAGTTTTCTAAAAAAAAAAAAAAAAACATATAAATTCAATTCCTGTTTCTTATACAACAATAACTAATTATTTTATTCTAATTATCTTTTTATACAAGTGACAAATTTAAATCTTCTACATCTGTGATAACCTAACCCTTTCAGGAGCTGAGCACTATCAGCTACTATTAATTTCACATGCAGATGAAGCCTGTTGCAGGACAGACCTACAATCTTTGGTATGTGTGTATGGTACAATGAAGTCTAGCTGTGCCTGCTCAGCTATGCCTTCCCAGGGGTTGAGGTTTTGAGGTTTCTTTTTGTTTCCAGCACTTAAACCCCCTTCTCAAAATGTATTCCAACTCTGCATTTTAACTCTGGGAAAATCCAAACATCGGAGACAGCAATATCACCAATCAACTCCATGCAGATCCATTAATTTTGAATAGTCTTGACTACCGGTTTTAAAGCCACAATCACAGCAAAAAATCATTGCGAGTGCTTAGATGAGAATTTCCAGCCAGCTGTTCACCAGAGGTCTGGACAGGGGCAGGAATGCCCCCGCAGCCTCTCGCTGGCTGTAAAGGCTTAAAGCGAACGGAGGTTTCCCCTTTAAGCCTGTGCTGAAAAGTGAGTGTAAAATTGCACCAACCGAGCTGGCAGCCTGCCAGCAAACCCTAATGACTCCACCAGAGACTTTTCTGTGCCACGCCTGCCCCATTAACCCACATTTTGCTGGTACGTGCTGGAGGTAGCAGCGAAGTACCAAAGTGAGAAACACCAGCACACAGGGAAATGTCAAAGGATGCGGTGTCGGCAGCGGCTTCTCCCGCTGTCCCAGGGACTGAAGGGCTTTGTCCCACAGGGACCTTGGGGCAAACGTGAAGCAGGGGAGGACACTGTGTGTGGGTGGCAAAGAGCTGGTAAAAATGTTTGTGTTCAAAATGAGTAGCACAGGATCTCCATCCTACAGCATTTCCTCTGAGACTCTGAATTCTGCACGTCCACATTAAATGAGAGGAGGATGTGGATGTCTAAAGCTACAGCTGCCAAAGCTTCCCATAACCAGAGTCCACACCTAAGGGCAGCCACTAAGTGCTACACTAGAGACACACTATGGACTTGAAGGATATTACCCTGGTACAAATCAAAATCATCAAAATCAGGAGCTGTCCCAGCATATTCATGATACCAGAAAAGGGAGAGCCCAGTGCCTTTTGCTCTGTCCCCACCTCTGCAACTGACTCCCTGCTTGAGAGACTTACAAAAACAAGTATTAGAACATATGCCTTACCTGTGGCTTTTCAGAGTCAGCTTTGAATATTTGGGGTAAATGCCTCTGTTTATTCATAAATATTATAATCATAATGACCTGCCCAACTACTGGCCTGAAACAGAATGTCTTTGCTTGGGACATTTACATATTTTCACATTCTTAGGAAAAATGCATATTAAAAAAGAGGAATTATTAATCAAAGAAACAAATGTAAGTGAATAGGCATGAGAAATAAATGAAAAAATGAAACCATATTTAATGAACCAAATAGAGAGCTTTTTCGGTTGTGGTCTGAGGTCTGTGTGCTAAACTTTAGGAAGCTACCTTAAAGGAAAATACATTAGTGCCTTTATGTGCTAATTGTATTGAGAATCTTCCTGGATTTGTTCCAATCCCTGCACCCACTCAAACAGTAGGGACAGCTGGACCAAAACAGACAAGGACCAGGTTGTTCAAGAATATTTCTTCTTATTGGATCTTCAAGTAGTAGAGCAGTTTGTAAATACAGAATGTGTATAAATCATCAGTCTGTTTTGAGGTGTGAAAGCCAATAGCTTTTTAACTTCTTACAGTTCTTAGTTCCCTTTTCAACTTAAAAAATTGCAGGGAATTTTCTTCAGAAAAATGGAAGTGAAATCAGGAATTTGTTCATTGTTAGGAATCTGCTGTTTTATTGAAATTATTATCTTAGGGCAGAGGAGAAAGTTTCCAACCTTCAGAGAAAAATCCTGCGCTCAAAAATGTATCCAGAACCCAAAATTTTCAGAAGGAGCATTGGACATTTAAGATCTTATTCCACTTTTTGAGTAGGCTTCTAAATCAGTTTCAAATACTTAAACATAAACCATATTGTATTCACCTGGAACCAAAACACTCATTAATTTCAGAGAGCACTCAAATAAATTAACTCATATTAGCTTCAGATGTTTTCATTAATGACCTCTGACTGTAAGGATTTGCATAATAAAATCTATCAGAATCTAGGTCATCCTTGACTCAGAGACCTTTAATCCTTTAGACTCCACCAATCCCTGGAAAACCCTAATACAAAGAATCAGTCGATATTAATAAGATTAGGAAGATCTTTCAGGAACAATTCACAATAGGAACCTGATTCCAAAACCTCCTAAGTTATGTGCTGCTACTAATAGCACCTGAAATAAATTGCTACCGTGCCCCACTTGTGAACGCCACAGTAATGAAAAGACCAATTCCATGTCACTGCAACACCACACTCAGAACATGAAACAGAAATCACATCCTGGATGTCATTGCTCAGGAAAATCCCCCCCTCTTAGGGCCTGGTGTTTCATTCCAATGCAAGTATTTGACTGATTAAAAAAAAAAAAAAATCCTGACTATTAAAGCCCCAAACCACCTTGTGCTTTTCCAGTCCATGCTGTGACCTACTCTAAGCCAGATAGCTTAGATCAAAGAAACTGTTCCCATTAGAATCTGACATATTGCACAGCAAAACTTTTATTTCATAGTTGCAGAAATTGACTTCTTTTATTCTTAGCATGTACAAAATTTGTGAGTACATGTCCCCTTCCCATACATACTTCAAACTATTACTAAGGTACCACTCGATCCCATACAAGGGGTGAATGTAGATATCTGCAGATATTCCAAATATAGAGGCACATCCACCTGAGGTGACTTTCTCTAAGTTTGCCAGTCATGCATGTGTCCCGAAAAGGAGATAACCTCTGCATTATGTTACTTAACAGGTACTAAACAAAAATGCAGAATCCTAGAAAACAATACAGAAGTATCACAAAAGTAGGTTCTGTTCTTCCTTCAACTCATCTATGCCTTGGTAGGATTAATTGGATATGGAGAACCCAAAGCATTAGTGGTAGCACCAGAATCAAGTCTATCAGAGATTTGACACAAATCTGACTCATGTGAACTACATGTAAAAATGTTATTGTTGTTAGCTACGACATTGTTTTTTTTCCTTGTGTAAAGCCTCAGGTAAATACCTATCCCTAAGACATTAATGCTGAAGGTTCATAGTGGCTCCACAATTGAAGCGTTATTTATTGAGGCTTTACACAGGAAAATTAAATCTCCTCTGATTAGTAGAACAGTAGGAAAGAATGACATTCCTCCTTTCTTCTGGGATGGTATCTGGTGCCCCTCATGAGTTTTGACAACAACTTTTGCATCTTTCTTGGATATGAAACAGGCAGTTTCCATCCATCCAAGAGACAAGATAGCCCTTTATTCCCAGCTATTTCATCTGATGAAATACCCTTCATTTTGCTCAAGTACTTAGTGAGACCACTTAACTGGAGGTCTGAAGGACACCTGTGCCTGTTACCTAAAAATAATGCTTTTGACTTAGAAAAAGGAACCACTTTAAACAAAATCTAAAACCTAAAGAAAGAAAATTTTGCTAAGAAAATATTGCCTACATGATTGGAATAACTATTAAACACCCAATGCTTATAGGCTGCTATTTGTAAATGACAGTCATGAGTTATAATCCTCTCAAATACAGTTTAAAAGCACTGAGTTATGGGAGCAGTGCAAAGAACCAGTTCAATCCAGGAGATTTACTGTTGTAGAACATTTTTGCTAGTCTTCAAAACAAGGATGCTAATGTAAACAAGCAGCTTCCCAGTGTGTATGTTCTACCCCTTTACTGTGTAAGAGAAGCATCATGTATTGCAGGGCAGGCCCAAAAAGGATGCTCATGACAACTCAGGAAGAGAACATTCAGTGAAGAACAGCAATGAAGAAATTAAAACTAGAGCAGAATGCGGAGAATTCAGTGACATGCAGGGACCCTGCTGCCACTCCATGATTTGCAATGTGACCGTTTAGAAAATCAAGGGCAGGCTGGAAACAAAACCACACAACACACAAGCAGAACTGCTCCAGAGAGAGATGTCCATCAATCCTATTTCCCTCAGCTACTATGCCAAGCTTATACAAGCCTATTCTATGACAATTATATTTAGCTTTGTCATGATATGCACTAGGAAGTCACACAGATCCCAAGTTCAGGTTAATTTATGGCAGAACTTCAGTCTGCACTCATATCTGTTGAAATGCTGTTGTGCATCCAGCTTGATTGCATAGCCTTTAGTAAATTGTCCCCACACCAACATGGTGGTGAAGATAAAAGTTCCCAGCACAATTAACCTTCATCAGCTGGTATTTATTCACAGTTAGAGTGCAACCAGTCCTGTTTCAGTTGAAAGAACTGAGGGTTGCTGCTTATTGGAAGCATTTTTCAGCAACGTTGTCCAAAGTCACATTCAAGCTCTTACGAAAACATCAACAGAAACACAGAAAACAAGGTCTGCAATGATGAGCTGCAAAGTGACCTCATGGCACCAGCGAAGTGTCACATAATGGCGGCACACCTAATGAAAGGTGACAGGATGGAATATGACCAGGAATATGACTACGTATGAAATGCCACAATACACAATTTCCATGTAAGACAAAACTCATGAGACTCCCTGATGTAAGACCTAATGTTGTCAGATACCATCAAACTGGTTGGGAAGAAATGACAAGTGGAAAGGGAACATTCTGTGAAAAAACCCCATCTGATCTCTCCCTGACCTCTTTCTTGCTTTTTCCCTTTTCCTTGCCAATTTCTTGACATTCATCCTTGGTTGGGCTGCATCTGGTGCTTCTGTATGCTCAGGCTTTTTAATTAGTAACCTTGCCTATGGCAAAAGGATTTGTACTGCCTAAACATCTGATGCTTTTTCCAAGTCCTGCATGGACCAGATTGATATAAAACAAATTAATCTCCTCTCAAGGGAAACATGATTTGGGTAGCTAGGCTTACATCAGGGACTGTGTAGATACCCAGCCCAAGGCCATGTAAATGTAATTCATGGACCATTTGATCTAGAAAGAAAATTGATTCATAGCTCAAGAATCAAATGTACATGTTCTATGCTTCCTCTGCACCATCATGAATTGTAAAAACATGTTCCTCTTCTAGCATAATTTTAACATGTTATTTGTAATTAGGAATCTGGTTGTAATTAATTTCAGTAACTGTAATAATCAAATTCTGCACTTGATAATATTGGCTTAGAAAAGTTCCTCCTACACTGGGAGATTTATTCAGTTTTACACCAGTATGGTACAGTACTATTTGGTGCAGGAGAAACTTCCCACACTACAAATGCAGCAATCACTAATATAAATGCCAGTACCATTACAATCTCCTGTATATTGCTCATTGGTTCTAAACATCACTTCTCAAATGAAAGCTGCAGCACCTCTTCCCTCTGTGCTTTTTCCAGTGACTGGCTGTATCTGTCACTCAGAGTCTTACCCTGATCTGCTGCTTCGAGCCTTTTGTGTAACTCTGCACTATGCCCTGGGAATTGCAGAAATAAATAATTTGTGCCAATTCTGAATCATTCCAAAACTTGGTAAGGACTTAAAAAACTGCATGACTTTTCTTTAACCAGTCAGTCTTGTTGGATCCATTGACTTGAGCCACTCCACTGCCACCATTTTCAACTAGTTACATGGACTCCAGTGCACAGATGTACTCCAGGTGAAAGACAGAATGTGTCTTTTGAGTGATGTGTGAATTACAGGAATGTACCTGTATGATGAAGATTTAATCAGTATACAAATTATTGCAGACTGCAATAATACTCTGTTGCCTTTGTACACAGCACTGAAGCCCACACACTGGAACTGGGAGAAGATCATCTTCCTCAGCTTCAGGAAATCAGAATGCGTAGAAATGTCTCTAATAGAAGAGTGCTTTATGAGAGTTGGCATGTCCTATTTAAAGATGCTTATAAAACTCCTTTTTAGCTGCAGCATGAACCACTGTTACCTGGGAGCAAGGCATATGGGCTGGAGACCCCTTTCCACAACATGCAAAACACATGCAAGGGCCTCAAAAGCCAAGGAAAATATTTGAGTGGAGCCATTGGTCTGTAACAATGCTGGTGAGTGGCCTGAAAAATGTGGATGACAAAGTAAGAACTTAAATGAAGCCTACAAGAATCCTTTGGCTAGCACATGGTGGAAGAATGAAAAGAACTTCTCTTCCATGTACAGGTTTGACTTCCTGACAGTTGGTTTATGTGGCTGCATTTACAAGCATTTAATTCTCATTACTTTGATTCTGTCTCTTTTACCAATCTTTTGCCATCACAGATGGCAGAATTTTATTCACTAATGGTCTGGCTGTGCTTCAAACTCCCCTGCTCAAGAGCAGGATGTGCTGCCAGGATACCACAGCTCTTTTCTTTCCCAGCTACTTAGTCCTTCATGAAAAAACTCGCTTCTGGGCAACAAATGGAAGAAAAGAAGGGCACCCTGTACCACCCCAGCTGTCCTGGTTCCTCAGTCCCAGATCTTTGATAGCTTTATAGACAAGATATAGCTATGTAAAAAACCCACCAAAGTTAATGACTGGTGAATGTTGGCATTTGGTCCAGGCCACAGTCTACCCTCTGGAGTTGGAGGGGGATTTGCTTTTATTTTGCTGCTTCATGACAATTGATTGTTGATAACCTGGAGTGTACTTTGATATAACTCACACAAAAACAACACTTTTTAAACCAGCAGAGCCCTCTCCACAGGCGCAATTATCAGAATGATAAGCTGGCAGGTGGTCTGCCTTCTCCAAGGAATCTGTCAGCCAGGCAAGGGACAGCACATGTATTGCTGTGTGGGCACCTCTGGCTATTCACTTCTACCACTTTCTCTAATTTCTGCCTGCAAATTCACCTCTGATGGGTATAGGAGAATATTTAGGAACTGAGCACTTCTTAAAAATACCAAAAAAACACAACAAAACAGCAGTTACTTAGAATCATAGAATCACAGAATCATTAAAGTTGGAAAAGACCTCTAAGATCACTAAGTCCAACCATTGTTCTAGCACCACCACTGCACAGATTCAGCTCCCAGCAAAAATCATGGTCATACTAATAGGAGGCATAAGTCTAAACTTGATGTTTCATAGCCCTGCTGTGAGAGGAGGGACAGATATATTCAAAGTTTGATTTTGCATGCTGTTGTGCATCTGTCTCAGCTGTTAATATTATCCCAGTGAAGAACAAAATTTCTAGCTTTTGAACAAGACACATAGTGCTTCATTCTAACACAGAAAATGCTGGGGTGTGAATTGGCCACTCAGTGAATATTTTATGTGCAGTGACCTAGTTTGGGTCATTTTAGTGTTTTAGGCTTTCTTGTTTTTTCTAAATCTGAACATGATATGAGAAAAGGAACAAAAGTCCTGTACAGGACAGGAGCAGTGTGTAAGACAAATACAGGTTCAGAGACCAAGACCTTATCAGAACTTCCAGAAGTTGCCAGCAAATAGAGTTGCCAAACTGAATATCCCCTGAATCAAAATCAGGGCGATTGCTCTGGAAAGTCAATATTAGCAGTAAAAGTCAAATAACAAATTTTTAAATTCAGTAACATTAACTTTGATTCCTGTGTCAATTCACAGTGAGTGACAGGATTACAGGATATATCCCAGAACCACTGTCATGTTTGCTCCATGATTAACTTCGATATATTCTGTCAGCTCTTGTGATGGGAGTCAATAGCAGCTGACCTCAGTCCTGTGAGCTTTCTGCTCCCTGCATCCCAGCAGCTCTGCCTTGAAGAACAAGCCCTGTCAGAATTAGTGATCTACATTGAAATAATCTCCTAATCACAATATTCAACTCAAGCTGAGAAAATTTAATTTCACAGGTCTTGGTTATCAAGTGAAATTAAGTTAGCAGTGCCTGAATAAAACACTGTTAGCGTTCCTGACTGATAGGGCAGACCCACTCTATTACCCAGCTGAGTAACCCCACTGATGTCTGTGGGGTGACCAAGGTGACCTGCTGACCACAGATATATATATATATATATAGGTTATAATAGAGGAACCTGTCTGACACTTAATGGCCCAAGATTTAGCTGTCACTTACTCGTGACCCTATCAGACAAGATCTTCAGAGTGAAAATTTCCATACCAGGTGTCTGCCTAAGGCTGAACTTGATGAATTTTGAGGTAAGAGGGCCAGAATGAGAAGAAGGGACAAAAAACGTGCCTTGCCTGTGTTAGTTTTATTTCTGTTCGAATGAGATGCTCCAGACCCTCCAAGCTTTTAAGCAAGGGCCTGACATTTTGCAGGGCTTAGCCTTGAAGTCAAGAATACACATTATGTCATTCATGTGAACATTTTTCCAAATTTGGTCACTCAGAAGACCTCTGCCAAGTTCCAGTTTGCACATATTCATAGTAACCTGTTAGGAACCTGGCAGTTAATTTTTCTCAACATTCGATATTTTCTGAGCGTACTCATCCCCCATTCTGTGGGCCAGGTAGACATGGCATGTTCCACATGGAAGTGCCTGCACTGAGCACCTCATCCTCCTGCTCTTCTGACCCACTAAAAACCAACAAAGCACAGGGCACATGATCTGAAAACACAGTTCTCTACCTGGTTGTTTTTTGTGCTGGACTCAACACAGAACTGGTAATCTGAAGCCCACTGAGAAATGAGAAACCTAGATCTTTAAGGTAAGATATGTTTTTCATGCCCCAAAGAACTATGAAACAATTGTGGAATTGTTTCATAGTTTAGTTAAGGCCCATACACTATAAATGGATCTAAATTCAGTAAAGTTCCTTCTCATATTTAAGTTAGCAACTGCATCACTAGCCAATACAACAAGTAACACAAGGCATCTCTTAATTATGCAAGAGGATTTAAAAAGTTTTTGATGATATAGAAGTGGTCACAGAGCTCTTTCCTGTCTACATTTTAATATTTGGAAATGTAAAGTACACTGCAGAACCTTAAGTATAAAACTGCAAGGCTGTAAAATATTAAGATTCAGACAATGAGTTACAAGATGTTTTTCTTATGTTTCTTGAGGGTTTTAAGTCTTCAGAGTACGTTTTTATGCCATCTACAATCTCTTCTCCAGGAAGCTCAAAAAATATTCTCTTTTAAACAAAATCAAATGCCAGTCAAGAATACTCTATCACAGTTTGTTCCTAAAGCTGAAAGTTCACAGAAAAACATCAACTCTCATGAGATTTGTGATAAAAGTGAAAGATCCGACAATCCTGACAATAATTGATTCAGATTTGAAGAAAGAACCTAAATTCAATTACACTTAATCCTGAGGGAAATTATTCAGGTATGAGTCTGTTGAATACATTTATCCTACTGATAATAATTTATAACTTTATGCTGCCATACAGATAATTGGATTTGATTCCCACAGTACCAAGTTTCTGCTCACACCATCAGAAATGCCTTGGTCCAAAAGGGTACAAAAATATTGACTACAAACTAGAAAAGCATAATGAATGCTATAGGACAGTGGGACACACAAGAACTTGTTTACAGGCATGGCAATCAACATGTTATGCCACCAACAATCACTTAATGGACTGCTTCCAAATGATGCCTCTAAAGTGTTATTACCACACCAAAAAGTCCTTGATTCAGCCTATTGTATGTGTTGTTCAATAATGTCATGGAAAAAAACCCATTGAAGTTATTGTTATGCTTAATTGACTGTGTTTTTTTATATTCCTTCAATTGTATGAGTCAGTATTTAGCAGAAGGGATCCTCTTTAATGCTTTCACATGGAATAAGCAGCGATTCAAATCTACTGTAGTATAAAAACCGCCACTCTGAACTTACATTACCCACGGGGATATCTACATTTAAAAGACCCCCTAATTCAACACTACCTGTTGTCCTAAAGAAAGTACAGGAAGACTGACTACAAAAGGAAACATTTCTTTGACAAGAGAAAAAAAGTAGAAGCAGTTAAAAGTTCCTCAGGTGGTGGGAATCCGAGCAGCTGTATGTGGAGATGAAGAGGTGGGCAGAGTCCAGGTGAAGCAGTGAGAAGTTCACAGTCAATGAACTAATCTACACCTGTGAATGACCACTCAGAAACACAATTCACCTGTGCTAGAAAGACTGTCACTAGAAACATGTTCATTTCAGCAAGATATTTAGAATATTTCCAAAAAAAAGGGAAAAGTGTCAGTAAGACCAATTCTTTCTACTTCTAGAGTATAACATTGATGCTATCACAGAAGACTGGTTTCTAAAATAATTTTTTAAAAAAGTCTTCATTTTTATTCACCAAAGCCTTCATAGAGAGTGGCTTTATTTCCCAAAGCCAAAATAGGCTACACAATACCAGTAACTATCTTTTTTTTCACTAGTCATCACCTGCATAGATGAAACAAGGTTAATCACAGCAGGACACTGTTATGAAATAATTTTTACTCAGGAAATAACCAATTAAGCTTCCCCAGTGGCAAACCAGCATAGCTGCAAGTGTTTGAGCAACCCTGAGAACAACAGGCTGAAAGTTAATTATATTTTAGTATTGCAGAAGCAGGATGTAAAAGAAAACCTTCATGTACCAACAGCTATAATGTACATTCTGTAAACTCCATCTTCTGTACACATATAAATAAATGTATTCATGTACCTTCTACTTCAGGGGCTCCCCAACATGCTGAAGCCTGATATATGCAACTTGTTTGTATCATGTAAATCAACAGGCAAACTTTCAGCTTCTCAGAGTATCTTCCTGATCAAATGTGCTTTCACAAACAGATGCTGCAGAGCATGAAAACAACCATCCTGACTAATTCCATCTCTCTCAGCAGAAACCCTAGCTTTAAGTTACTCACCACTGAATGGCCTTTGGACTGCAGAAAATGTGAAGTATGCTTTAATTACATCCCCAGTGGCCTCCCATTTCATGTCCTGTCCACTGTATCTCCTCTGGCAAGTCAGTCTTATCTCTGGATATTTTTCAATTACACTAAACAGCATTTATTCAGGTCCTCACTGATTCACTGTATCAGTATGTGGCTGTTTTTCCTTTAACATTTGTTTTGAAAAGTCAAGTCTGCCTCATTAAACAATGTAAGATTTCTAATAACACATAATAATATTGGATACATTAATTAACAGTACGTTTAAATGGAATCCTCAGAGGATCATGCTGCTTGTGTATTTATACTTACAGTGTTAATACCAACTCATGTTCTTACAAGGGAATTCTTGCTTTCTAACAATCCATTCTAGTTGTGATTAAACACCACTCAATATGGTGTCACTATATTTTAGTGTATCATGACATTTGTACGTTTCATTCACATTTTTTTCCTCTTTACAACAGTTACTCATACGCATGAAATTAATTGGATAGTATCAGCCCTGTGTGGTGAAAATGCCTTTTCTCTGTGATCTGAGTTTTCAGAGACAGCCTCTTGCAGCCCTCTACAAATACACAGCAAAATTCCCTCATGCACATCTTACCTCTTTGGTGTGGGTATGGAAGGAGACTGACATGTCCAAGAGAAGTTTCCTCTGTTCCACCCTCCGGACAAAGTCCTGAATTCGAACTTCCAGATGCCGGGCTGCTTTATAGATCTCTTCAGGGTCACATTCCCCAGTCTGAGCCAACTGCTCTGCAGCCTCCAAGAGCTTGTCTGCATTGGTGTACGTATTCTACCAGCAAACAAAGCAAGAAACACAGTATGAGTAATACAACTGTGGGAAGTAAACCCCTGAAAGAGGTTGTTTATCCTTAAGGCATGAAAGCAAGTTATTACCAGAGTTTTAAAACAATAGCAATACTTTCTAGTGGCATTGCCTTCTGTAAAAGGAGAATGCATAAAGCCACATAGACTAATCCTGAGTACATATGATATAGTTTCTTATTTGAAACACACCACTTCAACCCAATCCTGTCAGGCACAGCAATAGGATTTCCCATTTGTTTATTTCCAAGTTCCCTGCAATTTCTCAAAGATAATGCAATGAAGCAAGTGGGACTCACCAGCTCAGAAGGCTACAGTGCCTCACGTGACACTCAGCCACCAGCTCGCTGCAATGGCCTCCTAACTGCTCTCACATTACAGCACATTATCATGTTACCTAGATATGTCCCAGCCCCAAGAAATATTTGCCTTTAACTGCCTTTTGTGAGATAGACCGTGTCTTCAAGCTCCTTTTATGTTTTTTTCCTCTTGTCTACTGTTCTGCATCATATTTCTAGATGGAGTGAGTTCATGATTTGCTTGCAGCTGCCAGTATGTATTGCTCATTTCCAGTTTGCCCAGGGCATGTACCTGCCCTGCATTACACAAGAATTTGAACACTGCACAGTCCTGAATAGATTTATGCCACAGCCATGGCCTTTATGATATGAGGTATATGACTCCTACTTTACAGAGAGGGAACTGAAGAACCCTGAAACAAATTAATGTACCCAAGCTATGCCAGACTGACAAGTAAGAGAGGGGAACTCCCTCCAACTTACCTCAGGTTTCAAGGTACCTGCCTATCTCTCTCTTTTTCACAGCTCTGAAAAACACCACTCAACTAATACACCAAAAAGTCTCATGTATAACAGGAGAAATGGAAAGTGAGTGCAGTCATCTTCTCCAGAACTGTGGAGCTATGCCTTAGTCAGCTATGTTTAGCAAAATAAACAGAACCAGCCCTTGCTGTCATATAAAAATTTTCTTCACCCAAGATGAAGCCAAAAGCTCTTTGGTATTCAACACTTCACAAAAATCAGGAGAGACAAAGATATCATCTTAAGGATGTTTCCATTACTGGGCTAGATCTTTGGAACTACTTGGCATTGGCTTGAGACTGCTCTCACTGGGAATTTTAACTTCTGCTTCAATAGCAGAATTGAAAAACTGTCCTTGTCAAAATCCTCCTTAGTTTAAAAATGTATTAACTTGATGCATATACACAAAGTACCTCTGAACACTGTGGACACACACATACTTCTGAGTATTACATGAACACTGTCAAAAATAAAAGCCATGAATCAAGCCATGTTGTTCCTACTTAGATAATATCTTGCTGCAGTCAACAGTTGGTTTAGAGAAAATGTTCAATACAGCAATGGAGCACTGACCTCCAAGTGTTTAATGGGGAAAAATATTTCCAGTTATAAAAAGCAAAAGAAAACATCTCCTTCACTGTTCATTTTCCCAGTTTCTGACAGCTGACTATAAATATCCGGTATTTGTGTTTCTCCTTTTTGACTGTGAAGAACATATTTGAGACAGTTTTGTTACCGATAGTAAATTTTTATTCCCTCACTTTCTGGCTACTGCTATAATGGTTAGGCTGTTAACAACAGCAAAATTTTATGTTTTAATAATCATTTTTTGGAAACCTCTTTAGATGAGAGTTTGTAAAAAATGTTCCATTTAATGTGATCTGAATTAGGGTCCAGTTTCACTTAACAGAATCCTTTCTGAATGATCCTATTCCAATAGTATTTGCAGCAGATGCCAAAGCTAGCACAATTTTTTAAAGTCTAGTCCACTCCAGGGTTTTTCACAAATTACCACTATAACAGCTCACACACCAGTCCGGCTCCCTGAGCAGAAGACTGTTCCTGCTTTTATCTGTATTATTTAGTGTACTTGTAAATGCCTCTCTCCTTATGGAACAGATTTGGGACACAGAACAGTTTTGTTGAAATACAATATGGACACAGATTTGCTGTATTTGTCCCTAAGACGTTTAGGTCCATCTGATGAAAGCCATTACAGTTTACTGACTCCAATATGTACTATGTCCAATTACCTGAGGACGAGAAGTTCACTGATACAATGACCAGATGTAAATACACTGGTGAAAAGAATGTAGGCTGGACCCTAGACTTTGGGGGAGCAAGAATGCAGACTGGCCTCAGCAGAGGCTCTGGCCCCACTGCACAGACAATAAAAGATGCAGCAGCCCTTGCATTGTACAAGGTTCTCCAAAGGCAAAGGGGTTTTCTGCAGGGAAACTGATGGGGTGTGGAAGGAGCCACACGCAGTGTTTTCCCTGAGCTGTGACAGGCACCGTCAGCATACAGGGATGCTTCCCAGAAGAATGCATACCTAATTTTGGATGTGTCTGCATAAATAAATGTGTCATGCACAAAAGGCTTGAACACAGTTCATTTTGAGTATGGAGACATTTTTCTTCACCTTTTCTTCTATCTTTATCCACTGAGGTCACAGGTAAGTGTCTCAATTTTAAAAACAGGTGCAGTTTATGATAGAAAAAACAACTAATGGTTATATTCCTGCCATTCCAGAAGGAAGGCCTGGTGCTGAGAGATTTCCAGCTCACTGTTGCAGATTTAAGAGATTTAGATGCATTTCAGATAAGCAGCCACATTTGGGAGTTACTCGCCTTGAACTCCTGAGCTTGATGTACTCATGAAAGGACTGTCCTCTCTTGTCAGCTGTCGAGATGTACACACAGCACAGGCCAAATAAGCCAGAGGTTACTCATTTGCTGAGGGCTTGCTCTACTTCTCTTCTGTTTGTTTGCTTAAAGTGCACATAAATCACCAGATTTTGTTACCATAAATACCAGACGCTGTTACACATATCAAATATTTTCATGTACATCTATTTCTCTAAAAGCATTGAATCAAAGTGCCGTTGTGCCTGAGAGTTTCATTCTGGTTGGTGCTATAGTGCTGCAATACATCCCTGCTCCCTACATTTTTGTCCTGAGCTTGCTCTTTTGTTAGTAAGCTCTTTGGGGCACAGACCCTTATTTTTTTTGAAGCACTTTATATTATTTTTGGTGTGACATAACCCTGGATCACGTAGGGAGAGAATCCAAGAGAGATTTCAGTTCTACAGTAAAAAAAAGTATGAAATGCCTCCTGGTCCCACCATTCCCAGCCAGAAGAGGTTAGCTGATTCCAAGCCCCTCTGAGATCAGGCAGGAGCACAGGATCTGGCACATTTGCAAACTGGCATTATCATTCAAAACTTTGGAAGAAGGTGAGATCTAATGCAACTGCAGAAGCAAACTTTTGCTAGTACAAGGACAATCATGGCTGTTCCCTTTTCTGCAAACTGTGGACCTGTGTAGGTTTTCTGTAGTATCCTGAAGAAGGTGACACCAAAAAGGATTAACCCCTACAGAAGGGAGATCCCATGAAGAATCTCTCCTCTTCATCTGTGGAGATTAGTTCCTCATAAGCAACAATAGCACAAGCTATCAAAAAAAAAAAAAAAAAAAAATAAAAAATCTGTGAATTATAAAATTATTTGGTCTCTGAAATTTTAGGGTTGTGTGACATTTTTTCTTAATATTGTATTAACCCACGAGAGAACTGTCAAGTGCAAACCCTTGAAATCCTCAGTGAACTGCTAATTGGCATTCCATGCTTCTGCACCATTTCATGCACAAAACCAGCTTCCGCCTCATATCTCTTAATAATCTTTGTAAACCAATCTTTGCATAATGACCTATTTTAATCAAGAAATCTGAAAACACAAAGAAATATCTATCTATCTATCTATCTATCTATCTATCTATCTATCTATCTATCTATCTATCATCTATCTATCATCTATCTATCTGTCTATCTATCCATCCATCCATCCATCCATCCATCCATCCATCCATCCATCCATCCATCCATCCATCCATCTAACTCTTTGTGATCTTCCTCACATTTTTCATTTTCAATTTACCACAGCATTTTGGGTTTGGTCAATGTGCTTTTACAGAAAATTATTCCATGTAGTTTTTATCTAGTGCTAGGAACTACACATGTAACTAGCTTATTGCTGCATGCCTCTAGGCTGACTACATTGAAAATAGCTGTGTCTAGTGGTAGCTCAGGGCAGAGTTCACACCCTAAATCTGGACAAGTTTTTCCAGAATAATCTGCCCCTGCACACTATTTTACAGCAGTTTATTTTATTTGAGGGATTTTCATGGTAACGGTGTCCAAGTTCTCCAATGTGTTGTGAACCATTCTCATCCGCCAGAGAAAGGTGTTGGAAATAGGGCAGGTGATCAGATACATGATCACATTAAACACAAACTACATACCCCAGAATTCACTTCCCAAGTAGATGTTGAGATAAGGAGAATGAGGTAGCACTAGTCTGTATTAACCAAGCTCTGGGACAGTGCAAGGCAGTTGCAGGCACTGGTTCCTTATATTGTTTCAGGGAGCTTTGTCTCCTGGGTAATACCATGAAAAAGGCATGAAAGAGATGGCATCTCTGGAGGCCAGGAAGTACCAACTAGAGAGAGAAAGAGGACTAGCTTAGATCTGATATTCTTGACTAAAGACGAGTGATGTGAATCCCTTATTATGCCTGCAGGCTGAAGTTTAGGAGACTTATTAGGCTTTCTCTGATGATATCTCCTTTATGTTCTTTAGAGTTGTGTCTTGACTCTTCAGTACCAAAGATGAAATGTCTGTATCAGCCCTCCTGCTGGGAAGTTGGGATGTCGAGACAAAGTTCAAAGCCTGATCTGTCTCTTACTGAAAATAGTAAAAAGGATTTTACTGACTTCAGGGAGAACTGGGTCAGCCTTCTAACCATCTCCCCAAGATCACAGGAGAGAAAAATGGCAAAGGGCTAAAAATAGAACTGTGGAGAACTGGTACCTGTTCTGTGCATAGACAGTGAGTAGAACTCCTACCCAAAGAAACTACAGCACGATTCATATTGGCAGAACTATAATTATGGAGCTGATTCTGCAGTTCTTGTGAAGCCTTATAAACTAGTGTAATCCTTAATTACAAAGCTCAGTTACTGCTATCAGATTCTTTGCTCAAGCTACATTGTTAAAATTAGCTCCAGTATTTGTTGAGGTTAAGTGATCTCACAGGCCTTTGTGAAGAATTATATCTTTAGTAACTTGATATTATAAAGCTAAAATAAGTGACCACAATGAAACATTTCTTTGATAAATAAATCTGAGGTTTAAGGAAGCATCCATCTTTGTCAAAATTCCTCCTCCCTTAAGAAGGGCAAAGGCTAAGTGCATATGATGATCTAATATAAGTTGTGATTTTATTCCTTTTGAATTGCACATAATCAAATCAAGACTTATATTCTTATTTGTGCTCTGTGGTTCTAATTCAAAACAGACTTACCAGGAATTACAGTTACAGAAGTTACAAGCAGAACATCTCTCTGAGGTAATGCAGCCACTTGCTCTCTCAGTACAAGATTGTTCCCCACTATACACTAGAATGGAAACTTCTTCAGACCTTTTAAAAAAATATCCAGGCTAATGAAATTTCATCACCTTCTTCTTCAGACTGTTCTTCCCTTAAATATGGCAATTCATCATTAGTTTTTATTGCTATAATTTCACCCCAGTTCTCCTTGCACTGATATCATGCTGATAATAATGACTATTTTATACCTCCAGTAGTTCCATTATTTCAGTCAATTGTATAAAATATTATGTATAATATATTGTGTATATATATATATATATATATATGTTTTAAATACAAGCATATGGCATTTTTCAGTGTTTATTAGATATGAAATATTCCCAGGAATAACAAAGTGGATACAACTCAGAATCCTCACTGACCATTGTGAAGAACCAGATATTTTTCCATGTATTGTTACTTTTATTCATGATTTTGCCTCAGGGTTCACATACAAACTAAGATGAATTTATTATTTGAATTTAAAAGGGTGACACACATTACATCAAGTGCTGAAATACCAGACAAATTGATTAAAAGCTACCTCTTACTTTCAAACTAATAAATAAGCAAGATTAGAATTAATAGCTGGGAATACATTAGCTAAAAGAATTCCACTCAATTTCATATTGAGTGCTTACTTTAGATTAAAAAAAAAAAAAAAAGGTTGGCTATGGTGTATTTCATCCCATCAGTTGTTCATCTCAATCAGGAATGCACTCATACATCAAGTAGAAAACACTCCTATTACCACAATCATGCTAATTAACTCCAGTGTGATCACAACCATTATTCAATGAAATGCCACTAAAATATATGGTGAAACAATGTTTTAAATTAAATTTCAAATTACACACCTCATCCAATATTAATAAGTGTGCAAAAACACATCGATGAACATCCGTGTGTACATAGTACAAGTACACAAAGAACAAAAGCTTGCTTGGCAAGGATCTACACTTCTCAGCCATCTTCAGTGTTATCCTGAGACCAAGAGATGTGGGCAGCTGGGAAAGCAAATCACATGTAGGCTCATTTTGTGCTCATATGAATATTTTCTGCCACCTCATTGCCTTTCTGGTAAAAGCATATCCAAACAGAATACTAAAATGAGATGATGAAATACTCCTGCTGTTTCAATATTTTATGGTCTTTACAAAAATCTATAAGAATTAGGGTGTATATCTGAAATTGATGATTATTGGCTAGGGTTCATTCTAGCATTTTATCCTTGGCAATATACATGAAAATAGCTTTGTTCCTTCAACACTTGTACTGGAACAGGAATGTGAAAGTGAGCAGCAGCAAGGAAAGAAGGACAACGAAGACAACAAAACAGTAGTTCTAGTGCCAAACATGAAACCAAACTCATACTGCTCAGTGTAATGAAGCACAGTGAGTGTACCACTAAAACAGAATTATCACTGCCCAATTTCATAACTGAGTAACTTGCAGAGTGTACAACTGAGAACTGCTCAAGTGACTGTATGGTAACTGAACCTTTGAAATTCAGCAAAAATGAGGAAAGCATTTTCTTTTATGAAAATGACAAGGAAGCACAAGAAGGCAAACTATCAGGAGTGAAATGCAGCTCCTTCTGATAGCTTCTTTAATGATTAATATCATCAAAAAACCCAGGTGGTGCACAGCAAAGCTCCACAACTTCTTTACGATAGGGACAAAAGGGAAGGCAGGTGGAGAAATAAACATGGAGCAGCTCCAAGGTGAGCAGCAATCCAGGAGGGCATTGTTTCCTGTCCCAAAAGCTCAAATCACATGTTTCATGAGCCCTACAGACACAAGTGCAATCATGACAGCCTTATCAAGTCTAGTTGGGATCTGGAATTGAAATCCAGGCATCCTGGGTTTAGTATCATGCTCATGGTTTGGAGATTTCAAAGACACAGCAACAAGGCTTTGGACTGCCAGCAGCACTGGGAAAAGTCAGCACCAAGTACAACTGGCATCATGGTTGCCTCAAAAAAAGTAGAAACAAACTTGTGAGAATGTGAATTCTGTGCCTATATTTTTATAAAATCTACTTTAAGTAAGACAGCAAAGCATTTCCTCTCTGTTCCCCCACAACCACTACCGTGACTCAGCTATGCTCTTATTTCCATTTATGTGAGGATAGGTTATAACACCTTTCCTGATGTCCATTTGGAGTGCCATGGGCCTGTACATAGAATGAGACAATGTTTAACATAAGAAAATTTGGCAAAACTTTGACTCACATGCTCCTGATCTTTCAGCTTAAGAATTCCTACACAGCTGAATATCGAGACCACCAGCCTGGAGCACAACACAGTGCTGCGTAAATATCACATAACAATCATTCTTTCTGTCTGGTAATATATGACAAAAATGCAACACAGGCTGATGCCAAAATGTAAGGGTACCACTAATGCATCGCAGGACATCCAGATCTGCAGCAAACTCTTTTTTTACTGTAAGTGAAATGCCACCTCTGACAAGTAAACTGAATGTTGGCAGAAAAAATACAGAGGAAGATATGCCACATCCTTTTGGCATGGTCAGTGCACTGCTGCTACCTGAGGAAGGATGCAGAGACTTAATTAAATTTTTGCTGCTGCTCCCTTGAACCTTTGTCAGGTTTCCTCCCTGACACACTGCATTGCATCAGCTCCCTTGCAGCAGCCCAGGTGGGAGTAGTGCAGGAGATGCTCTCAGTGACAGCATCACATCTTGTGATGCCATGTCCTAGCACTGTCTATATTCCCTCAAAGTTCAGAGGGAAGCAGGGAGCCCCTTGGTGTTCTCCTGGGTCCCTCCAACTTGGCCTGTGAAATTTAACTTGTACCAAAGAATCACTTAAAAATTCGTCACTTAAAAAAAATCAGTTTCTTTCCATAGTAAACCTCACTCTTGAGTACATTGCCTGCCAGAAACAAACACACAGTTAGAATAAAACACCAAAATTTCTGTTCTGTTCACAATTTGGGTACTTCCATTTGGCAAAAGGAGGTTTCTCAATGTACTCTGTGAACAGGAATGGTAATACACGACCTGCCCAGCACCCAGATAACATCCATCCCCATCTCCCTGCTCTCCGAATATCAGATAATTGCATGGAGAATGCCCCTCTGCTCTCCGAATATCAGATAATTGCATGGAGAATGCCCCTCTGCTATCTACAATAATAAAACAATCTCCCCCAGCTTCAATTAGAATTGAAGTAACTTTTTATTTTACCTCCTTGTTCTAGCTGAGCATCTTTAGGAGCGGGTCAGCAAGATGGTCCCTTTGGATTCAGAATCTCCTCACTGTCAACATTAATTCATCTCTCTGTCATGGTTTACACATTGGAATTTGCTTCAAATGAGTAGAAACCATTATCTTAATCTTATTAGATTTATAAACCAATTTTTTACCACCATTACTTCCCTGACATGTGAACTGTCTGTATGGCTTACCCATCAAATTAGTTCTTCAGAGGTGCCACCAAAGCGGGATGGACTAAAGGCTTTGTCTTCCCTAAAACTTCAAAAGATTAAAATTGCCTGTAACACCTAGGAAGATGCATTGTATACTTATATTGAGGAAAAATGGAAGGAGGTTTCACTACCCTGGAAGTAACAGACAATTTTATTTATTTTATACTAGATTTATTCCTATACTTCAGAAAAGTTCCAGACAGGAACTAACATTTTTCATGTTGGCCAGAAAACATTCATACGGGGTGCATTTTAAAAATGTATTCTACTGTGTGAATGAAATACAATTCAGCTTATCCATAAGCAAAACAAAGATTTAGAAAGATAGCATGGTTTTATTTCTGGCTCTTATTAGGGGGCCACACATGATCTGAGATAAATATATCTTAATAATGACTTACAGTGAGAGATCTGGTACAGAGGCGTTCCCACCAGAAATTTTCATGCTATAAAATGTACTGATTTTTGGCAAGTAGTAGATCTCCAAGAATATTGAAGGCATATGAGATATTGCCTCTATAGTCAACATCTGCCATATCTTTTACTATTAAAAAGTCCTGACAGCTTTCTAATGTATTCTTTATTTAGTGTTGCTGAGTCCTTCTCCCCATCCAATTCCCTTCAAAAATCCCAAATCATTCCCCGAAAGATAAGACTGGCCATAACATGAGACAAAATCAAAGTTCAGAGAAATTCTCTCTGAGTTGTCTTTTGATCTCTCTCTGCCTGCTGTCCCTGTGCCAAACCCCACCCTGGAGGCACGTCCAGCAGGTCCAAACAGCAAGTCCCACTCTTCCCAAAATAATATCCTTTTATTCACATCCTGATGTTAGCACACAAATCTGATTTTGCTCTGTGCCCTAAATTATCTTTATTTTGTTTTTTCTGTCCCACATTTACATGTGCCTATAAAACCCCTAAATTTACAATTGTTAAATGACCTACTGACCCAATTCCCCATCCCAAGGGGGAGCACACTCGGGAGAGATGACTGGCATTTCAGCGTAGCTGCACAGCCCTGGCTGTGGGGCTGCTTCTCTCCCATTTGGTTTCCAGTGCATGACAGAGCAATGAAGCCTGAGCACTGCCCATCACTCAGTGTGCACTGAGGGCCTGTGCCATGGCAGAGATAAAACTGTGAATCCTTTGGGAAGGGACCTGCAACTGGGAGGAGTAGCTCTCCAGCCTGAGTTTAACCAGAAAAGGTTATTTTTTTCCTAAGGACAAAGGGCGTGAATGCACTCAAAACTGGGTATCTGAGCCCCTTTTTTAGTGGGAACAAACACCTACCTCTGATTTTTAAGTGGTTACAATTAGGCCTATTTTAAATCTAAAACAAATCCAAGAAGACAACATAAAATAAGACTGAGATGGCACCACTTTCCCCACTGTGGAGCACTTCAGGTTTCCAGTCCTTGCTGCACTCAACTTTGATATGTGGGCACAAATCCAAGCTCTGGTTGTCAATATAAATCTTGGTCACTGGGAAAACAACCAGGAACCAGAGGCCAAACTCCATCTCTCCTCTCCAAGCAGAAACACCCTTCATACCACCCAACAGTGAACTTGCTTCAGCTGACACATTTAACATAAAGGCTGCACATCCCATTCCCTGATATTAATGAGTCACAACCACCGTTTTATGCTGTGCACTTCTGAACTGAGCCTTGACACTACTCCAGAGAAGGCAACAGCAGGCTCAGCTCTCTGCTTGCTGCAAAGCTGTGGATATCTCCAATGTCACAAAGACTCACCTACACTGAACAGAAAAAAAACCAGCACTGACAAAATCTCATGTATTGGACAAAACACCCTGATAAAAATGAGAGTTGCATGTTAATAGGAGGCAGTGCCTTTGTTCTGGAGCACACAGTGGTTTCTATTCTATCAGCTGCATCCTAAAACAGGCAGTCAAGCTAAACTAACACGTGTGCACACACTCACTGACAGTTCAGAGACACCTCCTGTCTCAGTTCTTGACTGCTTGCAAATTCTGCGATTTCTTTCTCTCCAACAAACAAACTTCATTTCAAATGTAGAGGCATGAGAAGGCTGATTCTGCCTGCTTTTCTCACGTCAACCTTAAAATTTCTCTCCCTAGCTCTGCAAAGGAGTAGAGGGCTCTGTATTTCTGCATGTGGTGGTGCTCTGACCCTCCCAGACACTAAACAAAGGTGCCTAAATGCCTCCAACCAGAAGCCATTTCCACAGTGACACAAAACAGCTCTTCCTTGGGATTCAGTTATGTAAAACCAGACCTCACAGACCACAGTTATGGAGGACAATATTAATGGCTGGGTTACAAGCACTGAATCAACAAGTGAATTATTTATATGCACATTAGGATTTTTGTCCCTATTCACAAATGTAATTCCAAAAGAACTCTGTAAATCCACTGAGGTTGCCCTAACTTTATACAGAGGAAATTGAGATCTGAACGCTATCACAGGAAAGTAAATTCTAAAAATAGTTTTATATGCACTAAAAATATGGTTGAATACTTTCAATTTAGATATAATCAGTATAAAACCTCTGTAATAGTCTCATAATGCAAGTGTAGTTCAAACTGCAGACAATTCAAACACCTGATGAGGGACTAAGAGAACATCCTTCATCTGGACAATTAGGGATCCATGATAGGGAAAGAAGAGATAAACAAGCACACAGCCAAGCAGCTTCTCTGCAGTGTAGAGCCATCAAACTGAATTCTCCACTCTTCAGAGCAAGTTAATTATAAGCAATTTATCAGAAACTGGAAGTGTGATTTTGTTCTAAATCTTGTGCAGCAGACTGATCAATGGAACTCACTATTTTAAAAAAAAATTGCACAACGATAACAAATACTTAAAATCTGTCCTTGAAAATTGTTTTGGTCTGTTACTGCATACAAATCCCTGATATTGGCTTAATCTAAATTTCCTTTTTACCAGTGTCTGCAAAGCAGCATATTGGTGATTGGCAGCAACGTCATAACCAGTTGTGCCATTCTCCTGTAGCCATCACTGGCTGGCCTGGAGGCAGCAGCACAGCCTGGGGCAGCTCCTTCTACTGCACTAGAACAGAATCACAAAGTAAAAATGCTGATACAATTCACAGTGTCACTCCTGCCCCCTTGAGCCTCCCCACTATCAATAACTACAAGAAATCGAAGAGTACCAGTCCACCACCATTACAAATGAGACTTGGACATTGCTGCAATTAATCTTCTGGAATCGATAAGGCACAGTTTGATAACCCACTGACCTGACAATAAGAGGAGCACAAAGAAAAATGACCCGAAAGTTTTAAAAGCCTTTAGATGATGATGGTTTTCATCAACACAGACAGGTCAGTCAAAACAGCAGTGGTTTTCTTAAGTGGTTATATTTCACAGAAATTGTCAGAGGTAAATAACTTTTGTTTCAGCTCTAGGTTTATTCAGTTGATACATCAGTACATATTGAACATATTTTTAGTACTCAGTTTATATACATACCAGTGCTATAATTTTCCAGTGTTCTCTTTAAGAAGTTTTGGGCCTTGAAGAAACAAATTCCAGGATTTATCTTCTTTAGGAAACATTGGCTGTCTTCTTATTCAAAAAGAAATTAGTTCAAAATCTCAGAATTCACCACATAATAGAAAATCTGTTTTCCAGAACCTCCAGAATTAAAATATATGTTTCCTAAATAGCTTTATTGTCTTCCTTTCTGCCATGGGAACAGCATTATGCATTTACAGGGAATTAAAGGAACATATTTTAAAGACACAAAAATAAACCTACCCAAATAACCGGTGATAGGAAGCTAGCTCCTGGCAATTGTAAAAAAAATGCACTGGGTTGCCAAGATTTGAGATTTTATAGGGAGCATTTAGATTGTGAATCATGCTGCAGGAGGTTTAATAAAAAGATCCAGCTGTCAAGTGATTTTTGGAAGACAAGAAATAGGAAAGAAAATCACCTTGAGCTGGAGGAGAAATACAATGAAAAGTAAACTCAAAGATATAGCATAATAGATACAGCCTTTCACACAACTGCCAGGAAGATCTCTGTGCCATTATAGAGCCAGTCTAAAAACAGATTCCCCACTACCAATAGATCATGGAGTACCACTGGCCACCAAGTCAATTCCATTGCTTCCACAAGATATGCCAGGCTGCTACCAGAGTCTCCACAGAAACAATATCCATCATGTGCTCTGAAGTGTCCTTCCTTCACAATTCCTCAGGAAAAACACATCTCACATGCCCTGCTTCTGACTTAGGTCTGGCAGTCAAGTCCCCACAGCATCACATCTGACCCAGGCAGTCTGCCCAACCCTTCCCAGGCTTTCTGGCTCCTGGCCCAGGCTGTGCAGAACCATTTCAATATCTCTGCTCTTGCAATGCAGATAGGACCCAGGACACCCAGAGGCTTCAAGACTTCATGCACAGAGTTGTACCACGGCTCCCATGATAAACTATCTGGCCCCTAGGTATGCTGTTAGAAGCTTTTGGATCCAGCAGTCCCCAGATAACCTTCACAGACAGCCCATGTACTGGCAGTTCCACTGATCTCTGCTGTCTGTGACTGCCAGATGCAGCCTGATGCCAGCCAGGAGGAGAAACCAAGAGTTCTGGAGCCCCTGAACCATGGTACAAAGGCCTGTGTAATCTGCTGCCAGTGGGCATTTTTTTTCTCTTTGTGTAGAAGTGAATACATTTACATAAATGAAGTGAACAGGAAAATGCAGATTATAGCTTCAGAACTTGCTAATGGCCATATAAAGAATGATGAAAATAAGAGTAGGCCTGTTTTTGAGTTGCCTGTCTCATGCTTTTGTTATTTTAAAAGATTTGGCATTACTGAAAGTACAGTTATTATTGCCAACTTCAAGCATATTTCTTACCAGGTTTAATTGTCTGCTTTCTCCCTGTTTTGGCTTAGTATTTCATCCTACATAGGATTTTAGTCACTCAACCCAAAGGGAAAACCCAGAATGCCCAGCAAGCTATTCCTTTTATCAACCAGATAGGTCACAAAATTGTAAAAAGTAAAACAAAAAAATAATTAAAAAACCCACCCTAGGACAGTGCTTCCTAAGTGCTCATTATCAACATGGACTCTTAATTTATTCCTAGCTGTTTTACATCAGTACTGAACTTCATGCCAAACTTTAGATCAACGACATCCAGCAGAGCTGGAATTTGTATGGGAAAGCACTAGGTTTTTGTCCTGAAGGCCAAACAAGTAGCTGTTTGCAATTCAGCTTTGGCCTGACTATTCCATTACCACACTTAGTTTTAAAGCAGTTCAAGTAAAATTATGTGGGACTGAGAGGTCACAGAACACTATTTTTACCTGCAAAATTTCATACTGGATCCTCTGGATATTTCACATGACAAACAACATTACTGTATTTTTTCAACATATTTGCACCTAAAGTTCTTTTTATCTGCAAGGGCTTTTCAAAAACTCTTAACTGCCAGTATTTTAGGAACAGTGGAGGAAGGGAATAGTCTGGAAAGGAATAGTGGAGAACAAGTTGCTTCTTAGATGAAGAACATCACCTGAGCTTTCTTATAGCTGATACAGGCCTTTGGCTTTCAAGGTCTCTGCTGAAAGTCTTCCCTTGCAGAAAATGCATTTACCTCCCTGAGTCGAGTAAAAGGAAGAGCTGAATCTTAAAGGAACTGTGCATGTACGCAAAGATTAGCTTGGATGGTACAAAGCCAGCCAGTGTTCAGGTGTTTAATCATCATCTTCCAAAGCTGTCTTGGAGGAAGGCAAGCACAGATACCCAAGAGCAGGAACAATGGCTTCCCAAATGCCAGAGTACAAAGTCCAGCATTTTTCTCACATTTTGTCTGGTTTTTCTTCTTTTCAATAATTCATGAATAGTCTACTGCATTGCATTTATCTGCTTTTTTTTTTATTATTATTATTTATCTTCATTTTGCCTTGGCAAAATGGATCCCATAAAGCTTTCAAAGTCAGACACAGAGGATCCGGCCTTGTACCTACATCAAAACAGTTTTAGACACAAGGCCTGAAGCAAGAGCTGCTGCACTGGACAAACCCCATGAACTCTGATGGCCACATTCAGCCCCCAGTCAACCTTCTGACTGTGTTTGGTAAGAAGGGACAACCCCACACATTTTCAGCCAAAGTTGTTCAGAACACGTACTTTCTTGTGCTATTTCACCTTATAAACATCAGTGCCTTTGGATTATGACAAAAAACACACCAACTGTTGCATGCAAACACTCACACAGGTACTAAATGCAAACCCAGTTGTAGTTATGAGCTTAATGTGGCCCAAGAGCCTTGAGAACAGCTCCAAAGATCTGAGAGCAGCCATAAACACAGATGACAAGCATCACCTTGACTTAAACCATGGGCTGCCCAGCTTTGCATTTAAAAAAATAAAATACTAGGGAGGTTGTTTTTCAGAGTGACCTTGAGCAACGTGGGGTTTGGCAGGGGTGGGAGAACACCATGGGACAGGGAGCGAGCCAGCTTCCACTTCTGTTTCATTTCACTGCGAGACAATGTTTGGTTAGTTTGGATGAGGAACACCGGCTCTGTTTCCCATTAGGGCTCAGGGCTCTCCAGCGCATTGCGAGTGCCATCTGCAGGTGGAATTCTGCACTGGATCCCGGCAGAAAGGCGGATAAACCTGAACGAAAGGAAATCCCAACGGCACCTGAGGGGAAAGCTCGTAAAGGCAGAAAAGCTACAGAAATTCTCCTTCCAGGCCATTCACGAAACCACTCAGACCTGTGGCACCAGAATGCCTGGTGCATTATCAGAGCATTATCAGAGCAGCTTCCCAGGATATTTCCAAATTCTGCAGCAGCACAAAGGCAGCAATGCTCTTTGTGAGCAGAGGAGGATGCTGAGAAAACCCCTTTAACCTCTGATTGCCAGGAATGCCAGAAGTGAGGAGAATTGTTGTATCCCTCTGGGAAATGGTTCACCGCAAGAAAACCCCCTAATGCCTATAAACCATTTAGTTTGACCCTACCCTTCTCCCTATCTCTGGTCAACTGGCTCAGTGCCAGCTCATCAGTCTTGGACAGAGAACCTAGATAAACCCATGCCCTTCCTTGTTCGGCCTCTTTGGCCTCTGGGACCCCTTCAAGAATAAAGCTTTGGAATAACCCGAGGTAAGGAGACTCTTTTGTATCTCCTATCCCTATCCATGAAGATCTCCTCTCCCAAAACTCCCTAAATCTGAGCTAGCAGCTTGTGGGGGGTGGAGGGAAAGGGGAAAACTTCAGAGAATGACCTGTGACCCTCTCTTCATATACTGAGAACAGGAGAAGCACTTCCAACACATGCAGTTCAGCTAGATACTGCTGAAGTGTTGGGAGAATTTTCCAACTGGAAGGTATGTTGGTTTTAGGATAAAAGCCCTGAGTAAGGAAAAATTAGAGAGCCTAAAATGAAATGATCTTTTCATTTACAAGCGTAACTGACTGGAGTAGAGTTATCTGATTCACAAAATATAATTCCAGCCAAGCAAAGAGGCTGTCATTGGAACACTGTAGCTATATCCAGAGTGATATTCCAGAGTGATATCTTGATAGTGCCTGGCTACAAAATTTCAGAGCACATCAGGCTGTGCTGCCTGGAGGTTGGCCCTTTCACAGAGACAGCCTGTGAACAGTACCAGTGCTGACTGAGAAACAGTTGCAGGTATATACAAGATAACAACCTCCCTCCCAGGAGCTCAGGCTTTTTAATCCAAATTCAAACACTTACCATCTGTGCGCTCCAAGTAGTATAAATACAGTCAGAAAAATTGCCAGAGCTTTGTCTAAACAGCAGTTATGAGAGAAAAAGACCCCAAATTACATTTCCTATTGCCCACAACACAGTGCTGTAAAATCACTGACATTTTCCGAGCACAGCTGTATGCAGGAATGTGATCTATTTGGGCCATGCCTGATTGAATCATTACATCCAGATTTATCAATCTGCAGTTTCTAATCAGACATAGAGGGAGCACGTTCCACCTCTCAATCTAGTGCCATGGCAGGTCAGTCAATCAGAGCATTTCTCAGCACAGCAATGCCAGACACAAGACTGGTTTAGTTGCAGTAAGGCAAAACTAGGAATGTTTTTCCCCCTGTTAAAAATGTCAAGAAGACTCCTGAAAATTTCTTCTAGTCTGACCTTTGAAAATGCTATCCTGAAACAGCAAGAGATAAGAAAAAATATATCAGAGCCAAAGAAAGAGGATTTTTGAGGATGAATTTGTACTGTATGGCAGGCTAAGCATTTTTATCAGAGAACTGCCAACAGAAAATGCTATTGCTTATATTGTTAACCTCACCTGGTGTGTCAGGAGAACACTTTTTATATTTTATTTTCTTTTTAAGAAAAAAAAATATAACTTTATTTTTTTATTATCTTTTTTTTTCCATTAAAGCTAGTAATTAATATCCTGATGAGGGGAAAGGGCAAATTCAGTGCTTTTTTTAGGATAGTGGCATATCTGCTTTATTACATGGTTATATTGGGAAAAAGTCCTGCCAGTTATCCACCCTAGCCATGGAAAAGATGTTTGCTAGCTTGAGAAAAATAAGAAATATTTAAACTTTGAGTTCATTTCCATCCAACTGTAAAGTGTTAAGCATCAAGAAGGGAGTTAGGAAGAATAAAAATTGGTCATAATTAGAGAGATTTATTCCCCAACTGTAAAATCAACCCCACTAGAAGCTTCTGCAAGAGAATTCCAGGTATGATAAATTTATGGACTCTCCTCCTACCTTCCTATTACTCTGTCCAAAGTAAAGAGTATTGTATTCTCAACCCCTTGACCTCAGAAAAAACCCTGAGATTCCTTTCACTTCCCCTCTCTGTGTATCCCCAAGACCATTTGCCAGCACCACATTCCAATGTCACACTGCAGACAGGCCTCATGAATTAGCAATGATATTCTCATGTGAATGCACCATTGCAAAGTGTACCTGTCAAAGCTGTTGGGAAGGAACCAGGTTGAACTTGTGTCAATTATTTGTAATTAAGGTGCACCATAAACTCCACATTCACAACAGTGAAGGTAGAGATGCTCAGTGATTCTACCCATGAGCTGTAAAGGAATCAGATTCAGAGGCACCCAAGAGGTTCTATAACCTTGTAAATGACACTTTTTTCTTTCCTGTGCATCCCCCTTTTAAACACCCACCTTTATTTGAACACGTGGTCACCAAGTGAATAAGATTCATTTGCTCTGAATTTGGCCTTGTGAAGGATGTGTCTGAAGTTATCCACAGACAGATGTGCTGAAGTGGTATAGAAGGAGGCCTAACAGGGAGGTTAGAAAAGTCTTCAGCAAAGCAATTATATTCTGATTTACCCTAGCACTTACAGATGCAAATTGCACACTGTAGGGGTCCTCAACCCTGATGAGGGGATGGATCTCCAAATTCCATCAGCCCATGGAGCAAACATTATTGAGCTGTTGTTACCATGTGCAGACAGTCACATGGCTTGATCTCATCTCTACCGTCAGGACCCCATTATTTTTCTGTCTCTCCTTACCTGTTCTTTATTTATTTCACACATCTCTAGCTATGCAATACTCAGAGAGGAGGTAGAAAAAAATGCTATGGTCCAGAAAATGTGAGCTGTAACAGGAATTACGAAGATAATGTATCAGAGGAGGGGGATTTAGAAAATATTAATGACACAAAGGACATGAAATCCCCTTGTTTCAGCTCCTGTGTATTACATGATCCTAATTTTCATATAGCATTCAGTAACAGCTGACTCAAGCCCTCATTCCAGAAGGGACTCTAATACTGATTTTAGGTTGAAAACTAACACTAATTTGTGCTTTTGGATGAGGCCTTGCAGAACCATGGTTTGCAACCTCCAGCCTAAAATCCATTTTAATAAATTTTCAGAAAGTTAGGTTTTTAGGAATTCAAACCTATTACCAGAAAGCTTAAATCCACAGGTGTTTCCATGAAATTTTAGAAACCCAACAATGCAGAACTGCTGCTTTCAGGCTGTGAGGTTTGTCAATGTTATGTAAGGATTTCCCATCACAGCTGAATGGAAACACTGAAATTCATTATCAAGCCAAGAAATGGGATACTCCATCAAAAGCTGAACATCTAATGAAAAGAAGGATGTTGGTAATTTGAATTTCCAATGACACAGGAAAAGATTTTTAAGGGATTGGTGAATAATATTAGCAGAATTAAATACGTTGAACATGGTTAAGAGGCACATAGGAGAAGACATGACAACATGCTGCAGATATTCCAGAGTTGTTAATTTATCCCATTTCCTGGGATTTATCCCCTTAAGAGAGAGAAATAAGACTACAGGGATATAAACTAGGGAATAATAATAATAAAAAAGAGATTGAGAGAAATACAAACTCACTATGAGGGAGAGGAGAAAAAAATATCTCGTCAGTAGCTGCCATCAGGTAGTGAAATATTTTTCCTGAGGAAACAGTGAAAAAAGGTATGTCCCTGTTATGGGAAATAGCTTAAACTAAACTGGGCTGGCATGTGGTTTTGCAGAAAACCAAAACTAAAATCAAGTAAATGTTTATCTTATGCCACATTGAAGCATTTGAGCAATAACCTGCCCTCTGTTCATCAGGAGGACAAAGCATCTGATGCATTCGGCTTTACATAGATCAATCAGGAATTTATCCAAAATACCCAAAGGAGAAATACCTTTACATATTATCAATTACAGATAGAAGATATTTCAAATATACCCCAAAATGGTGTAACATGATCTGACAGTCAGAGCTGAGACTGGGTAATTTCTGACCATGGATACTTAGGGGGGAAATAGAAATCTCTTCAATCCATGGAAGAACTTACAAAAGGTCCTCCTCTTTTTGAATTCTGTAAATAAAGACAGGATGTATGCTTAAACATCTGCTATGACTCCACTTTGAGGAATTGTAAAATTTTAGCTTCATACCAAATTGCTGGAAAAATTTTGCTTACTGTGTTCTATGAGGAAAATTAAATAATAACAACAATAATAACAATTTCTACCTGTAATGATTACCTCTCAGTCCAAAACAAAAACTCTGTTCCCCATAATGCACTGAAGGATGAGAAGGGTACTTGTTCTTACTGCAAACTCTGGTGTTTCCCTGCTTCTTGACTGCTGCTTCCCACCTTATGCTCAAGGCCCTCAGTCTCCACTGAGGTGTTACGATTGATTTTTCCATCGCTCTCACTCATAACCATTCTCCTCTACAACAGAAAGTGCTACTTTCCTGTAAGGTGCTTGTAATTTCTCATGGGCTTTGAGACCTTTCGTCAACCCAGTGCAGTGATTTTCTGATTGTAAGTCCTGCCACTACCCCACTCTGCAGTGTGCATGCTGACTTCCAGACCTTGGAGACAGGATCCTGGGCAGCTCCAAATGATTGAAGAGAGCAGCACGACCCAACACAGTGATAGCTTTATCTGAATATGCAAAAGGAGTAACAAAAATCAAGCCAGCAGAAGTATGTGGTTCAGACTCTTACCTGTGCTACCTCTTCAAAATCATCATGTCTTTTCTGCAGCGCACGTGCTCTGTGTAGAGACTTCCCCACTCCTGTGTGTTTGCTCAGAAATGCTTCCCCATGATTTTCAATCCAGTCCAGTACCTGCCAGAAAAGAAGAACATCCAGTTACCTCTCCTGTCTCAGCAGCACAGAGAAACCCTGTGAGCTGCAGAGTAATGCCTTGTTGCTTGCTGTGGCTGAACACAAGCAGCTCTCTCAAAATGCATTCTAACGGGAAAGAAGATAAATGCTCATGGATGCTACCGCTAAATTAGGTTTATTGAATTTTTGCTATTCAATTTATTTTGAAGTGTAGTGTAGTTATTGGAGCCTGGCAGATATTAAATATTTACTTTCACATAGATGACTTTTGGGGAAAGGGAATCAGAAATCTGGAATCTTTTACAGGAAGTACCCTCCTCTGATGAGCTTGTGTAAACTGTAAAACAACAACAACTGATTTCACATCTCAGTGTGAGAGGTAGTCCAAAAGCATGGTGGATGGATAAAGTAAAATCTATTTTATATGGGGAGAAAGCATTATCAGAGTTACTGGAAAGAACAGGTTAAGAAACCTTCACTGCAGATCAGAACATATTGACAATGTGAACACTTCAATTCTTCCAGGTTCTTCTATTGAGTTCCAAATGTAACTGATCCTTATGGAAAAGTAGGATGACAAATCTGATACTCTGAGATTTACAGAGGATTCTCTTTAAAAGTATATTATCTGTATGTGCAGCATCCATGTGGAGTTTCTTCTCACAATAACACTGACACTAAAATTTAGATCAAATTTCTTTGGGGTGTACTACAAGCTGGAAGAAAACCCCAAACTTGACAATATAAGGTTGGGAAATTTCAGAATGAGATTGATGCTCTTTCTCCATCTCTTTCCAAAACACAGAAGCTAAGGGAATACACAGAGCAGCACTGGAATTTCTGTACCAGGTGGGACTTCCTTCAGCAAGTAGCCCAGCACACCCAGCAGCCTCTGGATCCTCAATGCAGCTGATTCCAATGGACTGGGATACAACAGCTGGAACTTCTGTCACTCTGAAGGGACAAGACACTGCAGGCAGCCACAGGATAGTGACAGTACCACAGATACTATTGATTAAGCCCAGAAACCTACCACTGGAGAAATGGAAGATGGACTTGTTTAGTTATTTATATATTTATTTATTTATTTTTATTTTCAGGCAAGTAGATTATGTCAGGCATTTCATGGCTTGGTTGTACAGAATCTAAACCACCTGAACTCCAAGCTTTTTTTGTAATGTAGATCCCAGGCGTATTTTTATAGGAAGTCCTAAGTATAAACAAAGCTTTATACCCACATACTTATTTTCCAACCCTATTTCTTTACCAAGGAGAGCATTTTTTTAATTAAAGTGTTGTGTTTGCAACACATTTTTCATCCACAGAGTACAAGTAATTTCACAAAATGAGGCAACAAAGTACTTTATGTTCTGCAGGGAAAACACGTATTTGACACAAGTGACACTGTGGGGATGAGGAAGCAAGACCAGATGTGTTGGCAGCTCAGCCATCACTTCCTGCTTCCCTTTCTTTGACCAGCTTGTCTCCCATTTGCTCTGGGTAGAAAATCCCAAATACATTTCTTCATATTGCTTGACAGCCATGTGGCAACTGGTCTGCTAAGAGCATTCCTGCAACATATTTTTGATTAGGAATGACAATATGACTTGCAATGACAATTGCTGGGGCCAATCTCCCAGCATTTGTGTTGTTAACAGTCTGCAAATAATCCCATTAACAGTCTCTGCTCTTGTCAGGAATTTTCAACATATCTATTAAAAGTGGAAGCAAAGCCATATTCAAGTTTGGAACAAATCTCACGTTATATTCTTTTTTAAATGGTAAATGGCTTTACTTGAAACAATATTTCATATTAAATTAGTATGCAGTACGTGCTTTTTATTTATTAATAATTGATAGCCACTTACTGTAACTCAACAGAAAACTATTCCAATAACTTTTTCATGCTTATAGCATTGAAGTAGTCATCAGAGAATAATTTGCTGAACAGCATTTTCTGTTCTTGGAGACCCATGTTAACATATCTGACCACTCCAGGCATCAATGAATTTGTTTTTACAACCATTCTGTAAAGTATATAATTGTATCATTTTTTTTTTTTTTTTTGCACAGAAGAGGGGAAAATAAAAACATTACCTATCTACATTAGATATATTATATAAAAAGTCTAAGTGAATTCCCAAGTTGTCCCAGGAAACTGGCAAAAGACAGGATGTTAGCATGGGGATCTGATAACCTGATAGGCCTAATTAACAACAGAATCCTCAGCATTTACTAAGATGCTAATAAAGAGAATATGTTTTTCCATATATAAAGCACTTGGTCTAATAAGCTCACAATAATCTGCAAGCATAGAGAAATATCACATTTTTGTTTCCGTCGTAAAAGACATAGAAATCTGGCACTTTAAAAGCTGATATATGGGATAACTGAGTGAATAAAGCAACAAGAAGAATATAAATCTGTGTAGACACAAAGCACTTAATCTGCAGTGCAATCAATGAAAAATATTAAGCAGTCAGTCTGCAGGAAATGCAGGAAGAACTCTGAAAGGTCCCAGTTAAACCTGAAATCACCAGCACTTGTAAACATCTACATGTCAGCATATTTTGAGAAATTCTCTCTTATCTTGAAGAAAGGAAATGTCTTTAGAACTAGAATAACTGTGCAATAATTCAAGACAAACATTAAACTTTTTAATTGAGATCACTGACTGTGTAACTTGCTCTACTACCAAAAATTAACATCCTGAGATACAGGTAGACATTGAAGTTACAGTGACTCAGCTGAAATAATTCAATTATCCCTTTAAAATTTAAGACGCTTGAAAATGGCATTAAAAGTGCACTTAAGAGTGTTTTCCAAATTAAATCTTCAGATTTCCTACTTATCCTTTATTGCCAAGCTGTATATCATTCTAGCTAGGAAAGGTCATGAGTTCTTTGGAATTGGAAGAACTGTTTTGCTCTGTTAAAAGCTGTTTCTATTCAATGGGGTAGCTATAATATGTTAATGTATCTTTTTAAAAAATTATTTTTATTTCACTAGCTTAAGATCAACACTTATAGAAACATTATTTTCTATTATAATGTGCATGTCCTGTCTCCTTATCTCCTCAAGGGAACAATTACACACCCAACAAAATAAGCAGCAAACCCAGGTCACTGAGAAAATGAAATAAAACTCAGTACAGCTACAGCAGGCTGACTGTGCCAGCTATTACAGTCATTATATGGCTGGATAACCACAAGATTCAAAATGCTTCCTGAAGGAAAAATAGCCCTAGTGTCCCAACAGAATGATCTGTGCAACTGTTAAAATAATAATAATTCAGACAGGTTGCATCTGAGCAGAATATTGGGAAGGAGGTATTTGAAGAGAGCCACCTCCAGAGCACTTTCCACACTCCTTTTTGCAGAGGAGCAAACTCCTGCCTAAGTGAAATCTATGACCTAGAGCACAATTCAAGTGGCAAAACAAATCCTTCCCAGGCAAGGTCAGTCCACTGGCAGGGAATGCTGGTAGTTTGTATGGGATACCATAGGAAAACATGGGAAGAAAGAGATGGAAGATTGGTTTGAGAGGGAAAAGGTTGAAGAAGCAATGAGGCAATAATTTAGCAAAGTTCTGGGAAGATAATTGCTCTTCCTCTAGGCTAATTTGTATGATGGGAATATGGCAAGATGATTGCATTAGTGCAGTTAAGGTCAAGTCCTTTAAAAACTTAAAGTTAATTTAATTTTTAATTAATAATAAGAAAAAGCAATGGGGCTCCATTTTAAAAAGGGAAAACAGACATTTCAAGGCAGCACTTTGAAAATGAAGTCTCTTTCTGTAGGTATCTTTCCTAATCACGAAATGTGAAAACTAAGAAATATCTCATAACTTTTTCCAATTTAAATCAAAATCTCCTTGGGAACCAATTCTTTCCCAGCAAATCCTCATGATCTGCACCCATTTTACATGAACACAAAATGTCAAAGAAGTAGTAAATCCATTACTTTAAGGAACTGTATCTGCTCTTGAAGATAGTTGAAAATCTTCTGCATTTTCACATGTTTTAAACTGTATTTCTTTTAGCAGAAATGAAAGAAGATAAAATGAAGATGACTTGGGTAAGAATCACAGTATCATTAAAGCCCAAAAAGGAACTTGAAGACCTCTGACTCCAACCCAGCACTGCCAAGTCCCTAAACCAGGTCCCTAAGATTCTAAATGTCTTTTAAATACCTCCAGGGATGGTGACTCCACACTTTCCCAGGCAGCCTGAACACTGATGGTTGCTCAAACAGAGCAGTCACTGACCCCTGTCCTTGTGCAACAGGAGGAGATGAGAAGTGTGAGCTGGTGATGAAGACACAGTGCATGGTACCAGCAGTGACAGAGCGTCCTGACTTCTGCATTTGACCCAGGCCACGTGGAACAGTTCCACTGCTCCTGAGTGAGGTGACCCACTGAAGTACCTAGGCCAAGGGAATCATTAATCTTTGTTACTCTGAGACCCACTGTTGTTGCCATAGTGACTCTTAAAACTAGGTTATTCTGAAAACTGAAAATAAACTATACCATTTTACACTTCAAGCAGTTAAGAGTCAGATCTTGATCTCAAAACAGTAGAAACCTGGTATAACTCAAAGGGGTTAGTTTAACTCTTTGTGAACAGAGTTGTAATAAATTCCAGAGCGATTCCAACTAATTTATCCAGCTTTAAATGAGGCCCCATTTCAAATAGGTGCATAACCATTGCCTAACTTTAAACACATGGATAAAGCCTCTAAAATTGTGTAGTGAAAGAAAGCCAGGCAGTATCAAGCTGCCACTATGAGCACTTTCTTGCTTGTTCTCGTGACAGTTTAGGCCAACTAAATTCTGGTGAGATACCAGGAATTCATATGGCACTTCAAAATTCACAAGAATCAAACCTTATCTTTTTCTGTAGCTGCTATTACGAATACTCAGTAGCTCCAAGGCCCTGCATGTCTGAAACTCCTATTCCAGAAGCTCTGCCTTTGCCAAGCCTGCTTTTTGTAACCAAGAAATGCAGTTAAAAGGTTCATGTTTCAGATCATATTTACATCCAAAGCTTATATAAATGTTTTGTTCCACTGCACAGCAACAAAATCCAATCTTTTCTGTCAAAGCCCTTCAAAATTGTATAAGCCTAGTTAGTAATGCTTATTGGATGTACCAGATTTTGCAAATACAAGACAGGATCTCTTCATTTTCTTTTAGCAGAACTAGAAGCTACACATCATATATATGCATTTATGAACAACACAGATCAAAAAAGTTGTGCTCTCAGGTTACCCACAAACCACTCCTTTATTGGGAGGCAAAAGTGCCTTTAAGAGATACTTTACACATATACCAGGGAGACAACTGACTATGAGTAGAGGCAGCAGCCAGTGTGGGATTGTCAGCTTCTATCCATTGGAATTCCATCTCGTGGAACATAATGCTGTTCTGTGTAGGATGGCATGGCCAGCCCAACCCCTGGCCTGCTACCAGGCCCTCCAGGAGAAATTGGTGTCAGCAACAGCACCAGGGAAGACAGAACAAACACTGAGAATCAGAAGAAAAACATAATGAAAAATCCCCCCTAACTCACAACAACTCAAGGAGACTTAAGAAATACTAATCCTCTGTAATGAATAAAATGCACACACAGTCTGATTTGAATCAGTTTCTTTTTGTATTCCAAATCGTTGCTGAAAATAGATTCCTTTTCCCTATTATCCCTGGCCCTGTCACAGCAGGGTAATGTCAAGTAAAGGTCTAGCTGAGAAAATACACTGAAATACAAAGGAACTTATCCTCTGGCTTTTCCTGCTATTATTAATGGTTTATAATAGAACCAAAACCAAAACTCAATCATTCTCATCTGTGGTTTCTGCCTCCTAATAAAAACTGATCTCCCTTTTTCACTTCTTTCTTCATTATAAATTTATGTTGGTGGCACAATAAAATATTGTTACAAAACCTTTTAAAGATGGGGATCACACTTCATGTTTAAATCAGAAGCATCAACTTTGGCTCCCAGTTGAATGATTTTTATTTCCAGAGGCATCTATATCTGACTCCAAAACTCAGATCTTGTTCCCACCAAAAGCCACAGCAAAGTTTCAATTGCCTTCAGTAAACATGGATCAAAGACCCCATATTTGTCAAGTTGTGCATCCAGTAGGATCTGAACCTCTGGACACACCTCAACATCATGTTCTGTTTTCTGTGTATCAATATGTGAACGTGTGTAGTTCATAAGTTGTAGTGCACAGGTTGAAGCAGGTAAGTGCAGTCCCCATGGACAGGTACAGCCCTGCTGATGCAGTTCAGGTGTGCTGGGAGGGAACAGGGCCTTTCTCTGTTCACAGCCTTTGGTCAAATCATAAAAGAGTTACAAGAAATAAGCAGAAAGCAACAAGGATCTCATATCAAAAGTAGACTGGAATTGGAGTGATTTGGTTCAATGCCCAGCATGCCAGTTTAGCAAATGACTCAATGTCCCTGCCTCCATTCACTTTTCTAAAATGACATTAATAACATTTACAGTCAAAAAAAGCAAGGCTGATAGAGAAAGTGGAAAGAAAACTGCCTTCCACTTAAGGTTTTTGCAGCTTTTAGAAATATGTGGTTCCAAATTTGGTTGGAGATTCTAAGAACTTTTTCCACTAAAGGAACATACTGAAATATTACAAATAATAAGCAACATGATGGCAACTGTACAAAAGGGAACAGGCAATCCATTGAAAGGCAGTTCTTTAAAATCAGGTGAAAGCTGCTCCACAACCACTCTGGTACAAATGCCTAATTGCTGAGTGTATACCTATAAAATCCTGAAATACCATAGCTTGATCTGTACATGCAGCAATGACTAATTCATCTTCAGAAAATAATATAGCTGCCCTACCAAGTTCTCCTGTATTTAATTCAGCTCAGACTCTAAGTAATAAGAGTTACTTATTTCAAACTGTCTTAAGACATGGTGTAGCCCACTATCACCAGACAAGCAATCTGAGGTTTCAGAGGGTTTTTTTGGGCGTGTTTATTTGTTTAAGGTAGAATTGAGTGAACAGAACTACACCCGTTAACATAATCTGAAGACTGGACAAGAAGAATGAATTTTGATACTTCTTCTATCCTTTCTCAAGAAACAGCTCTCTTAAAACGCTACAACAGACAATGCTCCCTAAAGCCAGTTAAAAATTTTGGACCATCATTTTGCCTTCCCTTTTCACCACAACTCCTCCGTGTGGTGTGTGGGGATTCAACTGTGGCTGCGTCTCTTTCAAAAGCCAGAGAACTAATACAGCTGCAATTAAGTAGGAGTTTTTAATCACTCCCTGCTTTTACTCCCTAATTGTAGCTATTCCAAATACCACGACATAATTAAAGAGGTCTTTTCAAAAGAAAAAAACATACAGTCCCATTTACCCTTGGAGGGAAAAACAACCTTACAGACCTATCAGTATTTTGCTACATATTGCAACTAAATTAATGAGGGGAATTAAATGCAGAGCCAATTAAAACATTTTTTTTTAAATGTCCTTTATTCCCTTGTCTACATCTAACCAAAAAAGAAGTCCTTATGAAGTCAGATTGTAGGTGTTTTTATGAGCTTCCTGGACATTATGTGAAAGTTTCACCTCTGCACAATTTTTCATTTTTACTACAAAAACCTAACCTTTGTAGTTCAACGCCCCACTGGTTTGTCAAAACAGAACATCCATGTTCTGTTCTTTGCAGTGGGGGCAGCCTCACAAAGCACAGCTGACACTGCTGAACACATCTGAGTAAACTATACAACTACTGAGACATATGGGTCCAGAGGAGCATCAGGAAAGTCCCAGATATGCAAAAAAACATGTATATAGTCTTATTTACACTTCTCACTGCTTCTAGCCCCCACAGATATCCTACAAGCCCATCTGGAAACAGGTCTGTAGGAGTTTATCCACAGAAGAGAGTCCCTGCAGCAGGATCCTTGTTCATTAACAGCTTCTGCAGTGGAAAACACTACAGAATAACAACTCCCCCAGCAAACCCCTTCTTAGAAGTTTCTATTGCAAAAATATGCAAGCTGGTTATGAAAGGGCTGCCGACTTCACAGGATGACTAAGTGAAGACATTCTAAATATCTCCCATAGCAATTGACTGCACATCAACGTGACTGATCACAACTTTTCTAGCAGAGGCTCAGAAGTTCATGGGGTCTTGCTACAGCACTTCTCTACCATTCTCTACCCACCTCCAAGAACTTTCATCTTTTTGTAGACTTACAGACTGGGGCAATAGTCATAATTACTCATCTGTTCCCAGATATGCCAACCTCCATGGGCAGCACAGCTGTTCCCCTCATGCAATGATGAGGGACACACTGCTCCCACATAGAGTTGCTCCATCTGAAATAAGAAGCTCCTTATCTTTTTGGGTGTTTAAATGGCAAAAATAATCTTGTGTCTGCTTTCTGCAAATGGCTACTATGTACCTGTACAGTTCTTCACATCAATAAAAGTATCATGATGATTTGAAACTGAGTTCAGAGAAGAGTGAGAATACAACCTGTTCCGGTCCTACCCACCTTCTTGTAAAGAAAAGAGTTGGTCCCAGCTTTAGTAATTAGCAAAATGCAGGATTTAGTTATGTCTCTCTTGGAAACAGCATGTTCAGTCCTGGGCTCTGGCAGAGCTGGCTGGGTGTAGGCTGGGCATTTTGAAAGCAAGACTTGTCCCTTTCCTCTGGGCATTGCTTGAGGTCATGCAGCCCCAGCCTGCTCCTTCACTAAATGCCATCATCCAGGATGGGAGCTCCTTCACTAAATGCCATCATCCAGGATGGGAGCTCCTTCACTAAATGCCATCATCCAGGATGGGAGCTCCCCAAAAGTGGTTGGGAATATGCATCACATGCCTCTCTTACCCTGAGAAGGAACTTCTTTCAACTTAACATTGCTTTCCTTTGTAAAGCTCACATTCATCAAACGTACCCCACTTACCTTTCATTTTCTAGATCAAATATTTTACTTCATAAAATTTGGCAACTGTCTCTCTAAAAACATTCCAAGTAAGAGAACAATAGACAGTCAAATGAAGAACAATGTTTCTTCCTTAATGCCTGGATTGTTACTAATGTTCCCAGATTATTGTTTTTAAGGAAATCAAGAAAAGAAAAAAAATATATCTTCAAGCTAAAAACCTTGTTGTATTCTTTAAATGCTGAACTTTTTTTAGACAAAATCTCAAAGCTGAGTGTAGGTGGAGAAGCTATAAATAACCACATTTGTGCATGTTCCTTTCGCACAAGACACAGAAAATGTGCTCTGCATCAGCATAGAAAGATGCTGCTGTGCTCTGTATGAAGCTTCTCTAGGCTGACAGGTATCTACCTGTTATTTCTTTTATTTCTACCTGATCATTTCTTCTGCAGTTATGCTGCTGGGTTGCTATTTGTGAGTCTTTTCTGCAGCTCTCAGGAACTATACTTGACACTTAGCTGCAGGATAATGAATTAGCAATACAATTAATCAAGTCTGTCAGACTATGACCAATGGCAATATTCAGAAATTCAAAAATATATTCTTGCTTAGGGCATATAGACACTTTTAGTTGATGCTGTCCATAGCACTAGTTAGAACATTGATTTTGCTCCTTCTGTGATTAAGACGTTTTTCCCAGGTCTCCCTTTCTTGTCCCATGTTTGTCCTTTCACATCATTTTTCCAGATGCAGCTTCTGGGTCAGACATGGTTGTGGCCAGCTCTAGTCTAGGTCTGGCTCCCCCCATCTGGGCTGCTTGCTTGGACATAGTAAGAGTCTTCTGAAAGAATGTCCCAGGTCCCTCACAGCTCAAGAAGATAGGAAGAACATTGTCTCAGGCAGAGGAATCATTGAAGCAAAGGCAACCTTAAAAGCTCTTGATTTTTATCTCAACCAAATCTCCATTTCATTTTCCTCTATGGTTGTTTCCACCTTTTTAGCTTATGCTTTGAAGTTCCCAGGAAGAGAAACACATGCACATGCTCAGTGTCTGGCCCAGTTTCTTCCTCATGTGCACTTACATAGGGGATTCTCTACAGCTCTTTAGAACCTACAGATAAAACAATATCCCAGCTATTGGAAACCTCTTTTACTTTAGTAATGCTCAGACTCTTCTGTGACCATGTGCACTTGGAGTTTTATTAATTTCTTAAATAATTATTTAGCATCTTGTATTTCCTCCTACTTCTAGTAACTCTCTATTTTGCTTCTCTGGGCCCACACCAACAGAAAAACACCATTTACAGACCTGATAGTAAGTGGAGACATGCACAGGACTCAGCTGATTTTGATTTCTAAGATCTTGACCTCCAGGTTGTTGCTACTAATGAGAGCTAGCATCACAGCTAATTTTCATGTTTGTGAACTCAGCAGCACAGTGCTGATTTTCATGTTTTTGAGGAAAAGCCTTCCGATCCTCCAGAGAAATTTGTACATTTCATGGGTTGTGAAGTATTTTCCTTGCATTTGTTTGCTGCTGCTTCTTTTTTTAATTTTTTTTTTTTAATTTTTTTTTTTAGTTGGTGGGAGTGTCCAAAATGTAGAAGGACCCCTTGACATGTATAGCAAGTATGTAGGAGGGAAAAGAGAAGCTACATGAGCTCTTTGGAAAAGCACATTATTCTCAAATGTGTAAATAGAGCAACTGATTTGAGCTCTGCCAATGGCTTATGTGCCTATGGGTTTCAGGAGGAGAAACAAAGCAAAACTAAAAGAGAGGGGATAAATATTCAGAAAAAAACCACAACTGTACTTCACAGTTTCAACACTGATTTGCTTCACGGTCCCTTTCTGAGCCTCAGTTTATAAAACAAAGAAAGAAATTCTCTGTCAGATAAATGTCAGGATAACAGTATCATTACTGCTATCACAAAATACACATTTTGATAGTATCAACCCTCTGAAACCTGTTACTAGTTTAAACATGATTTTTAAAGGTAAGTAACAACTAGAAAAGACTGAGAAAGCAAAGCTGAACTTTGCAACAGAATAATTCAAGTGCTGTGCTCTAGGCCCTAGACACTAAGGCACTCCCCACTGTGTTTGAGTTGCCTACTGCACCACAGAAGAAACAGCTGATTGATACTGAAAATTGAATAAAGGATATTGAATAAAGCCCTGCTTTGGGTTACTATGGGGAGCAGATAATTTAATCATCCAGGTTTAACAAGGTTTACAATCAAAGCACACAACAGAGACAGGTTTAGTAAGAGAACAAATCCCAGCTGGGTCAAACAGGTCTTGGTCCAGTCTTGCATCAGTAACAGAAAAACTCAACAAGATGGCAAGAGCATCACTGCAGTGATCTCAAACATCTCTGTCAGGAAAAGAGCCCGTTGGGGCTGAACATCCTGCCGACAGCTAGGAAAACACAACCTTTCTCCATGGGGCTCTGATTAGAAACTGGAGGTAAAATATGAGTGCAAAGTACATGGGGAAGAAGGAGAAGAGTAGAAGTGGAAAAGCAGGAGAACAGGGATGAAAGAAGTCTCTGAATGTTGTAGGTGGCTGTTTGTCATCAAGGAACTTTTTGTGATCTCTTGTCTTTTAATTAAATACCCAGATGCCTCACAACATTTTGTCTCTAAGTTTATATGCGCCAGGATGTGTGCAGAGAGAAAGGAGTGCAGCACAAGGCTATGTCTGACCTCCTGGCAGTGCTCTCTTGACACTGGGTCCTGCCCAGCAGTTCAAACCTGCACCACAGCTTTTCTCCTGCTCTAAGGCCACTGCAGCATCTCTTCTGCTGGTTCTTCCTGTCTGTCAGTCACTGTCCAGGCAAACCAGCTTTTCTCAACACATGTGTGCAGGGCAGAGAAGTCACAGCTCAGTACTGCAGGTAACTGGGGAAAGGGAAGGTCCAAGTTGCTGTGGTGTGTGAGAAACTTTGCCTGTAGCACACAGACCCCTGCTGATCTAGGCACTCCCTAGGCCAGACACAGCAGGGCTGAAACAAAAAGCCTGGAATGTTTACATACTTGTGCCATCTCCTGCTGATTCTTCCACAGGTCACAGCAGAAAAGGATCCTGTGAGGGTTTCAAAGGCTCAAAGGCCAGTGACCTTAGAGATGCCCCAGAGAAGGCCATGGATAATGGCAGCAAGGAACTGTTTGTCAGTGGATAGTCCAGCCTCCCATGGCAGATAGGTAATGCAAAAATAAACTAGTATATATGGGAAAGAAGGATCAGACTTACAAAAACCCTTTTCAGCAAGGAACAACCTTGAGCTGTTCAGACAAAAGAGGAAACACTTAAATGATTCCAGGAGTGAGCCTCATGAGCAGAATGAAGGGCAGAAGTGTTTGGGAACTTTCCTATGAGTGCCTTTTAAAAGAAAAGTTCAATTTTCCCCAAACTGAAATTTCAGTGAAAAAATTTCTTTCTTGTTTTTCTTCTTGTTTGATGGCTCCACAGCTACAGCATCCCCCCCATCCTGAACTGCCTTCTCTTGTTGTTTCCTAGCACCTTGTGACTGAGGAGGTAAGCAAGCAGGAACCATATCCAAAATACATTTTGATTATTTAAAGTTACTTTTTGTTGGAGGAACGGGGAAAATTGTAATACACAAAATGTTTCATTTTGTGGTTTCCCTCCCCCACACAACTTTTCCTCCTTATTTGGGACGGGAACCATCTGAAGGTCAGAATGTTTTATATGTTGCTGAAGCCAAAAATAAAAGTCATTTTCTCCATCCCTCAAAACACATCCATCTAAAAAAATCCAAAAGGCAGGAAAAAAATAAGTCAAGAGCTTCCAAAACAAAGGGAGTGTAAAGGTGAAAGACCAATGGATAGACCTGAAATGTGTTTGGTTTGCATATTTTCACATTTGAAAGACATTTTTGTTAAAAGGAATCATAGTATAACATAAAAGAAATTTATAGCTGTAAAAGTATACAGGAGTTGGAGCCAAACAGCTCTATCTAAATGTGCCTTAAGGGTTACCCCAGCCTAGGCAATAGCTTCCAGAACTACAATCCAGGTTACAACTCTAAAAACAAGCAAGAAGCTTTGTGTAAGACTTCCCTGTGAGGACTAAAGCAAAAGAAGTTGCTTAAAAGTCTCCTGTGACCTAAAACTCTGTGTTTAGTTCAAAACAGTGCACAACCTCTCTTCCATGGAAAGAAATAGCCGAACTCTTCAGTCAAGTTGGTTTAGTAAGGCAGCTACCAGAACCATAGGCACAGCCCACAGGAGATGCTAACAGAGCTAGGAGCTGCTGCAGAGCACAGCCAGGGAAAGTAGTTTGGGCATGGAGTAAGGCAGAGCTGTGAGAACTAATGGGAATGACTGGCATGGAGAGGAGCAGCAAGCAGAGACAGGCCATGGTGCCAGAGCAGCTCAGCTTAAGCTGGCTCTTGCTACCCAGCAAGACATAATAATCTCAAACCATGAGTGTAATTCATTACAGAGGGGGAAAGTAACCAGCTGGCTGAGCAGCTGCTCCATGGAGGAAAACACGGGGAAAAGTGTTATGGTTATACATTAGGAACTAGCTTTCATTGTGCTCTTTGTTGTCTGGCAAGGTTTTTTATCACATCAATGAAAATAACTTTTGTTGGCCATCAGTCAAAAGAAATATGAAAAAGGATTGATCACTGTGAGTGACAGGCAGGACCAAAAAAAAGCTGGGAGGCCATATGAGGAGATAATTGAAAGGAAAGATCAAGGGAAACAAATTAAGTAGAAAAGAATGACTATTTTGGATCCTAAAGCAGTGCCTAAAATAGCATATTTATTTCTTAGCATAACATACCTTTATTTCATTTTTAGATAGTCCCAATAAAGCCTGTAAGTTCTTTCCATAAGGGGTAAAACAGAGTAGCAATGAATTTGTTGGTTTAGAGCAAGGATTTGTGAGTCAGACATCCTGACATGAAAAGTTCTAGTCATGAAGCTTGAAGTGACCTTTGGCAGGTTGCTCAACATCAAGCTTTTAGAAAACCCATAATCCTGAAATGAAAGAAACCTTAATAAGCAAGAAGCACTACTATTATTGTTACTTCTTAAAGTTACAGGGCAGAAAGTTTTTTGGCATTCCAGTCTACATCTATTCAAAGACCTTATTTTTCTCCATGTCCCTATGACAATTACTCATTCTAGCAATTGTTTTCAAAAAATATACATATATCTGGAAAAAACTCTATTTTATTTCTTTTTCTTCACCACTGCAACCCTTCTATTTTTGTAGGGCTAATCAGTAACAGACAAGCCTAATTCTCTCTCCTCCTTTGCCATGACACAAAGAGCCAATGATGCCTTTCAAAAACAATAAACTACACATGATATTTTCAGGAATGCTGACATGCAAACAATCCTGGGACAGAAATAGATAATGAGGACATGATACATAATGACTACAAATTCCGTTCAAGTGTAACATCAAATTTTAGCAGTTTGCAGAGGACTGACTTCCCTGCCGAATGCTGCAAAGCAAATCTGGGATCAGGAAGACACTGAATGCCCAGCAGAATGGCATCACACAGGATTTGGGCTCCTGCATCCTAATAAATCTCACCCAACATTAGGTGGTGAACTGAAGGTCTTGTCTAAAGAGCCTACATTGTCATTATTTCCCTGACAGTATGGAGTAAGAGAGGGAAGTACCCAGGGTACAATGAGAATCATTCTCTGGAGATGCCAGTGTCTCTCCACTGACTATTGAAGGAGACTCTACATTAGGCTCCTGACCTGGGTGATGCAGTTACACTTCTAAAGACAGGCCATAAATACAGACCATGGATCATTACACCTGCCTACAGAGAAGGAACTGTATCTTTATATTGCCTTCTCCATTTCTCCATGCTGTGACTTGTTTCCTCTTCATCCACTGAAATATCCAAATCCTCACTGAGTCGGTCTGATTTCAGAGGGTTTCCACAAGAGCTTCTTCACCCAAGAACCCAAACACTTGCCATTTGAGAAGTTGCAAATCAGACCATCTGAAAGGGACTAGGTCTTGAAGGACAGACAGTGCTCTAATCAAGAAAACCCCTTTTTGACAAACAAAGGAGGGTTTTTTTCTGTTCCTCTTCTCACTTCAATAGGTTCAGAGATCAGGCTGGCTTGTTCAGATTTCTTCTGATCTTATCTCCCAAGACAGCTGTGAAGCTCATCAAAGCGTTCTTGCACTGCTCATACATCAGTGCTAAGTAAACTTCAGTTAGTAACTGAATCTGGCTCCTGGAGCTGGATATCCCTTGCACTACTGCTCTGTCTATAAATTAAAAAGTGATCATTATTATTTTTTCATCAGTGACTCTTTAGGAGCACAAAGAACAATGGTCTGCTTGTCTTAATAACTATGTAAGGAGGAATGAGACAAAGGTTGTTTCCAGATAATTACAAGTTATAGTTTAAATCAAATTATGAAGAGGATAGTGTATTGTTAATCAGCAACCTCTAAGGGACTTCCAGAATAAATATCTTTAAACATAAATTTAAACCTATAGTTCTTTGTGAAGAATTCTGGCACAGAAATAATACAAGATAATACTGGTCTAAATTTAAGAGCACTGTCAGACATTAAGAACAGAGCTCCCTTTCTCTTATGTGAGTCTGAAGTTTGTAAAGCAATTTACTTTTTAGGCTGATAGCCTCAGACATCTGAGGTGTCCTTATACCATGTGGTGATCAGTGGTTACAGGGTGCAAATGTCCCCAGTTCTGCCTGGACAGAAACACAGAGCCTGTCTCTATACCAACAGTCACTTTCTGTTGCCCAAATAGCAACATGCCTCATGATTTCACCCTCACTCAGGAAGCCCTGCTGTGGCCCTTCAAAGGGAGTATTTCTAAGACAGAGTTCTTGGTAAGAGAAAAAATGCACATTACTTCTTTCAGTTGTGCTCTTTTTCCAAGAACCCTGTCCTGTTTGTGTTGGACAACCCTGAGCACACTGCCTATAAATGCTCCATGTCTTTGCAAACTAAAGGAACTAGAGAAACATCCCTATGAAATCACCAGAAACTGAAGAAATAGGTTGGCAATATTCTCCTTCCTAGTGTGGTTCCTTGTGTTGCAAATCCAACAAGGAGTTGTTGGCCAAGAAGTACCAAGGGTTGTGGAGCTATGCAGGGTGCTCTTACTCTATACTGTCACCACTAGAGCTTAGTTTAGAGAGACATATATAGTCAGTAGAAATCATCAGAAACTTCTGCATAATCTCATGCCACTGTGGGATCAAATTAAGGAATGACAGTCCTTTCTAAACAGTTCAAAATAAGAAACTAAATCACTCAGCAATGATTGTTATTTAAGTGGGCATTTTCATTATATTTGCAGGATACTAATCAGCACAAATTCACCACCACTTCACTTTCAGCACTGGTTACTTGCAAGTCCTCTTCAGAAGATGAGTGGGGCCATATATCTCTTCATTGCCTGGACTCACACTCATATGGCCTGAAAACTTTCCCATTCCTTTGGCAGGAATAATAAGAATGAAATGAAAATCGCCATGTAAAAGCAGTTGACAAAATGTTTTATGGCATCTGTGATGTGGATGGGAGAAAACAGAAAAGCCTTTTACTACAACTGTACATCCTTTACTGCATAAATAATAAAGCAGAGAATTGCTACATCAGAAGTGTTAGAGATGTAGGGGAGTTTGGACACGTGCACATAGTATTAAGTCGGTCCTTTAGAGCTCTGTAGGTAAAAGTTGTATGGTGCTCTATCAGAATTGTCTGGTGAGATATTCATATCAGATAATAAACCAGTGGCATAATAAACCAACCGCTGGAAGGACAGGGTTAGTGAGAACAAAGGTATTTATTCATGGATAACAAAAGGTTGTTTTCTCTCTTGTTGTATCCCATTGGGAGAAGGTTGCCAAGTTTTACCAGTATTGATTCCTTTTTCATTATTTTTGAGGGGAAATACAACCATAATTAGAACCTCTACTCACTATCACTTATGGCTAGTAAGGTCACACACACCTTCTAATCTCAGAAAGTACAGCGGTAATACTCTGAAAATGTAAACATGTAAGTGATAAACATGAAATGCATCTCATGACCACATCAATTTACCAAAGGAGTTGTGAAAATTCTCTAGGATGCTTTGAAGAGTGATGTTTTAATTAATGACGGACAGTGGGAGCTATTTACAGGCTAAATCTGTTCAGATGGCACACAGAGCATGTGATGTATTCTTGCAGGGTGATGTGGCTGAAGTCATCTGGTAGTAAATAAAATCTTGACTTAATTACAATGTTCTTTTTTCTTTCTTAGCAATTGTTTATGAATAAATCTCGTTTTACTAGAGCCAGTGAAGGTATTATTGTAAACAAAGCATAAAAGCACATATATAGTCTCATTTCCTTTGTCTTTGAAAGAAACTATGACAAGTTGGAAAACTACAAATGTTTGAGAGCTCTTCACTGCCTTGAAGGGATCTAAACAACTGAGTATACACATGCAAATGGGGGAGTAATGCACAGACCTAATCCTCTAAAGTCTTGTGTGAGAGCTAAATGAAACATAAACTACCTCTAATATCCAACCACTCTTCTGCAAATGGACTACATAGATCACATGTATCACATGAAGTGTTCAGCATTCTCAGATAGTGTATGGAGACAGACAGATGTTGGCAGGACATTTTTCCATAAGAATGATGTCAGGATCATGCCCTGATCTGTTTTCTCTGCTGGTAAAAGCCAGACACATTACAAGTTAAAGTGCTTGGTTATGAAGAGAGACAGTCTTTCCTCTTCAATACTCTGCAGTCTCCCACAACAATGGCAGCTGGTAAATGTAATGATATCAGAATGGCCACATGGCCTTTTTATCCATCACCAGAGGCAGATAACCACATAAGGAAACCAAAACTATGTCCCTTAATGTATCTGGGCATGAAGCCAACAGAAGGCAAATTTCAAATTTAGAGAAATCAGATGAACCTGACACTACTCTAGCTTGACCTTCTCAATAAGCAAGAGGGTTTGAGACATCATAGCAGCTGGAAAGGCAATAGTTCCAGCTTTCTTAGCACTGCCTACCCTCCTGCCAGTAAAGGTTTGTCAGCGTCATCTTGCTATTTACCACTGGTCTTCATCTGCCATGAGGAGCCTGCTCATGCAGAGTCCCTACAGCTAACTCAACACTGCTCATAGCCAAGAAACCACCAGCACACACAGGATCTCTACATCCACCTATTTTACCACTCTTCATTTACAAGCAGACATCCCAACCAAAGTGAAGCAAGAAGAAAGTAGCACCAGCAATGACCTTCAGAAAATCATGTGAGTCTGTGGAGAAACAGGCTGCCTGTGCCAGGCTATGTTGGCATGTAGGTACGGAAAGATGGAGAATTTCCATGAGAAGCAGTGAAAGCTGCAGAATGAGACTATCAGTGTGACTATTCTGACATGAAAATGTGCTGAAGTACCAAGTTCAAGGCTTGTCCAGGCCATTTTAATAATGCATCAAATGGGTCTCCATTCTCCTTCTACTTTAACAGGTGTGCTTCACTTGAATGAGTTTATAGAGTGGAGAATTCAGGTGAAACTCTCGCCCATGTCAAACAAAGGGGATGGGAGGTAATGGGGTGAAGAACAGCTTTATAAACTTACTTCAGCTATTTCTAAGGCTGTTTGATAACATTTCATGCTACAAGCCTTTTGCTACCCTTGCTGTTTCATGGTGTTGCTGCTCATGGGGCAAAGGGAGCATGGTAGAGTGGAGAGTTGCACACAGAGGCTGGCAGGTTAAATCAGGACCTAACAGTGCAAAGCAGTGGAAATGTGAGAAAATATGAAAGCAGCTTCAAATCTCAACAGAAACGGAAATGGTGGTAAGTTGATGGTAAATAGTCTGCAGAAGAGTAAGACCCAAAGCAGAGAGGAGCAAAAGGGAAAAGATACCAAAAATGGGCCAATGCATTTGCAGCAACTACAAAATAATGGCATGAAAGTCAAAGGGATTTTTCTTCTCCCTTGCAGGACAGAATCTCAGCACCTCCTCACACAGCTGTGTTCTAAAAGGATCAAACAGTTCAGTTCTTCCCTATCTGAAACCAGAGAACTTCTAAAAAACAGCTGAAGAAATGAAGCATTTTACACACTCAGCAACCCAACATTTTTATAACGATCCTAAGTACTTTTGGTGTTAAAAGAGTTTCTTGTCAGTTCCTGCCTGTGTTGAACCTCATGGCAGCTCACAAATTTTCTTAACTGCTCTTGCTTTTGTGTAAATGGTGCTCTATTTCCTGTGAAGGCTGAAAATGTAGTTTCACACCATTTATTTTCTTTCCTTCTTTAAAACACTATATATTCATAACTCAGCATCCTCAGCACACCATTATTTACTATGGTTCACATGTGCAAATGGATGTAATTGTATTAATACATAGATGTAGTAGTAAATAGTCTTGTAAAATGTCTGATGGTGTGAGGTAGTGATTATTCCTAGTGATATTTTATAGTATAACATTTCTTACATTAATATTGTAACTTGGCAATCTACAGTGTTTGCTGTTTTTTATACAGCACAATGTGTATTTCAGTTATGCTGTGACTGCAGAGATTTTGTGCAGTTCAAGCTGAAACCTAGATAGAATCAGAAGTATTTCCTTGACAGTGGGAAACTCTCTGGGGACACAGTCCTGACCTGCCATTAGTACATACAGCAGGTAGTCTTTCCTTGCAAATGGTGCAGATAACTAGAGATTATATGCATGAGCCCTGTTGAACACAGTTTAACTCTCACATCCAGTTTAAATGGCACACACTTGGCCTACACAAAGCCTTCATCCAGCTAATCAGTTCAGCAAGACCCCTCTGTGCACAGTTGATATCCCATGCCCAAATAATCCCTCTGACAAGACTAACCAGAGTAGTTAGATAAGGAATTACTATTCTCTCAGGGTCCATAAGAGTCTTTTCTTGGAGATGTCTTTACCAAAATCTATTAATGTTGTTAATAGCAGACTGAGAGGATGCAAAACAATCTTGGAGTCAGTCCCTATTAAGACATGCAAGACAACAGAACCTGTCCCTATTAACATCCACAAGTGTAAGACAAGATTGATGCACAACAGGTGATATGACAACAAAGGTATGGATGAACAAGTGAAGGAGTGCAAGCTTTGCCACAGAGATCATATTTCACCAGAACTTTTACTGCACTGGACAACAGCTGGAGAGGGTGAGCCACAGGATATCCTGACAGGGAAAATTGCACCTGTGAGAAACTGTTTAATTCTGAGCTGCATGAGAGGAATACCTTCCTTAGAGAAACTGTGCTGTATCATTATGTGTTTAGAAACAGAGTAGTCTAATAAACTCAAGAGAGCTCTCTTGTCAGGATTTCTCCTCCCACATCTTTTCATTTTAAATGTTAACTAGGGGGAACTCAGTTGCAGGTTATTAAATTTTGACAAGACAAGAAATTATTATAGATAAATGTAGCTTATGATCAGTGACAATATGCAGGTAGAAAGTTTGATCTGCCAACCAATGGGAATTTAGCAAAATAAGCATAATAGGAATTGCATGACAGATATACAGGAGGTGGTTAGTTTAAAAAAAAGCCCCATCAACATACTCAGATATCTTCCTCCTCCTCATGGAATCTACAATTCATATTTCTGTTTAGCTCATAATTTCATTTCTGAGTTACAAAGCATTTATCTTGAATAGTACAGATGTTTAGTGAACAGAATGATTCATCTCTTCCTCTCTACTTTCTAAGTAGGACAAAGAGATGCCTCCAGTGTGTGCTAGGATGGAAGCATGTCTGTCATTAAGTTGTTGCTTCCCAGATAATAACTACCCATTAAGAGAAAAATTTGGAAAGACTGCTGCCAACAGAACTCAAACAGAGTAATGCTCTCTAAAGTGATTGTGCTCCAGAGATTCTTACTGCCTGTTTCTTTTTCTCTCACCAAAAGCCACAGTATGTACAAAGACCTGCTCCTTTTTGAAAACCAGTGACACAGCTTCCTTGCCTTGCATGTGTGGGAAGTAAAAGTTTGAATGGGTTTCATGAATGAACCTCATAAACACTTCTACTGAATTCAGAAGATGTAAGAGAGAACGTTTCAGTTTGGAAAGACTGAATAAAAGTAAAAATCAAGAATACCTAAGATTCTTATTGATGATAAATGCCGCAATAAGAAAAAGTATAAAACTGTCAGAATTTAAAACCTTTGATTTTTCAGATTTTAGCCCTAAAATTGTATTAACTTCATGTAGTTTGCTGAAAGTATTCTAACTGAATATCAAATACATGCTGTATTAAATATATAGTTTATGAATTTCATTACCACACAGTATGTTTGCTTACACATAATGAAAGAAAAGTTGCTTAAATTAAGCATCTGTTACATTCAGTTCCAGTTTTAGTTATATATATGCCATAAAAATTTTTGTGATTCTAGAAAAAATCTGAGTAGGTAGAAATACTGGCAAAGTTTTAAAGACTGCCAAGGAAATGGTCACAAATATTTGCAAAGGGCATCTACAGCTACAGTTTTGTCTGTGCAGGTGCACTCCAGTTATGGCACTAATATCACCACAGATTTGCATCATGAATAACAGTTGGCTGTCTCCTGCCCTTGTTGGTTCATATCTATTTTGTACGTGACAGTTTTGTCGCTCTGTCTCTGCTTCATTTTTCACTTGGAGGAAGGCAATGGCATAAAAAACTCCAGGGACATTAGAATGCTCCATAAATATGATTAGAGCATTCAGCCTCTTCATTTAAAGCAAGTACCATATTGCTACCAACATCTGCTTTGGGCTATAATGGGGTCCTTAAACAAACCACAGCACCCTGAATGAGCAGAGCCCTGGAACATCTGTTGATTGTGCCTGCACAGTTGGCAGATACAAACATGGCATGTCATACTTACTGTCACTCAAAGTCTTGTGCTGGTATCGGAATATGGATTCCTTTGGGACAGAAGACTTATCCACATGGAGCTGAAGTTCTCTGAGACGAGCCTGTGCTGTATGAACTGTATTTCTGTGAGGAGGGCTCTGAGAACTTCACTGGAGCCAGCAAACTCATAGCACAGGTATGCCAACTCCATAAGTAGTAATAATATAAAGATCACAATAAACAGCACCACTAAACTTTCGGCTTATGTTGTTTACACACCAAAAGGTGAAACACACCACAGTTTGATTGCTTTTTACACTTGAAATTCTTTTTTCTATTAAACATCCCTTCCTCAGGACAGTAGAGTACCTGTATTTCTCACTTGTGACAAATCAACCACTGATAATAGTGTCACATTCTTACAGGGAAAGGACTGACCAGTATTCAATGGAGTGAATGATGATTTCCAATGTGAAACCAAGAGATACTGAAAGATGCATTAGGATTTTAGCAGATTTCTAGAGCTGTGTGTGAAATCTTGGTTATGGCACCAGCCTCTGGATGAGTCACTAACGTTTATAGCTGCAAATAAAGGGTCATTCTTTATCTCTTTAGCAGGGATATTACCTGTTGAACATCCTGCTGGAAAACACAGAGCTGCAGCCTTTGATGTAGCCGGACCTTTCTGTGCTGCCAGATGCTTTCTAGGCGCCGCTGGTGATGCAGGACTTCATGTACCACATCCAACACCTGGTGAACAGCCTTGGAGTAGTTTGCAGTAGCAGTAAGGGATTCAGAATTCCCAGGACTCAAGGGACGCTGTAGGACATCCAACAAGGCTTTTCCATCCTGGCTCACCTGAATGAAGAAATAGGTCTGCTTCACTGTACTGGTAATTAAATATCTGACAGCTGACAGAGGATAGCCTAGCTCATTCTTTTTCTGCTGTGTGTTTTCCTTATTTCAGCCAAAAAGGAAGAAAAAGCTCATAACATCTCTTTTTGACTTGTAGTTACACAGCCTTTGCTTCCTAGTGGCCCTGCTGTGTCACTCAGCAGGAGCACAGGTATGGCACTGCTGGGGCTGCACACAGAGTTCCCAGGGCTTTATTCCATTGTGACACTCGGGCACTGAAAATTCCTGACACACATTGCTTGGTGGCAGGTGGCATTTGCAAGAGTGAGCCTATCTTTGTGAGGAGGTGGCATTTTAAGAAAACCACAGATGGTAGAGTCATTCATATTCTGTATAATAAGGGAGAGTCCTTTCTTTGTAGGATTACTAAGTATGTCTATACATTGAGAAGTGTGACATTCCATTCTGTATTTCATTCAGTGCAGTGAAAAATAAATTAGTATATGACTGATTCTTTTCTTCCCCAGGAACAGCTCAGAGGGACCTATGGTCTCAATTTTCAATAGACTACAAAGTTTGCTGGTAAACGCAAATCCCTCTGAACACACATAACCTTTTTCAAGCACATTAAAAGATATTTACAGACGCAAAGGCACTTGGGCATTAAAAAAAGTCAGAATGCCTGTGTTTTTAATATCAGAATTTTTGGGGGGGAACATTTCTGGACCATTTTCATATTCATGGGGCAAAATGACAAATTTAACCATAAAACCCAGATTTCTGCTAAAAGATGTGTGCATGCACTGATTCACAAAAAAAGGCTTTTTGAAATAATTTTTCAGTTCTGGGTAACACAATTAAAATATTTTGTTCGACAGAAATGGTAAATGAGGACACCATTGGAATCCCTCTCTTTTCCCAGCCTACTTTTTGCTTTTCCCTCTGAAACAAGTTGCAGTGAAAATGACAAGTCTTCCTGAAAAGTGTATTTGTATCCAATCACAATCAGCCATCTTGACAGAAAATAGGGTAATGAATGTTTTTCATCCAGTTCAAATTTTGAACATTATCAGTCATTAAAACACATCTCCAGGATGCCCATGTCTCATTTATTCCTGTATTATAAGTTGCTTGTTCAAATGTAGCAAATCTCCTTTTAATGCTCAAACCTGTGACTTTTGGCAAGCCATGCCATGTCCTGGTCTGTGGAAGCACTGGGTATCTGGTGCATTTTCAGAGAAAACAAGAGACTGGCAAAAATTGGTGTCAAATCTCATCATATTTATGGCTATTTGGTAGCCTTAGGAAAGTTCTTTGGGGTTTTTATTAAGTATCCAAGGCAATTTGGAACTAGATCAGGAAATAACTGGAGTGTACATAGGGAGTGGCTTGTCATATTCAATTTCAGTTGCTGCTGAAGATCAGCTGGAATAATTTGCACATGCTGGAGCCTTCTGGGCTCACAGAGGGAACAGCAGTAGGTAGTGGTGATATGATAGAGGATTGCAGGAGGAAACACTGAGGCACAGGTGTTACCTTGGCAAGATTATGGAGATGGCATTAGCTACTATTCAGGAAGAAGCAGCTTCCAGAGGAAGAAGATAAGGCATACTACATCCTATTTTATCTGTGGGAAAACAAGCAGCAACTACTCAATTGCTAGGAACAGGAAATCAAGGCCATGGACACATGTGGGTGCAGATTACTAAACCAGAAACTCACTCTTTGCACTGGCTAAATCCACTGTGTACTTCACTATATTTCTATTACTGGGACTTAGGCTTAGAGGTGATCTGAATCAGTCCCTGAGATAGATAGATAGATAGATAGATAGATAGATAGATAGATAGATAGATAGATAGATAGATAGAT